>OY735199.1:19838649-20098726 GCA_963457665.1 Thysanoteuthis rhombus
CTGACACTTTTCCTAGGGTGGGGGCAAAAGGATATATTTTGGAGCAGGGGGGGGCAAAAAGGATATATTCAGAATATATCACAGCAGCCACCCTGTTAATAACAAAGAATATTACCTCAAATTGGGGTTACATAAAACAATTGTATAGCACCATTATCCCTTATTAAGTATGAGGTTCCAACTTTTAGACCTCCTCATCGTAGGTGAGAAAGTCTTATCCAGAAAAGGACAAATGCCCTTCATTAGCGGACACCCATAACTGTGATTCCCACCTATCTATATATCTAGCTAGATAACATTAAAAATTTGATCCCGTTTATCTGTGTGTGACCTATAAGTAGTCGAAATGGTGCATGATAGCCGGAGGTTGGATTAAAGTACCCTTAAAATGCGCTAACTGAACGAATGCTAAAAATCCAGTGATTCGCAACAATAATAATAATAATGTGTTTGTGCTCACCCTTATCTATATTGTAACGACCAATTTGCAAAAAGAGATTTATTCATTTATCCATTTGCAAATGCGTTGAAAATATGGGATCATTCTGGGCACATCAGATTGCACTAATTTTCTTCCAAAGGATGGCCTTATGGGTTTTAAGTTTGTCTAGTTACTTACAGAAAATTCGAACTCACAAGTTGTTTACGGTACCTGGTGTTCGTAAGTGGTCACCCATACAAGTACTAACACTGATAGATGCGATTTAATTCTTAGCAACATGGGAATCGGTACTTTCATCGCAGCGCTTCCATACCCGATTTTTTTTTACCAAAAAATATTTCAGAACAAAACAATGAAACCAATGCATGAAACGTTAGAAGAACGCCTGACAAAGAGCTGAGATGAGTTGGCCAAATGAAATGTCCAAATTTGCTTTTATTATCAATCAATGACATTCTTAAATAAATGAAAGTGTAGCACCTCCTATGCTTTTAGATGAGAATTTGATACAAAAACCCTCTTTTCGCTGGATATCTAAAACGACACTTCCGAGGATGACGACTCCCTATAAAAACCCTGAACACACGTGTTCGATTGATATTTTGCCATTGCACTTCTAGCTAGTTATTCTCCCCCCTCTCTCACCCTTGGATTGACAGCATTTCGCTGGCCTCCCGGCAGATCCGAACTTCACCGTGACGAACCATTGTACTAAACGGCGCTCATTTTAGTTCATCGATGTCGAGGCATCTCACATATGCACAGCTACTCAATCGTGTCCTCACCACTAGCTTAAAATGCGTATACACTTCTCTCATGAATGAAATGGCAATGCTTTTTACTACACAAGTCGTAATGATTTGCGATCTAATTCTCCTTACCTCGGGAAGTGCACATAGGCCAATCCCCATGTGTTTTCTGAGTCCTAAATGGTCTGTCTGTCGGGAGTTTCTCAGCGTCAGAGAATGGCCCCAAGTTGCTCCCACGCTGAATACATCGCCCACAACTTGGCAGTTGGGCCTACGCACTGATACCTGGTCTCCATAACTATTTCTTGGTACGATCCAAGTAATATGAATTCATAGCAGTTCAGACATCTCCGCTCCAACACAGACAACAACTATCACGGCACAAAGCTCCCATCTTTTGCGGAGAAGCTATCTCGTCTTCTCTTCACGATCATATCCGTGTTGTCTCATGTGTATTTCCATTTCAGTCCTGTATCGTCGTGAATGTTCATGTATTAAATGTACGTTTTATTTGTCTATTCAAATCCTTGTATGTGTCATCTTTATTCTGTTTAATATCTGCGTCCACAATCATACTTGGTGTGCGTACTCTCGATACATCCCCCTTTCTCCTTCAGCATCTCCAATGACGTCGGCGTGTGGCGCTAACAACCAAACCATGTGGAGGCAAAATCCTTTGTCTTTCCCAATATCTCATCATACACAACCAACAGCTATCATTACTCTCTACACACAACCAAGGAGCCATCAAACCTAAAGTTAGTGAATTCTTAACTTTTGTAGATGCAATAGGACTTACAAACACTTGGCAACTGTCTCCAGTCTCGCCCAATTCCTAAATTCGACGCTATTTCAACGCCTGTTTTGAGGTAAGTCTCTGAGATATAAGTCGGATCATCTCCTCCTCGAGCCAAATCTGGCAGCACTGCTTGACAGCCACATCCCAGTACAAAATGTCTTCCTTAGGAAAAAATGAAACGAAAAAAGCTATTTATTGGTTATATTCATTGATAGCAGCACTGTATCCAATCGTTATTAACAAAAAAAATTGAAGATTTATGAAAAAAGATTTTCGGCACTGCATTAAAAAATAACAACAAATAAAAAAAAAAAAAAAAGAAACAAGAAAGCACCCGGAGAGCGCATATTTCTGCCAACGCCGTATACTACTTGCAGGGCTGGTTTCAATGTGAGTTTCGATTTCCGATATTTCGGACTCTTGTCTTGATATGTTAAAACATATATCTCAATCGAGAAAGAAATATATATATGTTGAAAAATTAAAAAAAAATATATCACTTAATCGGAGAAAAATCCGGAATCCGACTCAAAATTTAATGAATGTGACCCACCCTTCAACAAAATGTTATTAAAATTCATTAAAACCTTTGGATGTACTTTATGAACAAATATGAATGAATTGCTAAAAATTTTGAATTAAGATCTAACCAATTGAGAGAGATGAAAGCAGTCATCGAAACGCGAACCGGAATAAATAAATCAGAAAAATATTAATGATTTTCCAAATTCGTCGATTATTTGAATATAGATATATGAAAAACAATTAAAAAATATCTCTTGATTGAAAATAATCCTGGACCCACCCCCAAATTTATTCAATTTTTCCTTAGCCCATGGCTCAACTTCCCACAAAATATCATTGAAATTCATAAATAATTTTTCAAGATATTATGCGAATAGACTGACAGACATGAATGAATAAATCTATCTCTTCCAACTCTGTTGGCGGAGGTAAAGAACAGTTCAAAACAAATTTGATATCTTCGAGAAAATTAACAAGATACACGAAACAACCTTCGGGCGAGGGTGAGGAAGAATTCGGTTCCCGGTGATATAATTGTATCCCCACCGAAAAAGAAAAAAATTCCTTCAAAATTTTCGACTTTGTTTCATCTTATTTTTTTTTTTACTATTTATGATATTGAAGACTTGAAAATGTCTTTCAGGTGATGAAGCTAATTCGAATAACTATCCTGATTTTTTTTACTGAAAAATGTTTTAATCTTCAACTTAGCACAGTTGATTCTCGAATAAAAAAGCTTAGCTTCCAGCGACACGTAGTTGAATAGTGCAGGGAAAATAAGGATGGTTTTGTTTACTTGGCATTGATAGTAAAGTAAATCGGGTTTACATAAAAACTGACAGCTTTGAGCAGCTGTACAACAAAGCATGTTTGGGGATCCATTATTCACGATTTCCCTTCAAGACAATCTATCGGTTTAACCGATAAGTAAGAGTGCAGTCGGTAGCGTATGTTATAAAAGGACTCCAAATTTTTGAAAAATACAAATAAATATTTGTTTTACTTAGTAAAGTAATTAAACATTTTTATTCGCTATACAGCCAGATAATACGATGAATACGCCTGTCATTCCAGTGATAATATTATTTACATTCAGGTATCAATTTGAATATCAAAAGTAACAAAACAACAATTTAGAAATGACATTTTCTAGATTTAAGATTTGTTGATGATCCCAAGGATGTCTATTTCACGCAGAAGTTAATATTCTATGCTCATTAGAGTGAGATTGCTCAATTTGTTTTGACTCCTGGTCATGGGCGTCAGCTAGGGGTGCAAATGGGGCATATAAAGATGGTATTATTCCTAGCTGGTAACAGGGCTGCTGGTAAGATAAATTACAAATATATCCGATTTTGTCGATACTCGGCCTCTGATCATAGTTACTTGAAACGTCACCCAAGACTTGTTTAATTACAGAAAAACTGTGTAGAATGCATTTGTTGCATATAAACTGACTGGTCACAGACATCCAAGAATCTTTTTACAGATAGTAAAGCAGAAAAAAGAAAGCAAAAAAGTCGGCCTACATATGAACTTCAGTAAAACGAAAATCATGTGCAATAATCATGTTGAGAATAAGAACATAACTGTCAAGATAGAACATGCAAAACTCGGCAAGGTAGACCACTACATCTACCTAGGACAACGAATCTCCATGAGACCCTCAAAAGAAGAGGAAATCAAGCGAAGAATCACTTTGGGATGGCAAGCCTTCGGCAGAGCAAGCTCAACTTTCAAGAACCAGATGATCCCAATAATCCTAAAAAGAAGAGTATACAACCAATCCATTCTCCCAACAGTCACTTATGGAGTTGAAACATGGAACCTAACCAAGAAACAGTCCTGCAAGCTGAGAAGTATGGAACGTGCACATGAGAGAATCATGCTCAACCTTACATGGAGAGATCACAAGACAGTACAGTATATAAGAAAGAAAACAGGTGTCCGTGACATCATAGAAACTATTAAAAAACTCAAATGGCAATGGGCAGGCCATGTTGCAAGAATGGAAGACAACCGATGGACATCACGTCTCACAACATGGATCCCCAGAAATGACATAAGAAACTGAGGCCGACAGAACACTAGATGAAGAGGTGAACTGGACAGATTCAGGAAATACTGGCTCCACGACGCCCATGACAGAGAATTGTGGCGAATCCTGAAGAAGGTCTATGTCCAACGACGGACATTAAAAGACTGATGATGATGATGAAAGCAGAAAAGAAATCTTGCCGATGGGCACAAGATGAAAATGTGTCCAAACTTACAATGAATTTAAAGAGAATTTATGATTCCGGTCAACATTCAGCAGCACATTTTTCCAACGAAGTTAAGTGAGTATGAACAACATGAATGTTATCTGCAAACCCATTCAACTCTTAAATTTGTGCTTGTGAGTCACAAGTAAACTCTGAGAAAGCTGTTCAGCACTATGACCCTCCAAATCTAAAAACATCACTGATCTTCCTTCTGGTCCAGCTGGATATACATGGTACATAGTCAAAGTCAGTTGGCCCGCATTAGATATACCTGGAGTAGAATCCAATGAAACAGATTAATACTTGTATCCACTACTAGTACTTTCATTTCACAGGTCGGAAAAAATCCACAGTTGTGAAAATCTATTTGATTATGTAGGCTAAACTTCAACAAACCAACTAATTAGTTGAGGGCCGAGGCATGTTTTAACTGTTAAGCTAAGACGCGTTTCCATTTTTGTTATCATTTTTGTGGAGCGGCTATGACTTCAGTTTCAAATACCTCCGCATTCATGCGTCGTATATGTGTTATATACCATACTCCCATTACCACATTAGATTAATAATCCCAATAGGATGTGATAATTGGCTAAAATTGCTTAAATACTCAGTCGTCCATTGAAATTAAAGGCAGTGTATTTTAGTTATAGAGCAAGTCCTTAATCGGATTTAATAGCTTGTAAGCATTCAGCGTGGGGCTCTTAAAAATGCAGGATAAAGATTTTATAGGCCCCCTGGGCTACTGGTACTGTGACCTACGCAGTGATAATTTCAAAAGAAGAAAGAATGTAATAGAAAAATTAAATCATTTTTTTAACTAACAACAATTTCAATTCAAACATTCGCTTTGAGTAATTATGCAAGATCAATTTCCTTCAAAACATCAATAAATGGAAAGTTCCTGAGAAAATCGTTTTCAGTTGAGATAAGATCACGTCTATTTTAGTCATTCTTAGACGTCACAAACTGTCATACAATGTATATGCATACAATGCAATGATTCTTTTTTTTTGCTACCGTATGTTTATTGCAATATGTATATATAGCATAATCCGGGAATAAATAATGACAGTTTTATGTATTTGATTAAGGTGCAAAATGTAAATAACACTGTATAGTATGCGTACAAACTCATTCAGTAAGGAAATATACTACAGCGAAGAAAAAAAGACTTGATATTTTGATTACAAACTCATTATTCCCGTATTTTCAATTTCTGTAATAAATCGTAATAACTCTATATAGTTGGTTCCTGCGCAATACACAATTGTGAACTATAGAAGTAAATTAATTCACCAAAGTAATTCAACTGATTTTAAAAAAATCTCAATGAATTGTTTTACTTCCGTAGTTCGTAAAAATAGGGTCCCTTAAAAATATCCCCACCGCTCTAATTATAGATATTAATAAATCGAACGTTGTTTTGAGAAATACAAAGGGACATTAAAGAATGCCCTCGAATTCACTCCCTTTCTTTGCAGGTAATTCGCAAAGCAGTAACATGATGAATACGCGAAGTGATTCGAGAGCCAATAGAATTGCGGCAAAATTGGCGTCGGCCTTAACAGATTTGGGATAATGGATATCGCCGACCTCTCTGTTTGTTAGTTTATCTGGCACAACTCATCATAGAACCATTCTATGGAGTCTGGCCAAAATTTGGTATAGATGTTAAGAGCACTTTACTGTGTGATGCGAAAGTACTTTTTATGATCCTCTCTCGAGGTAATTCTTGGCAGGAAATTTCAGTTCTGCATTA
The DNA here is from genome assembly GCA_963457665.1 of Thysanoteuthis rhombus. Taxonomy (NCBI): domain Eukaryota; kingdom Metazoa; phylum Mollusca; class Cephalopoda; order Oegopsida; family Thysanoteuthidae; genus Thysanoteuthis; species Thysanoteuthis major. The sequence continues at coordinate 19,845,188 of OY735199.1, forward strand.
CCAATCCAACGACGCTGTTTAAGCGCTATGTCCAATTCAGAACAGCCGTTTCGACGCGGTTGTTTATGTGCCGAAAGATGGCATTTTGAAGATCCTATTTGCGAAACAAAACTTTGGAAAAAATATCAACAATAAATGAATAAATCTCTCTAACATCTCCACCAAATTTTGGCTAGACTCCATTGAATGGTTCTGTGATAAGTTGTGCCAGATAAACTAGCAAACAAAAAGGTCGGCGATATTCATTATCAATATTAATGTGATGTCGTGTCGCATCTAAACCGATCGAAGAGTCAAGCAAGACGCAGCTCAACACGTTATCAAATGTGATGGGAAGAGAAGCCGAAGTTTACAATTCATTCTCTTCCGAGAAAAAAAGATGAAAATTTTGACGTAATTCTCGAAAAAAATTTGACGCACACTTTACCCCCAAAAGAAGTGTTACACACGAATGTACGAGATTACATTTTCGAACACAAAAACCGATTAGAATGTTCGTGAAGGGCTTATATGAGTTGTCAGAGCATTGTAATTTCTGGAATAAAAAAATCAAAGACAATATTGTAATTGGTCTGAAAGGCAAGGAGCTGTCCGAAAAAACTGTAGTTAATACCAGACTTGTGCCTGGAAGGAAGCAATAGAAACAACCAGAACATTCGCGCAGGTCAAAACGCAGATGGCAGAGATTCGGACTAAAAATGTTGAAGCTGTGAAAGAAAACGAAAAAGAAGTGACTAGGTCATTGGGAAAAAAGTGAAACTACCAACAGAAAGGTGAAAATTCTTCCTCTTATTCGAGATGCAATAAATTATACAAAACAAGAATATGTCCGGCGAGAGGGAAAACTTGTGCATAAAATTGAATCATTTCGCAGCATGTCATTGAACGGAATATCACAGCGTACGTGTAGTAGACTCTACCAAGGCGAAAAGGAAAAACACAGTTTTTGAGCTATACGTAGAGGCCGACAGGAAAAGCAGATCAACCAGTAGTATATTACATGGAAAATATGCAGGACGTCCACCTCATTCAAAATTGATACAGGGGTGGACAAAAATGTTATCAGTCTCAATGCTTACTGGAATTTAAACAATAAAACAGCTCTTCAACCTGTAGGAGGTTTTTTTTTTAGAGTCCCGGTGGAATATTAGATTGCAGAGGAAAATTACTATGTTGACAAAATATCGAAACAGGCAATATGAGATTTAACCTTACATGATAAATAGACACAACTTGGAAAAATTATAGTCGACAGGTACTGCATATCACCGGAGTTTCGTAACCGTCGTGGGACAGTTGGAATACAGGAAAAGAGAAATAAAGTACTTTGGCCACAAGATTTCGGAAAAAAGGGATACAAGGTAAAAGTGGAGAGTAAATCCCATGAAGATGTTACCGGCCCCCACCTTAGTAACAGAACCGAGACGAATTTTAAGCATGATACAGTATCTGGTGAGATCCTCACAAGACCTTGTCAGTTTAATTCAACTTATGTTAGAGCCGTTGATGAAAGATACAGATTGGTTATGGAGAAACCCACAGAAAAAAGCCTTTGCAAAAGTGAAAGAACTTTTGACTAAGCACAAATCCTAAACACCTAATTATAGTAAGATGATAAGTGTAGACACAAATAATTTCGGACTGGGGTACCGCTATTCCATGAAGAAGATGACAAATCGAGAGCCATAAATTACGTATCAAAAACGCTGACCCAGACAGGAAGAATATACGCACAAATAGAGAAAGAAATGTTTGGCAGCTGTTTGGACGTGCAAAAGATTCGATTGATTCATCACAGGATTGTGGCAGTTCAGCCTTCAAAAAGACCACAAACCGTTCGTTTCTCCAGTAAACAATCACAAGATATACGACAGCCCACTTAGATGTCAACGACTGTTAATATGTTGCAGACGATATAGTCGAAGAGTGAAACACTTTCCAGGAAAACAACTATTAGTCCTAGACACGTTGACGAGACGCCCATCACGAGACGAATCAAGTAGCACCGAATCGGATGTGAAAGAAACAAGATCGACTACAGTTCGAAAAGTGAACCGAGTAGATACGTTAATAGAAGAGGTAATCCATCCAATGTTGAATGGCTGGGCGAAAATGAAACAAAAGATAAAAGAAGGAATACAGCCTTACTTCAATCATAAAAGAAAAATTATCTGTTCATATAAATGTTATTTTACCAGGAAAGGATAATCGTTCCTGAGATATTAAGGATAGAAACATTAAAAGCAATACACAGCAAACATTTAGGACTAGATACGCGCAAAGAAAGAGCGAACATGTCGTTATGGTGGCCAAGAATATTGTTAGAAATTGAGGAATGTACAAAAGGGTGCGTATTATGTAATTTTCACCGTCCGGCGAATCAAAATGAAACCCTGAAACCTACAAAGATTTCAGACGGACCTTGGCAGAAGGTGGGCACTGATATATTAAGATTAAAAAAGGAAAAGTTATATAGTTGTTATCGACAATTTTACTTGCTACATTGAGATTGTTTACTTGAACCAGTTAACGAGTAGCAACATAAAAGGCAAGATGAGAAATATCTTCGCCAGATAGGGGGATTCGGAGGTGCTGGTCAGTGATAATCGTGGATAGTATCCAAGCAAAAGCTTCCAAGAATTTAACAAACAATACGGATTTAAACATTCTACTGTCAGTTCAAGTTTCTCTCAGGCAAACAATGCTGCAGGAAGCGCCGTAAAAATTGCCAAACACATGTTACAGCAACCAGATGTATTTATGGTGATGATGGCGTACTGGAGTACTCCTACAACTGCTATAGGAAGCAGTCCAATCGAACCCTTGATGGGCCAAAAAAAAAACAACACTTTCAGGCCATTGGAAAAATCTAGAGCTAGGTTGGCCAAATTCAGAAGAAGTATAGAAGAAAGACCGTGCTTACAAAAAGAGAGCTAAGAAAAATTACGATAGAAGACACGGCGCCACAGATTATAAACTGACAGTTGAAAGACGTGGAAAGACAATGGTATCATGAGTTCAGCAGATAAAAGCAATAGAAGATACAAAATAAAAACTAAGGCTGGATTAATTCAAATGAATCAAAAACATGCATCTTATAACAATAGAAAAGAGACATTTGAGTCCAAATGGAATAGATGCGAAGCGTTTGGAAGTTAATAGGACACGAAAGTAAATGGTGATGAAAATGAAAAGAAAACTTTTAAAACTGTGATTAGACGTAAAATCCAAAAAATCCGAACATCTGAAGGACTTAGTTTTAGAGAAGTAGAACAGAAGATGGACACACATAATATATATATACATATATATATATATATTTTTTTTTTTTTCTCCGAATTGAGAAAATATTTTTGGTATATTAAAAGAAACTTTTAATTTGGAAGTAGAGAAAATGTTCCATAATGATTATAGAGTAAACAGCAGAGTTACTGTCCCTTGATTATTGTTTTGTTGTTAAAATTTGTACACACAGAGTTTGAATAAATGTTATAAGCTGACTTCTCTGTCTTAGAGAAAAGCCTGCCAAGTTACACAGATTCAAGCCTGAAGTGATTGATGCAGGGAAGCCCACCCCAGGCAGACAATATGTGTGAAAGGAAATTATAAAGGTTTTAGTAAGTCTAGAGAGGGTGTGACAATGTGTTAATGCAAAATGTTTAGTGTAATATAATGTCCCCAAGACAAACAAATACATAGTCTGACTGAATATCTTTTAAATGGTAAAGGTGGCTCAAGGGAATTTGTGTTTCAAATAAGGTTCTCTAGTTTCTATTGGTCCGAAAATATTATTGCCTTTTCTCTGATTGGTTATTAGAATGCATATATACACCCCAGTCTCCGGATCTCAATATAATAAAATCTTTGTTTGGGATATTGAATAGGATTGTACATAAGAACCCCCCCCCCCAAAAAAAAGAAAACCCCCACAGATTTTCAAGAACTGGAAGAACTCTCTATAAGAGGCCCAGTCTGCACATCGGTTCATAGTTCTATCCCCATATTATTTCACAGCTGTTCAAGTCAGATTTTCGCTTGATGTCATTTGATAAGATGCTTCTTGCCTAGAAAAATACGCCAGTCAGGATCACGTGATCTGGAAATAATGACGTTTAAGCTTTTGAAATCGATTTCCTCAGCTTTTAGATTTACTTTAAACTTGATAGAGAGGCGTTTCTTCATAAGGCCTTCTTACCAAAAATTATCTTCTACGCATGGTAACGTGATCTGGAAATAAAAGCGTTTAAACTTTATGCTGGACGCCTCATTGAACTTTCGGTTCTTGTTCAATTACATTTATGTATACGCTCATGACTACCCATATCTTATTTCCAGAAGTTCTCAATTAATTTCTATGAAATTCTGTGGAGAGGTGGACAACAAGCTCTGGAAGTACAGCTCTAATTTCGGAGTGGATGAATGCACATTACCCCCACGTCGTAGTTATATTCTAAAACACATAATGTTAGTGAAATTTCTGGTCTGTCTACACAATAACTCCAGAAGTTCTCAATGAATTTCTATGATATTTTGAATAAGGGTGATCAATAGATTAAAAAAGAACGGATTAAATTTTCGAGCGGATTCATGCAGATTTCCCCATCGCCATAGTTATACGTCCAAACTACATAATGTCGCCAAAATTCTGTCTCTCTACACGATTTCTCCACAAGTTCTCATTGAGTTTCCATAACATTTTGCGGAAGAGTACACAAAAGGTTGCAGAATAACTTATTTAATTTTGGAGTGGATCCATACATAATTACCCTCCTGACAATGGTGTTGGCAGAGGTATGCATTTTTTTAGTGCTTTCTAGCGTTACTGAGTTATGGTTGGAATATTTGCGGTTGCTTCATGTTAAGTAGTTCGTATTAGTTTATTGTTTTGTTCTGTTTTTTTTTGTTTTTTATTTACCTCAGTCAGCGAAGTTGGAAGAGGTATATGATACGTATCCACTCACATTTATCTTTCTGTCTGCTTGTCCACACAATATCTCTAAAAGTTATCAATTGATTTCAATGAAATTTCGTGGGAGGGTAGGCCATTGGGTAAAGAAGAATTGGTTGACTTTTGGGACGAATCTAAGATTTTCGTTTCCATCGGAGATGCTTTTCCATTTTTTTTTCGATATATTTATGCATTTATGTTTGTTCATACAATATCACCAACAGTTTTCATTGATATTTTGTGCAAGGGTGGGCCCAAGGTCTAAGGTAGAATTGGTTAAATTTTGGTTTAGGATTTAGGAATTCATCGTAGCTATACATGAAGTGAGATTTTAGTGTACGGCATTGGTAGATGTGTGCGTTCTCCGAGTGCTTTCTATTTTTCGATTGTTATTGAAATGATTGAAAAATCATAATTTTGTTTAAATGAAGTCGGCCACTGTGAATGGGCGTATCAAACAAAAATTGATGGCGTTTCATTTATTGTCATATATTTCGACAGATATTCAGATATCTTATTTAATCTCACGGTGTACATAGTAAGAAAAATCTTCCAGGAACCTCTCAAAAGTTCAATCAATTCTTACTTATCTCATGATCCATCCTTCAACAAAATGTATTTAAAATGCATTGCGAACTTTTGGACATATTGTGTAGACAAACATGAGTGAATACATTAATTGTATGAGAAAATATCTTTCAATTGAAAATAAATTCCTGGATCCGCCCTAAAATTCAATCATTTCTTTCTTAAATCACGGTCCACCTTTCCATAAAATATCATTGAAATCATTGAGAACCTTTAAAGATATTGTGTAGTCAAACAGACGGAGAAACACGAATGAATATACATAGCTCTTCCAACTTAGTTGGCAGAGGTGAACATAATTCCTTCATCCAGGGTTTTATACCATAAAAACTTATATGTCTTTGGGTGATAAAGAACATTTTTGTGATTGTCTGATAGATGAAACAGGTAATTTACGTAGAAATTCAAAAAAGTACTGCGAATTTTCAACTCATAGTTTGATTTTCCTAATTAAATTCAATCGCCCAGGATAGATTGGAAACAAACCCCAAAACGAATATGTATTAGAACATGGGGTCGCTTTTCTGACCGATTTTTATATCAGTACAAATGAAAAGGTATCTTACATGACCCAGGCATGTCACTTTCAAAATACGTCTTGCAACAATTAATGTTGCGAAGGCGGGTCCACTCACACCACCACTCACCAGTCAAGCAGCTACGGCTCATAGCAAGTCGCAAACGCTAACTTCCTCAATGAGCTTAAAAGGGGCTGCCCCTTGAGGCAGTTACTGCTACACTGGGCTCCGGGATCTTAGCTGCCAATATACTTGTCGAAAAAGACCCATGTGAAAAAATAATTAAAGAGACAAACAGTTCAGGTGAACAAAACAGATTACTTTCCTTATCAGACATTTTAACAGGAAAGAGGTGGGCTATTTATTGCATCTTGTCCACCGAACAACGTCTTCCGATATCATAAATCGAAGAAATTAAAGTGTAGTACCTGCTTGCTAGTAGTACATTCTTTGGTAGCTTTGTGCCGGTGCAATACAGTGGCCAATGATGGCCTAATGAGTCTCGGTATTGCTAAGCGCAAGAGGCCTTGGATTCATCCTGTGGACTCAAAAAATAACTCTGTCCAGTCTCGGGGGATCAGTAAGCCCCAGGGCAACAACTTCCCATTACACTAAAGAGCAAGCGCCGGGCTTTCTCTGACACCTTCGCAACTACATTTGCTTCTGAACAACCTAATATAAAATGAGCAAATTAGTCCACATTATTCTCAACTTGCATTACTCTCAATGTGCGTTCCACTAAAACATTCGTTTGTGAAAACCTGCGTTCATTCAAAATTAACCTTTTATCCATATTTGTTGAACCTTGGAAAATCTCATTTATTTGTTAACTGCAGAAGTTCTTTTCGTTCATTTACTACTTGAACAGAAACTTATTTCTTCAACACGTCTATTGATACAAACAGTAATATTGTAGGACAAACTGTTGTATTACAGCATAAAGATCATGTTACAAGCAATATCTCGCTCAAATGTCAATGTAGGTGTATAGCAGATGTGAAATAAACATATTGCCAATTTTTCAGCCATGCAAAGGGTAATTTGCAGATCAGAAGTTATGACGTCATCTTCTGCAGTAATTTCTTATATTTATCACATGGTCGGTTGCATTTATAAAAAAACGCCTTACTCCCCACTCAAGTTTCCGAACGGTTACCTGTGGTGCCAGATGTGAGGAATACCATAGTCTGAGCATTGGGAAGCAATAATTTTCAAAATGGCATCCAAGATGGCCGTCAAATCCTTAAAAGGTACATTGTCTGTCCGTTATTCATCATAAACAAGTTTTCTCGATAGTTTTCTGTACTACCAAGTGTGACCAATAACATATCAAAAGTCTACCACAGTTTAACCGCAGAAAATGTATAATTTTCAATATGGCGTCCAAGATGGCCGCAAAATTCTTAAAGTGCATATTAATCGTTTATTATTCATCCAATACAACAGTAATTGCAGAATCAAGTGTGTTCAGTAACCTATAAAAATCTACCACGGTCTGACCACAGGAAAGGTATAATTTCCAAGATCACCAAATCTTTATAATGCCCATTAATCGTTTATAATTCATCCTAGACCAGTTTTTCCAACGCTTTTTGTAGAATCAGTTATGCTTAATAACACATTAAAAGAGTACCACAGTGAAGCCACCAGTTGTAAATTTTGCATTTACGTGATGAAATAAAGGAACTTCTTACAAATACAGATCCCATATCCTTTTGAAATTATAACCTAAAGGGAAAATTGAGATAGCAGTTTGAGGACAATGTTCATTTTGTGACGATAAGGGAAAATACATTACAGATACTGAGATCTGATTTCAACACCCACACAAAAGACAATTCACATTGAAACACTGTGTGACTCATTAAAAGTGATATCAAGTCCAAAATGCAGTCTCCCACAAATCATTATCCAAATGAAAAGTTGCTCAAACTATATTCTGCTCATTCCTTTGTTACTGACACTCTATGGATATTGTTGAAAGGTTACATGAATGGGACACGCAATTATCCGCGCAGTTCGACCACCAACTGGTCTAGTCGAATGCATTAACGATTAAAAAACACAGAAATTGCAAGAAAAGGTTTTTGGATGTTTTTCTCGTCGTATCAGGTGTGCTTCTAAAAGTCTTCGACAATTTAATGAGTGGAAGGGTATGATTTTCAAGATGGCTGCCATAATCAGTAAATTGATATACTGTCCTTTATCCTTCATTAAATCTTTTTATTCAGTTCGTATTGACTAGAAATAAGATTTTACATAATTTCTAATAAGAAAGTTATGTTTGATTGGTAGTTCTTACATATGTGCACTGGTCAGCAGCTGAATTTATCCAAAATTGATTAAGACATATTTTTATTCCTTTTTAACAAAATTGGAGATTATTTTGCATGTCTGCATCATGTCGGGTAATCTAATGCCATTGAAGGAAGATAAATTGAAATAAAGTAGCGATGAATTAGATCTCTTCATCTGAAGTCCGTGTAATTTCGTGTGTACACTGAATAGTGCTGGGATCTCAAGAGGACTACAGACGCTTTGCTCTATCTGGCAAATGTAACTAGAACTAATATTAAATAAGATATTAAATGGCTTCAGCCAAGGCAAGTGAGACTACCTTTTCGTTGTGTCAAATTACACGCCCACGGCGCGTTTAACAATGTGAGCGCACGTGCGCCTGTGTTGATACACCCTCTGCATGTTAGGCAGTTGAGCTTATATACGCGTGTATTAACATCCCCACTGCGTCTTGGATTGTGAGCTTATTTATACGGGCGTTAGCGTATAATTTGATCTGTCAACGGATACCAAAATAATAAGGTCTTAGGGCAAGAGCAGACTGCGAAAAATATCGGTTGCAGGCATTATGTTTTTGTTATTCCTCACCAGGAAAGCTGGCCAAAACATTTTTTGACTTTTCCACCTTAGCATTTTTCAGCATACCACGAATGATACAACCAAGCCCCTTTTAATCGATGATACTTCTCTTTTTTCACAACTGTATGCGACTACAGGGAATCACCAGGAAAACGATCAACAAAAAAAAAACAAAAAACGACACGACAGGTGTTTGTATTTGGAGCGGTGACCAACGGCAAATCTACTATCAGACACTACAAGGCAACAAGCCAAAAATAGCTGGATGCCTTTGATTTTTCTATAGAGTTTTTTTTCATTTTCTCTTGTATCATGAATCCCCAGATATTTAAAAATATGATGGAGCATCAAGCAAATGAAATTAGATCACAAAGCAAAGTTCCGAAATGCCGCTTTGGTTGATAGTGCGGGAACATATCAACTACGTTGAAATATCAAAGTACCTGTATGGGAGACATGAAAAGAAGCATGTTACCAATTCTTTTAAGATTTCACAGATTAGAATTTATGATGTCATCATTTGTAGTAATATCTCATAATTATTACATAGTCGGGTGCATTTATGAACACCCTCCCCCGATTGATAAATAAAGGTTCGTCAACGATTTTTTGTGGTACCAGGTAAGCTCAATAACATACAAAAAGTCTACCACAGTCTGACCGGTGGAAGGTATGATTTTCAAAATGGCATCCACAATAGCCACCAAATCCTCTCAATGCTCATTGCATTATTCATCCTAAACACGTTCTTCTAATGGCTTTTCAAAGTACCAAGCATGCTTGATAAAGTATCAAAAGTCTATTACAGTCTTCCCCCTGGAAAGGTAGATATTCTAAGTTGACTAACAAATTAGTTGGCGGCATTAATGAAAAAAAAACAAAACAAACTAAGTCACGAAAAAAGTTTCTAAACTGTTTTTGTCGTATCAGGTGTGCTTAACGTCATAAAAGACTATCACAGTCTGACCACTGGAAAGGTATAATGTTCAAAATGCATTTTACTTGTATATCATTAACTCTGACAAGTCTTTCCAACGGTTGTTTGTAGTATCAAATGTACTCAATAACATGAAAAGTCTCACGACAGGAAGGTGTAATTTTCAAGATGGTGTCCAAGATGTACGCCAAAATCCTCCAGATGCCCATTACTCGCCCATTATTTATCCCTGACAAGTTTCCCAAAAGCTTTTTGTAGGATTAAGTGTGTTCAATAACATATTAGAAGTCTATCTTGTTCTAACCAGGGGAAAGGCGTAATTTTCAGGATTTTGTGATTCTTAAAATACCCATTACTCGCTCATTTTTAAAAAATCTTGGGTTTCCTAACGGCTTTTTTTTAGTATTATTTGCGCTCAATACCATATCAAAAGTCTTCCACAGTCTGACCACTGGAAAGGTATAATTTCTAAGACAGCTGCCAAATCCTTCATCTATTACTTACTCATGATTCACCTTCGACAAGTTCCTCCAGCGGTTTCTATAGTACAGGTGTGCATAATAATCAATCAAAAGTATACCACAGTCTGCCCACTGGAAATATATCATTTTCGAGAGGGCGTCCAAGATGGCTGGTAAATCGTTAAATTCCATTACTCATTCATTATTCGTTCTAGATAAATAAATCTGGTGCCCAATCGTATGTTTCAGGGATATGGGAATACTGTTAACCCATTTCAAATATGTGTAGATTACAATTTCATCAACAGTTGACAATTTCACATATACGAGATAAAATGAACGAATTATCGACAAATACAGATTCTGCACCATTTAGAGTTCAGTACCTGGAGGGAAAATTGGAAGAACAGTATTCAACTGAAAAGTCGCTCAAACTTGATTCAGCCATTTCCCCTGGGGATATTGCTGAATGTTTTTTCATGGTTAAGGATACAAGACGGAGGGCTGCATGAATAGGCCTTGCACAAATTGGCGACTGTTCTAGCAATTGTAAGCAACACTTCATTATGATATTGATTTGTTAATTGTATTCGTACACCCTCAAAACATGAGGCTGAGCATAAAAATTAGTTGTTTAGAATGAATAATGAACGAGTAATGAGGATTTGATAATTTAGCAGCCATCTAGGACGATATCTTGAAAATTATGTCTTCCCAGTGGCCAGACTTTAGTAGACTTTTGATATGTTAATAAGTACACCCGATACTATATAAAACTGATAGAAAAAAACTGGACTATGATGAATTATAAATGAGTAGTGAGCATTTCAGCTTGAGGGGCAATCTTTTGCTTAGGTTCCATGTTTCAGCTCCAAAGGTAATTATCGGGTGGATGCATTGGTTATACAGCTTACTTTTTCAGGATTGATTGGATTTTCTTGTTCTTGGAGACTTAGCTGGCTCTAACAAAAGTTTGCCAACCTAGAGTGTTCGTTTGTTTGATTTCGTCTTCTTTTGACAGTTTCATAGAGATTTGTTGTCCTAATTAGATATAGTGGTCTACTTTTTTTTCAATTTGCATTTTTCATTCTGATCGTTATGTCTTTGTCCTCAACGTATTAGTTGTATATGACATTTGTTCTACTGAAATGTATGTGAAGGCCTAATTTCTTGCTTTCTTCCTCCATTTTGTGAAGCATTCAATGGAGGTCATGAAGGTTCTCAGCAAAAAGGACGATGTCGTTGATCCTCAAGCTGAGAACCATACAACATGCACAAGAGAAAATCATTCTCAACCTCATAATGAGAAACCACAAGACAGCACAGTTCATTAGTCGAAAAACACGAGCGAGAGAGATCATAGAAACATAGAAAACTCAAATGGCAATGGACGTGCCACATCGCAAGAATGTCAGACAACAGCTGGACATCACGACTCACAAGGTGGATCTCCAGAGAACATAATTGAAAATGTGAACGATAAAATATGGGATGGTATGACGATCTGTACAAGTTCGGAAAGTACTGTCCCCACGACGCCCATGATAGAGAGGTGTAGTGAATCGTTGAGATGGTATATGTCCAACGACGGGTGCTAAATGGTTACTGCTGCCGATGAATAAGTATTTAAAGGATTTGGCGGTCGTTTTGAGCGCTATTTTGAAAGTCCTACCTTTCCAGACTTTGATAGAGTTTTGATTATATTATCGAGCACATTCGATACAATAAAAAAAACATGTCTACAATGAATAATAAACAAGTGACAGGTATTTAAAAAAAATGGCTATCTTGAACGCCTTCTAGAAATTTACACCTCTCTAATTTTCGATGTTATCTTGGAAATTATATCTTTCCAGGGATTAGATATATTATTGAGCACACTTGACACAACAAAAACCGTTGGAAAACCTGTCAAAGATGAATAATGAATGAGTAATGGGAATATTGAGGATTTTGCTGTCATCTTGGGCGCCATCTTGAAAGTTACATCCTCCCCGTGATAAGAATACGATTAACTTTTGAGGTGTTATTCAACACAGTATATACTACAAAAACTTTTGAGAAACTTGGATGAATAATGTACAATTTATAGACATTTGAAAGTTTTGGCGGTCATCATGGATATCATCTTAAAAGTTACACCATTGCCGTCGTCAAAATGTGATGAACTTCTGATATACTATTGAGCATAAGTTTATAAAATTTTTTGAGGGGGTTGGAGGTGTTTACACATTTCCCATTTTGGACGCCATCTTGGAAATGATACCTTTCTAATGGTCAGCTTGTGGTAGACTTTTGATATGCCATTGTGCACACTTGATACAACAAATAACTTTTGAAAAAATTGTCTAGGATGAATTATGAACGAGTAATGGACATTTAAGGATTTAGCAGCTATCCTGGACGCCATCTTGAAAATCACACCTTTTCAACGGTGAAACTGTGGTAGGCTTTTGATATATTATTGAGCACACGATACTAAAAATCTGTTGGAAAACTTACATAAGATGAATCATAAAAGAGTAATTGTAATTTTAAGGATTTCGAGGCCATCTGGGACGCCCTCTTGAAATTTATACCTTTCCCGAGGGCAGACTGTGGTAGACTTTTAGTATGTTATTGAGCACACATTATACTACAGCAAGCCATTAAGAAACTCCTGTTGCGATTTGTTTGTTAGCTGTGGGAGAATTTTGATACGATACCAAGAAAAGCTGTTGGGAAGACTTGTCCAAGATGAGGGAATAATGAGCATCTTATGGATTTGGTGGCCATCTTAGACAGCATGTTGAAAATCATACCTTTCCACTGGCCAGAGTGACTTGGACCTTTCGCATGTTATTGAGCACATCTGACACTACAAAAAGTTTTTCAGAAATGCATCCGACTATTTGATAAAATGAGAAATTACTACAACTGATGATCTCATAAATTTTGGTTTGCAAATTACCCATCGCATTTTTGAAAAAAAAAAATGACAACATCTTTTTTAACTCTCCACATTCTGTTTAGTACTTAAATACTTATTTTTTGCTTGTAACATGATCACGCTGGAACTAAATTGTAGACAAAATACCCAGCACTGTAATACCTTCCTACTTCCTATAAGACTCTGGCTTAGTATTAATAATATGGGTTGGGAAATCTGAGCTATGTCTTATATCTTGCAGCATACAATTCAACAGAAGAACTGCTGCTGATTGCTACTGAAATTCACAGTTTTTTTGAGAAGTTGACTTGATCGTTTAAGCAAAAACGAGTCGGATACAATAATCCGTCGAGACAGTCAAGTTCTACATTTTTAACTTTAGGTTTCCATCAAGAAGCACACACAAATAAAAGTAACATTTACTGGTCGATTGTGGTGGCAAATTTTCATTAGAATTCGATTGAAATGAATGAAATATAAGATGCAAATAATTTAATAACTGAATTTCTTTTATTAAAAGAAATCCATCCGACTTACCTTTTATTCAGGTTTCGTTAGCTAATATGTTGACAGTTGCACAGCAAATAATTGCCTACCCTGTGGCCATTGGGAGCTGAATGAGTGTTTGAACCGTTCATTCAAATAGTTTCGTAAACAACATTTTAGTTCTGAAGAAAGGTCCAACTTCAGGAGTGTCATATCTAAAACGAAGTTCATGAAACTTCAAGAAGAGCAACTTACGATTTTACTTTTGGAACATAAGTGAGTTAATACAATTTTGATACAATTCAAATTAACATACGAATATAATCTCACTGTCAAACTTCAATCAAGCCAGGGATTCTTCCCTGTTGCTGGTAGCATATGATCTAGTGTTGCCTGCCACAAGATCCTTGGAAAGGGGATTGGCAGCACGAAGTGAGTCCTTATTGATACTTTAGCACCGGAAGTGAACATTGTCACTCTTGTAAAATAGAAATTAAAAAAAAATCTTATTAAAACTTTAATACCACCAAAGTGAATCAAAACAATTTAGTGAGATTCTCGTCTAAAATAAAATCTAAATCTACTTGAACAATCAGAAAAATTCTAATAATATTTTTCAACCAATAAAAACAGAGATGTTCATTGAGAAAAAAAATCTTTTCAACTCAAAATATGGCATAGAGAGCATATATTTTCCATGGGGTGCAAAAGGGTATATTAGGAATATATCTTAGTAGCAACACTATTGCACGATAGGCATTCCACCCGTGGAGAAGATGCAGCACTTGCTGTCTTTTGAAGGATGGATGAGCAAGTTTGACCAACTGTATGATCCAGATGTCAGATTTGTCAGGGCATTAGACCATCGACGGAGACGCAGGACCTTACCCCTTTATGGAGGGAGCACCATCGAATAATAATACGTTGAGGTTGCATAAAACAATTGTATTGCAATATTACCCTTTATTGACTATAAGGTTCCAACTTTCAAACCCGCTCCGTGAGAGGGCCTGATCTGGGGGAGGGGCGGCTGATGCCCCGTTTGCACCCCAGCTGATGCCCATGCACATGCGCTCCGTTTAGGGGGCATTCAGTTACTCAAAACAGCACCCTCCATTTATCCAGTATTTCGTAACGCAAATTCTTTCCTTTCAGCAGTATGCATTTTTTTCCAAAGGAAACTATGCTACTCAGAAATACACGCCACACACACACACTTCAGCTCATTTGTAGCTATTTTTAAATTTAGCCAAATGACTTTTGTATTTACACAAGAAATGTACTTTGCACCAAGTCATTAAACTTTCTACACAGTATTTTGCATAAACTAAAAAACATTCCACTCACAAAAAGACGATTTAACTTTTTAGCAAATTCCAAAGGACTATTTTAGTTCAGAGAATTTCATTCTTCGCAACGTATGATGTGCACTACAGAAACAAATCCATTGGAACTTTTGTTGGATACACTCTTACGACACCAATTTATTGTTTATATGTTATTCAGTATTTTCAACTTTGATGTAATATATATATATATATATATATATAACTTATTGCCGTGAGAGGCTTGTCTGCTCTATTTCCTGTTTTCAAGTAATGTTGCCTTACAAAATACTCTTCCTACTCCAATTTGTCTCTGTGACTATGTGGAAGTGGGTATAATGAAGAGGGTAGGAAGGCACGAATGATCCCTATGATATAAGATTGATTTGGGATATTTCACCGGTTTGACCTTCCCCAGGATCTGCCATATTTCTCTATTATAGGCGTTGTGGAGCCAGTATTTTCTGAATTTGTTCATTTAATCTCTTCATCTTGTTTTTTTTGTCGGTTTCGGCTTCGCATGTGGTCTCTGGGATCCATGTTGTGAGTCGTGATGTCCACCGGTTGTCTTTTATTCTTGCAACATGACCAGCCCATTGCCATTTGAGTTTTCTTATGAATTCAATGATGTCCCTGTTTTCTTTCAGATATATTGTGCTGTCTTGTGATCTCTCCATGTGAGGTTGAGCATGATTCTCTCATGTGCACGTTGCATGCTTCTCAGTTTGCAAGTTTGTCTCTTGGTTAGGTTCCATGTTTCAGCTCCATATGTGACTATCGGGAGGATGCATTGGTTGTATACTATTCTTTTTAGGGTACTTGGGATCGTCTTGTTGATGAAGGTTGAGCTTGCTTTGCCGAAAGCTTGCCATCCTGGGGTGATTCTCCGCTTGATTTCTTCTTCTTTTGTAGATTTTTTTTGACAGATTCGCTGCCCTTAGTAGATGTAGTGGTCTACTTTCCCTGGTTTGGCATCTTCAATTTTGACAGTTACGTCCTTATTCTTGATGTGATCGTTGCACATGACTTTTGTTTTACTGAAGTTCTTGTGTATGCAAAATCTTTTGCTTTCATCGTTTAGTTCATCTAGCACTATTTGAAAGTCGTATAGGTTCCCTGAAAAAGTAGAATGTCGTCTACTTATCTGAGGTTGCTCAGATAATCACCATCTATTTTGATTCCTGTATTTTCCCTGTCCAGGTTACGGAAGATTATCTCGAGGCAGGCTGTGAAGAGTGTGGGTGAGCTGGTATCACCTTGTCTTACTCCTTTTTAGAGTTGGAAGCGTTCAGAGTCTTTATGTAGAATGATAAAGGAGTTGCTGTGATTGTATATATGTTGCAGTACTCTGACGTATACAGGGTCTACACCTTGTCTATGACCATGAGAATTTCTACAAAATCGAATGCCTTCTTGAAGTCTATAAATGCTGCAGCAAGTGGCATTTTGTATTCTGCTGCTTTCTCCTTCGGCTGGTTTATTGAATGGAGATGGTCCATGGTCGAGTTGCTTCTTCTAAATCCAGCCTGTTCCCGTGGTTGGTTTTCATCTAGTGTTTTAGTGATCTGGTTGGTGATGATTTTTGTGAACAGTTTATAAATGCTGTTGAGGTCTTTGGGGTTTCCTTTTTCATGTAGAAGCATTATGATGGCCGTGTTCCATTCTTCTGGGACTTAGAGAACCACGTGGTAGACTGAATATTTCGGTTCAACGCGATCCGATCGTGAAGGACAATAATGACATGGTAATCACAACTTTTGGAAAATAATCATTTATTCATTCTTCAACAAATAAGAAAATTCGAATTTTGTTAAACATGTTCTTGTGTAAATCCTAGTAATATCTTGGTGGTAAAAGTTTAACCGTGTGTGTCCATAGTAAAATCAAGTAGTTTTTACAGTTTGATACTCAAATGCTCAGTTGGAAGATCAGGACGGCTTCTGGCTAGCCGATCCCCCGGACGAACACGTCCGACGGCCAGCACGGACAGAATCAGAAAGGGTGAAAGAGAGGGACTGCGTCTGAAAGTTACATCTTATAGTAAGTGGATTACATTCTGGGCTCATAGGGAGTAATATCACTGGGTTTACTTGAAGGTCTACTGGTTCGGATATTTGGGCATAATCTGCCGATGCTTATTTGAGCATCAGGTGTCCAATTTCCGTCCAACGGCGTTGAATTCCTTTGTTTAAAGTTATGAATGATTCCCGTGGGAGTTCTTTTGGAGAGGGGAAACGTCTGAACATTGCTTCTTATAGTGAGGGGGCTACTTTCAAGGCTCCCAAGGACGTCACTTGGACTCTTGAGGGCTAATATGCGGCACAGTGATTGTCTATTAAAGGGAAATAAACTACAACTCTAAATTATCAAAATTGTTTGTTTATTTGTTTATCTACTGACCCTTTAAATAATTTGAAATCGCTGCAAGGGAATAGAAGTCGAAGACAACAAAACTTTTTCGCGTGTGCGCTTTCTCTATCCACTTTACAAGAAGCAAACTGACACGAATTATTTTTGTTCATTACTTCTTTTGATTCAACTAAATGCATGTTGAATGTTCAAATTATTTTGTAGTTTGATTATGCTTCTGACTTCTAAATGTGTCAGTTATTGGTTAGATTTCTAAAATCCAAGGTAATAATTTCTTTACAAGATGTCAATAAGAAGAAAGATCCATAGCACTCCAATGTCGAGACCAGATCATCAAATTTTCATGATTATTGAAAATCGTCAACCACTCAAAACCGGCTTTCATTATCATTTATTATCAAAATTCCAAATATCACAAACAAATTTTTGTACAAACAGTTTGATCACAAAAAAATGTAACATTTTCCCTTTTAGAATGAATTATAATGACTCAACTAATGCAATTAACATGGCATTAGATAAAGATTATGTATATTGCTTTGTGTTCATTCATAGCAACTGTTTTGTTATACAAAACTATTTCAGTGTCTGTGAGTGTGTGTTGTGTGCGTGTGTGTCGACAGTATTTTTCTCGTTACATGCCAGTTAAAGAACAAGAAATTCGACGCTGTGTATACATTTTGACAGCGTTTGTCTACATTTGTGTCTAATGATAATAATCTGTTCCCAATTAAGTTTTCAAGCTGCCCCCGTTAAAACGTCCGAAACAAAAATAATGATTGCATCGAAAATAAAATGAAACATATATATATATATATATATATATATATATATATATATATATAAATCAGCTTTCTTTTTCCCTTTCTTTCTTAAACTTTCTTTTTTTATTTCTCGAGAATGTCCCTAAAAAAAGGAATAGTATGACGTTATGTGACGTAAAAAATTGAAAAAGATTTCCTCTTTGTCCATTCTCAATTTTTTTTTGCAGTTAAATATGTCTCCGCTGACATCAGAAACAATTTATCAAGTTAAAAAATATAATTGTATATTTATCCTATTGGAATCAAATTATAAATGATAATATTTATTAAAACTATTCATAATTTTTATCTCCAATAAAATGCAATGTCTATGAAGAAAAAATTCAAGACCGATTACAAAACTGTGCAGGGGAGATAACTTTGCTCTTATTGGAAGGATTTTTCATAATGAACTTTTCAAATCACCCACCAAAGATTGATTTTCAAAACTAATTATCAATAAATCATACTTAACTTGAATTCTCATAAAAATAAATAATAAATTTTTCTTTGTACAATCTGTAAATATTTGTTAATCCATAAAAGTGAGAATGAATGAGAAATTCTTTATTTTGTATTTATTCCTTTGGATTATCAATAATACTGTTTTAAATCTCCAATTTATCAACAAATATAAATTTCTAGTAATCTTTCCCTATATATATATATATATATATATATATATATATAATTCTTGCTTTTGAATTCAATTAACCAAGTCAGTTTTTGATGAATGGAGATAACTGGTTTCGGTAAAAAAAATGTGAATGACCAGCAATGAGATTGCATTGCATTATTTGCAAAAGTCAGTCTAGGTGAAGTCAATGATCTGAACTATTTCAGGTTATTTTGAAGTTATCAATCAGTCAGTGCATAATAAAACTAAGTAAGATCACTCCTCGACAACAAAATCTCTTTGGACAAAACCTGACAGGAAACAAACTCCTCAGTTATAGAACAAATTAGGACAAACCCGCATTTGGTTGAATTAAAACATGACAAAAGTTCAAGTAATTGGTGACATTATCAATTTTTTTTACCTTCTTTATTATTCATATTTAAAGAAAGGTGTTTACCTGGTCGCACATCCTAAATACACATTTAAAAATCTTTACATTTTTTGAGGTATCAGTAGATTAAAGAATTATACTACCAACATAAAAATTTTGTAAAGTGAAAAAAAAATACGATTGATCAGGATTTTTATCCCTTGAATTATTGAAAATAATTTTTCCATTAATAAGAAAATAAAATGCAATGTTTGCAAATGCTATTCTCAGGATTTTCCTCTAAATTTCTACTTCAAAATAAAAAATTGCCTTATTTATCTTTCTACACAAGCGCAATGAAAAATAAACCTTCCAAGTTTCCATTTACTGAATAATACAACATTAATTTGGAGGGGAAAATCACACACAGATTTTTATTTATATTATATAAAAATTAATCTATGAAAACTATATAATAACATCAACATCCTTAGGGTTCGAAATGTTTGGTTTGTAAGACTAACCAATGAATAATCTTCCGAGCATCTTATTGGCAACATGTTGGCTTTTGCTCTGGACCCCGAACGTTTTTTTTTTTCTCTTTTATTCACAAGTATGACTGAATCCAAAAGTATCACACTGTGGTAGGGCAGAAAACCCTATGCGTGTGAATGTCTGGTTGGTCAGGTTCATATTATACATGGAGTTGAGAAAAAAAATTGACTCTGATATGTAGATTTTCCCTTAAGCAGTAGGGAAATTCAACCCTTTCCAAATGGCACGAAAATTCACAGCCAATTTTTGCATTGCTTATCCTGTCTCTGAACATTTCTATATTGTCCGAAAAGGATTATTAATAGTGACAGATGTTTTCAAAGGGATCTTTCAGCAAATCTAATGATGAATTTAATTTGTGTTTCTTTTTTATTGTTGCACATATGTCATATAGTCAGTCTCACAATTTAAAAGAAAATTAATACACTTGAATAATTATACAACCAAAACAACTAAAAAGTTATGGCATCATACTTCCATGCGTGTTTCCTATATACAGAGAAAACAGGGTGACTCATTCTTTTTCATCCAAGCTTTGGAACAAGTATAGATGGATAGGGCCCTTACCCCTGGTGAGGTTAAAACTTTTGTTTTAGTCCAGATTTTTCTGCTCACATTATCAACTTCACTATACAATGTATTTGAGATAAAAACATTTTAATTAATTTCATCTTTTAAGATTTTACCACATATACCTTGTTACACATACAAATTTTTTGCTTTCATGCAATGAACACAAGAAAAGAAAAACTACCGGAACTTTTGAATTCCTTTTTTATTAAATGAACTTTTAGCAAGGATTTAGTTGAGCATTCAACTGTATGGTTTAACCATAAAGCTGCATACCGACTAAAAGGTCAACAGTTCTGTTCCCAAAATTGAATCAAAAAATCTTTTCTCCATAAATTCGCTAGATAAACATTCAACTAACACTACAAACTATTCTTTCAATCTGAATTGTGGTAATAAAAGACAGCAGTACTCACTTATATACTAAGCTAGCTTGACAGCTTTCCATGTAATACTGTTGTACCTTCAATCAATTCTTGGTTTCTGTGTTAGCAATAGGCTAATCAAACTGGATCCAGGAAGACTAATCCAAGAGTTACTTGATTTAAATTCTTTGAGGAGAGCTGTTGGTTTGTTTGTATTCTGTGCAATGGATACCAAGTTTTTCAGGCTAAATTCAACCGTTAATTAAACCAAAACAGTATCAGCATACTTGCAAGGACCTGTAGTAAAACTGGAGTCTTTCTTGCCAGGTATAACATACAAATATATTGTTACAGACCATTTACACCTCTTTCCGTTCACCATGTTTCCCAGTGATGGTTACTTTCAAGCAAGATCTTACAACACCCGCCACATCGTGCACGGATAACATCATTATACTAAGGGAGGTAACTGAGTAAGACATATGAAGATCTTAAAATCAGTTGTATTGATAGGAAGTTTATACAATGGAAAACCCGACCTGTCAAAGAGATATTCGAAATTGAATTATTTTACTCCTCCATTGAGCATACTTCAAACTTTCTTATGGTTTAAAAATTCTTCATCAAATGTTGTGTTTCAATTAGTTTATTTTTCTGGCTTTTCATTCTTTCAATTTCTCTCAAAAAATTCATTAAGAAGGGGAGTAACTCGTATTTTTGAACAACAGTAAGTGGAAGAAATTTCAATATTTGATGCCCCCCTTATTATTACGATTTCTTAGGGCAACTATCTTTTTGTCCTAGAAATACATAGCAAGCTTGGCTTAGTCTGGCTCAAGATAAAGTAGATATTTGGTAGATTGTTATATGCTCATGCTTCAAGCGAATAAGGCTTGCCTACCTTGAAAATCAATATTTGGAATTCTGAGTTAGGGAAACCTGCCAATGACAACAGGAGAAAATCCATAAATAACTCAGTCATCAAGTACATCCTTACATCCTGTTTATATATATGCAAATCAAACATATGCTTGATGACTTCTTTACATGAATTCGATGTGCTTTAGAAAAACAAACATTTGTTGATTTTTCCATTTTTTTTATTAGATGAAATATTATAAATCATTATTATTTGAAATTTTCATGTCTACTTTTTACCTTCATCTAAATCTATTAGTAGCTTTTTATCACAAGTTCTAGCTGAGGCTAATTGAATACTAGTGAGTAGATAAGATTGATCAGAAAAATAAAGAATAAGCCTTAGGTGGGATTCAGAACCCTCATTCTCGATGGGAGGCATTCTTCATTCTAATCAGCTGTCATGCTTGTTTACATTATGTTAGTTTCACTACTTAATAGATTCTTCCACTTTTTATTGGATAAAGCATTATGAATGATCATTATTTAAAATTTTTATGAGCACTTTTTGCCTTCATCTCAATTTGTTAGTTGCTTTTTATTGCAATTTTTTTTGTTCAAGTTGATATCTTTTCAGCAATGAGTAAATAACATTGATTGAAAAACAAGGAATAAGCCTTAAGCGGGATTTGAACTTATTCATAATTCACAAAACAAGCATGCAACTCACAGCACTAGTTAGTGAACTGTATATCACGTTATTTTAATTATATATCTTCTTCTATCAAATTGATACTACATATATTTGATTTATTACTATTAGGTCGTTAGGTATGGAAGATCATGTTTTGAATGGTAAGATGAAGGGTGGGTAAATATTTAATCAAAATATGACCCGTTTGAAGCAAAATCTTTTTTCCAAAGATCTGCGAATGATAATATACCATCTTTATGAAATTCTTTAGGTTAAGTGGTTATAAATTTAGTAAAAGCATGAATTATGGCTTCTCTATTGCACCTTTCATAACAGATATGAAATTCAAAATGCTTGAAAAGATGACATTCAGTAGGAGAAAAGGTAAGTGAACACTGTGGTAGCAACAAGATTTCACATCCCGATTCTTCAAGATAAGAAACAGTCAGCTTGAGTCAAGAACTGTTATGGAACATTTCATTCATTTCAGATGGGACCCATTTTTCCAATTTTCAACCTTTCCTATATCCCCTGAGATACTCTGCTCAGAAGGAGTAATGGTTAGCATATCTGAAGGTCAAGGTTCAATTCCGGATATGAGTCAAGAGCGTGGAAAACTCTTCATTGGGACAGATTTCCCCATGCACATAGCAGCTAATTGAGTAGGTGCTAAAATGTGTGATTAAAGTGGACGTATCCCTTCAGTGGACTTGCCTACTGTCAACAGGATGGTGATTGAAGGTTGTAAGAATAAAGTCCTGGTCTCAACCAGACTTGAAACTTGTCAGGATCACTAAGTTGATATATGTGATGGAAACCAGCAATATGCTCCAATTGGAGTTGTCTCTAAAAAAATGAAAATTAAAAATTGATCAAAGATAATGGCTTCTGCTTAAGTCCTCAAGTCTCCAAAGAATATTTGAACAGTTGTTCCTGGGTCATTGGCTAATGCGCTTGATAATTCTTCATCCTTAAAAACAGGTTTGGGCCTCCCTTGAGGTTCATTATTGTTATCCATTTTTCCAGACCTAAACTTATTGAACCAATGCTGCACAGTCTGCACTGTAGTACTGTTCAATCCAAATTCTTTGTTGATGTCATCAGCAGCTTGAGCAGCATTCTGTCCTAATTTGAAATTATACTTGAAAACCAGTCTAACTTTTTTGGTAAACACTGTGGTTATTTAGGACTGAAAAAAATCCAATAATAAATTATATCTCAATTTGCATTGAATCTGCAAAAATGTATACATCAGTGAATTTCTCACTTTTACCCTCTCTATTATGTAAAATAATGAAATTTCATATGTAACAATCCAATATTAGTGTTTCTTCCTGTATGTTCATCATGTTTTCCTCTAGAAAATTTTCAATTATGTCATCATTTTCTTAATCATGTGATGATATTGACTTTGGTTGCAAAGTCCATTGGTCTTAACATTGGTCCCGTTTTTTACATTCAATCCTTGTAGTCTTCTTCAATCTCTGGCTTATCATATATCTATCTATTTAACCTTGTTGGAAAACAAAATAAACAAACTTGGCTTGGTCAAACTCCGACTAAAGATGATTACTGCAACTTTTGTATTGTAGGTATAATGAAAAAAATATGAAAATATGATTTTTTTCTGTATAAATGTTTTAATTTATCAGAATGAAATAAGCACTTACATATGTATAAGATGAATTTTCTGCATGATGAGACTTCTTACTTTAGCTCAGTTGGTAGGACACTAGCCTATCAATCAGATGTTTGTGATTTCTAATCACAGTAGGGATATGTTTATTTTATAAATGTATTTTCTTATTAGAATAAAATAAGCCCTTTTGTATTTCTAACATAGATTTTAGTAGCTATGTAAGACTTGTTAATTCAGCTCAGTCAGTTAGAGATATTACTAACAATCAATTGGTTGTGAATTCAAATCATGGTGGAGGATGTTAATCTTTTTTACTGCTCCCTAATTTGGTGAGGATTGTTATTGTTGTAACAGTAGAAAAGCCAAGTCAATACCAGGTTTGGACCGGAGTTTTAGAATAATCCTAAAAGAAATGTAGGTTTTTAAGATTAGAAATTGTAGGCTTATCTTTTGTGTCCCCAAGAATGTGTAACAGTTGTGAGGGAGAAATGTTTAAAACTCATAATCTCTATTTACTGTGTGTTGTGCTAATGGTGATTGTTTCATTATTTTTTTTTAGATAAAAAATTAATATTTTTGAATCAAATTTTCCCAATGATAATCTGTGCAGAAATGTTCTTAAATGTAATATTACAGGATAACCTCACTATATGCTACTATGCAAAATTCAATTACCGCAACTTGGAAAACTACAATCATTTCTTATGTTATGCACATAATTCGAGAGTTCTCTCTGGAAAACTTGAGTTCAGTTATAGCTAATATAAAGTAGGCCATTGGAAGCATTAAATTTTCATGGCTCAAGGTTACTTCTATTAATATGTGAGTAGTTTAGAATTATCTTTCGCCCCATTGTGCAAATGATCTTGGCTTCAGTCCAATGGACAAAATAGCAAAAGAGATAACTGCTGTTGAAAGTTATATAAGTTAGAATGTGAATACAGAAACTGTGCAAGAGAAAAATAGTGTTTAGTGTTTGTTTTGTGACAAGCATTTATAGAGGCAGCATCCATCCTCTTCTTCTTTCCCTCCTATATGATAGTTCCCACCACCTGACCTCTGATGGCTCAGCCTACTATGTTTGGAGACTGGGAACACTCAAAAATTTTCCCCTTATAAATTAATGGTAATTGCTTCCTCACTTTATGCCATTTTGGCTTACAAAAGGATTTTTTTATAGGAACACAGTACTTTCAGGTAGTGGGCAAACCTGTATGTGCTTTAATATCAAAAAGTTTTATTTACTTGTTTTTGCAAATATAATTCTTTTCAAATTCATATTTTCTGAGAGAATCAGATTTATTTTCTCAGCATTAAGAACTGAAATGACTTGCGATAAAGATAACAACTAGTATCATTAATTCATTTAGTAAAAATGAAATAGAGTCTTAGAACAGAGTCATTTAACTACTCTAAAATGCTATTTCCAAATTTATAGTAAATAGCAAGAATCTATGTATTTTATGAATTGATATAATTTTTGAGGTGACTTCTTTTGTTGAAAAATGAATGGTGTGATAAATGTTTGAGAGAGACGAGGAAATTTGTCTCCTCGTGGTTAGGTGTGTGGCGCATGTGCGGCCTTGTAGATGTAAGGAGGAAGGAAGTTGTATGAAGAGAATGCGCACCAAGTATGAAGTTGGACGTGCATTGAAACAAGGTGAAAAGAACATATACAAGTATTTTGGCCAGACAAATAAGATGTACATTTAATACAAGAATGAAGATGAAGCACATATAAGGATCGATCATGTGAAGAGATGAGAAGAGAAGAGATAGCGAAAGATGGGAGCTTTCTTGTCGTTGATAGTACTGGCATCGGAGTTGGAGCGGAGTTATCTGAAACACTTGGATTTGCATGTGGCTTGGACCGCTTAAAGGTAATACGTGGAATCCAGGTTCAGTGTGCGAGCCATAGTGCCAAGTTGTGTGAGTTAACTTTGGGGCTATTTTCTGACACTGAGAGACTCTTGACGGACAGATCATGAAAGACTGAGAACATGGAGTTTTATGGAGTTTTATGTGTGTTTCCCGAAGTAAAGAAGTTTAGGAAAGATTATCGTGACAATCAGATAGTAAAAAGCCTTACCATTTCATTCACGAGAGTGAGAGGTGATACGCATTTAGAGCATGTGGTGAAGACACGGTGAGATAGCTGTGTGGCTGGGCATATGTATGTTGCTTTCACATCGGTGAAGTAAAATGGGCACAGTTGTACAGAGATAGGTCACGGAGGAAAAATGGTTAAGGTCGGCGAAATGATAACGATCTTAGAAAAAAAGAAAAGACAGAGAGAGAAAGAGTATTCAGCATTAGAAGCGTCACCAGCTAGGGGTGCTGGAGCTAATGAGCATTGGGCCATGTGTGTCCAGGGGTTTTAGAGAGGTTTCGTCTTTAATTCCTAACTTAACGAATAGGCGGCACTACATAGTCTTTGTATGCTGTATGGACATCATTACAATTGCTCTGACTGAATTTTCTAATATTATTTAACCCAAAATTCAGCATAATTATGAAAAACTACGTAATAATATTAACAATTCTCAACACCAGTCCATGACTTTGCTGACAGTTATCACAAGTGTACAACAACAGACATAACCGATGGCTACTACTGATACTGTGTGTGGCAAACATGGTAGGATACAAAAGGAAAAAAATAAAGTTAAGTAATTCAATTAGAGGTGAGGAAGGAAGAGGGGAGGAAAACAGCTTGGTAGTTCAATAAGAGGTCAGGAAGGATGGGGGAGAAAAGACAGTAAGGTAGTTCAATAAGAGGGTAGGAAGGAAGAGGGGCTGATATCTGCTACTGATACTATGTGCGACAGACACGGCTCTTGCTATATATGTTTATGATGATTATAAACATTTTGCAGCAATTTAATATTTAATTATTTTATTGTTCATTTTATGCTAGAAAATACCACAGATTTCTTGATAATTTAGTTGAATTAGTTTATGGATAAAATTTCAAAGAAAAATATCAGAAAATTGAGGCTTTATCATCTCAACTAAAACGTTGTTTAAATTGAGAGATTTTGTGGGCATCCTCTGGTTTAGCGTCTAAATCGTTCCGAATAAATTTCAGACGTAATTACCTCCCTTGGATTTCTTCAACTACCTTGATATTCCCAACACACATTTTCAAAACGTCCAGACTAAAGTCCTGTATCATTGGTTTCTCCAGGTCCGAAGTTTAAATTGGTTTTGCACACACAATATCGAATTCTTTTTATTTCCATGATTTATTCTTGTTTTTACATGTTCGAAGAGCAGAAAATTGTATATAATGTTTCTATTCATGGAAAAAAAATGTGTGATTAGAATATGAGGCTGGGTAAACAAATCCAAGGTTGCTAATTAAGTCTTTTTTATCTGAAATTTGTTTCGGACGCTAAACTCACGGACACACAGATTTTTTTTTTTTTTTTTTTTTTTGAAAAATAAGATAAATGTCAGCACTCGGTGAGACAGGGAGATCGCGCGGGTAGCGTACGAGAGGCAGTGAATCCTAGCAGCAGCTGGGGCAAGGTATCAACAGACATAGCGTGTCACGTGACCTAAGTTCAAATCTTGCGACTGCTTGCTTTTTTAGGTTGTTGTAAGGAAATGGCCTAGTCATTTGGTTTTATTTTATTTTATTTTTTTTAATTAGACAACCAATCCATCCAATCTTCATTTTGGCCGATGGATAGATTACTGCAGCAAGATCCTAGCCGTTTTTATTTTTCTATCTTTTTTTGGAAGACGTGAAAATCCTCTTTTTAGAGCGCGTTTTCCCCCCTTCTCTCTGGTTTCACTTTCCGACCTAGAGAAACTGGATGAATCCGTTGTCTTCTTTTATGTCCTATTTCGCCGCTGGTCACGATGACAACAATAGACAGCAACAACACATCAACGATGAAGAAGAAGAATCAGAAGAAGAAAAAAGTGAAGAAAAAGAAGAGAAAGAGGAAGGAGACGATAAAGACGGAGGAAGAAATGAAATAATAGCCCCGAGAGGCTCGACAACCCGGCCAGAAAATGACATTGTGGTCATTGTTGATGATGATGACGACGACGATGAAGGGCCATCTCTAGGGTTGGCTATTAAAGAGGAGGAAAGAGAGGCAGATGATCTTTCGGACAGTAGTCAGTCCTGTGGGGCAAGAGCGTCATCCCCAACGCCTACGACGTCCCGATGGCCCCAAAGACAACCTCAGCCTCCCCCAGCTCATCTAAAAAAATACCTGTACCCGAAATCAGAGACTGTGCAAGAAATGCACCCGGAAGATGTCAGATGGATGTATAGGGATGTTTCTAAGAAAAAATGGATTCCCTTCATTGGGTACGATTCGTTGAGGATAGAATTTAAATACCGGGAGTTGTCGGTGACAGCGTCCGACCCGGATAAAACTGTGGAGATGATTGTTGTACGGGGAGGTCTTTATGAAGTTGATGTGATATCCAGAAAATGTTACCCTCTTTTTTGGTCAGGTAAGTTGAAGGGAGTTTTCTTCCTTTAGATTGATTTTTACCCTTATTTTCTCTGCTGTTTCCCGCGTTAAATCATTTAAAGATGATTTAAATGACCAGCCATCTTCCAATAGACCGACTCCAATTGATGCAAATTGTTGATTTATCTATCGAGCCAAACATCCGCATAAATTCTCAAGGAGAACGGGTCGTAATGATGTAAACACAAGTTTCATAACAATAACATATAGAGAGAGGCACTCGAAAATAATTATTCAAATCAAACAAATGACTTTGTAATTGGATTTGAAAAAAAATATAGATGAGGAATACAGGCTGAATATTGAATACCAACATTCTAGTTGGTGTTATAAATGTAATTTTTGAGGAAAAATTACAATTTAGCGTGGGGAAACCGCACGAATATTCTTCATGCTGTTTTTTTTTTTTTCGAGGCGAGGGTGCTTTATTTACTTCCTCCTTTTTTCAGTTATGTTTTCAACATCAAAATTTGCTTATCAACCTGTATAAATTTCCAAATTATTGTCATCAAGTTCAAAAACTTGAAGCTTAATAGTTCAGTTTCTTCCTGTGAAGTGTCAAATGACCAAATTTAATTGATTGATGACACGAAATTTGTCAAGCATTTTAAGCATCCAAAGATTTTTATTTTACTATTGCTGCGCGAAAAAATAAACCCCCCAAAACAACAGTTACGACTTTCCAACCAGTTAATTCATAATTTTTAAAATAAAGTAGGAATTTATCAGTCTCCCCATGAGGGCAGAAATGTGTCAAAAGGTCGAATTTAGCGTGGGCACCTTCACGAATACATGTAAGACAAAGATACATGATAGAGACAAAAACTGTCGAGTTCCTTCGGCTCTTCCTTTTGGGACGCCCCAAGCAACTAACTTGACCCTGTCCTTTCATGTTATGCAATGTAGAGGTGTATATTTGGGGACGGCCCCTGGGTCTGAATATAATTTTTATAACCCTGGCCAAGTACAGTATCTTAGAAATGAGCATGCTATCTGCAAGATAATTTACACATTCATTCAGATTCTGCAGAAAGAGTAAATGTCTTTAATGTTAAGATAAAATGTAATTTACCGAATAAAAAAAAAGTAAATGAAAGTGTGAAGATATTTTCCTCTTTTGTATATTTTTTTTTTGCTGTTTGCTCCTAAATTTATTCTAAAAATATAATTCCTGTTTTTCTCTGTAAAATTGGTTCTGTCATTTTAGCAATAACGCGTTAAAAGGCTCCACAAGTGGAACACATGGAATCAAATGCGCGCTGCCATTTTGAGATTCTCACCCAAATGACGTCATATCCTGCCAAAATGTTGCCAATGTGGCCAAGCTACTTTTCTTTCTTTTGGAACAATTTTTGGGCGTGTAGCCAATTAATTAAGATACAAAAATTACCAAGTTGCCTAATATATTGTCGTAATTAGAAATCTCTGACAATCAATTATGTTGCAATTATGGCTGCAATTTTTCATGTTTATTACATTAGTCTGACTAAATTTAGTCTTGAAGTAGTTCCATTGCACTCTTCAGCAAAATCAAAAACTAAAACAAAAATTAAAAATGATGAATATTAAAATTTTATGGTTTCCTTTTTGGGGGTTTTGAAAATAATTTTACAATTTATCCATTGTGAGATATAGTTGGTGGAAGTCTGGGTAGGTTAACAGTTAAAATAGTGAATAATTGAAGCAACAAATGTAAGGATGGTAGACTTGATGTCCTTTGACAATGATGATAATTATAATTGTATCTAATTATAATAAGAGCCGCATCTGTCACACTAATATCAATAGCAGCCATCAACCCCTCTCCCTTCCTACCCTCTTATTGAACAACCTTTCTATTCTGCCCTCGTCCTTCCTACTATGTTTATAACTCTTATAGTATCAGTAGCGTCCATCAGCCGAGCCTGTTGTTGCTAACTTTTAATTATTGTCTGCGAAGTGACTGGTCATGGACTTGTTAATAATTTGCTGATTGCTGGCTCAAATTCGCATTTTTTTCCCCTCAAATGAAACTTGTGGATTCTTGGTCACCTGTCCATGGCTTTGTTTAATTTTTTAAAGTTTTTGGCAGATGAATGTTAATCCCATTCCTCTGTTGTGAACTTATTGATCATGTGTTTTTAGTTCCCCTCTCCATGCGTTAAACTACCTTTCTTTGTTATCTATACCACTATTGCTTTCTATATTTTTTAGAATGGTCATTAACATTGAAAGAGTGTTCCAGATGATTGAACTCCTTCTTGTTGCTGGTGTTATAAACACAATGTTTCTATTTACCACCATTACTTTCCCATAGTGTATCTGGAAAAGGCTGTAGAATGGATCACCAGAAGGAGTCCAATTGTCTGGAAAACTCTTTATATCATTGTTTTTTTTTTGTTTTGGTAGAATCTTTTTAATGCCTGTCTAGTTAGGTTAGCTTTTCTTTTTTTTTTTTTTTTTTTTTTTTTTCAGACCATCTAAGTAAAAAAAAACATTTTTTGTGGGTTTATTTTCTGTAAAAATTGGTTATCCTAAATTTTGTTTAGTCCCTGAAATTAAAATATCTAATCTAAAGGTAAAATAAAAGCAATTGGGAGTTCAAATGAAAATGAGAAAAAAAATTTTAGAATTTTTAAGAATAATTGAATCTATCAGATCACCAAGTCAATTCAGTTCTTGAAGAATCTGATGATTGAAAAAATCTCATTGATTTTATCAAATCTTACGTAAAGTTTTTATTTATTTGCACTACAAATATAACTTTAAATAAAATTACTCAATCATTGCAAGTAGCTGAACCAGCAGAAATTCCCTGGGGTTGACAATATTATCAATACTCTTGCATAAATATTCCTGCAATTGAAGTATATAATTTTGTTGAAGTGATTTATTACATATTGAATGTATCTATATTGAATATAATAGCATATAAGGGCAATCAGAACTAATATATCTGTTATTATTATCATTATTATTATTGATTACTTTTACTATCTGTCTATATTTCTGTGGTCTGCTACTACTATAACTTGATTTCTAGGCTTCGGACTTCTGAAGGAGGAGCAATGAATGAATAACAGCTATAGTGAAGGTTCAATTCCTTTTGCTCCCATTCAAGCGTAAACACCATCTTCCACCCTCTTGATTTATTACATTGCTACAGTGGGTGCAGAGAGAAAAGAAAAAGGCTGGAAGATATGCGGTGAAAGAATAATAATTAAAAAGTGTAATGGTTGTACATACATACAAACAAGCAGAATAATTGTATAATAATCCGAAAGAAAGACATGTGAGTAAACTAGGATTTTTACTACATTTTATTGCCAATATGTCAAGGGCTTTCATGTTTTGCTCTCATTGCAATAGAAAGAATGCTACTCTGCAAAGTTTTTTAGATTATTTTTTTTATGATATGCAATGTTGACCATTTATTTTCAGTTTTAAACAATTCTTAGTTGAACCTTTTTAAATATCAGATTGAGTAAACCAGATTGTGGAAACAACAATAAAATCTTAAAATGATGATCCAATCAATATATATATATATATATATATATATATATATATATAACTCAAATACTGTAAGACATCAAAACACTAAATCAGCCAATTCTTACATTGACTCAATTGAAGGCTGCTTTTGGTGACTGTTTCACTCAGTGTCAAGTCACTTCCTATCTATAGAATTTATGTTATAATTTAACTATTATACAATAAGCATTCAATATACCTGAAGTTATTACCTTTAAAAAATCTGACCATTGTTTCATAGATTAACTGGTTGAGAGTCATGCAGACCCTACGCTATTATTATCAAGTTGCAAATTGGACTGGGAATTACTTCATTCTCCAAGTTATAGTATTTTGATGGTATTATATTAGCAAAAATCTCGCTATGATATGCTGTTTTTGCTATGTTTCAGTTGCCAACTTATAAAGAGAGAAACAGAAATCAGATCCTTATTTGTAATAAAGTATGGCTTTTGGCTT
Organism: Thysanoteuthis rhombus; assembly: GCA_963457665.1. NCBI lineage: Eukaryota > Metazoa > Mollusca > Cephalopoda > Oegopsida > Thysanoteuthidae > Thysanoteuthis > Thysanoteuthis major. Next base: position 19,877,568 of record OY735199.1, read on the forward strand.
ATTATTTTAAAATCATTAAAAAATATGAAATATGAAGAATTATAGAAATCAGACTTGAAATAAATTTATTTCAGGTATGCATTTTTGCTTGAAGTAGATACTTATAGACAAAAATATATTTGCATAATTTATCCATAGGTAAATAATCTCGTCATTTTATGGGCATTATGCTAGTAGATAATATATCATTAGAAATGATAGCCAATGAAAATATTGGAGATCTTTCATTGCATTATTGTTATGTGTCACTTTAGAAATTAATTCAGTTGTCTATTTGTAATTTGCATGAATAGGTCTATGCCTTTCCTCTGTAAGTTGATGTCAGTATTGCCCCAAATGTTTGGATTTGGAGAGATTTCATCATCATCATCATTATTACTTTTTTTTTTCACTGTTTGGAGAAGTAAAAACTTTAAATAATGTAAGGCCAACTAGCATGTAGCTTGGAAATTATTGAAGGTAACAAAAAGCTATTCAGTAAAAACAATTGGGATTTAGATTTAGAGTTAATCCTTTAATGATAAATCCTAATCTCCTTGAATTCCTTCATATGTTAGGGGATAGCTTTTGAAGGTAGACAGTACTACAAAGTTGATAAGGATGAAGAAGTTCAAAAAACACAAAAATAACATCAGGCTATATGCAATTTGAAATGTACCCTCATTTTTTCTTGTTGAATCTTTGAGCTTTAAATTTTGTGCAAAGGATTTTGACAGAAAATGGGGGAAAAATGTTTGTTGTTCATGATCCAGGGTTGCCAATTTGGATTTTTTTTTGAAAGTGGAAATCACTCCCAATTTTGAAAAATTAAAAGAAAACATTGAAATTGGCAAAACTGGACTGCCAAATTTGAAAGATAAAAATAGAAGAATATCTCATTAGTTACCCTGCACTCCTAGTGGAGCATAGGGCCATAACTACTGCAAGTAAGCTTTCGCAGGATGGAGATGATAGCCTTATGCCAAACTGTCCTCCTTTACTCAAAAACTATGCTAAACTGTAGGTTCATTTTTTTTCTGTCGAAGTAAACTCTTAAATGGATTACCCTACTGGGCCGAGGAGCTCCATCTGGCCTGCTTTTTACCCATAGCTGGGGGGATAAGTGGATTCATGTATTTCCTAAGAGCATTAGTGCCAAGTGAACACAAAAGTCACATCAAGTTAAATGCAGACTGGAATGTACTCTCATGTTTTTTGTTAAAGCAAGAATATTTGAACTTCAATTTTCAAGCAATGGATTTTGACAGTCGTGAATAAAAATAAAGAATTTGAATCCATTTATCATGAATAATCTATTTTTCATTTTGACTCCAACCATTCAGATTCTATATAGCACTGATTTACTCAGTCTGGTATCTTTATCTTGATTGTTATAGTCATAACTTTTCTTCTATTGTACCCTCTGGCTTCCTTCAGGTATTTGTGGTAGTTGGTAACTTTCTGGGAATTTTGAACTGAACCACAGGGCAGGTAAAATGTACTCATTCCATTATCCATACAAGAGGATATCTCCTTTCAGTTGATTCTTCTTAACTTTTTCTTCCTTGTGATTTAGATTTTCTGCTTCTTCCACTGAACTAGAGGATGAGTGTAGTGTAAGCAAGAGATAGAATTTTTGAGTATTAAGCTCAATATTCTTCCAATCCAAATTGTAGGCACCCATATGGTGTTCATTTCATTTAAAAATCCTTCCAACAAAGCCACTGCCTTTTAAGAGTGGAAGATTTTATGAAGATCCCATCATTACAATTGTAAGAGTAATTATGTTAGAACTACAAAATCATTGTTGTTTTTGAAAAGAGTAAAATCTTTTGACAAGAAACGTCATTATCATACGCTGATTTAATCAGGCTAGTGATATAGAATAATTAATTCAATTTTGAGACAGATCTAAGAAATCTATTACAGTTATCTCCTCTGCATCATAATCATATATGAATTGATTTTTTTCTGTTTTTTGTTGCAATGACTGGTATGCACTCTCTGAGTGCTTTCTAGTTTTTATTGGTTTTTACTGAATCGATAACAACAGTACAATTATATACTTTTGTGTCAGTAAGTCTAGGTTAGTTTGTTATAAGGCCACAAGTACTGGGTGCCCCTGAGGATCAAAGTCATCACTATGCATGCAGTAGTACAGATCTTACTAGACCAGCTTAATAACCATTACCCTGAAGAGAGACACTCAGTCTACGCTTGTATTAGTATTGTTATCAGGGGCTGATTATTTTAACATATATGCATATGTACAATTTTCATAGAAATATAACACAGATTTTTCATCATATTTCAAATTCCCTATAGTTCTGTCATATTCATGGTTTTTTGTAACCTTAGTGACCTTATTAACTTAACTTGTGAAATACCTGTTACTTTGCTAATAGTATACCAGGAAGTTTTTGTGTTGCGATTCCATTCTCTGGACCTCTCCTTTAGTCCGAACCATTTGAACTTAAAAAATTTTATTCCAAAGGTGAGACTGACCGATAAATAGACAAATGCATTGCTTATTATAATGCAGAATAATATCAATAATTTATGTTCTGTACTGCTGGGCTTACAAATTTTGATTAATATAAAAGGATACCAAATAGCCCCTGCGATGCCAAATTACCAGGCAGTACGGTTTAAGAAATGATTGAATTCTATATTCAGCTCAAAAAGTATAAAGTTACCAATCTATATTAAATTAGGAAATTTAAAACTTGTAATTTTATCAAACAATAATAATTATATATGATATCTGTACCTTGCATAAGTGAATCACCAGAAGTAATTATCTAAGAAAATTTGTTGATGTTTTAGTTGACGATCTCTAATATAACTGAATTAATAGCCTGTGCTTGAACAAGAATGATTATCAAAAAATTATGTAAAAAAAAAGAAAAAAAAAAAAAGAGATCTTCTATCTAAAATTATCTAAAAAATACCAGATTTATACAAGATTTGGGCACTGTTGGTCCAAAATGACCATAGAGACCCCAAAAAGCCATTTTTTTAAAAAACAAAAGAAAAATTTTTGGGTTTTGCTTACTGGTGTACAAATTTTCATGGATGTAGCCTTATAAATGTGACCCTGAGTACCCTGAGACACACACAAACATACAAACAGACACTCAAAAAGAGAAGAATCTGCTCACTTGACAGGTTGGTCAGACCATTTGTGGGGCTATGGTGATTCAATGATTGTATAACTTATTCAAGTCATTAGTTTGATATTATGTATTTTATTTCGTGCAAGAGAGAGATGAATCTATTTATAAAATCAAGTGATTTTGTTAAATTTCCTCATTCAAGGTCAAGTTAATCATGTAATGTGAGCCTCCAGCAACTTGTGTTTGGGTCACTTATTTGCGGTCAGCTATATAATTAATGGCCACAAGAGCTGATTAACTGACATGGCCACACTGTTATCAACATTGTTGAATAAGTTTATAGTGCTAGGCACTTATAAGCAAATAGCTAAAATTGCACACTTCTTCACGAGGGACCGATAAGCATTCATAATTTTACAATTGCTACTTATTGATATATGATTGATTCACTGGATAAGCTCTGTTGAAGTAATAAGAGCTAATGTACAAGCATTTTAATGAATTTTCAGATTGATGCATCTTGTATACAAAACATTTGTTGTGCATCTAGCTCAAGTTTAATGACAGGATGTGAATAAAATTCTTTTTGATCCTAACCAATCCCTAATACAAATGAATATGTGACATTGTTTATGTTTTAATGTTTTCCTAAAGATTTCAATACATACAAGATAACAAAGGAAAATATTTTCTTACTGGTATCCCTGCTTTGTGAAGTTTGCTTTACACCACTATTTTTCTTTTACAAAAAAAGGTTAGAAGTGAAAATATTCAGAGTTTGTTTTGCAGCGAGTCGTTGAAGAGGCAGCATGCACCCTCTTCCTTTCTCTCTCCTACACCTCTGTCTCTTGTACCTTCCACCAACTCTATCATCAACACCTCAGCATAATATATCATCATCATTTTTTTAAATCTGGGAATTAATGTTAATTACTATTTACTTTATGCCATTTTGACTTGTGAGAGATTTTTATAAGAATGATCTGCTGTCGAATATTGGTGTATTTTGCTTATTGATTCTAATATTGAGGATGAAAAAAAAAGCCATCAGTTTTGGCATATTTTACTTTTTATTCTAAGAAAAGTAAAAATGCATCTTCAATGCAAAAGAAAACCAAGATTCGTGCAGTTTATAGATAAGGTACTGTGAATGATTGAAAATTTCAGTGTTTTGTGAATTTTTGTGCTGGAGATTTTTCACTCAACAATATTCCACAGCCAAGTTGACTAATCAAAATTGATAGCAATCTTATCAAGACATATTGATCAACCATTGCCAGCAAAGGGTTCTGTCCTTTTTTATATGTGCATGTGTTTGTATGTTCCAATGTTCCTTGACATATCGTTTTGTCTACAGGCATTAAAATTGGCATCAGTACTCTACTAGACCCTTCTAAAAAAATCTTTATTTTGAATACTTGAAAAATAAGCTTTTTGGGGGTCTTATTTTGATGGGTATATAGTTTATCAATAGCCTCTGGATTCTTCAGGATCATCCTCTATTTTAGATGTTTCCCAGTGAAAACACTATTGATATCGTAAATGAAATTTATTCTGACCATTTTTATTTAATGGAATTTTTTTACATGACTTCAAATTTGATGTTATGGTTGTTGAATTATTTATTGACTGTGTTAGTGAATTTTGTGAATAATCAATGTAATATAATGTGGGAGATTGCCAACATACTCAAAATATTCAAGTCAAGAGTTGGAAATCATTTGCACAAACTCAATTATGTTAATCGCCCAGTAAAGAAACGATCACCAATGAAAGCCATCAAGAATTTTTTAAAGTAATTATTTAATATCAAGTGACTCAGTAGATTTCTTTTGAAAAAATGTTCAACAAGTGACACAGTATATTTCTCTTAAAAAATCATACTCAGTGGGTCATTATTCTAAACTAATGTTTCTCAAGACAATTATAGCACTTGATTGAAATCTATGTGTGAATAGTTATACATTTCCAAACTTATGGAATGGTCATCTTCAGAACGTAACATCTTTTGGCCTCAAAATACTTCTTTCTGAAACCAAAAGATGTTGTGTCCTAAAGATGACCATTTCATATTTTTGACACTGTATAACACTTCACATGTAGGTTTCAATCAAAGTATAAGGCAGGGTACAATGGTGTGGTATGATTACAGCCTTATGTGATAGCTGGGACAAGGAAGATTAATTATAATATAGCCACATGTTAATGAATAGGCAGCGAGACATTCGATGTGTTAGACCTCCTATACCTCTAATGCCTCACTGCCCATTCATAATAATTAATGCTATATTAATATAATAATTAATCTTCCTCATCGGGGGGGATGAAAAATGCTGCAATTGTACCACACCATTGAACCTTGTCTTGTGCTTTGGCCTGTACTTCACCCGATAAGTAAGCCATCTCTTTGAATCCAACCATTACTGTATATGCCAGGTCATCGTTGGCACACCTTTCTTTCTCTTTCCTATTGGTTATTGCAGTTTCTGTAAAAAGATGTTGTTTTTCCAGCATTAGCCCTCTACCTAACCTCCATCCTGGAGGACCAGGTGTTGCTTCTCATCTGACCTCTCCCCTGTAACCTGTCTGCTCAATTATATCTCACGGGAGTTTTGAGACAAATAAGATCCCCCCCCCCCATCAAGGTAGCAATAAGATGGAAGATTCTTAGATTACTTTTGTTTAAAACAGTTATGTTCTTAGAACTTTGAAAACAAATAATTTACTTTTATAAATTACTAACAATAAACAGGGGAAAAATAACTGCAAATATAACACCATTTCCTCTTGCTTTAGACCCCTAAAAAAAAAATAATGTAAAAAAAGTTCCCCTCACTTTGGTCCCCTGAAATTGATAAAAAGTTCCTCCTTGCTTTTGACACCTGGAAGTGAAAAGATGTTTCCCCTCGATTTTACAACTAGAAGAAAAAGAGAAAATTCCTCCACCCCAATTTTGACAACTAAAAGTCGAAAAAGGTTCCCCTATACTCTATATTTTGACCCCCAATTATGGAAAAGAAAGCCACCCTCCAATTTTGTTCCCTAAAACTTGAAATAAAATTCCACCTTGGTTTTGACCATTAAAAAAGAAAAAAAGTTCCACTATCCTGAATTTGATTCCTACAAGTGAAAAAAATACCCGCGTTGATTTTTACTCCTCAAAAGTAAAAAAAAAACTTTTGCCACAATTTTGACCCCTAAAAACAAAAAAATATTCCCCTTTGATTTTGACTCCTAAAAGGGAAAAACTAAAGAACACACCAATTTTATCCCTTAAAATAGAAAAAAATATGAAAAAAAGGACCCCCTTAATTTTGAACCTTAAAAAAGAAAAAAGCCTTAGATTTTGACCTCAATAATGGAAAAACATTTTTTCCCTTGATTTTGATCCTTAAAAAAGAAAAATGTTTTCCTTTGATTTTGATTCCTGAGAATGAAAAAAAATTGCCCCACCTGATTTTGACTCCCAAAAGTGAATAAATGTTCCCTGCAATTTTAATCCATAAAAGTAATAAAAAAGTTCTCTTCAATTGTGTACCCAAAATTTAAAAAAAAGAAATCTATCTTCCGATTTTGATCTGTAAAAGTGAAAAAACCTCCCCTTGAATTTGAACCCCGAAAATTAGAAAAAAATCTCTCCCTGGATCTTAAACCCTAAAATCCAAAAAAAAAAAAACTTGGAGTGAAAAATAAGTTTCCTCATATGATTTACATACCTCCCCCCACTTCTCTATCCCCAAATTTCTTGTTTTGGAAAAATGATTCATCTGTGAAAAACTTTATCTGAATATGAAGTTATGCATAAATTATTTCAAAGAATAAATGTGGTCAGAATAAAGTGTCCTAAAATGGCATCACAGCGTTTTCCGTTTTGAAACAAACTGGGTTTCAGTTCAGTATTATAGTCAAGAAGTAAATAGAGCCCCCCTCAAAACCCCCTTAAAATGTTACAATTCAACTAGTATTTTTTTCCAGGCTCTAACCTGAACATTTAAGGGGTACCTGGAATAATTATCTTCGACTGTGATGCACCGTTTGGGAGAAGGTGAACATAGTCATAAACTTTCGCAAATGCAAGTATAATGTCATAATAATAAGATTACAATAATAACAAATCAATTAAAAAGAATATTTTGTAAAGAAATTCACACAATTATTATAAAGTTTAGCCCACTAGATTTTCCCACAGAGATCTACATTTCAATTCCCAATTCTGAAGTTATGACTAATCAGTAAATTTATGAAAAACAAAAACCCGTGGACAAACATTCGTGCTACCTTACTTAGCCTACTTAGTGATCTAAATAGTGCTAGATTATTGATTGGTCAAATGCAGCTTGCTTGGTCAGTAGCTAACTTGTAACCTAATTTCATCCAATTTTCAAGCAATGGATACACTATTTGTTTGCCTACCTCAAAGTCAGATGTTCAAATCACAGCAGGGTTTCATTAATTTTATATATCTATTTGCTTTAGTATGGTGGAAACCAACAAACAGACGAAAAAATAACAATCGTTTTTATATTAGAAATGTAATAATTTCTTATGCAGGTATTTGTCATGAATTCTTGTGAGAATACAGGAAATTTGAAAGTAACTAGCTACTATTATCATTTTCAGATGAAATTAAAAAGGTTTTGCGTTGTTGATTTCCTAGTTTTGGGGACTGTTCTCTGAATAATTAGCTCTGTGGAGGGTAGGGCATTTGTTTGCTACAGAGGGTGGGGCATTCATTTGCTGCAGTGGATGGAGAATTTGTTTGCTAACATCTTTAATTAAATCTTTCAAGTGCCAATGTTCTGATCAGAATGTTGCCAGAGGAAATAAGAAAAGATGAAACCTCCCACTCTAAATGAATATTAGCTATTTTAGGAGCAGTGTGGCTGAATGCTATCAGGCATGAGGAGAGTCTTTTTTTAGATGGTTATTAATGATGAACTATTGTCTGGATCCTGAGGATGACCATTTAATAATCATTAGCCTTTAGAGACTTACAACTCAATTTCTCACCTGACAATTGTGTAGTCATGCTGGTATATGGTGAGATGATGGCTGATTGAGCTTACCTGTTGCCATTCTCTTATAGTGAGCTGGATTTGAATTCAGAGTTATCCTTCTCCTAGACTGGTTGCCTTCTAAGGCTAGAGAGCTCAGTTTAGCCTGTTATTTTACCCATAACTGGGAGGAAAAGAGATGAAATCAAGCCTTTCCCAAAGGCATCAATGCAAAGAGAATGAAAGCAGCCTCAGCCGGATTTAGAACATTGCTTGCCGAATACATTGTCTGTACTGTTAAGGGTTAACCCACTCGCATCCCAATGATTTCATTTTTCTTTTGAGTGGAAGATTTTTCTTGGCTCTAAATTGTTACGTGTTTACTTTGTTAAGGTTATCTTTATTTGCAATAAAAGAGATGCTGATATTTCTGAAGTGTTTGAAGTCATGGTTGCCTGTCTCCTAGTCTGGTTGCCAAACATGACTAGATAGCCCAGTCTGCTCTGCTATTTACCCATAGATGGTAGGATGGATTCTAGCCTTTTCCTGCAAAATAAACACAAATTGTCTAAGTCGAAGCTTGAACTCTGTTCACCGATATCATGCTCTGTGCTATCAAATGTTAAGTTACTCACAGCTCCAACAGACAAGACAAATTTTCATACAATAAACAATCATTGTTTTCTGCTAACTCGTCTTACAATGAGGTTTAATTATTCAAAGATTTGTTTTCCTGGTTGATATTTTCTTGGTGGAAATTACTTCTCTTGAATTTAGCCATTTGTATTTGTTTCTCATGTAAACATTAATTCTCTTCTGAACCTTCATCTTGATATTTGATAATGTTGGTCCAAAAACAAACTGTTCATGTGCATATAAAATCATTTTTTGTGTATGGTAATCGTGTTTTTCTCACTGTAGGTGATACAGCTGATGTCATTCGAGGTGTGTGGTTTTATGAGGATACTTGGCAGCCATTAGATGAAGAAACAGCTGTCCACATAGAATCGGAACATTTGGCCAAGTTTTTGGGGCAGAAGGTTCAAATAGATTTAACAGACCCTGGAAATACGAAACTCTCAAAATCAGGTTAGTGCATTCATTGTGACTACTAAATATTTTTTTGTTTTAATCATATTAAAACAAATAGTTGATTTTCATATCCCATGTATGATATCAACATTCTATACCTTTTCCTGAGCAAGTTAAAAAGTAAGGCAAGCATATTGAAAAGCAAGAGAATTAGACCAATAAATCTTATTATGATATGAGTAAAGTAAAATTAGCTGAAACTTGTCTCTTGATATATTTTACTAAATTTAGTTCAAATTTTCGGTATCAGATTTATCACTTTATAAAGTTTACCTAATTAAGCTTTTAATGTTGGCCAGTGTGAATTCAGATTGTACCTTTCTCAGTAACTGTATGTGATTACTTATATCCATGAATTCAATTTGCTTGCCATATTTTTTTTCAACTTGCTTGCTTTCGTTTTTGATTTGCTCTGGAATAGGTGAAGATCACTGGAAAAAAAAAAGGGGTCTAAGTAGGCTCGCCTATCTCTGGTAAAAATCATTTTTGTCTACAATGTTTTATGTTATAAATGTATAATTTATCAGGTGGTGTATGTGTGGGGAACGGTTCATGTCTCTGATTAGTCAGCAATGATTTTTATTGAGTGGGGGATACATGCCTTGAATTTGTCGATAAAGTGTTTTTAGACCTCATGGGATCTATTGTCTGGGAGGTGAGGACGCCTGCCGGCCATTGTATTTTATTTTTTCGCAACCAGAAAAAAATGACCATTAGAACAATTCAGTTTATGTATTTACCCATGACTAGAGTGATGTATTACCCCCAGAAGTATGTACATAGTGAAAACCAAAACAATTTGAGTTGATAAGCCAATCAACTTTCTCCTTTTATTGATTTAGAGGCCAACAGATCAATCACTGAAGATACATGGATATTCATCTGACACTCTATTTGAATTTGTAGCCAGGTTAACAACATTTGATTATCATATACTGATTTACTCAGGCTAATGTCCTTATCTTGGTTGTTATTGTCACAATATTTTGGCTGTTGTACCTTCCAGCCTTCTTCGTGTATCTCTTATCTGCCAGACAGATCACTAGAGATGCTTACCCAATGCTCTCATCCACTTGGCCATTCTTCTGTAAGATAATCCAGTAGTGGAAACTTGCAGCCAATGTCGCTAGTCAGCCTTTTTCATTAAACCAGTGTATATGACCTTTTGCATTACCCGTATGTAATCCGGAAGTGGAATTTAATAGTCTTAAGCTTTGAGTCCTTTCTTAATTAAAAGCTCATACGGTGTTTATTTCTTTGCTAGTCTTACTGAGGATGTTATTAACTAGCATATGTGCTGATTCTTTCAGTTGCCAAAAGTAGCCTGAGTAAATGAGTGTATAATCATGAAAATACCTCATCTCAGAAATTCAGTCAAAAATTAACAACATTTGACTTGCATATTTTGAAGTTTGTTGGTGAGTTTTAGGAATAGCAAATATATGTTAAGAAGAGCAATAAAGACATTTTATTGGAGACATCACAGTTCTAATGCCACACTTTTTTCATAATTTATAGAAACTAGATCTGTGTTGTAATCAGGAAAGATGAGGTGAGCATTTAAATGATTAAAGAAAAAATAAATGTATTTCCATTGTTTTTATTGCAGTGGTTCATCGCGTTGCCTTCACCGATTTCCATATAGAATGGAATCTGCCTACAGAAGTTTACATGTTCAGTGATTCAACACCATCAAAAATCGTTCGCTCTGTAAGCCAGTCATTGGGATTTCAAAAAAGTAAGTAATTATGTCTAATTCCTCTTTTACTTCTACAATGTTTCATATGGCAGGGTATCCCAAAATAACCCAAATCATTCTTAAGAAATCACAACTTTGGGAAGAAACAATTGGCCATTTTAAACATGTTACCTCCCTTAAATTATGGTGAACATTCAAATGATAGTTTTGTTTTTTTTCAATCCTCTGTGGGAAAATGAGGCACAAGTTTTGCAGAAACCTATTTCATTTTCTAATCTTTTGGTAACATTTTATTGGCATGAACTCCAAGACGAAATAAGTCATCTCAGATATCTCATCATTTGTCTGACAATAATCTTCATTGATTGCATGATGAATGTTTTCAAGATTTTCCTGACGGTCAGCAAGATTGTTGTTGGTCTTCAAGTGACATGATACCAGTTTTAAAATAAGGCTTGCCCACTTGCAGTTTACTGTAGCATTTTTAAGGTCACTTGATGTTCCTGAAAACAGTCAAAACACACAACTTGCCTTGTATGCAGGAGCTTGCTTAGAGAATAAAACCACAAGCACTGGAGTTAGGACATACTACACTACTCTCATGCAAAAATTCGCAGAAGTAGTGCAGAACCAATTGCACTAAAAACAGTCCGGAACAAACAATCTATTTGTCTGGCACAAGAGGTATCCTGCCAAAAAAGAATACACTGTAAAGAAAGCACTGATCTTTCCCAACTGAAATGCTGTGCTATTTTTGTGCTCTTATTGGAGTGAAACTCATGGATATTCATTACCCAGAGGCTACATTTCATGGCCAACCACACATGCACGCAAGGAGCTCAACCGGCTTCAAAAAATCTTACTTCCATCTGGCAGATACCGCAACGGTCACCACCCTGAGTATTGGGTTCGACCACAGTCTATCTAAAATAGGAAATGGCTACCACCGTAATGGGTGATATCCATCTCTATCCTATTCCATGTGCCACTTTCATCCAGACTTCCTGTCTACTAATGCACTGGTGCCGGGATTATGGATTGGCAAACCTCACACTGTTTGACCACCGATCTGATGGTCATTTTCAACACAGAGAAGGTGTTTTATCATGTGATGGCATCGGAGGTTTCTGGAACATTGCTTCCCCAGATCTGCAGGCAAAGTACTCAAACGTCATCCTCCAGCATACCAACTATTATCTCGCCATGGCTGCAATTCCTGCTTGTGCTCTTTCCTGATCTGTGCAGACTCTGAGTACTTTGGCAATTCATTTTTCAGTCTCTGTGGCATTTGACCATTTGACTTCTTCCATGTTGCAGTCCAAACTTTTTAGTGCTGGTTGAACTCAGCACTGAAATCTGGCTTGTCAATCTTGAGAGTCACACACAATTGTGCATTCTGCATGGAAAAGCGCACTTTGGCAATAGCAAATGGTAGATTTTGCAGCAGACACACACTCAGAGGTGCTTAACATGAGTTAGATAACGTCCTCTTTACCTGTGTGCTGCCTCCATGGACCTTAAAAGCTTCTCAAAACATTACAAAGGTTTCAGTAGCAGTTTTCCAAAAAGTAACAAAATTTCATGTGCGATGTCTATTCTTTTTTATCAGCCATCGTAGGAATTAGTCACTAATTCATTTCTGTTTTTCATTCATTCAGAGACTATTTGGGTTTCTATTTATTGGTTTAGTATTTTGGATTGTTGTGTGAATTCCAGCCTCTTCAGTAGTGTCTATGTATTAGTCAACCGCATGAATTTAACCTGAGAAAATAGTCTAAAAATTCAACTTTAACATGAGTATATGCTGTTGTTGAAGTCTTCTGTGAATTGAATAAAAACATTTTTTAAATTACCAAATGGTCAAAGGGAGATGATTTAAATCAAGAGTCATTTCCCTAATATTTGACATACCATTTTTCAGTTACATTATGTTCGTTATCTGAGACATAAAATTGATATTTTTTTCTTCTTTAGCTGGCACTAAACTGAGTCGTGGATACTGTGACGAAGCTAAAATGGATGACAAGCCACCAGACATTACTCAACTGGTTTTTGTCGTGCATGGCATTGGTCAAAAAATGGACACAGGGAATATAGTAAGGCGTTGTAATGAGTAAGAATACTTTTTCTTTTTTTCACATTGCTATATTATATCATGGATATAAAAGATAAAAATTTTCATCTTCTGTTCATTTGTGATTGGGATCTAAAGATTGTCTTTCACTACAGTTTTTGCAGTCGTTTTGTCAATTGAAATATTGGCATACAGCATGTATTTTGTAGTGTGTTGGGGGAAAAATAGGATGTTATGAACAGTGTACTTAAGTATCACCTTGTAGATAGAAGATATTTTTATCAGCAAAGTATAAATTCATAGTACTTTTATTATGTATTACAGATAAACAAATGGAAAAAGTCACACTGTTCATTATATAGATAGATGAGAAAATTTGATTTGCCATTCTTAATTATATAAAGTAAGAGAATAAATTTGAGGGAGTGAGAGACATCCGATTTATTAATTATTGTAAAAATGCTCTTCAATATCTTTCTACATGAATTATTTGCACAGTTTTATAAATTCAGAGTGATTTTTAAGAAGTCATGCACAACGAAGAAAGATTCCTTCTGCAAAATTTTTCAAAACTAGTTAAATTGAATTTTTTTTATCTTAATCATTTTTCTAGATATTTTATCTTGAAAGTATCCAGAGGGTTCATACCTCTGCTAATAGCATACACTAACTAGAAACAGAATGAAAAAATTCATATATATATAGCTACGATGCAGGGGGAGTAGCTATTTAAGTTTTGATTTTTCCATATTTCGGACTATTGTCTTAATATATGAAAAGATATCTCTTTGTTGGAAAAAAAATTCCAAGGCATGGCCCCAAATTTAGCAATTACTTTATTAGTCCATGACCCACCCTGCCACAAGATATAAGTGAGAACTTTTCGTGACATCATGTAGACAAACAATCGTAAGCGAATACATTATACCTCTTCCAACTTCATTGACAGTGGTGAATAAGATCAGTAATGGATTTGAAGTTACAATATAAAATAGTTATGAAACAAACAGAAATTTCTAATAATATTTTATGTATATATTTTGCTTTTTCCCTTGCAGGTTACGTGATACAGTTGACCGTTTAAAAAAGAAGTATTTTCCTAAACTTGATAATATTAACCAAAGAGTCGAATTCCTTCCTGTGGAATGGAGATCTAATCTTCAACTTGATGGTGGTGAGAGTTCTTTTTTAACTCATTATTTAATATAAATTAAAATAGAAAATACAAATATATGGATATAGAAATATACATGTTCGTTTATGGAGAAAGTTCTTCTATGCAAAACTTTAAGGTAAGAAATAAATTCATCTTAGTTTTCACATTTTGAGATTGAAAATGTTTCAGTAAGTGTTTCAATTATTAGTTGAAAATTTGTGACTTACTACACTGTAAACCTCTTATGACATGGCTCGATGGATCAAGGTTTGTAAAAATGGAGAAGTTGTGGCAAAATGGATTCGCTTAACACACAGTAGAAAATTATGGACCCTGACTTCTGCATCATAACAGTTCTGCAGTGTATCAGTGGTGCTCAAAAATCCTTGTTTGATTTGACAAGTTCATTTGTGTACTTGGAAAACATTAGCTAAGAAGTAAAAATTCTAAAAAGGGGGAAAAAGCCAAGACCTCTTAAAACTACTGATTTATGTATTTTCCTTACCATATACATATTCAATTGTGTCTGTTTATCTGTCTGTCCACACAATATCTCCAGAAGTTCTCAATGAATTTCAATGATGTTTTGTGGATGGGTGGGCCATGGGGTAAGGAAAAATTGATCAAATTTTGCGGTGGATTCAGGAATTTTTTTTTTTTTTCTGATTGGGAAATATTTCTCTTTTTTTTTTTTTTTTTTTTTTCTAACATTTCACTCAGGTTTGTCCATACAATTTCTCCAAAAGTTCTCAATGAATTTCAATGATATTTTGTGCAAGAGATTGGCTAATGCCTTGGGAAGAATTCTGAATTGATTAAAGTTTGGGGTGGATTGAAGAATTTTTTTCATAGTTACCTTCCTGCATCATAGCTGTTTATGAACTGATTTTTATTTGGTTTTGAGGTACAGCGATAATGGTATCAGCAGAGGTATGTGCTTGCTTTTCAGTTGAAAATGTGCACAAAATCTTTTAGCATTTTAACAGTCTTATGAAGGGTTCAAATCTTCTGTATTTGACCTTCTGCATGAAATTTGAACTCTCATCTACTCTTGAATTCGTGTGGACTATTCAGTTTTAAGCTTATGTGAACTGCTTGGTTGGGGAAAATAATCTTTTAAGTGGAATAAGTTGAGTGTATACTAATTACTTTTACTGCTATAAGTGAGAAGTTTTGTTGGATGGTGCACCCCAAAAATTCCATCAGTGAAGTAATTAAAGTCTGTTTCAATATAATGTAGTTTAGATACCCTTTTCTCTCCCATGATATTTTTTACAGTCAATGCACATATGCACATTTTTGACAATAGCGACTGATTTCTCATACCTATAAATGTTCTCCCTCTCTCATACATATGAATATTCTTCCTCTCTTATACATATAAACTCTCACTCTCTCACTTGAGAAAAAAAAATACATAATAAGCAGGACTCTTACAAATGCTTTCTACTATAACTACGGTACATGGATCCTTCAGAGAAAAAAAAACTTCCCCCTCACTTTTGATGCCTTAAAAAAGAAAATAGTTTCCTCTTACTTTTGACCCTTGAAAGGGAAAAAAGTTTCCTCTAACTTCTGACCCCTGTGAGATTCCTCTTACTTTCGATCTTAGCGAGATTACCTTTTTCTCTGAAGCACATATAATCATTCCCTCTCTCTTGTATGTTTAAAAATTCCCTTTCCTGATATAACCTAATGTACATAGTTGACTCACCATTGTCTGCTATATTCATGTCTAAGAGATAATTTGAAATAGGGAGAAAAAAATGTGATAATCTGCTGTCATAACAATGACCACTACCTGAAGACTTTATCATGTATCAAAGGAACGTAGTGCGAGTGACTAAAAGAAAAAAAAAAAGGAAATAATCAGTCATTGAGTAAGTAAGCCAGACTCTCCCTCTCCCAACTTTATCCTATTCTACTATGACCAAAAAGTGATAAAAGGACAGCCATGGACGTTTAACTTTTTCTTTTTTTTTTAGCAAATACTATTTTTTCAAAATAAATTTCGTTTGATTTTTTTTTCTAAAAAATGATTTACAATCTTATTTTTCCTGTTCCATTTCTTGGCAAATTCTTTGATTCTACAATTAAAGAACAATCTCAAAGGATATATGATACAAAACTGCATATATTCATTGTTCAGGCTAGAAATATGTTATATGATTATTTTTTGACTAACTATCATTAATTTTTTTTTCATGATTGAATTACCTACTTCATTAACTTGGTATTACATAAAACGATTGTACAGCACCATTATCCTTTATTGACTACAATTTTCTAGCCCTGAGCAGGGATATGCCATGTTTGTTTAAAGTAATAAAGATAATTTACAAATTCTGGATTTTATATTCTCCAGAAATGTCTTTTTGAGTAGATTGCTTATATTACTTTATCACAGTTAATGAGTAGAGTAAATGAATTGTACTTTTCCAGGGGGTTGCAAGAGCACCTCTTTTCACCCCCTTACAGACACCCATGTTAAGAGTGTACATAAATGTTCACTTTCTGAGGTTTCATCAAAAAGTGACTGAACTCATTTAATAACAATCTTCATTTGGTACTTGACTAAATACATAAAATTGATAAAAAAACATACTAAATCTATTATACCTTGCTTGCTTGCTTGCTTGATTCAACATATCCATTAAATTTTGGCAACGAATTCACCAATCAAGGGAGATAACTTATTTATAAACGTTGTATTGTTGAGCTGTCAGACCAATGTTTTTGCTATCGTGAAATTCAATGGAACTATTTAATATTTAATAAAACTTAGATTTAGCAGAGAATCAAATGTGCCATTTGCTCTTATAATTGATATTTGATGATTTGAGTTCATTCAAGAATGTTCTAAAGAAATAACTAGTCTTGAGATTTTTATGATATTTAGTTTCATTTTTCATTGAATATGTACTTTCTTTGCTTGAATATCAGCTCAGATTATCTGTTGTTTTTTCTCATATTGAATATCTGCATTATTGTGATCATATGTAACTTGGTTGCATTTTTAGATACTGTTGAACATATTACACCACAGAAAGTTAAAGGCCTTCGCACTATCTTAAACAGCAGTGCTATGGATATATTATACTATACTAGTCCTCTTTATCGGTCAGAGGTAAGTTACCTGAAAGAGTTTGTTCATTTCTTTGATGTACAGTATTTTTCTTCCTTTATGTCATTTTTTTTCTATACATTCAATCAAATTCCACCTTAATATCTTTTTTGAAAGATGTAAAATTTTATATAACTCTGTGATTTTTCATATTTCATAGGAATAAAGTCATCCTGTAATGTCCTTATTGAATTTTTATGAGTAAGTTTTTTTTCTATTATATACTGATTTACTTGGACTAATATCCTCATTTTATTTGTTATAGTCAGTGTTTTGGCTGTTGAAGTCTCCTGCCTTCTTCAGATCTCTCATAGTTGGTAACCTTCTGGGAATTTTGAACTGAACCCAGAATTCCCAAGATGAGGACGCTAGTCTAACTTAATCAGTGTATAATTATGAAAATTTCCTCATTACAGAAATTTGGACAAAAATCAAATTTTGCGTCACATAAATTTCAGGAATCTGTTGCCAGAAAATCGAATTTAGATATGGCATATCTATCTGAAACAAGCTGTTTATAATTGGCAAATGTATGAATTGAAATGAAAATATTAAGTAGAAAGATCATGAGGCTTAACAGATTAAACTGTATTAGCTCCCCATAAAGACTATCAGAAAAGAAATTTGAGTAATAAATTGTTTTAAATAACAAAAATTTGTCTGACAAATAAATTTTTATTAAATTTCTCTATAAAGTTTCAAGTATTTTTCAGTACTGCTCAACTTATTAGGCATAGATATGTGCATCACTAAATATTTGGCTTGTTTTTCAGTTTTGACTAAAAACTAAAAATATTACTCTTGTTTAGAAAATTGTTGAAATGTATTTTTGTTTCTAACTTTATCAAATGTTTTTTAACAACATTACTAAAATATATAGACCTCTTTTGAATTTTTGTTTGGACAATCAAATCTCTTTTCCCATCTTGTCAACGCAAAGAAAAATCACAAACGTTCCAACTTTTGTTCTGATTAATCTTTTATTCCCATTCATGATATGGTCAACACAATGTTTTGGCTAATCCATTCATCAGCCTTCATTAGTTGTATAATTCCCAAACGACGCAAACCTTTTTTTCTGTTGACCTCTTTTCTTGAATTATGCACTGATGTGGGCTGAAGAATGGATCAGCCAAAACATTATATTGACAACATCATTGATGGGAAGAAAAAATTTGATTGTTTGAACAAAAGTTGGAATCATAATGACTTTTCTCAAAATCATGAACAATATATAAAACCTTTTGGCCGTTGAATGATTATAGGAATGGGTCATGATGAAATTGGTTGATCTCGTTATTGTTCCTGATTGTATACATATTCTTAGAATGTACTGATATACCCTATTTTATAGCCTGCAAAACAAGCAATCTATTTTTTCTTAATCAGATTATTATATAACTAGCAAAGTACCTGTCAAAAATGACAGGATTATTTATTTATGGATAAAATATACGAACATGTATTTTACTATAAATGTATTTATTGCAATAATTCTTTGAGCGTTACATTCTTTGTAAAAAAGGATGTTTCCAAGAGTTTACTCTGATCTTCTTCTATCTGTAATTTCAAGTTAGTTTGATTCCTCAATCTGCACAGAGCTGCAAATAGTTGGTTCTGGCAGAATACAGGTTATGGGAAGAACAAATCTACTTTATCAAATGATTGTCCTTGAGATTGGTTTATCATCAAAATAATTTTGCCTTTTGATTAGGAAAGGTGAGTTTGTGTCTTTTAGAGTAAAATCAATCATTAGTTAAAAAAAATAATCAAAGTATTTTTTTTTTTCTTTTTTTTTTCAAGTTGTGGTTTAACAGTCAAGAGAATAGCATCCTCCTAAGTCGATGTTTTCATCAGTCAACTTAGGATCCCATTCTGTACACATAGAAAAAAAAAGTTGTGTATGGCTATTTTGATTTCTGATCGATAACATGCTAGGGCAGTTAGATCCAATTTAATGGACCCTGTTGAGAATTGAACACCCAACCTGGAGATCATCTGGCAAATGACAAATTTATTAAGCCATCAGTATGCTGCTGAATACTGGCTGAAATTAAAGTATAAATTACTGAAGTGCTTTTTTATGTGTGAAATTACTTGAATGAGTCGCTTTTTTTTTTTTTTCCTCAAATAATACTGATGCTTTAAATTCATTTCAAATGATAAAACCTAAATTTAAATTTTCTTTGAACTTTTATTACATTTTTAACAATATAGCCATCACTTCAAAGCCTAAAAATTTATTATCACTTTTTTGACTATAATTTTTCTAACTAATGATTAATCACATAATGATTTGGAAACTAGTTTCATAAAATAAAAAAAAATACAATAGGATTTTCTTCACATTGGTCTAATGGGAACTATTAAGGAAATAGAGTCCTTTACACTGCCAATTTGAACTTTGCTTTGTCAACTTGATATCCCATTCATCATATGTAAAAAAAAAAAATGTTTTTGCATTCCATTTTTAAAATTTTTTTTCGATGAATTTAATATTCCAACAATAATGAAATTAAGCATTAGTTGAAATAAATGAATGACCCGCATATTTTTTTCCAAATAATACTGATGCATTAAACTCTCTTCTTTGAATTTTTATTACATTTTAAAAGTAGTGTTGTTACTTCAAAGTTTAAAATCTATCACTGCTCCTTCGATTATTTATTAAAGCACTATTTCAATGCTCAGTATCTCAAATAAATAACGTAAATTATCTATCATGTCTGATAAACTTATGTCAAGATGAAACCATTGATTTATTTTCTCTGCAGATTACTAATGGTTTACAGACAGAACTGAACCGAATCTATTCTATGTTCTGTGTCCGGAATCCTTACTTCCATTCGAGTGCTGGCAAAGTCTCAATTGCTGCTCATTCTTTGGGTAAGAGTTATTATTTTCTGTGAGATTTACACTAATATGGACATAAATTCTTTAAGAAAAGTCACTGAATTGAAATATTTCACAATTATGAATTGAAGATGAAAATAAACACTTTTAATTTTATTTATTGCATATTTAAAGAATAAGCAATTTGTTTTGTTTTTTTTTTTGTTCATTAAGTTATTTATTTGGAATAACTTCACTTTGGTAGACCTGATACTTTCAAATCACTTCATAAGATTTTTACTATAACCCCTGACATGTAACAGCTCATGTAGAATACTGAGCTGGTACTACCACCTACACCACCACCACCTCTCCTATTCCCCTGAAGAAGGTACAAAACCTGATTGTTTCTCCATTTGTACTACAGAAGAGTATATGTGCACACCCTTGCTCAAGAAAACCAGGGCCACACATGCCTAATTAAACCCCCATGTGCACCTTGGCTGGAGATGGATATAGTGTATACATGGTTCAGACAGCAAATATATAAATTTTTCCCAGTTTTCAGTTCAACATTTTTTATACTGTATTCAGATGACCTGCTTCTGTTGTAACATAATTTTCCAATCACCTTAACTATATAGTACCAGATGTCTGATTTTTCTTTATCTGTTTGGGAAACACAAACTTGGAGAATGTAGAAAAAATATGGATGATTTGCAACTGAATAATGAGTGTGGGATCTGCATTCACTCTCACCCCTATCTATAAAAGACCAATTAGTCAAGGGAGATAACTATTGAATGTTAATTTTTGAGTAGTCTCTCTCATTTGTTCATTTATTTGCAAATGCATAAAAAATTTGCATTCATTCTGGTCATTATTATGTATTAATTTTCTTTCAAAGGGTCACAGGGTTATCATTTAAAATTTTTTTGACACATTGTATGTGTGTGTATTTGTGCAAAAGATTAAGGTAACTCCTAATGCTTGTAGTCGCAGGTATGATTTACAAAATACCTCTGTGATGATTTTGTTAATCTTTCAATGTTTATTCCTAAAGACATAAATATGCATATGTATATGTGTATGCTTGTATGTGTCCCCTCCCTCCCTCTCTCTCTCTCTCTCTCTCTCTGTCTATCTATCTATATATATATATATATAGAGAGAGAGAGAGAGAGGTGCAATGTTCATTTCTTTAGTTCAATATTTTGAACAATAACTTTAAGTTGTGTATAGTGTATGTGATGTTGTATGTTGGCTTTTCAATTAAAAAGAATAGTGTAATTTTTCGTTATGTTGAATAAGTCCCGGCTTAAAATCATACAAAGTCAGCAATATAATTTTTTTCTGCAGAGATTGTAAGCCTCTGTTGTGTCATAAACATGACTTCCCCTATTTTTTGCTTTTTTTTATTATCAATTTCCCTTTTTTCACTTTGTTAGGTGCTGTGATTGCATACGACATCATCATTAGTTGGAATCCCATCAAACTTTATGACCAATTTGTGTCTTCTCTCATTGTAAGTGGCTGACATTTTGTGCAATAACATCGAATATCCATCCTTGAATTCACAATATAAAATAGGTTTCATGTTTTTACTTGATTTGCTAGAGTATGAAATTAAAACTTATGTCATGATATCTAAATCAGTTTCTATATAATATCGTGTGTAATATTTTCTGTTATTTTTTAATGTGTTATAGTATAGCCTTCATGAGTTTCAATATTTGTAGCTATTGCCAAGAAAGTTAATTAAATCTAGGTATTTTCACTTGACTTTCAGTATCAATAGTAAAAAATGAATTGAGTTTCTTAATTATCATATTCTGATTTACTTGGACTAGTGTCTTCATCTGGTTGCTATAGTCACAGCATTTCACCTGTTGTACTCTCCTGCCTTCTTTGAGAACGCTTATTCAAGTAAATTAGTTTATAATAATAATTCCTCATCTCAGAAATTTAGACAAAACTTCTTAATATCAGATAATCTGAATTGATAAAATATTTTTTCCATCATTCCATGCGAATATATTGCATATTTAGTCAAGTATCACAATACAATGCATCATCTATTCTTAAATTTGTAAATTCATAATTATGCATAACAATTATTTATTATCTTTATTACAAATAACTTTGTTTCTAATAAGATTAGATTTCATCATTTATGAATCATTAATTCTATGAAAATCTGGATCGCTCTAGTCTTTAATCTACGTATATTTCTATGAATAAATCTTCAAAATGATTGCATTAGTTATCTTTGTCTCAGTTTTTTATATTTCTAATAAAGTTTCCTCCAACCTTTTAGTACTCTGCATTATTTTCAAGGGATTTTGTGAACTTGATAAATGTGAAAGCCTGTTAATTGTGTGTCTCTTCATGTACAATTGAAGAAAGTAACATGACATGACAGCATGACTGCAAAATTTACGTATATTAATAATTGGAGATTGGTGTCGTCTGCATTGGCAGAATAAAAAACAGATAAAATAAAATAAAATACAAATTATAATTCCTGAACATTTCATCACTTTTCAGCATTTTTTCTGGATTTTTCAGAGTTTCTTTCATAAGTTTTAGAATCTCTCAATTTCATTTTATTTCAGATTGAGAAATTAACGCAAGTAGTAAGTGGGATAACCTTAATTCACCATCTAGACTTTATTTTCCTCTCTTTCTCTCTATTTCTCTAAGAATAATCTTTACTAACTCTTCATCTGAGTCTAAAATCTGGCATTCTCTGATATGCGGACTAACATGGGGTTTTCTTTGAAAGCCTTTATTGTATTTTGGAATTTTTTTTTACAATTTTAAGGTAAAAAATAAGAGTGAGGTATAAAAACAGTGCATTTCTGGGTTCAATTTTAGTATCAAAGTGACAGATACAGGATTATTCAACCAACCAGTCATAATATTTTCTCCTTTACTCTTTATGTTATCGATTTCATTGTTCAATTAAAGAGAACTTTCGTCTTGTTTAACCAGAACAAATGAGGACCCTGAATGAGAAGTCTTCAAACTATCCTTTCATTTCTTTATCTCTTTCCTTTAAATTATTTGTGCTTATCTCCTATAAATCTCCAGTCTTTGTGCTCTAAATAAGATTCAAATTAATTAAAAATTTTAAATCCAAGTTAATCTTACTTTCTTGCAAGTTGAATCAAATATTGATTGCCCACCAATATTATATTTAGAATTACTTTCACTTTTATTCTTGAATATGTATGCATGAAATATCTGAATTTTAAACTAATTCCTCTACTTTAAGATTTGCTATGAAATATTTTAACCTTTTTTGTTTCTCTGCTTTTGTTGATGTTTATTGCATGGAAACTTTGAGCTCAAGAAACTTTTGATGATTCAAAGTTGATTTTGTTCAGTTGCTTTTCTTAACCTTGATTTTTAATTTAATTTTCATCATCAAATTCTTTGATTATTTCCAGTTGGCACTTTGTTTACACAAATTACTTACTGATCACAGTAGATAAACATAAACAGCAATCATTCAAGTTAGATTCCTCAAAGTAAGTCAATAGAAAAAGATAAGAATCTCACCTCAATTCTTTCCATTTGACACTCATTTGCAAATCATCAGAAATGTCCTTTTTCATCAGATAACTTTTAAACAAAATAAAAATAATTCTAAGAAACAGTTTGCTGGTAGTTCCCTGTCATATACAATTTAAATGACTGTGTATTTGTGGGATTCTAGATAAATTTTGAACTTTGTCTCTGACTCGTGTATTGGCTACATTTTCCCAATATAAATTCAACAAATTGAATGACTTAGCATAATTTAATATGATTAACAGTGTGACCTTTTCTCTTGTTTTTTTTTTGTTTCTCTGTTCATAACATCTGCTGTCTATTACAGATGAAAAGTACATAAGATAAAATTTACTAAATATATCACTAAAAGAAAAAAAATCAGAATTGAATAATTAAAATAATCATCTGTTTGTTTTATAAGTGTTTTTCTTAGTTCATGTTAATTTTTGAGGAAGTATTAAATTTTATACTCATCAGAATAATAACTGTTTTTATCTGCATATTTTATCTTATAGTTTGAAAAAAAAATAACCTTAGGATTTCCATGGTAATTTATGTTTATCACAAAACTTTCCCTTATTTATAGTTAAATCATCGGGTCTGTGTCTAAAGACTTATTTTTAGCTTGAAAAAGCATCTCTTTATATTTTTATGCTGACACTTTATAGCACCTTATTGATTTTGTAATGTTTATTTCAATCATGTTTATTTTTGCTTACAATTTTTACAAGAACCTTTTTATTTTTTATCTTTTGTGTAATTTTATCTTATTTTTAATTCCCCCCATTTTTACTTCTAAGTTGCTTTAAAAAAAATTTATTTCTGGCTTTGGTTGACCCCAAAACTTGGACAGACAATAAAAGCTGGGGTATATGGAAAAATTAAATCTCAATCTTGGTGTTGAATTTCATCATAATCTTTAAATAAATAATTTGCTGTTCAAATGATTTATCTTTATGAAAATGTTTCTCTGCTTTTGATTTAATGTGCTTTTAATAATTCTGATTTCTCCAGTACTCATTTTCAATTGACTGGCAGTTACTTTAAAATAGGAGAAGCAAAGGGCTTATGGTGATTAATTGAATAATTCAGGGTTAGGATTATTCATTGATTAGAGCAATTTTTACTGGTGATGAATAATATCTTTGTTTCACTTGTAGTTGCTGGCCTTTGCTTCTTATGATAAGAAGCATACCAAATGAAAAGTAATTTGAAGAGTTTTCATGTCAAAGTTAGTGGCAATAAATTAAATTATTTAGAGTTTTGGGGAGGGGCAAATTATTCATTGATTAAAGCAATTTTTACTGTCAGTAAATGATATCTGTGTGTTGTTTCTTGTTGTTTGCTATTGCTTCTCTTATTTTGCTGACTGATGCATATGTCCATGCAATTAATAGCATGAATAGCTGTAGTTTCACTAACACAAAAACTATTAACAATGCTTGATTTGATTTCTTGGAAGCTTTTTCAATCCTTTTTTTCCTCAATTTTTTTCTGAGTTTTAACCAACATAGTAATAAGAGTAAGCAGTAAAATGATTTTTGCAATTCTGTAATTAGTTGAAAATACATTTAACATTGCTAAAATTTTTATAGCCTTGATTATTGAAGCAATCATGACGCTGTGAGTTTTTGTCTTGATCACAAGCAAAGCTAATATTTCAACTGATTAGTATTATTTACTGCATGTAGTGGCTAACAGATCAATCAGCCTTTTGATTGGGTTCTTAGTATAATATATTTATTCAACAATGTCCATAGCAATAGTTTCCACACAAATATACATTTTTGTATATAATAATTACAATAGAAAAAATGCATATCTTGAACAAAATTTATTTTTCTGTCAATTTTCTACAACTGCTCATATTTTCTGGTTTGTAATAATCTTAAAAAATAAGACAACAGAAAAAATAAAATTGAAACATCATCATTAGTAGTTGTAATAATAATACCAGCAGCAGTTACCTGTCTGCTTCCAATAAAAACTCAGACATAGCAAAGCCTATTTTCTGCCTGTGTGTTTGCAGTACTCTTTTCCTCTCTTTCTGTTTTTTTAGTGTGATAGAAAACCAATCAACAGACAAGCAAATTGACAAAGAAAATGAGATGGCCAATTATATTATAAGATCTCATTTCTTTCACACCAATATTATAACTTTATTCTGTTTCTTTCTCCTTTCTCTCCTAAATCTTCATATCTTTTAACACAGCATACAAAAAAAGTTAAAACACTTTTTGAAGTCTTCAATTGATTGATGTGCTGCTTTTCTCTAAATCTTTTTTTTCACTGGGTTTTTTGATTGCAAAAAAAATCTCCAAACAAATCTAAAGTCATTTTTATTTTTCAAACTATTTGAAAATTTAATAATATTTTATAAAATATTCTAGCTGGCATATTTATTTTACCTGGTTTTTGTTCACTTATAAATTTAAAAAAAAAAAATCTTAAGAAACTATGTTGAGTCAATGAGCATTGCATATTTCATAAACAGCATCTACCATACTTAATAAATTACTATTTTGAAAAGTCCAAATACATTCACTTCATTTCTCCTGATTAGAAATGTCCACTATTCTTTTTGTTAGTTGTTAATGTTCATGATCTAATAAAACCTTGCAATCTAAAACACTTTCCATCTTTCAACAATCATTTGATATGAATATTATCAAACATTAGATATCATACATATTTATGTTTAGTTAGGAGGCCTCCTTCTGTCTTAGTAATCAATAGAATAACACTAAAGTGACCTCTCCAGGGTGGAAGCCTGGGCAAAGCTTATGGAGATCCTGGATACCCAGTCGACAGAATCCCCCTCTCAGCCTTGGCATCAGATGGATTGCAGGAGCTACTGGAGGAAAGACAAAGTTGGAATCCAATTGCCTCAAGGAGACCCCACTCACTGGTTTGGAATCAGAATTGTCTGTTTCCTAGTTGCTAACCAAGGCCAGACTGCCCTGCTACTTACCAAATAGCTGGGGGCAGAAGAGATGGATTCACGCCTTTCACAAGGGCATTAGTGCAAAGTGAACGCAGACTGTCTCAGTCAAAATTTAAACCAGGTTTGCTAATTCCGTTCTCCATGTTGTTAAGTTTTAGGTGACCCACACTTCAATTTAGTTGAACGTATCGAATGAAAATTAAAGAGTAGATATTGGCTGCATTTCAGTGTGCAGGAGAGCTGTTTTGTGTCACTTTAGGTGAGTATCTAGAGTTATGCACTTGAGAAATCCTGCCTTCTTACATTTTTGCAGTCAATTGATTTTATTCACTTAATCAGGATGTTAATTAAAATTCAGAAAATGAGCCATGAATAGTTAATCATTGGAAATATGAATATACGTAGAGGAAAGAAAAACTGTTGTTATACCAAATGCTCCAAACAGATTTGAAGTTACTCTAAAATTATGACCTATCTGTACATATGGGTCAGAAGCAAAAACAGCTTGAAGCGGATTATATTATACAAGAATATTAATTGCATGTTTTACCAAAAGATAATGAATTTCCTTTCCGGTTTTCCTATAGTCTGGGTGCTTTTGTTATTAATATTACAGATGTATTAGAAATCATCAACTTAAACTGTCAACAAGGGTCTCTTCAGTTTTCTTCTGGCTGGCTCGTCCCAATGGAGCTAGAACGCTGAAAATTTAAACATTTACCCTTTTTTCTGCTTAGAAAAAACTAAAAAAAATGTTTAATTCTCTACTGAATTGATTTTTAGTGTGGGGTTCAATTAGCAGTGGGAATTTATGCTAAATTGGTCTCTTAGTTTCTGTTCAGCAGCATTCATACATCTCTTTAGTGATCACCCCCAACACGGCATGCTGCCAGCAGACATTGGTTGCAAAACTGTTTCTATTTAGTGACTAACCTGACCTATTTTCTATTTTGTTTAGGATGAAAAACGGGAACAAATAAAAGGAAGTTCTCATCTCCTGTCAGACCTTGATGAAGCACGACTTCGGTAAATATATAGAATTTACTTTAAAATTTTGCATATAATTAGATACTGTCAACCAAAGTAATCACAATAGGGTTCTTCAGTTTTCAAGTTGTACTAGCTGGCTATGTATATACGTATGCAGGATGTGTACAGGCAACACTGGAGCTAGATGACTGAAAATTTCAACATTTACTCCTTATTATGTCTAGTAAAAGAGTTTCTTTAGTTTAAAGAATACCCCCTCAGGTTTTCAGTTTGGGGAGTTCAATTTGCAATGTAAGTTCATGCTAAATTATGTTTGCTTTTTTATGTTGTTGAAAATTTAGACTTTTTTGTGATTTAACAAAAGGCGAGAGAAGTGACTTATACATTGATAATCAAATTTTTTTGATTGATCAACTTGCTGTTGATCATGTGACAATTTCTATTGAGTGACTAACCAGTCCTGATTAGGAATCTTTCGATCACATAGAAATAACTGTATTTGAATATTTTATTATTCGAATTAACTTGAATAAATAAGCATTTTCAGTTCATATTTGTATTTTTCTGCATTTAGGAGTATGTATGCCTACTCTCTGACTTACGACCAAGTTGTTCTGACTGGCAGGTTGTATCTTGAAACAGTCGGAGGTCGGACAAAGTGTTTGGATGTTATATTTTACCATAAAAAAAAACTAGTCACCTTTACTCTTCTATTCGGCGTTACCGAATCAGATGTGTGCAAATTTGAAAAAGTAAAAAAAGCATCTAAATTGGCAACGCAGGGCTATAAATCCTGAAACAAAATTGAAAAAAGACATCGAAATATTTTCAACACCGAACTCACAAATTCAGAAAAGCAAAACAAAAAAAACATTAAAATTGGCAACACTGCTTTTATTTCCTACAAATTTAAAAAATGAAATAGAAAACAAATGTGATTCTAATTTGAAAATGAAATATAGGTAAAAAATTGTATTTAGTTCAGTAGTTCTTCCAATAATTGTAGAAAGTAAATTGTTAAAGTCATTGTGTGTTTGCGTGTGTAGGGTAATAAATGATGTTCCGTCGTGTGAAGTCACTGACTACTTGCTGTGAACATTATCTTTGAATTATCTCTGTTATGTGTTGGCAGGGGAAGGTCTACAAGTATAATTTATATACACTCTTGCACTTTGTAAACTTTTATACACACATATGACCAAGCAAATTTTTATATTTATTTATAGTTTTCTTTTTTTTTTTCCATTTAGGTGCGTAACTTTTATATTTACATGAATTTTTTATACCAATAGATTTCGGTCATATGTATGGACGGTTGTAAGTCAGCAAGTTGGAAGTTGAGGAGTAGATATATTTGCTCTTGTTATGTATTGTACAGAAAACACTTCTGAAATTTAAAAAAAAAATTGCTAACTTAATTTTATTAATATATCATCTTCTGTTGCTAATTTCACTGTTTTTGATACAACAGTATTCATTTAGCTCAATCTTCTTCAGATTTTATGCAATGAAAGATATTCTTTAATTTAGTTAAACAATTTATATCTGTGTTGTGCCCCAAATATGACAGCGGTTAGTCTTACAAATTCAAAGATTTCAATGTAACCAACCTTGGTTACTTGATTAAAAAAAAACAATCATAAAAGTTTTATCACCCGTAAAGTTCTAATTGTTAGGTGATTGTCTTTGTGCATTGATGGTTTAAGTACTATTGGCTTTGAGGAGGATTGGTGTTGAAAAGATAAGGAGAGATGGAGATTCACATGTGTTTGGTAAATGGCCTGTGATCAATTGACCAACTTCTGTTATTAACCAAGGGATGGCACTAACTGGAGGCTATTGCTTCCCTTTATTTGTAATTAAGACAGATACTACACTGCCAAAATAGTGATGTCATGGATATTTATATAAGTTGTTATGAGGCAAATTCTCTCTCTTTCTTCACTCCTTTTTACCAGCAAAACAATAAGGTGAATTGAGCCCTCCATACATGGAGAATAAAACTACTTCATATATTTCTTCTATTTTTTTCGATGTTTACGTATAAACACCTTGTACAAACACATCTTTCTGCTTACAACTTTCTACCATGACATTCTAATGTTTTTATGCAATGAACTCTTTCTCTTTGAACACCTCATGTAAGCTTAATGATATTTTTCTGGTGACCCCATACATGATGCTTACATGTTGTTAGACTATTATGTTTGATCTCTCTCGGACATTTTTTTTAAATTTCCAAATAAGTTTTGTTGGTATGATTCAGTTTATTTTGATTTTGTA
Source organism: Thysanoteuthis rhombus (assembly GCA_963457665.1). NCBI lineage: Eukaryota > Metazoa > Mollusca > Cephalopoda > Oegopsida > Thysanoteuthidae > Thysanoteuthis > Thysanoteuthis major. The sequence goes on from OY735199.1 coordinate 19,907,409, forward strand.
TAAAATTGTTTCGTTAGTATAATGACAAATTGGTAGGTAATAATAAAATGTTAATTATTGTTGATGTAATTCTTCATGGAAATAATGATAATGCAAAATTACTGATGAAATAATTTATCAACTTTACATCTGAACACACCAACTTTAACAGTCTTTTTATTTAATGAGCTGATCTTTTAAATTTCTATTTGAAATAAATAACTCTCTTTAGCTTTAGTTTTCTGTAGTGCCTTTTCTATTAATATCATCATCTATAAGTGTTAGTAAGTAAGTTTTGTAATGATCTTTCATTTCATGAAATGTGTAACTGATTTGTTCTAAATATTTCTCTTCTTAATTCAGAGTTTCTGAGATTGAGTCCCAATTAACCACACTTCAAGAACAACAACAAAAAGGATCACAGTCTCTTAAATTCAAGGTATTTTTGCTGTTTTATGATAAAGGGGAAAAGTTCACTGACAATAAAGGTATTCTCTTCTTGAATAAAATTTCAAGTAAGATTACCAAAGTCTTCAGGTTGTTGCTTATTTTGGCAATGATAATACTTTCAGAGTTGATTGAATAAAAGATTTACATCTTATATATCTTCATAAAGAATGACAACTTTCTTCAAAATCTTTGTGATCATACAAGGCAATCATTTTTCTTCCTTTTAAATAATTCTCTTTAAATTGCAACATTCGTATTATTTATCTAAACTTCACTCACCTTTTAAAAACATTCTGTAATGTTTGATCTTCTTTCTTCTTTATCATTGCTCTTTCTTTTGATTGCAACTTTCTTATCTTATTCATTTTTTATTTTTTTAAGTAATTTAGTATTGTAAATCATTATTATTCATTTATAATACAATTTTTCTTCATTTTCATTTTTGTTGCTTCTTATTGCAATGTAACAGTGGTGAGTAAACGGCACAAATCGTTGAAAAGCAATAAAAATCAAGTTGAAGGAAAATAATCAAAATTAATAATAGCTTTCTTATCGTTTATCAAAACTTGACTTATCTTTTTTTAAGTTGATAGATTCTTTCCAAGACAAAATAGTTTATGATTTTTAAAAAAAATTTTCTCCTTAGATTTTACAACATTAATCTATGTGATGATCTCTCAGAAATTCTATAATCTAAACTTAATTTCATTATATCTCTTTTTAGTATATTTTTTTCTTTCATGTCCTTGAACATAAAAATAGCAATTTCAAAATAATTTTATGATCTACATTTTATTTTTTATCCCAGGTGGAAAATCTTTTCTGTTTAGGTTCCCCTTTGGCTGTCTTTCTGGCTTTACGTGGTGTCCCCCTTCATGGTTGTGATAACACTGGACAACCAAACATCATTCCACCTGACCTTTGTAGAAGATTGTTCAATATTTATCATCCAGCTGACCCAATCGTGAGCAGAACTTTCAGTTTTTACTTAGTAGTTTGCTTATTTTTTGTTAATGTGTGAAAGTCTTTCTTCTTTTGTCTTCCACAGACTGCGGAGTGTCATGGGTGGGGATGAAAATAGTAGTCGATGACTTGGAGGGTCTTCTCTGTTACAGACATGCTGCAGTATTTGAGCATTTCTGTCACGCTCTCGTTCCGACACTTGCAAGGTTCTCTCCTCTTGCCTGAATGTCTGAAATTGTGAAATTATCTGTTCTGAATGTTGGATGGTCTGTGGCCATTCTTGTCAGGTATCTAAACCATTTAATTCTCCAGTACTGGATGAATTTGTGGACTGGCATCGCTCTGACGATTCTTCTGATTTTCTCACTACTCAACAAGTCTACCTTCTTATCTGCCGCTCATCTGAAGCAACTCTTCTAATAGGGAGTGGTTTTCCTTCCCTGGGCTTTGGTTGACGTTTGACAATAGTAGATCAGCATGGGCAGAGAGAGTGTGTTGATCAGCTGGGCCTTGATTTCCATAAGGATGTTGGGTTGTTTCAGGGGAGAGACAGCCGGGAGCTAAGACTGTTAGCTTTTTGTACTCATCTCTATCTCTCTGTCTCAACTGGATGCTGTTGATGAAGATGTCCAAGGTCTCTGTTGTTCAGCTGACTCACATGACTTCTGATTTGTATGTCATGATGTTCAGACACTGCTTCCAACTCATGGACATGTCCCTGAAGCATGTTAAAGTGGAATTAGTCATGCAAAATTCTAATTATCATGGGACAAATCCTGATCTCAGTTTTTTCTTTGTCTATGGATAATTCTTTTCCCTTCTTTTATTTTATACTTATTGAGCTTCATTGTGAAGCCATTCTCTCTCTCTGTTTGGTGTAGCTATTCTCTCTCTCTCTCTATTTTGTGTAGCTATTCTCTCTCTCTTTATTTTGTATTGCTATTCTCTCTCTTTCTCTATTTTGTGTCGCTATTCTCTCTCTCTTTCTATTTTGTGTCGCTATTCTCTCTCTCTCTATTTTGTGTAGCTATTCTCTCTCTCTCTATTTTGTGTAGCTATTCTCTCTCTCTCTATTTTGTGTAGCTATTCTCTCTCTCTCTATTTTGTGTAGCTATTCTCTCTCTCTCTCTATTTTGTGTAGCTATTCTCTCTCTCTCTATTTTGTGTAGCTATTCTCTCTCTCTCTGTCTGTTTCATGTAGCTATTCTCTCTCTCTCTGTCTGTTTCATGTAGCTATTCTCTCTCTCTCTGTCTGTTTCATGTAGCTGTTCTCTCTCTCTCTCTGTGTTTCATGTAGCTGTTCTCTCTCTCTCTCTGTGTTTCATGTAGCTATTCTCTCTCTCTGTTTTGTGAGACCAGTCTAATATTTGATCAAAAACACAGGCCTCTTTCCTTGTAGGCTTACCGCCTTGAGCCTTTGGTTTACAAACATTATGCCTCAATCTTACCTGTTGAAATCCACCGTTGTGACTCTGCGCTGAAGAGACCATACTCTGAATGTGTAAGAAGAGTAAGTGCACCGGAATCATTCCCAGGATCTGTGAGTGAACAAAACATTGCTAGTTCAGAATCAGAGTTGGAGCCGTCGGGTGTTGAACCAGAGCCAGACTCTGCATCTCTGCCTAAACAAGCAGGTTTCTCTTTTGGTAAGTTCTAATATATATCTTTACTCATGAAAAAATTTTCAAAATAAATTAGAAATGGAAAAAAAAAAAATCAAATTAATATCCATACTTTGCATAAATGAATCAACGTAGCACAGTGTACCAGAACTGATTATCTGAAAAATTATCTAAAATTATCTAGAGAAATAGATCTTTTATCTAAAATTATCCCCCCCCCATACCAGCATAAGATTTTGGGATTGTTGGTCCACAAAAAAAGTGTGCTCATGCAAATTTTCATAGTTGTTGTATCAAAAATGTGACCAGGAGTGCCCGGTAATACACGTGAACAAAGAGAGAAGAATCTATAGCCCACTTGGCTGGTTGGTTAGGGCCATTTGTGGGGTTACGGTGATTCAAAATTGAAAACTATCAGTCATAATGGATAAGCATTTGTATAGTTTGGAAACTTTCAACCAAATTTTTATTGTTGTTCAAGATAAATATCTTTTGTTGAGAATTTTTTCGTTGCTAAAAATGATACTATTGGTGATAGAATTTTTCCTTTCTATTAATAAGAAATTTGAATGTGATTTATCAGGAATAATCTATTTCTTGATTATCTGTATGCACTTTCTTAAGGAAATCTGACGAAAAGGCCTTCAGGATTTGATGAAATTGGTAACAATATAGTTCACCACTTAATAAAAGGTTCATTCTCAGTTACGGAAGCAAATGAGCAAAATACAGGGACAAAATATGGCTTGTTATTTTAAAGTCTGTAAATGACACAATATCTCCTTATGAATCACAAAAACTAACTACAGTTGTTTATTCACTCAGAAATTCTTATCATTTGACAATTACATCATTATGTATCCATGTAACATAAGTATCACTTTGAATGGATGGACTACATTTCTAAGTTCTTTTGAAAGTTTGGCATCATGGAATTCCTAGTACATGTTTAAGAAAGTATAATGAGTCATCCAAGTGAAAAAATTACAATGCTAATAATAGAATAATTGAGGCATACATTTAATGAATTCTATGTAAGTATCACCCTAAGTGACGTCATCAGTATATTATGTCTACTGACAAGATTTTATATCCCAGCAAAATTGAAGTCTGATCAAAATATATAGCTAATATTATGAGTCGGGTGTCATTTTCCGTCCATAGTCCTATATCATGGTAATATAAGCATCTGTATCAACGAGGCACCTTGACCTTGAGGGGAATGTTACCTTGAGCATATTTAGTTGAATGGGCAATGACTTGCTTGGAGTTGAGCTACTAGCTCATATTTATAAGTTCAACTTCTGCTAAATGCAAATAAGAACCTTACAATCATTTTTTTTTTTTTTTTTTTTTTATAACCTTTCAATCATTATCCCTACTCAAGCTCCTGAATACAATTCACAATTTGTAGTCTCGAAATTTCACACCCGTAAACTAATTATTTAGGTAGTGTATCAATTGAGACTCTAGGGGTGTTTGTGTGCCAAGCAGTTTTGAGGCGTGCCGTATGTTTACATTACAGTAACACAGATATTATAGACCACATAAACAATTATAATTTGCCCTGGGTCAATGTACATGTTTGCCACTGATACAAAGCATAATCCAGTTGATGGATTAAAACCACCTGTGAATATACAAGTGGATTGATTATACATTTATGACTATAGAATCATGGATAGCAACTGCAAAAAACTTTGTTACATATTAATAACTGTAATATAAGTATCGTTTTACGCTCTTGTCAGGTGCAGAACTTTTGATAGTGGTACCATCCGGAGATACATTATAATCTTCATCCTATAACATAACCATGGGTATTTGACAAAACATTGACAAGAATTTTTAATTTACTCTGGGAGAGGAAAGATAGAGATAACATGAGACACAAGGAATTGTTTTCCATAACTGAGAATAAACCGATAATAGTTGCAATAGAAGCACTTGCAGTTTTGGCAAAATGTGTTGTGTTATTGTACACTGTTCTATTGCACACTGATACGACATATGATGAATAGATGTTTGTTGTTCATGCACCTGTTTCTCCTATATTATATTTCTCCTACAAGGTTCATGCATTTGTATTCACAGATCCTGTTAGACTCATAGTATTTTATAACTTAGGTGTAGAAAAAGTTTAATTAGTGCCATTCGCACACAATTATACATGTCAATCCCTTGAAATGTAGTTGTCCTCACCACAATAAATGTCACCCATAATAAAAATGCTTTGATAAATATCTTTTTTATTCTCTAAAAATAGCCATTCATTATTACTATTCAATCTATTCCTATCTTTTGAGACATTTGTCATCAAGTCATTTGGCTGCCTGACTGACTGCTTCTGTTTAATTCAAAGATTATTTATAACAAGAAAAAGATGCATTGAAGTGATTTTTATTGATAATATCCTCATATATATATATCCAACATTTCTGGACCAAAACTTCATATTTACTTTAAATATAAAATAAACAAAGGAAAGAAAAGAATGGAATTGTATTCAACATTAAATGAAACTATTTATAACATATACAAATTAATCCCCTTCAAAAACAGTCTTTTTTTTATCAATACTGATGCACTAATCTTCATCTGAAGACGATTCAATCATGCCACAATAATTAGAACAGACTAGCTGAAAGGTGAGCTACTTTGTAGCCGGCCAGATTAAAAAAATAGCTGGTAATTCTGATTTTCTGGAAGTCAGATGAATAGTTTTACTGTTAATAAGAATCTTAAACAATTTAAAAGTTTACTTGTGAAATTTTGATATTTCTAAAATAAGTAATTTTAAGATTCAATCTTGAATTATGAGGTGTTTCTTCATAACTTGTCTTATTCTTTATATTGATAAAAAAGAAAAGATGAATTAACAGAAAGTGTTATCTAAAACATCTAGCCTTACAATTTTCTGAGCAAATGTTGCAGAGAGTGTAAATTTATTACAAAATGCCTTGAACAGCATGACATCATGTTCCTGTAATTTTCATCCTGTTTTGTACATTCATATCAGCACAAAAATAGTATATTCTGCGTGGATGTTAGTTTATATTCTGATACCTATTGACGGTCAAAGGATAAAAGGGGTATATTGTCTAAACAATTTGCTAAATCATAATAACTTTTCATTTAATAAATATGAAAACCTAATTCTCTGATGTGACTGATGATATTGCTGCAGTGAACATTAACGGTCATTTTTTGTTTTCAGGTAATATGTTCCTCACATTCATTAAAAAGTCTCCATCAGAAACTTTGAGCCCAGAATTGAAAGAACTTAAAAAAATGGAAACTGAAGCCAAAAAGTTAGAAGAGATGAGTCCTGAACCGATTCCAAGTTGTTCTTTGGCAAATGCACCCAGTAAGTTTGATCTTCTCTTACTATTCATTAAACATACTGTCTATGTCCCAATTATCACAATTTAAATTTTATTAAATTGAAGCAGCTAATTTTCTATCAATTACAGGAGTTCAATGTTATTAATAGATAGTCAAAATCATTTTAATGTGTGACATTCGTTCTTCAACAAACTTTTTACATTTTTACAGATTCAATTCTTTAAGGATCTTGTGGACTTTATAAATATATGATTATGATGTGCTTATGGTGAGTGTTAAATTGGCTGAGAAAAATCTATTTGGACTCATAATTATTATGAATCACCAAAAGTCCATCTGTTTGTGACAGCCTACCACAAAAATCACTCAATATAAATCCATGAAATTTTTTGAGAGTACTCCTAGGACCCCCATGTAGGTTTAAATTAGTTTTTTTGAAAATCCCCTACTCCCCCAAAATAACCATTAGGATGGCTATTCAGCTAGTATTGTAGAATGAATTAGGTGTTAGAGGGAAAAAATATCTAAAAACCATTTTATACAATGTTCAGTTTTGTGTTAAAGGGTCTGAAACAGCACAGAATAATAGGCGATAATACATATAGAGCCAGTTGAATAAAAGTTTTTTCACCCACTCGAACATTACTGACCCCTCTAATACACCATTTTTGGTTCCTCCACACTTCCTTTCTTACTGCTACTCATCATTCACTCACACAAACATAAATATCCATACACCACAGTTGATCACTGCCATACACATATGCATGTACCAGTGACCATAAAAAGAACAGATAACAGAACTCTGTTACATTTGAACTAAACGAAATTCCCAGATTACAAATAGACAACAAAGATATATACTGATAACCAGTGTGACCCTCAACAAACATTACAGACATAGATATGCACCTACATTTAATACATTGAAACACACTGATAACAGCTGCAAACAACCGTTTTACCCCAACGTGACACTGGCATTGATCTATGATGACCTTTTAATCAACATCCATGATTTTTGTGCTACATATTAGTAACTCTTCAGAATAATAATGAAAAGATCCAAGATGTATTAAAACAAGTCTCTTCTTTTCTATATTGTCAATTATTACTAAACAACTAATATATATATATAAGTACATCCCCACCAAGTTTTTAAGAAAGTTATTTTTTTCTATGCCAAATATACCAGGATCATCATTTCTAGTGGAACAGTAAACAATCGATACTATATATATATATATATATATATATATATATATATATACATATTATCAGTATTTGAACAAGACATTTTACTTCTAATCACTTGGTTTCGAGAGTTAAAAACAGAAACATTACGCAAGAAGAACCAAATTTTATTGTAATCAACATAACAAGGCATGCATTTAGTCCTGTTTTGAGGTTTTGAATGCTAAATTTCTGGAAAATATTTATTTGATAATATTAAATTGTTTAACGAAAAAAAGTTTTATTTAGAATCGATCAAGAAGGGTTGGAAAGTTAGTAAGTTAATTTTGATCCACCTCTACTCAAAATCTTTAATAGTTCCTGCAATCTTGGGCAATAACAAATAGGTTTTGTACTTATGAGCAGTACTTTTTATATCAAACAAACCATCATTCATATAAAAAGTACATAAATAAAATGCCAAGAACAGAGGTATTGGATCCAGGAAGTGGGCAAACATCAGAGCACTGCAGTAACTAGCACTGCTAGACTGTGTGCCCTGTTAAGGGACAAAGATTGGTCCCTGGTAGTGAACACATGCTTGGGAATTTTTTCAGAGGCACTTGAAGTGTGTTGTCAAAGAATGTGTTCTCTTGTTTCACATTACGACTGTTAGTAAAATAAGCTCACTGTGATTCACTGTTAAAGATTGTGTGAAAATGAAATATTATAGGAGAAAGAGGTATCTAGAATGTAGAACATATGTTAGGTATTGAGAGTATGTAAAAAGAAAGAATGTAATAGATAAGAAATTATGAAAAGCCAAAAGAGAGATTAATGACTTGATGCATTGCATCTATGGCAATGGTGTAGCAGATCAATTTGAATTTAGTGGACAGGTAGGAAATTCAATCCTTGAAAATATTCAAATATGTTCAAGGTCCTAGATATTTTGTTAATATGATTATGATGTGTGCTTGTACGTACAATTTGTATACTTTTCTTCACATAAATCTAATGTTCTAAATGTATTCTTTCTTTCAGAACTTAATTACAGAATGGATTTTCAACTAAAAGAAAGCAGTTTTGAAAGCAGTTATCTTTCTGTATTGACATCACACACTGCTTATTGGTCCAATCAGGACGTAGCCTTCTTCATTCTCAACCACATTTATCCTGAACTTCAGGATTCTTAACAAAAGAGACCACAAACAAATCTGAAATCAAAATCTGCTCTTCACCATGACTACTACTGCCTATTTATATCTACATTCCATTTTTTGTCATGGTGGATAATCTATTTTCAACATTCAACTGAACCTAAAAAAAAATTGGGGCTTTTTACTTTAGAAAAATATTCAATCAAAATAAAAGTTAAGTAAAACAGGTCACAAAAATGATGGTAGGGTCTTTCTTTATCACGTTTATTTTCTGTTGGAACCATTGCCACCGATTAAAATTTTAGTTTGTTTTTGATATTTTAGGAGGTCAAAAATGCTGTCTAAAAAATAGTCCAATTAATTGTTTTTGTTTATCTAAAATGTATAACTGTAAGTCAATGTTAAACTGTTTTAAGACTCCTTGGACATATATCCTGAGGTTTTTATGACTGCTGGAATATATATGTTCCATAAATCCCTTTTAGAAGTCTACTGGGATACTTTAATTCAAGCATTAAACACCCTAATAGGATAGTTTTGAAAAGGTTAAAGAAATCTCTAGAAATACATTCTGATTATAAGTCTGCCTCATCTCGTCTCCAAAGATGAGTTGATTTCAAATGAGGGAATCCTTGTTTGGTTTTTAGTTATTGAAAATTAGATTTTCATTGGCAGTGGGGACTTTAAAACAATAAGCATTTTTGAGAGAATTGTTACCCCTTTTTTAAAATTAGATTGAAATGAAGTGAACCACATGATGAAGATTCTCATACACATCTTCAACTGCCATAACAGTTTCTTTGTGACTCATCATCGCTATTTATTTCTATTTCCATTCATTTAAGGTTTCCTGTGATACAAGGAGTAAAAGATTTTCACATTGTGAAATATTTTCCAGACTATTTAAATGCTTATACAGAGTCATATCCAATTCATTGCTGTAAATACTGTAAGTGATAGTTCAACCAACTGACCAGGGCTCAACTCTTATTTTCAGGGTCAGATTCTCTTTTGTATATTAGTTCTTTTTATGTCGCACAACACTTCAACTGAATTCAAATAAATCATCATCATTATCATCATCATCATCATCATTAGCCTTTTAGCGTCAGTTGTTGGACAAATTTTCCCCAAGATTTACCAGACCTCTCTAGTGCAGGCATTGTGAAGCAAGTACTTAGCAAACTTGTCTTGTATGGTATGCCATCTTATATTTTGCTGGCCAAAGTTTCACATATGATCTCTAGGGATCTACATTGTGAGTCAAGATGTCCAATGGTTGTCTGTCATTCTTGCAATGTGACCAGCCCATTGCCATTAGGGTTTTTTTAATGGATTCTATGACACCTCTTGGTTTTTTTCTGATATTCTGTGCTGTCTTATAATCTCTTTATATGATATTGAGCATGATTCTCTCCCGTGTACATTGCATGGTTCTCAGTTATAGTGTCAATCTTTTGTTTAGGTTCCATGTTTCAGCTCCATAGGTGACAATCGGGAGTATGCATTGGTTGTAGCATCCAGAGTATACCCTTCTTTCTTTTTTTATTTTCTAATGGGATTTTCTTGTTCTCGAAGGTTTAGTCCGAACAATTGCCAACCTAGAGTGATTCTTTGTCTGATTTCTTCTCCTCATCAGAGATTTGTTATCCTTGGTAGATGTAGTCGTCTACTTTTTACAGTTCTGCATTTTTGATTTTCATTGTTGTGTTTTTGTTTTACTGAAGTTCATGTGAAGACCAACTTTCTCGCTTTCTTCATTCAGTTTGTCCAGCATTATCTGGAGATCATGAAGGTTCGTCAGCAAAAAGGATGAGGTTACTTAGGTATTTCCCATTTATTTTAATACCTTTTTATTCCAAATAAATCAAATACTAAAAATTTTTCTCATTTGTGATTGCAATTTTTTTTTTTTTTTTCTTTTAATGCAAACTGTTCATACATCATCTCCTCATACTTGTTAAATAGAGCTGGGTTTATAGAGGCAGTTGTTTTGTCATTTTTGAAATGGCTGATTATGTTAAGAAAGCTGGAAAATATCAACATTTCATTGCGTATTTTATTCTCATTACTGTTTTTAAAGAAGATATTAATTTCTGGGATTTGATGGAATTCTAATTCAGCAGTCTATAAATGCTCTACCTGTGTGATTTTTATTTTCCCCTGTAGAGCACAGAACTGCATTATGGTTTCAGTAGTGAGTAGATCTTATGAAGAGGAGTCGCTAGCGCCATGCACAAAATGGATTGCCTTGCAAGGCTAACATATTCCAACTGATTGCTATTTATGCATTGTTGGAGGGAGAAGTGGATTCATGCCTTTGCCAAGGGCATTTGTGCAAAGTGAACATGATCGCTTCCATGTAATTAGTCAAGTTTGAATCTTTTGCTGCTATCAATTTTTCTTTAGTGTAAAGCAAGATTTGCAGAGAGAAGAATGTCCTTCATCTAGCTCTTCTCATTTTTTAACCATTTAACCAGAATAAGACTGGACTTTTTTTTTTTTTTTGAGATAATTGAAATTTTCAAATATTCACCCATCCAAATAATGATAAAAATTTGGACTTTTATCGTGAACATGCTTTCTTTATTCATCAGAAGATCATTATGTTGCATTTTCAAATTGATTCCAGATAATTGAAAACTATCCCTCTCCTGACATTTATGATAGTAATCTTTGATTTTAGACACTTCTTTTCTCACCTTGTATCAAGGTCCATCTCAGTTTTCCATTTTTGTAGAGGTGAAAAACTTTGGAGATGCTATTACTTCCCATACTGAAATCTGGTTGGCTTCACCCTCTGAGATTGGATATTAGCATTATTTACGTATGAATAGATCTCACCTAAGATAAGTTTTTGAGTGAATACTTTGAACACTGCAAACATTACAGAAATATCTGTTCTACAAGTGAAACTACTGTATTTGATGACATGTAAGATCCCCTTATTTTAGTTGGGAATATTGAAGAAAAAATGCATTTCCCTGAATTCCTCTTGATTATTACCCAGTCTTTCAACTCCACCTCAAGTTCTTATCAATATGGGACTGGACAATGGAGGTTTACCCTTTGAGCCATTTCTGGAGGAAAAATTGGATGATGGGATTTTATATGTTATCAAATGCAGTAATTTTAGGGGGGGTTTTGTATAAAATGAAATAAGGGATAGAATAATCTTTGATTTTCTCTATGCTTCATTTTTAGCTCTGTCCTGGTAATAGGCTGTTTTCTTTAATTTGTAGTATTAGTTATAGATAAAAAATACTTGGTATAAAGAAAAGTTGTTCTAGGAATACCATCACACTTTTTATGCCATGTGAAAAGAAGTATTTTTATGGCTTTCCTGATCTTTTTAAATTTACTTTAAAAATAAATACCCCATCTTCCCACAAAAGATACTGCTATTTCTGATTGGAATGGAATTTGTGATGACAGAAAGTTGTGCTAAATCGAGCCTAATTGTCACATTAAAAATTTCATGGACTGAAATGCTGTTATTTGGAGTTAACAGAAAATAAAATGAACGCACATGTTGAAGTTTTCGTACAAATCTGGATTTATAAACTTATATGCTGACCTTTTTACCCCTTTTGGGTTCTACTCAAAGTTTTTCCACTGTCTTAGCACACATTAAACTCTTTGGGCCACAACCCTGAACACAGGGTTTTTGAGGCCTGGCAACCCTCGAAGCTGAAATATAATTTCAGTGTTTCTTTCAATTCAATCCAATAAATTTTAATGAATTTTACTTTAATAATCAACTACAAGTATCGGATGTGAACAGACTGGAATACTTCAGAAGTTTTCATACATTTGTAGATGCTTTATTATTCTAAAATCTCAATGACTTTCAATATTTCAAATTTGTTATGTAAATATATTTGCACTATTTTTTACTCTTAACATTTTTCAAGATTTCATTTTTTTAATGTAATTTGATTTATTTTTTTCAAACCATCCGCCACCCTCAGGACCATCCTTGCGAAACTCATTTGGGAACCACTGCATTTAATAGATAGGTTTGATTTTTAACTTTCAAAGTATTTTCCTGACTTCTGCAGAGCATTACCTAAACTGAATGTTTCAATGTCTGTTTTTGTATGCTTTTTCTAACAACCAAAATGTTTGAACATTGTTATTTTTTTACTTTTATCTCCATCTATCAAAATGAAAATGTTTAATGGCCAAGAAATATGAGATTAGGAAAATAGAGATTAGAAAGATTTTGTGTGTTTAGCAACTTTGAAAGCCTGTAATTTGTGTGTCTCTTAATATGTGACTGAAATTGTCATAAAATTGACATGAAACGCAACCATCAAATTTGAACACACTAAGACAAACCTGTGGACTTGGAGCCCATGTTGACTGTACTGCCAGTGGCTTTATGTCTCTACCTAATTTTATTACACTCTACCATAAACTACTTAATATAATTAATGGGCTATGAATAATATGAAATCAAGGAAATTTCATCAAAAAATTGATTGTATTGGAATTTGGTGATACCGCTACACATGTGAAATAAACAGAAAAACTATTGATCTGTTTCTGCTGAGAATTTCATTATCATTTCTATTATTGTTAAAATCATAACATCTTCAGGTGATAAAATTTCAAAAATTTGAAAGCACTCAGAGAGCACAAACATCAGCCAACACCATGCATTAACTAAAGACAATGAAAATCAATTCTTATATAGCTATGATGAAGGGCAGGTAACTGTTTTGATTTTCCATATTTCAGACTATTATATACCTCTTCTTAATATATGAACAAATATCTCATCTGAAATCAAACTTCTGGGTCTGTCTACATATTTGATCAGTTATTCCTTGGTCCATGCTCCACCTTTCCGCAAAATGTCATTGCAATTCATTGAGAACTTTTGGAGATATTGAGTGGCAAACATACATGAATACATAAATATATGAAAAAAGTAAAAATATTTCTGAATCAAAGAAAAGTAACCCCCCTCCCAGAAGAATTCAACCAGTTCATCCTTAGCCTATGGTCCATGCTTCCACAAAATATCATTGAACTTATGGAGATATTGTGTGGACAAACAAACAGGCATGAGTGAATACATATACCTCTTCCAACTTTGTTGATATAGGTAAACAATTCATCAATATCTACGGAGGATAATTAGTAAATAAAGTTATGTTAACAAGATGATGAAAAGAGACTTGTTCAAATGAATTCTCGGAGTTGCAATCAAATTTGATCTCAAAGGAAATATAGACAATCAAAAGCAATCACTTTTTCCCCCCAATCTTTGGACATAACTTGTCTTTTCAGACCCTTTTGATTAAAAATGCACAAATCTGTTGAATTAATCCTGTGAGGATATTTTCTACAATCATTCTTTTCTTTTTATCAAACATGATTGTCCTGGTATTTACAAAATTTTTGGAAATTTTTGTCAATTTTTCAAATCAGAAGCAAGTTCATGTCTACAGACACATACACATTTATATTTATGAGAGAGATAATTGGCGGCACTCTAAAGATGAACAAGAAACCAGTATTTCTGGAATTCTCCAATTTCAAAATTGATATTATTTTTGTCGTGTGGAAGCAAGAAAAATGTGTTGTTTTTTCTTTTGATTTTTTTTTTTCTTTTTTTTGAAAACCAACTGTACGTGTTGCTGGGAAAACTATTGGAGAAAGTTTAAATTTCCAAAGCGTTCAAACAATCAGCAAAAAGTCCAGCTCTAAATGCATCAACTTTTTCTTCTTATTTGACTCTTATCTTTCCAGTTGTTTTCTGAAGTTTTGAGATTAATTTTTCTCAATATTCTATAATTTTTAAAACTGTTGTCTCCACCTTGGTTATTTTTACCACTTGATCACAGCCAATTCATTCTTCTGCCTCCCTGAGGATATGTTATATAAAGTTTTTGAAATTCAGTTGAAACTTTTTTTTTCCATTTGTCCTTTCCTCCCTCAGTTTTATCTCCTCTGCTAAAACATCAACGCCCAACAGAATCACAGGACTGAGTGTTAAGGTCTTATTATCAGTATCATCAACAGAATGAGCAAGATTAGAATCTATTCTCTAGTTCACCTCTGTTACTGTAGGAGGCATACCATGAGTTCAAGTGCCATTACTGACAATCTTTAAAATGGCCTCAAGTTGACATCAAACATTTAGAAGGTCTTACCTGCTAAAAATTAGTTCTCATGAGTTCTGGTTTCCATTTGCTGTTAATATTTAGCACTCTGTTCGTGACTTCTTTCACCAAGCAAAACGTTTGTCCTGCCACTGCAGGCCACTCTGATTACTGAATGATAGTGTGTTTGTGTTCTGTTGTCATGTCGATTTTACATCAATTCCAAACATGCATGAACTGACACAGAAGTTAAAGGCTTTCAGAGTTTTCAAGTGCTCAAAATCTTGGCTCCCTTGAAAAAAAAAATGCAGAGTGCCAAAGGTTAAAATCTACACTCCATTTGCTCGGGCATCAATTTTCTTTATGAACTCATTGAAGCAGCTTCTTTTCTCGGCGGTTTCACGTTTACTATACTGACCTCTTTTCTTTCTGCGCATACTTTTTTTTATCTATTATGATCTCTACCATAATTGTATGGGGTGGATGCAGCCTTTCATAATATTCTTCTCCTGTGGTGTCGGTGGGTAGGAAGCTTGATTTTGGTGAGGAGGTTACCTTTAAGAAGAAATTCCGATCTTGCCTCTTCTCTTGTTTTCACTTGTAATATGAAGCATTAACACTCAATCCTGTGATTCCATCTGATGGATATATATATTCTAGTTGATGTGGGAAAAAAAAGTACTAAAGGAATCCTAAAGACCAAGTACAATAAAAATATGAGGAAGGCCAAAGAATATATCAGCTGAAACATTGTTGAAAACAACAGAGATTAACTATATTTTTTATTTTCATTTTTTTTCTTCAAATTTATTCTTATTTATTGCTACATTATCATTAATTTTCTGATTGCACCGTCCAATTCAAAGTTGGGGTAAAAAGCAACTGAAAGTTAGGATGAAGGCAAAAAGCTAGTCAAAATAAATTATAACAGAGATTAAGATGATATTCAAAAGATTTTATGGAATATCCTTATCTTTATCTTTCAATTTATTCATTTTTTATTTTTTTCTGGTGAAATTTTATGAGGTCCATTGTTCATCAGTTCTACCAAAATAATCAGGTCTGTGGGTCACCATAATGTCCTGGTACCTACTTGTAGAATTTCACCAAGGCAATTTTTTCAATGCTGTTTGCTCATGTGTTCATCTCAAATATGTTTGTTTTTTTTTTTTTAACATATTTGTTGATTCTTCAGTTTCTATATTTTTCTCTGTGCTTCTTTCTTTTCATCAAATTACATTTGTTTGTCAAGAGAGCAAATTTAAAACTACTCATGAATCAGGAATGAAAAAAAAAATGAAAAATATTAACCAGAAGAAAAAGGGGACATAACTCCCCTCTGCCAACTCAGTAGCATGTCTTCGTTATCTGTCTAATCCAGCCATTCTCAATATTTTTGGGGCCACAGCCCCTTAAGAGTTTTTCTCAGGTTCAAATAGGAATACAATGGGAACTGAATAAAATTCATTCATTATTATTTCAGTCTGTGGGTTCTTTTAAATGTGACCCCCCCCCCTCACTAAGGGGCCATATGGCTCCTGTTGAGAATGGTTGGTCTAAGCAATGCAACTATCAAAGGAAACTCATGGAACTAGATAAAAAGTTCATTAACAAGGCAACAAACCTGAAGATGACTGGTGAATGGACCAGCCAAAACATTTGGGAAGGGAAAAACAGCAAGAACAAAGAACGATTTTGAATATTAAAAAAGCCATCTCAGATGCATCTGATCTTTCAAATTTTCCTCTGGAATTCTGAATTGCATTTGCAACAGATGTGTCATATAAATATATCTGATGTACAGGCATATCTTGTTTTATTGCGTTTTTTGCAAATAAAGGTTTGTGGTAACCTTTATCAAACGGCGCCATTTTGCCAACCACATTTGCTCAATTCATGTCTCTGTAACATTTTGGTGATTCTTGCTACATTTCAAATTATTATTTCATTGAAATGAGGCCAATTAATCACACAATGGTCTCCAATGTAGCAAAGATCATTGGTTTCTTATTTTTTAAAACATCTACAACCTTCAGTTGCCATTAACATTGAGGCAATACCCTCCGCCAGCAAAAAGATTAGAACTTGCTGAAGACTCAGACGATGATTTGCATTTTTCAGCAATGAAATATTTTATGATTCAGATAATTATATCATCAGACCTAACACTACCACATAATTTTATTTGCGCCTCAAATCTAAACCAAAAAGTTTGTACAGCTCACTTCATTGAAGTGGTCTGAAACCAAACTTGCAGTATCTCCAAGGTATGCCTATATACATATGTAAGATATATTTAACTTTGAGATTTGTAAATGGAGATTATTGTATGGAAGTTTAAAATCTGAACTTAATTATCAAAGTTCCAATTTTATGTGTTTCGTTTGAACTTGGCTGATGTCAAATATACCTGCCTAAAGTTTGTTTTCATCACTTGGACTCCATTGGTCCATTAAAACTGGCTGTTGATCAATTAATTGTTTTTTCAGAAATATTCCATGAATTTTTCAGTGCACTCAAAGATAATTTGCATCAAAGTTTGTTCAGTACATGATACTCTTTTGTGTTGATAAAGCCACAATGCAGGAATGAAAGAATTGAAAGGTTGTAATTGTCACAAAATAATTCCTGGTTTCACCTATCTATTCACTAACGTGACATTTTCTTTAAACTGTCTTCCTCAGAAAATGAAGCAGTTGAAATTGCTCAAAATATTTTTTTTTATCGTAGAAACAGATAAAATGTTTCACAATTATGTCAATGTGGTTCATGCAAATTGGAGTGTTTTTTTTTCCAAATTTTTATTTTGTATTTTATTTATCTTCAGTCTTTATTGCTAACGTGTGCGTGTGTGCTTGAGCATTTTCAAACTTGGTTTTTTGCTCACTTCCCACTGTACATAATATTTTATTTTAATTTAATCCTCTTTGTTCTGGCTGGGATATATACATTCATACCATGCCATTGAACCCTGTCCTATGCTTTGCCTCATCAGAAACCCATTTCTTCCTGTTGCATCATCAGTGTCCTCTGCCAGATGGTCTTTGGCCTGCCTCTTTCTCATCCCAGTTTTGAATCCATCTCAATATTCTTTCAGTGGGCATCCTCAGGACATAACCAAGCCATGGTAACTTGTGCTTTTTAATCTCAAGGAACATATTCTATCTGTCTGTCCTTATATACAGTTCCTGATTAGAAATCTTGTTAGGCCAGTAGATATTGCACTCTAAATAGTATAGTTGGAACAAATAAATTACTACTCAAATTCTATATTTGGCAAAAACTTAATATTAATATCTCTTTTATTTATTATACAGCGGATGTAATCAAAATGTGATTGTTTATTTTGAGTCTGACAAGGAAAAGATACATCATTTTTTAAGCTCTAAGAAAACTACAGCTTTTAAGTAATGTAATCAAAATGTGATCATTTGTTCATTTATCCATTTAATTTTTTGGAAGAGTTGATTGCGTCTGACAATCAGAGAAAACAGACATCAACTTTTTTTTCTTTTTTTTTTTTGAGGATGTAATAAAAAAAAAAGTTTGCATGCAGTAAAGAAGTCTAAAACTGAGTACATTCTATGTTGTTGAGAGGGCCAAAACAACTGCCAGACTAAGATCACTCCATCCCCGGCCAACATAATATGGGCTAGCATGGCAGGGTAAAGCGTGAAACTCTCCATTTCTTACATTTACAACAACAGTCCTTGGGGGAAAGCCTATGCCCAACAATGGACTTGAAGGCTGACTAAGATGTTGATAAAATAGCCTTATTTTTTTATCTAATTCTTATTGTAAAAATTACATTATGTACAATGTAGCTGAATCTCATGGTTTTTTTCTATCCATTGTTTCATAGATTATCAGTTGAAATGCTCACATGTTAAACAATAAAATCGTAAAACTAATTTGTTTCTAACTCTTCTGAGCAGTTGAATATAAAATTTCTTTGAAAGATTTTAATCCTTTCGAGATTCTTGGGATATGCCTACCCTAAGGATATATATATCCTGCTGTTCTCTTTTAGAAGTCTACTGACATTTTAATTAAGACATCAAGCATCTGAAAGAGTTGAATGAATTCAATTATTCATCAGATCATTTATTTACATTTAAATTGTACCTTTTTTGTTA
The DNA here is from genome assembly GCA_963457665.1 of Thysanoteuthis rhombus. Classification (NCBI taxonomy): domain Eukaryota; kingdom Metazoa; phylum Mollusca; class Cephalopoda; order Oegopsida; family Thysanoteuthidae; genus Thysanoteuthis; species Thysanoteuthis major. The sequence continues at coordinate 19,926,350 of OY735199.1, forward strand.
CATTGCTATCCCAAATTCTGAAAATGGTTTTTAGATAACTGAACAGAAACTAAAATAGCTATAATGCAAGGTGGGGTAACTTTGTGAGTTTTAATTTTTTTTTTTCTCCAGACTACTGAAACAATATCACTCAATTGAGAGAGAATTCTTTCAATCATTTCCTTTTTAGCCCTCAGCCCACTCTTCAACAAAATGTTATTCAAATTTAGTTAGAACTTTTGGAGATATTGTGTGTACAGACTTCAATGAATATATATTGTCTATACAGACAGACATGAATAAATTCATAAAATTGAGGTATTTGGTTGCAGACATTTCTGAATGCCAATATATCTTCATCTATTATTGCAACACAAAAAAAATCCAAATAAGTATTTGTTTCAACTGAATTCTATTGAAATGGTTGAAGAATTTTGAAGATTCAATTTTTCAAGAAAACAATTTGCTTTTGATTTAGATGAAAACTTTCCAGTATTTAAAAGCAACTTTAATCTCTTTATTTTGTAGTACTGGATGTTTGTCAAACCAATTTTTCAGTAACTTTTCAGGTGCACATGATACAACAATAGAGTGGCCAAGTATGACGTCATTTTTTTCTGTTATTTCAACTGTAATTTTACAGTTTGCAAGAATAGGACAGCCAGTTTATGTTGAATATAAATGAAAAATTGATAAAACAACAAAAACACACCAAAATTTCTTATGCAGTATAAACTGGCTTTCCCATACTGGCAAACAGCGAAATTGTAGTCGAAATAACCAAAAAAAGAAACTATCAAAATTTTTTTCATTGAAATTAAATAGGATTTTTGTGGTTGGGACTGGAAGTCAGCTGATAGTTTTAGCTGTTTGTCACTATTTGTGTATGCATTCTTACTTTAAAGGCAGACATAGAATAAGTTTTATTATTTTGCATCTTTTTAACTGAAAACTACTACCAATGCTTCTTTGTATGCAGACATGTTTCAACAGGATTGAAATTCCTATTAAAAGTGTGATTGAACTATTTATCAGCTGTATATAACTAATGTAGTCTTGAGGTTCTGTTTATTCAAGTGTTGAATTACTGGGCTGTTTACTGGCATTTACCTCTGATCATGATTTAGACTTATCATGTCAGTGTTATTGTAAATAAAAGTCACCTCAGCTAAAGCAATTGCTTAAACTTAGATTCTGTTTTATCAAAAATGGACAAAAGGAAATTCAATCGTTTTGATGTAATGATTGCTAAGCAAAAAATTGGAAGTTAGTAGTATTCATTTTGTAACAACATAAATGAATTTGAATAGAGTAAGAAAAATTTGTCCAGAGCTTAAAGAGCTTTTTTAAGAAGCTGATCTTTGATCTATTTAGTCTTTTGTATGATACGGTTGAAAGACATAAATCAAATCATTTACAATAGCTGACAATGGTATATATATTCACTCATATTTGTCCACACAATATCTCCAAGAATTCCCAATGAAAATTTTAAAAGGGTGGTCCATGATCTAAGGAAGAATTATATGAACCAACATAAATATATAAAGGAAAAAAAATGAAAAAACATCTTTCAATCTAAAAAAAAAAAAAAAAAAATTCAAGATCCACTTCAAAACTTCATGGTTCATACATCTCTAAAAGTTCATGATGAATTTATTAACATTTTGTAGATGGGTAGGCTGTGGGCTAGGGAAGAACCGATTAAATTTTGTAGTGAATCCAGGAATTTTTAAATAGTTACTTCCTCCTCATTGAAGCTATATATGAACTGATTTTCATTTGATTTTTAGTGATAAGAATTGGTAGTGATACATGCTCTTTTGAGTGCTTTCTAGTTTTAATCTTGTGTATGATGTGGTCAAAGGAGGCCTATCAAATCATCCCTACTTTGGTTCATTTCTACTACACAAATTGTACCAGTGTTATTTCATTCTTTAAATTTATAATTATTTTCAAGATGAAGGAAAATAGTTGTCAAAATTATAACAGTGTCTGCTCTATCCTTTTTGTGATGTATTCATTTGACTTTGAGTAAACTATCACTGTTATCAGCTGCAGTCGCAGCTGTCTCTTTTCTTTCAAAAATACTCTTTTCTCTTTCAAATTGGATCTATTTGATACTGGTTTTTAAATGCTCCTGTGAAATGTCAATACTTATTTATTGCGATTTGTGCTACAAGAAAGTCTTTCATTACGATGGCTAACGTGTCACTGATCAGTCTTCTTGAGTTCATTGCTGGACACAGGCTTACCCCAAGGTCTGCCATTTTTTTTCACTCTCAAGTGTCATGGTGCCAAAACAATCTGAACTTGTCAATTGTCCTAATCATCACACTATTTCATTTTTTACCGTTTATGGTACCAAGAGATCCATGTTGTGAGTTGCAATGTCCAGTGGTTGTCTGATATTCTAGTAACGTGGCCTACCTATTGCCATTCAAGTTTTCTAATGGCTTCTAGGACATCTCTGAAACTTGTTTACTCTTTTGCTAACATGTATGGTAAAAAAAGCATGAATAGATTAGTAATTAGTTGAAGAAAAAGGATTCAAATTGTCTTCTCTGAAGCTTTGATAGAAAAGATCCTTAAATGCAAAATATGTGCTCTTACAAATATGGATACTTTTTTTTTCAATGGGTTTGTATAGAAGCAGTTGTTGTAAAGCGAGTAACTTGAATAAAGTTAAAAATTGAGATCAAATGAATAAATCTGATTCTATCAGAGATAAAAGTTTAAATCTATCAAATATATAAATGATAGGGAAATCAAAATGCCACAAAAAATTTGTTTATTTGTCTTCGATATTTGAAATAAAATCTTTTAATTGCAAATGATGATCAATTTGCAATTCATTTTGTAGTAGTATCACAAGCTTATAAAACTCTGTTTAGTGTCACAACCCTTTTCTTCATTTTCAGAAGAAAAAAAAACAACCTTCTAAAGATAACTGTGGCTACCTAAACTTTGCACAAGTTTTTCACATTATCTTTTAAGCATCATTGTGGTTACCTAGACTTTGTGCAAGTGTTTCTAATTTTTTATAACATAACTGGCTTGGTAGACTTTGTGCAACTCTTCCCCATTCTCTTTCAAACATCACTGTGAGTAGCTAAACTTAGTGCAAGTCTTTCACATACTCTCCTGAACACTATTTTTGGCCAGCTAGACTTTCTTTCTTAACTAGTCTCATGTTTACTGTTTACTTTTGTTCAATGTTATATTTCCCAAGAGGGTAAACTCTCAACTTACACCTCAACTTATAATACAATACTATCGTATGAAAGCATATTAATAGTGGCTAAGAAAGATTTTATTTGTACAATCTCCGAGTTTTCATGTTTAATAATGTAAACAAGTGCCTTTGTAATCCTACTCCTTGAAAATTGTCTCTAGGAAGGTTCATACAAATCCGTAGTCAAAAAAAAAAATTTGAAATTAGTTGGAAACAGTTGAATTGTAGAAATAAAAGTTGAATGCTTTGAAAAGAGGTCTTGATTGTTGTTAGGGTTGAATTTCCTTGTAAACTGTTTGTTCAGCTTCTAAATAGATACATTTGATCCCCTTAAAAAAACCCTTTAAACTACCGTGTACTCAGAAAGATATTCAATTTTTGACACTTCATTCTTCAGTTCATTTTTACAAAAAATATTATCACATAGAGGGAGGTGGCCATTTTGAATTTCTATGTAAACTCTTTTTTTTTCTAACTTCTAAATAAATGCATTTGATTTGAAAAAAAAATCTCCTTTCAACTAATGTGTACTTGGAAGGATATTCAATTTTTGACGTCTCATTCTCCAGTTCATTTTTACCTTTGAGATTATCACATTTGAGGAGGCAGTGTGATGTCCAAGTCTAACCTTAGTCTTTGCATTGACTACTTTTATTATGTTAGATTTTGAAGTGTTTTCATGCTTTCTTAAACTGATATTCTTTTTCTCTTTCAATTTAAACCCTATAAGATAAATTGGCAACAAATTAGTTGTTGGTCAGTTCTTATTTTCCATTTTGAATTTGATAAATATACAACAAGATTATTCCATTGTATTCAATTATTCAGACTAATTCCTCATCATTTTTTTTTGGTCACAACATTTTAGCCTGCATACACTCCAACCTCCATCAAGTATCTGTGGCAACCCTTGTTCTGAGTGGGGCATATACACCCTTTTCCATACCTGTCAAATCTGATACCTCTGCTTGCAAGTTCTTGAAATTGTCCTCACATGACTCACACATAGAGTCTGTGACCTCCCACTGAACTTGGTAAATCTCATAAGCCCTCCTATTTTCTGTGTCATGTTTTTGGAACTTCAGATTCATCATTTCTTTTTTTTTGATAAGAGGCTTCTATATGCTATAGTTATCTATGCTTGGTAAGCTGATTTGATGTTCGGGGCATAGTTTGTGTGTGGATTCCTTTAACCGTCTTATTCTCCAGCACTGTTCCCAATCTGGAGTCTTTTTGCCATGCCTCTGATATATAGTAGATAAAACATGAGGAGTTTAGTCTGAATAAACTAATATGAGTTCAATTACTTGTCTGAAAAATCCAGACAAAAATCATTCTAATATGCAATAATTTTATTGAATCAGAAGAATCCTCTCCTTTTTTCTGATTTAAAAAAAAAAACAAACTCAAATCCTGACTGAAATGATTCTTTTTAAATAACAATTTCAAGAAAATCTTTTGCTTTTGCAAATGTATACAATAATATTTTGTTTATCATAATAGAAAATCTCATTGTGTCTGTTTACAAAAGTAACAAATTTTGTTTCTGAATAAATGTTTTGTATTTCATTGTTGTTTTTTGATAAAATTCATCATGGCTGGTTGTTGATATTCAATTCATAGTAAGTTCTTTTGGCTCAAAAAATGATTGGAAAAAGTAAATTCTAATCTCTCACTAATGAAACAGTTAACAAAGACTTCAGAGATGGGACTTTGTTTTTGATTATATCATAATAATGATTGAGAATTATTCATTTTTTAAATAATGTTTGCTAGGGTTCCAATGTAGCAACTACATGCCAACAAACTGTTCTCTATTGGTCCCTATTTATTGCCTGTTTCGTAGTTTGATAGAGTGCCATAGTCCTGGGTCAGCCAGCATTGTCTTGGTTGGCCTTTGGAACATTTCCATCCAAGCTTCTTTGGGTCCTAGTCAAAGATATTCTTTGCAGGATAAACTAACTGCCATACAAGAAAACAGACAGAACAGAAAAGTTGTACATAAGCAACTTCGTTTTTATGGATATGTTCCTTCTGTGCCATAAGGTGTCAAGGATTTTCATGGCTACTGCAGTTTTGGCAATCTGATGGGATATTTCATGATCAGATATACCATGTGACAAGATTGAGGAGCTTCAATCTTATTCATTTGTTTTCATTCTAAACAATATTTAATAATGCCAGAAATTTAATGAAATCATTACAATATAATGAGTGTTGAGAAGTATCTTTTCAAAATAAAAATTCATGTTTCCAAACTGGTATGATTCCTTGACGTGTCCTTTTAAATAAATATTTGCACCTTTGAATTTTATTTAAGGTAAAAACATCCTTAATGGCCATGCCCTAGCTAGGTTTTGTCAATTGAACATCTTTGACCCCAAAGCAATCGAAGGGGGGGGGGATGATTAATTGTAAATCATCGTAATTTAAGAAAACTAAGAAAGATGTAGGAATCAATTTATTTCATCTACAAAGTTGAAGGAGATATTGTTTACTCGTAGAATTATTAATACTCTATTACCAAATTTGTCACACCAAATGAATTCTTGAAGGTATTCCTTTGATAAGCAGCAGATAGCTAATAATTGGTTCTCCATATATATATATATATATATATATATATATATATATACATATATAAAGAATGACAGCTTGAAATGTATAGTTAGCCATGGGTTCTAATGTATAAGGTAGAAGATGTTAAAGGGATCCCTTTCATCACGATGCATGGGATCACTTTAACATCTCTCCCACCAAACAAGTCTAGGTGAGAGAATGTTGAAGTGATCCCAATTTTTTTTACTGTCAAAGAGGAATGTAGTTAGATCAGAAGTTATTGCCTTTTTACTAAAACTTTTTCTAAGCTTCCATCTTGAAGATCTTTTTAAAATTCATTTTAAAAATAGAGAAAAATCCAGATGTAATTAAAATACTCTTCAATATGATTCAAGAGACATTTTCATATTCCACACATTCATGTATTAAAAGTGTGTTTAGTGGATGCTCTTTACATTTCTGTTGTTTTTAGAATCCTCTACTACTCATAATGATTAATCTTTTCACAAATTCTGCAGCTTTGATTTTTTTCAAAATTGTTTTGTGGATAAATCACTCATTTTTTCGTTGACTGATGAAAATATTCCCATCGAAAAATGATGAAAGAAATATGAGTAATTTTCCATTTTCAAGATTCTCTCCTAGAATTTTTTTTTTTGTGTCACGTGTTGGGAGCTAATGAATGAATATTGTTTTAAAAGTATGTGATCGAATGTTTCTGGCCATTATTAAGACAAAGGGAAAAACTGTAGATGTTAAACGTTTTTCAAATTTTGAATAGCGTCAAACTTAGCATTTGCCGTTGGTGACACCATGCACAGTGTGACGAGCAAAATAAATTCTAGTTGTTAAATACTTCTTTGGGTGGGGAACTGGGATTCTGATCCAAATAGTTAATTTTAACCTTTCAAAAATATTATGGTAACTATGTCTATAACATATGATCAGGCCAAATCCATGTATGGATCAGAGATATTAATCTGAATTGTTTGTAGATCATTTTCAGAGTTGGATGCTGTAATTTTTTTTCTGTGCCTGAATCCTGACTTCCTAATATTCGTCTGATGGTCACTTAGTGAACTTTAAGCCCTATTTCTATCTTTAGATGAGCAATGGATTGATTGAGGTTTTGCAGCAGTGCTCTGCACTCTCATCACAATCTTGGGTCTAGAACCTCTCTTCTTGGCTCCATAAATGCCTGGATCATGCAAAAAAAACATTTCATTACTGTCTGACTTTGATTTATCTGCTCAGCTATTACACATTGTAATAGACCCTGATTCTGAAGTTCAACTATCCTACCTCATTCAAAATCAGACATCTTTGGTCTTTTTCCCATAACGTGTAGACTTGACTCTTTTTAACAGAAACTGAAAGATTGAAATTTGAACTCTTTATATCACATCAATTGTCCATGAGTTTAGAGTTTAGTCATAATGAAAATTTTCACAAATTAAAATTCTGTTAAAACTACTTAACTTGTTTTCACTGCTCAATGTTTTACTGTTGGGTGTTTATAAGATGACTAACCTTATAATCACAAACAGTAATGAATTCATTTCAGATAATGAAATTATTCAAAATTTCCACTTGGGCTTTGTGGTACTCTCACATATATATATATATATATATATATATATATATATATATATATATATATATATATATATATATATATATATATAGTTAGTAGATATGTGCACCCATAGATATGTTTCTGATACCTAGATAATAGTAATAATAATTATGCAGTGTAATAATTTTCTTTTCTGAAACAAATGATTCTTGTCAAAAATTGCTGGAAAATAATTTGTAACACATGATTTAAGTGTATGGATGTATGTGTGTATGCTTGTAGGTATTGGTATGTCTGTATTTTTTCATCTACCTGTTATTCATAAGGTAAGTATGTATACTGTATTCAGTTCATCCGTCCAAAATATTGATGCACTTCCTCCTCTCACCTGACTTTTTATACTTCTTTAAGCTTTCCTGATCCCACCCACCCCATTGTCCTCATCTCAACATTTTTAATGAGGATTTCATTTCACAATTATTGTTACAATTATTGGATTAACCCACCAATCTCAAAATTTCCTGGAACAGAATTGCAGATGCTTTCAGAAATTAACATTTAGTTTTCAATAGAAAAAAGGTTTTCTTTATCTTTCTTCTTCACTTTCTGTCTTTTCTAATTGTATCCAACTGTTTTCCATTTTCTTAATTAAAAACAAAATCATCAAGTCTTTCATTCAAATGGGACATGAAATTCATCTTGTAACCAAATGAGGGACTTGGTTTTGAATAAAATGATTTACAAATATCCTTACTGCCTTTTCTTTCTTATGTTTGTATGTATGTATTCAGTATTCAGACACTACATGGTATTGGGAGATGCATGTGCTCCCAGAGGGCTCTCTAATTTTAAATGGAATTTTATTTGACAAACTGGTACTGTCTATGTTTACTAAGCTCAGTATGACAAACAACTGCTCCTTATTTGAGATTAATGATTGACTATCATGGTACCTGTTAAAATGATGGGATTATTTATGTACTGATAAATGATAGAAATATATATTTTAGTATAAGTGTATTTATTGCAATAATTCTTCATATTCTGTACGTAAACAAAAATGGTGGCTGGACAAGTAAGTCAGGCAGGCAAGCAACTAAACTGCAGGAGCTCTTCCAATTGCACCTGCTGCTTGCGTGGTCAGTTGCTAACTTATGACTTGATTTCACCTGAAGTTAAACCAGCATAAGGTTGGTTCTGGATATGTCATTTGGACATTTGAATTATGGCTGGGTTTTGTTAATTTTATATGTTAGTTTTCTCTAGCATTACATAAACCAAAAAACAAAGTGAAAATAGTTTTTATATCATAAGATTAGTTTAGGCTTTTTCCCAAACATAGTCAATTTTATTGCTCACATAAATGAATACGGAACTATTTGATTTCTCTCATACCTTATCTCTTTCTTATCTGTTCATTTTGGGACTTTGCATATCTGCCCGCATGTAAGACATACATTTAAATTAAATCATAAACAAGGAAATTAGTCCAACAATTTATCCACATTTCACCTACCATTACAACAATGCAATAAATCTTTTACTTACATCACTCCTCTGTGACAGGTTGAGAAGATTCATATTCAATATATATGTATATCATGAAACACACTTTAACAGACAGTGTTGTATCAGGGGATATCAATATAATGATTAATTTTGATCTGTACAATATGTATATATTGCAAACAGTGCTATATTGGGGATGTCTGTAATAGTATAATCATTTTTTTAAAATTCTCTGAATGATGTAATTTCAAGTTAGGCTTTAGCCTCGCATTGTAAGTGTATATTTAATTGAACCCCACTTTTAAAACATGATGTAATGGGTAGAAACTACCCGATTTAGTTTCATTCTTTAAATTAGAGCAGAGTGAAGATGCAGGGCGAAAAAGATTCTTTCAACCATGTCCCTAAAATCAATTTCAAATATATTGGGGTTAGACCTAGAGACACTATTATAGAGATAAGACACATCTAAAAACTCTGCAAATATTACACTGTGTCAAATACATTGGTAATATGACTAGGGGGATGTCTACTGAAGCTTGAATTGGACAGCTACAAGGCTTGTGTGAATTGAAGTGAGTGGTAGTCCTCCAAATATCCTTATAAATTCAGCATCTTATAGTCAGGCAAATACAGAATTTACATCATTAACACTTACTCTTGTTATATGAGTAAAATTTCTAGAAAATCACTTATAAGAAGCCTTCTTAAGTATTACCCTCTTAGCCTTTCTTAAGTTATGGCAAAATCATTTTGCCCCCATTTTACAAAATTGCTGCCTGGTAAAATGCTTTCAAGAAACTTTGATTTAAGCAAAAATACTAAATTACAAAATGAAGTTCGTCACAATAATTACAGAATCTTTCTTTCTTCTGTGGCCTACCACTTGAGATATTTGGCAATTCAAATAATTGACCCATTATTTTCTCTCTTTTCTTCTTTAAGCATCTACTTTGATAATATCAAGGCTTATCACTTGAATGAATAGAAATACCAAGCAAGCTAATGTGGGTTTCTGAAAAGAGTGAGAAAATTAGGCAGGAGAATCATTTGACTCAACAGGGTGGGGTCTGTTGGAGCAAAAAAAAAAATGGACAAGTAAAACAAAACTCATTAAATGCTGTTAATCATCAATTAATGTTTTAATGTTTTCCCCAGCCCATTTTTTTTTTTCAGAACAAATGCTTAAAAACTGATATACAAATATTAGCTGACAGATTAGAGCTGAGCTTCCCAACCTTTTGGTTTTTCTGTACTCTGTGGGCATTTCGACAAGTCCCCATGCTCCCCTAAAAATTAAGGATCAAACATCGAAGCAGACATCTAATCCATTTATAGTTTAGTGCATTAAAATCCTCTCAACTTGATTGCTTGTGAAATTAGAATAACCAAACAACATGAAAAGTTGTCATCTCTCAACACAACTTGGGTTAAGGTTGGCCACAGATTGAGAGGAAAATTATTTGGCTTGAGTCTTTTACTTATCGCATAAACTGGACATGCGAGTGGTATTGCAGTCGCTGGCATGGAACATGAAATTGATGAACCGAGTTTCATTTTTAGCTGAGGCTACTTGCATTCACTTTGCACTAATGCCTTGAAGTAACTCAGCAGTCAATCAGAGGGAACTTCACTGCACATGCGTGAACAGACATTCTCCCATGAGAATTTTCAGTCTGCTAAGTGAGCTTCTGAACTATGTGACCATCGCATTCACAATGACCAAATGAGTAGATCAGCCTACCCATTCCTAATGTCTTATGTAAGGATTTTTGGCAAACCTTTGCAACGCCCTAAACCTGCTGTCCAGGTTTGGCTCCCTGTGACTTGTGGCTTTTCTCAAAGCTAAAATTGCCATTGAAAGTGAGACAATCTCAGACCATGGATGAGATTAACGAGCATGGGAAGAGGCAGCTGATAGCAATCCTGAAAGAAGACTTTTGAGAAATTTTCGAAAAAGGAGAGAGATGCTGGTATAATTGGGTGAGAGAATATTCTGAAGGGACCAAAGCACCATTGCCCTAGGTAGGGTATTCTTTCGTTAATATTGGGTGATGCGATACTTTTCAGATAGATGTATCTATACTTACTATGATAAAATGCTAAAGCAAATGAAACTAATATATCTGTTATTTTGATAATTGATTACTATTTCTATCTGTATTCCTGAAATTTATTACTACTATTATTAAGGCTTCAGTTTTGTGAGGTAGGAGTGATAATTGAATGACAGTTACAATGAAGATTAATCCCCTAGCGTAACCACACCAAATTCCATTTTCGCCCTTGTTCATTACATTGAAAATTTGGGTGTGGAGGGAAAAGAAAAAAGGATGAAAGAAGCGAGTAACTGGTACAGGGGTGGTAGCCTTTGCTCCATTCCTTTTGCGCATTACAGTTTCAGGAGTGGTTAAAGGAGAATCATATTGTCAGGGGAACAGAAAGTTTAAGTTTTCATAGCTGCTGCTCCACCATTTCAGCTACAAAAGCTGTGAAGATAACAGAAGATTAAATGTAACCCGATTGTGGAGCAATCAGAAGATTAAAGGGTAAGTTTAATTGTTTGATTTGGTCTTCCGCTGGCAAATTTTATTTGTGACTACTGATGTAATAAAGTAATATGAAATAAAAAATTTGAGGTTTTATAACTGTTTGAATGTGTAACAGAGATATGTATCAATTTGAGATCAAGTATTCAATTACTATTACCTTTTCCATTTCTTGGAACATTTGATGTAACATAGTTTTAACTAGAAAGCACTCAAGATATACCTCTGCCAATGTCATTGGCACTTAAAACTGTATGAAAATCAGTAACTTTTCCCTAAAGCTAAAATTGAAAGGGAGATATGTAACTACCATGCAGGGGAGGTAACTAGAAAAAATCATGGACCCTCCCTGAAAATTCAATAAATTCTTCCTTCCCCTGAAAATCTTTGGAGATATCATTTGGATATACATTAGTGAATACATGAGTGTATGAAAAAATTAGAAATAAATCTTTAACTGAGGACAAATTCTTTGATTCGCTCAAAATTTAACCAATTCTTATATTATGGCCTACCTTTCCAGAAAAGTTAATTTAGAACTTTTTGAGATTTTAAACAGACAGACAAATAGCTATGATGCATGGGAGGTAACCGTGAAAGATTCCTGGAAATGCCCCAGAATTTAATCAAGGTGTACCTTACCACAAATAGAGATATTATGTGGGCAAAGAAACGAACAGAATAGATACATATACCTCTTCCGAATTTGTTGGCAGAGGTAAATAAATTTAGTTATTACAAGAGAGAAAACTTATAAAACATTTTATATTGAGTTACCTCCCTTGATTTTAAAATCTAGTTTTTTTTTTTTAACTGACCCTGTTTTCCACTGCTACAGAATAATAAAAATACATCTTAATCAAAAAACAAGAAATTTCTCGATCCATCCCACAATCTGGATCAATTCTTCCTTAGCTCATGGCGAACCCTTCCACAAAACTTCATTGAAATTCGATGAGAACTTTTGGAGATATTGTATGGATAGATATACAGCCAAACAGATAGACAGACAGAAATGAATACCTTTTCCAACTTTATTTGCAGGGATAAAATGATTTCCGGTCATTTTTTTGTTAGATTATTTCACTGGGTCAAAGGTTATGGTATTCTCTTATTGAAAAATGGATGTTATTATTCTTCAATTACTTTCTATTTGAAACACAAGACAACTGTAACCATCAAAGATGAAGAAGGTTTCTTCCTTTTTTAATTGTGGGTGAGTTTGTGTATGTGTTTGTGTGCTCCAATGCTTATGGCCATACCGTTGTGTCAGCAGATTTGAAAATTGGCATCAGTACTCCACTAAACACTTTTTAAAAAGGGAATTTTAGAAAAAAAAGCTTTTTTGATCTTTTTGAGGCCTTATTTTGAGTATAGTTTAATAATAACATCAAGATTGAAGAGAAACTCAACGATCATAGATGTTTTTTTTTACTCTATTTTAGATGTTTTCCAATGGATAATGCCAGTGATGTCTTAATAGAATTTATTCGGACTATATTTATTCTTTGATGGAATTTTTTCTTACATGACTCTAAATTTTGATGCTATGGTTGCTCAGTTATTGACTGTGATGGAGAGTCTATATTAAAATAAACCAAAACTTAAACTAATTACAAGAGAATAATTATAATTCTTTAAATTTTTTAAAATTAATGAATTTGATGACATTTGATATCTGACTGAAAGTACTGATTGTTCTTCAATTCATTTTTATGATGTATTTTATGGGCTGTGACCCTTCCACCAAACATCGTTCGAAATTCATTGAAAACTTTTGGAGATATTGGGTGGATAAACAAACAAACCTATATATACATGAAAAAAAAGGTAAAAAGTATCTCTCAATTGAAAAAATTCCTGGATCTAACACCAAATTTAATCAATTTTTCCTGAGCCCCCTGGCCCATCCTTCTGTAAAATGTCATTGAAACTCATTGAAAACTCTTGGAAATATTGTGTAGACAAACATTTGTCTTTGTTGGCTGTTGTAAATAATGTACAAATGTGGGGAAAAACGGTCCTGCATTGTTTATTCCTTTACCAAACAATTATTCCAAAACAGAGAAATATGGCTGCAATGACAAAAGTTTGACATAGTGTTTCACTCTCTCTTGCTGCTAAAATAGGAAATATCTTGTTCTGTTACTTTCTTCGTAATAAGATATAAAATTACATACAAGCTGCCACGCATACAGAAGGCGTAGAGAGGAACACGTATCGCTCCTAGATTTCATTCTTAGTCAAGATCTGACATGTTACTTGCATTTAAGTGACTCTTGACCTGTGGTGAAAATAGGTCTCATTTTGTCCTTCTTTCTTGAGGTTTATGCTTTTCCTGGTACACATTCGTAAATATGATAGAGTGTATGTGAAAGAGATAGAAAAGGAAGATAGAGTATAGATGAGAAATAGTGAGAATGGGTCATACATACATTTTAGAAAGAATAGGTGTTGAATAGAGAGAGAAGAGAGAGAGAGAGATGTATAAAAGAGAGGAAAATGTCTGATAGGGAGAGGGAGTGAGAAAAGTGGGGAATAGGTCATAAAGGGAGTAGTGTCTTTGTGATGCTGGTGGAATATGCAATCATGTAAATATATTTATATCAGTGTATAGGAGTGAGTATGAATTTTGAAGAAGTAGGCACATAACATTTTCCAGACAAAACATGAAATGCTTCAATAGTTGTAATTTGTAATTAATGTTATTCAAACAAATGCATGCAGCCCAATCACTCCTTCCCCTCTCTGTCTCTGTCTCTGTCTCTGTCTCTGTCTGTCTGTCTGTCTGTCTCTCTCTCTCTCTATATATATATATATATATATATATATATAAAGAGAAGATAATGAAAGAAAGAAATAGATGACTTACTGACTATCAAAATTTCGGTGGACAGTCTGGAAAAAATTGACTCCCTCAGCCTCAAGTGTATTTTAGCTTTTTCGAGGAGAAAAGTGGAAGTTAAAATTTGAAATATATATATATATATATATATATATATATATATATATATATATATATATATATATATATATATATATATGTGTGTATGTATAATGTGTACTTTAGAGAGTGAGACAGACTCGGGAGTGAAGTTTTTGGTGGTAAGGTTTATTAATCCTTATATGTCAATAGTCCATACATGTTTCGAGATTTCTCTCATCATCAGTGGTGCGTGGTGCGTGGTTGCGTGTATGTGTGTATGTATATATATATATATATATATATATATATATATATACATATATATATGTATATATATACTAGCAGAGTAGCCATAAAAAATAATGGGGATATTCATGTATGGATCAATTATATAAATATATATTTCAGTATAAGTGTATTCTTTGCAAGCTCAAAATGAATAGCCAAGTGGCTTAGATATGTTGCAGTGAGTGGCAGTACCTTGGAATATTAACCAAGCATCTCTAGAGCCAAATATGGTAAATTGAAAAAAATTGTCCTTCTTTAATATGTCAAAGTTTTTTTTTGTTGTTAAATGGTTCAGCAGGATATCCAACTTCACCAGATTTAGCAACGACTTGTCGATATACCTCAACAGGTTGGTAGCATAGAATCTTATGTTTAGAACATGGGTGCTTGGTTAGAAATATTCCTTAACAAATTTAACACACGAGAGAAATAAAACTCTAATGCTAACAAAGTATTCAAAATGCTTTTCCATAAAACTTATCCTAACCATAAAACAATGCAGATTGATAATATGTTAATAACAAGTTAACATTTAACTAACTTTGACCTTACTCAGAAGTGAACCTAAATTTCAGAACTCATTATTCTGTTTGCATCATTCAAAAGAGCAACATTTTTAATTTACCCAAAATTTGTCATTCAAATTTAAACCCAAGTTGTCATCATGAAAACTTAATCAGCACCAAAAAGAAAAAAAAATTCAAAATTACACAAAAATCATGAATTTTTGGTGGAGAGTTTTGGTGAAGTCAGAATTCATTAGTGGGATCAGTATTTGAAAAAAAATACGATATAGAAAAAATCCATACATATAAAACATAATGTGTGTACATAATATACATAAACTCATGTATATTCATACAATAGAAATGATATGAACAGCGAGTCATATCTGTTGTTATACTTACTGATCCCTCATCATTTCTTGGGTAACTTACATAAGTAAGCCCTGTTTCAAAATATAAATTTGTAGTATAAAATAATATCAATATACAATACACACAAAACCTTATATAAAATGATAAACTACATGTATGGCATAAACTATATGATAAAAAAGGGAGGTGGTGTTTCATCAACACTGCTGGGGTACCATGTTGATATAACTGCTTTGTTTTAAAAATCCCTTACATGGTGAACAATTGATGATCCCAATAAGAGACAATTTATACATTGTACCATGATAAAGTATATATGAAATAGGAAAAAAATCGCAGAAGAAAATAACATAAATTGTATTGACAGATGTTGGGAAATAAGTGACTGAAGTGAAACAAAGAAATCTTTTGACAAAGTATTTTAACTTTAGTGTTTAAAGCTATAAAGCTTTCTAGACTATATATATATATATATGCGTGGGTGTTGAGACATTTACTAGGAAAAATATTTCATCTGGCACCCATGTCAATAGAGTAGCAAATCAAACAGCTTACCATGTAAATGAATAAAGAAAATGAGAATTGTGCTGGTCTTGAACCTGTGTCCATCAGGAAGCAGTATTAACGTGACTCTGCTCTACTAACTGAGCTGATAACACTCTTGGTAAGTAGGAGTCTGAAATAGCACACTTAAATTGCTCATCTCTCCACTCTGCGATCATAGGCATAAATATTTACATATATTTATATATATATGTGTGTGTTTCCTTTTACCAACCGCATGAATATCATTAGATTGTTCAGTTTATGTCCAACAAAATGTGATAATTGTAGACATTTTATTAGGAAACAAATTTTGCCAGGCACTGGTGTTAACCATGTAGTAAATCGAACATGCTGACCCTATGAAGAAATAAAAAAATGAGCACATATATATATATATATATATGCATATATATATGTATGTATGTATGTATGTATATATACTTACTGCACATGCTTGATCAACATTTTGATCCTCGGCAGAGTGTGCAGATAGTACACTCTGATCTTAGGCAGAGGGCCAGGGGGCAACACTTTGATCCCAGGAAGAGCACACAGATACTCTGATCCTTGGTAAGTGCCAATCTATCTGTGAGCAATCCTATGCTCTTCTGACAGGAAACCTTTATAAAAAAGTATTGTATCGAACGTTGTTTAACAAGATCAAAATGTCTTTTGGTTGTTAGGAATTTATATAAAAAAAATAAGGAGAAAATATTTCCAAAAATATTTTTCCTTATCTTTTGGATTATTTGCTAATCTCTTTCCATTCTCCTTCCCACCTGTAAGTAAATAAACACCTTATCTGATAAACAATGTTTGTTTTCTTATATGCAGCCCAGATTAATTTCATTATCATTATCATTATTACTTTAATTATTATTGGGTTCTTTTGCACACTTGAAGAAATAAAGGCCAATTTTTTTTCTACTAAAGTCTGTCGTAGAAGTTTATAATTGTTCAGATGTCCACTCCAACAGCAGCCTAGTTAGACAACTAACTGGTGCTGTGAAGTGTGTTGGTCAGACATTCATACACATATTTTTCTCTCTCTTCTTTCTCTTTCTTTTCCTTTCTAACTTTTCTCTCTCTGACAGATACCTTGGTTAACGACAGCCGTTATCCATGGTAGCACCAGCCTTTTTGCATTGTGCCTTTACATACAGTACCTTCGGACAACTTTTTTCGGGAGGTTAGTAACATCTTACTTGTATATTCAATATCTTCCACAAAACAAAACTTAGTAAAAGAAATCAGTTGCTAGACGAGTTCTTTATATTCATTTTAAAGATATAGTTTATTTTTACGATAGGACAAACTGCTTATCTAGATTCTAATCTAAATATTTGAATTCAGGAGGTGAAAAAGTTTCTCTCCCACATTATCATTTGTGTATAGAATTGCTGACAATACTTGAATGACAAGAAAAGTTAGTGTGTAGTACAGCCTGGTGTTTAAACTTGTTTTGAAAATTTCCACTTTTTCATTTCGACTTATTTTATGCATTTTGCAAGTTTATGAATCTTTTGTACATTCAAGAAATTTTACTGGTTTTTAATTTCTGAAATATATTGATATTTGATATATTTATTAATTAAATGAATTTATTTGTTGATTCATTGGTCTCAGTACTTACATCGAATCACCGTAACTACAGATCTTTCTCTCTTTGAGAGTCTCTGTCTATCTATCTATCTATCTATGTATCTATCTATCTATGTGTGTCTATGTCTGTGTCTGTGTCTGTGTATGTGGGTGTTTGTGTTCCTCTCACTGGATGCTACTGGTTACATCTTTGAGGCTACAACCTTGAACATTTTCATGATATTTTTTATTTGTCATTTTAGTTATGAGTTGTGATGGCCAGTCGTGTGCCATCCTTATAACATAACCAGCTGATTGCTATTTAAGCTTTCTTATGGATTCTACGTTATTTCAGACTCCTGTTTTTCCTTTAATACTTTGTGCTGTCTTGTGATCTCTCTATGTTATGTTGAGCATGATTCTCTCCCCTGTGCATGTAGCATAGTTTTCAGTTTGAGGGTCAATCTTTTGGTCAGGTTCCATGTTTCAACTCCATAGGTGACCATCAGATGGGATTTTCCAGTTCTTGAAGGTCAAGCTTGCCTCGCTGAATGCTTGCCATCCCAGAGTGATTCTTCTTTTGATTTCTTCTTCATTTGAGAATTTCATGGAGATTCCTTGTCCCAGGTAGATGTAGTGGTCTACTTTCTCCAGTTCTGCATTTTCTAACAATGTTCATCATTGTTTCTACAATGAACCCCTTCAAACCAATTCATGAGAATAGTCTCCCAACCTGTAGCCTAATAAGCTAGAATGCTAATTGCTGGATTAAATTGTATGAATACTGATATCAGAATATCTAAATGCATGCATGTAAGATACTTACATCTTCTTAGTATGAGAAATCTTTCTGTACACAACTGAAATGATGACAGTAGGCAGAGGACACTGAAGTCTTGTTCACTGCCTAGATACTCACTCTTAGGCCAAAGATTTGCTAAAACCAATTTTAGAAAGAATAATACTTGCTTCTATCAAAACTTGAAAGACATTAGTCCTTATTTGAAACCATCACATGACCATGGTCTCTTGTCAGCATGACATGTTGGGATGATTAATTGAAAAAATTAGAAAAAAAGGGATGATCAATGAATGAGTAACTTCTCTCACCTTTTGTTGAGCAGTGATCACTAAAAAGCTTTGAATTTTTAAAACAAAACTTGAATGCTGCAGACTCAAACTGAGGGATCAATTTAGCATAAACTTACATTGCAAATAAAGTGAAAATCTATTTGGGGGAAATTTTTAAAAAACAAAAAGAAGACAGAAGGAGTAAATGTTGAAATTTTTAATTCTCTATCTCCACTGGTTTGGCCTGATAGTGTGATATATACTTAGCCAGCCAGACCAACTTGAAAACAGAAGAAACCTATTTTGACAGTTTTGATGATAGTTTTGGTTGACGGTTACTAATATTTTGATAGTCTTTCCTGCCTTCTTATTGGTTTGTTGTGATGAGTGGAATAAAGCCAGAAAAAAACCCTCCATTGGCAGAATTGATTTGAAAAAGAAGCAAAAAAATGATAAAAAGAGTCACAGGAAATTCAAGATATGCTTTCGTAATCATCAACCAAAATTGCCAACATCAAACTAAGTTCCTTCTGTTTTCAAATTGGTCTGGCTGGTTGGCTGACTGGTTATCTATGTATCACGTATACAGGTCGGACAAATGGAGCTAGAGGGCTGAAAATTTGAACATTTTCTCTTTAGTATGTCTAGGAAAAATGTTTTTTTGTTTTTTGAAAATTCACCCCCAAAATAATGTCCCAGTGGGGGATTCAATTTGCAATGGAAGCATATGCTAAATTGATCCCTTAGTTTGTATCCAGCAGCATTCGTGCTTGTTTTTTTAAAATTCAGACTTTTTTAGTGATCAGTGCCCAACAAAAAGTGAGAGAAGATCTATTTTTGATCAACCAATCTTTTTAATTGATTGCCCCAATATGACATGATGGTTTCTATTGAGTGACTAACCAGATCATTCTTTTTGAGAATTCAGTTGTTTTTGTCTCAAAGAAAAAACTTCTTCCTCCCAATTCCAGCAATTACTAATGCCAGTGTCGTTATTCCTGTTGCAAAGGAAACCTCGTAATTAGGGGAAATGCAATTAAGACTTTTTGACATACTTTAAAATTAATGAGATGAGATTATGTTATTCAGTTATCATCTAAAAATATTAAATCCTACTACCTATACATATGCACATGGATACATATACATATATGCGTACAGATGCATACATATATGCATATGCATACATATATTAGTGTGTATATTTATATGAATAAACATCCATTCATGTGTTTATATTGAGAACTGGCAGAAGTACTTGGCCTTTCCTGAGTTTATGAATACCTAAAATAAATACCCTCACATGTGTTCATCGTACTTTATATCAATTACTTTAAAAAGATGCTGACTGTCTTTCCTTGTTCAGAGAAAGTTGGTTCTATCAAAATTGTTGCTTTGAAACAATTAGGAAAATTGTTCTATTTTACCTATATGAAAATTTGCCACAATGTAAACATAAATAAACAACTATAGAACCAAAAATTAAATTCTATTCTCATTAATTTTTCTAATTTTCTTGGAAATATCCTATATTTTTCCAAATATTGTAAGGATTTGCTTAACTTTTATGTCAATATCTTTCTCCCTGAAAAATTGTGTTTCACCCCCACCAAACAGTTGTAGGCTTTAGATACTTCACTCAGGATTCAGGATAATGCCATGTTTTTTCAAGCTAAAAAACACATCTTTAAAACTTTACAAAAAGTAACATTTAGAATTTTCTTGTAAGAAAGACTAAAACAGCTATATTGTTACAGCTTTTTGTTTATATAAATCAAAATTATTCAATTATCATTCAAATTTTTAACATTCACTGCATTTATTTTGATAGGGCTTCAATTTTGTTCTCATTATTTATATGATATTACATAAAAAGTAGATGAAAATTTTTTTCCACTATAACTGCAATGTAAACTGAACCAATTATTGACCACAACCCATTGTATTGATTTTAACTTTCATATATCTTCATGAGGCACATAAAATTATTCATTAGTTGTTCAAATATCAGGATGCCTGTTTTTAAAGAATTAACAGACACCTAAAAATTAGATTGAAACTGATGCTAATTCTTACTTTTTCTAAGTACTAAATTACTGTCATAAGAACAATTTTTTACTTAAATTTTGTTATCTTTTTCAGTTTATCTACAGTAAATAGAAAAAAAAATTGGTTTACATCTAAATTTACTCTAATATTTCAGTTTGTTGAGAGCAAATTAACAGTAAAGTGCCTTCTATATACTCGAAAAGAACTCCTAATTTAACTTCAATTTTTTATAATATTAGCTGGAAATACCCTCACTCCCCAGATGGTTATCCCCAGCCATAAAAAGATTACGGCTGAAAAACCGTTTTAAATAAAGATTCAATATTTCACAGCCGTAGGCTCTGTATGGCTGGAGATTGACGTCTGGGGGGCAAGTATTTTCAGCAAGTTCACACAATTACTGTGATTCCTTTCTATTCAAGAACCTTTTTCAATGTCAATTACAGAATTATTTCCTATCCTCAAAAAGATACTTAACAACATGTATTTATTTGCTTACTGTATACTGAAGAAAAAAAGTTTGGAAATGAAACAATTTTTGAAAAAATAAAAAATCCCTTAAAGGGCTAATCTCAATTAAAATGCAAATGTGACTCAGCATTACAGTGTTGATAATGAAGATTACTTGGGGATGGAGAGATATATTGCTGAAAGAAACCATTGTGTATATGTGTGCATCTGTGCTAATTCAATCATACATACATTCGAGATATACCAAAATAAAAACTTGGTTTTGTTAATACACACAAATATGCACACATAAACTTCACTTTTCCAATGACTGACAAATTGATAATTTCCAAAGATGATTTGATTCACTACAGTCTAAACAAAAAATAGAAAAATAATTCTGACATTTCAAAATCTGAAAAATGCCCTGAGCCGCATTCCTCAATACCAGCTACAGAAATGTCCACAATACTTATTTATTTAGTATCGGTGAAAGAATCCTGAATGCAAGTATTTATAAAAAGCTTTCTTTCACCCACTTCCAGTAACAACAAATCATGATTAATGACTGTTGCTATGAAGATAAAAACACTGGCCTAAAAGTTGTCCCATTGTCTAAAAGAAAAAGAATTCAGTGAAATTGAGTAAAATCAGCAAAAAAAAGTTTGAAAGAAAAAGGTTACCCCGGAAGAAAAAGGAAAATACCTGTAACCAAACTCAGCAGCAGAAACTTGATCAAAAGAATAAATACCAGGACATTTTTTCTCTTGTCAGATATTTAAACCCATTTTTAAAAAAGACAAAAGAAGAACTTCAGAAAGTTGGATCAGAAAACAAAGAAGTTGATGACAATGTATAAAGTCTTGCACTCAGGAGATGAAGTCGATAGACTTTATGTGAGAGGAAATGTGAGAGAATGAGTTTGTTAGCTTTGAAGATTACATCAACCCTGCAAACAAAAGAATTGAGAACTACACAAATAATAATGAAAGACTAATTACAAAAGCTAAAAGTTGCAATAGAACTAATGGGGTGACTAATTTCATTGCGAGAAACTAAAAATATAGGAAGAAAACTGTATGGACATTACAGTAAACACATTGAGGAAATTACGGATGAAATGACATAGATATGGTTGTGTAGAGGACATTTGAAGAGAGAAGCTGAATAATTATGATAGCCCAGAAAAATACCATAGGAACCAATGACTGGGATTTGATAACGCATGCCAATGGTATATGCCCTGAACCAGAATCTCTCTAAGAGAATAAAAGACATAGAATTCTTCGGAACTTCAAGATTCAAATGGATCACCTAGTCCATGCCAGTAACCACATCTAGTTATTGTAAACAAGGAGAAGAAAACTTGTCAGTGGATTTTGCTGTTTCAGCTGATTACAGAGAAAAATTGGAAAAAATGGGAAAAGTTAGGGATAAATATCAAAAACTTGCGAGAAAACTGAAAATGTTGAGGAGGTGATAGTTGTGTTTATCATTAATGGCAAGCTTAGAACAGACTTGAAGAGCCTAGCGAAGAGATTGGAAGAGTTTGAACTCCGAGGAAGAATTGAAACCACCCAGACAGTATAACTGAAAACTACTATAATATTGATGAGAGTGCTGGTGTATTGAAGAGACTTGCTGTCACTTGATCTCCAGTGTAAGCCATTAGTCACTGCCAGTATGAAAACTTAATGAGTGAAATAGAAATAATAATGATGATGATGACGCTTTTTGAAGCTTAACAACTCAAAATTAATGAAGATAGAAATATGGGCTTTCTGTTATTGATAGCTTATAAGACCTATTATGAATTTGGTAAGAGTGGTGTTCATTAATATTTGGATTCATGCACTGGGAACTGCACAAACAACTTTGGTTTGACTATGTAGACAAATGGTATCAGCAGAAACCAGAAACTGTTCTGGAAAGAACACAAGAAGACCAGATCTGATAACCGTGAATGAAAAAAAAAAATGATGGACATGACTGTACCAGTGAAGCATAGAGTGAATGTAAATGAGAGTGAGAAATTAGAAAAATACCTGGGAGCAGAAGAAGTTAGAGATAATATCCAAAATAATAGTAAGCTTGAAACAGTGCCCAAAACACTTGAGTCAAGGTGAGATGACTTAGAAATTAGAGGGACAGTTGAGATTGCACAAACAATGATGTTCCTGGGGTCTGTAAGCTTTCTGAGGTGCTAGAGAATTAAGAAGGCTTTCTGTCTCTTGGTCTTCAGTGATGATCACTAGGCACCTGGTACGAACATGCAAATGCATAAAAATGATAATGATAATAATATTTTTACATTTATCAGGTGTTAATTGCTAGTTTATCCACTAATGATTTCAAGTAGGGAGTAGATGAAATCAAGGGGGATCTAATATTTTTCCACTTGGGCAGATACTACAGTGGAATTAGTAATGAAGGCCTTTTTAGCACCAAAGCAAACAATATTTCAATGGTTGAAGTTGTTACCAAGTAAGTTCAAAGTAGATTTATCAAGAAAAGTAATCTTTACAATAGGGAATAAATGCGGACAGCGGAATTTTGGATGAGTGCCAAAGAGGTCAGGATGTAAGGGTTGGGTGTTAGAAAACTAAGTTAGTCGAAACCTGTGAATTCTCAACTGGGTACTCCTATCAGGCTGGAGTTGGATGTCAATTTTTAATATAACTTCAAAAATTTCCAAATCTAAAAATATTTGTGCTAAATTGCACTTCTAGTCTAAACATGATCAGGTGAGATAAAATGAAATAGAGCATGGATGGGAATCTTTCTCATAAAAGAGAAAAGAAGTTTTACAAGTGAATTGAAATTGTCTCTTTATTTCTCATCTACTCTAATTAGAGTATTGGAATATCAAACAATCACTGTATATGTGTGAGTGTGCGTATGTGTGCTGGTGCAGTTCCAGAAATGGGGTCTAGGAGGTTTTGCATCCCACCCATCACACACACACATACACAGATAAATCCCAATTTGGAATTGAAATTCAAATGTAAGTGAAAAATGCCAGATCTAATATTACTTTTTTGTTTTTGATGTTTGAAATTTGTTTCTCCATGTATTTATTTGTAAATATATCTTTTTGTCATTTGGCCCAACCTATTGCTCAAAATCCTGATCCCCATTCTGCCTACATTCAAAATCCTGGATCTTCCCCTGACATGTGCGTATGTGTTTCTAAGATTCCAATATTACCTAAGTTCATATTTTGTCCAAAAGATAAATATTACAAAAAGCAATGGAAACAGTTTTTAAGAAAAATAAGTTGGACACAAAGAAATTCAAAGAAAAAGCTTGTGTATAGATAACTGTAAGTCAGTTTTTATGAATTTATCAAAATAAATAAATACATTTGTGATATTTAAAGGAAAAAAAAATGTTTGTGTTCTTCATTTCCTTTGAGGCAAGAACTATATTTATGAGTTTCGTCAAAAATACACTGGAAATTAAACTGTACACCTCATGGCTTCCAATTCAGTGCTTTAACCTTTGAACTGTCACTAAATTGTCCTAAATTTCTTAGTTCGTATAATTAGAGCTTCTTGATTACAATAAATGAAACTTGATAAATAGTGGATCAATTTAAGGAGTAAATTTTTGCTTTTGTCTCTAGACTTGATTAGAATTTTTCTGGGACAAAAAGTATTTCTTCTGTGGTCACTTTGTTTGTGTGTTTGTCTGCTTGTTAGTTCTCTATCATGCAAACAGAGAGAGAGCAAGGGGGTATTGTGAACACAGACACAAAATTTGCTGCTGTTGGTGAGGAAATCACTGTTCTGCATATGTGTATTTGCTGATTTAGGCAGGCATCCTCTGCTGGTAATATAACTACTACTACTACTACTACTACTATACCACTACTACTGATGGTATCTCATTTTAGTTTTTTTACCCAATTCTGTAGCATCATTGCGTTAAGTAAAAAATCATGAAGAACTGTAGAAAATCAACTGAAAAATAAATTTTTAGTCAAGGTATGTGTTTTTTGTTTGCAATAAACACATTTATATAAAAATATATTTTTTGTATAATTTATCCATACATAAATAATCCCATCATTTTTTATGGGTACTATGTTAGTTTCTTATAATTCAATGAAGAAACAGTTTTATATCTGCTGTCAGCAATTATCATGTCTCCACAAGTAACGTCCTGACTGACCACAAATCATGAAACGGTGGAATTACTTGATATCAATCTCTCACAAAGCTATGCTTGACAAAAGATAGTTTGTGACTTTTATTCACTTGTAATTAATGAATTAGATTCATCGTACACCATATTATATATATATATATATATATATATATATATATATATATATATATATATATTTCTTTTTTTTTCATTTCATAGAAATAATAGATAGCATTAGTGGCACTACAATAATTATTGCCTTTTTTAGGGAATGAAAAAATTATTTAATCAGAAAGCAGCCCGGGCAATTTTGTGGCTGAGGTAGTTGTGAACCTAAATTGTTTTCAAGTGGTTAGTCTTTCAGCCCAGGTAAAAGCCAGGATTTTGAATGCTGATTTCCAAGGCAGACAGATCCCTCCCAGAAGATTAGAGCAACACAATCTTCCTCTTTAACATTTACCCCATTTTGACCTCTATTGGACTGAACTGAGCTCAATGAATACTTAGAATCAGTTTAGCAAAGATTTTGTGATAAAACTGAAATTCAGACAATTGATATATTGTATTTTACATAGATCTTTTTGGAATATTATCCTCATCTTGATTGTTTTTATATTCTCTACATTTTGGTCATTATACCTTACAGCTTTTTTTAAGTGTTTGTTGTATCAGTAATGCCATTCAGAATCTTGAACCTGGCCCAATTCGTACTGGTAGATTGCATCAAACAATACAAAAAACACCTGAAGAAGGCCAGAGGATACAGCAACCAAACATTGTGAATATAGAAACAACCAAGATGAAGATAATATTCCAAATAAATCTCTGCATAATAATGATTCCTCATCTCAAAAATCCAGATTGATACATTGCAATTTTGAAAATTTACATTTTTCTCCGCAGGTCTGCAGTGGATCTGGCTACTGGCAAGGAAAGATGTTTTTACGTGTTCTCATTGACAACTTATCAAAGAAATACCTGAAGATCCATTTTGCATGGCTAGAAAATGATCAAAGATGACATTTTCTACCTCGTTCAAAAAAATTATCTCTTTCTGCTGAACATGATTTCTTCAGTGAATTTGTAATGGATGCATCTCGGTCCTCAACAATTTTTATTACCATCACTTTCATTTTCAACTCTCTTGGCATCATGAGTTGTTTCGTCTCCCTCCTCTTCAAATTGAGTAAAGGCTTGCCAATTCCTAAATTATGGAAATATTCCATCTGCTTACTGGATTCTTCGGCACTGTTCTTTGGAATTGGTCTTATAATGCATCTCATTGTTCTCCTACAGCAAGGGACTGCACCAAGGTTTCTCACTCTTGCTTCAGCTAGCTTAATGCTTTTTGGATACATGGATGGTTTGTGCTCCTTCCTCACATTTCAAACAATCTTATTGTTTGTACAGAATCCCCGAAAGGTGACAAGCACAACTAATTACCAGCTCGGATCATCTATAATTGTTTTCACTGGAATAAAACTTGCATGTCTCCTCCTTTCCGTCTTGCCTGTTATCCCAAATGGAGATTACTTCAATGTGACATTCTACAGCCTGTTGCCCCTTCACTGGCCAGAGGAACATGGTGGCACTTATAGTGTTCTTCTAGTCATTTGTTTCTGGTTGGTGATTTTTGCAACGTTTGCCTTCAGCATTATTGGAGTGATCAAGTCACAACGTTTCACAAGTTTAGTGAATTCTGCCACAGAAGATGTTTGGCAGATATCAGCCATTGGTCAGGGTCAACTTCTTCACAGAATTCTGCTTTTTGAGCAATTTGTGTACATGGTCGTCAGTATTCTGATCACAAAAGTGCTCTTTCGCAGCCGACACCAACACGAACTGGATAATATAGATCGTCATGTTGCTATGGTGATGATCAGTCTTCATATTTTGATACATGGAATTGTGACCAACACGGAAAATATTGTATGGACCAAAAACACTTGTTGCAAGGACCAGAATGGAGTTTCTCAAGAGAGTAGAAGACTCAAGAGGTTAGAGCTGTTAAGAATGGAAGTAAGTTACACAATTTTTTTCATTCATATAAATTGGTAGAATATTCTGGTTGGAATATGATAAAACTGGATATATTTGAATTTCTATCAGATGATTCTTTATAAAAAAAACTCTCTCTCTCTCTCTCTCTCTCTCTCTCTCTCTATATATATATATATATATATATGTATATAATCATTATCATTAAAAAGAAAAAAGAAGAAAACGTCACACTGTTCATTACTTAGATATCAATTCTGAAAGATCATAGTTTATGCAATTGTAACCATTTTTACTTGAATAAATGAAAATTTAACACTTAAAGATTCAGTAACCAAAATCTCTTGAGGGTCTTGAAAGAGAGCCGGTCCTAAACCTTGAATAATAATTAGGGATAGTGATGGTTTCATCTTGAATTATAATATTCCATAAGTTTATTTATCTCCTGTGGTGCATAGGGCCAAAACTACTCTGCTGTAGTTTCAATAGTAATTATGTTCTTACTGGATGGAGTTGCTAACCCAATGCTCAATCCTCCTCCTTTACCTGGGTTCCGGACAAGCTAAGGCGACTGCCCTGCTATTTACACATAACAGGAGTAGAAGTGGATTTATGCCTTTCCAAAGGGCATTAGTACAAAGTGAATATAAACAGCCACTGGAAACCTAGAACTTGGTCCAGTGATTCTGTTTTTTGCACCAGTAGAATGTTTCATCGGATAATATTTCTTGAAAATATTTTCGGTCATTGGCCTATTCAGCCAAAGATTTGATGAGATCCCATGTGTAGTATTATAAATTGTATTTTTGTAGTTTCATATTTATGAATAAATTTCACAAAACCATAAATTTACTGTTAGTGGCTCACTAATAAAGTTACTGTGGGGTGGCAAAAATTTTGAATACAAAGGAAATAAAGTGTGTTGGAAGATTATGGCTTTCTGAAATTCATTCATGAATATCAAACTACCATAAAACAACATTTCTCAAAAAGTTTTATAATCAGTAGATCTTTTTTTTTTTGTTGTTCGGAGAAAAGGGAATGTTGAAAAACAAAACCAAACCAAACCAAACCAAACCAAACTATTGTTTGTTTATTCCTCTTAACTCCTTGTATAGTGTTGGGCTGCAACCACACCACATCACACAAGTGGATTCAGTTCAGGCAATTCTCATTAGCCAGATGCACGTCTGTCTGTCTGCCACTGCCTTACTTGACTGATTTTCTCTATGTCTGCTCTAGCCTCCCAACTCTTCTCTTACCCTGTAGGTTTCAGTCCACTATTCGAGATGATTTTGCTTTCTCAAACAGGGTATTCCAGGTTGCTATCCCAATTTTTGTCTATGACGTCTTTCTGTAGGCTTTTCACAGCATGCATCATGCACCCTTCTGGAAAGGAAACTTCCCAACCAGTTATTCATTGAAGTAATCACGGAGACAATTACGGGGATGCTGCTGCTGTGGTTTCATTAGCATGTAGGTTTTACAAGGTATAGTTGCTAGTTGCCTCAATCCCTGTTTTTACCCGGGCTTGGGACCATCAAGATGACCTAAAAGGAGCATCTTGGCAAAATTAATGTTGTTACAGCTGACTATAAACTATCTGCAATGCATTTAATACCCTCTGTAATACACACGCATTTGATACAACTAGTTTTAATATAAATAATTTATACAAGGTTTTTAAAAAAAATTATCCACTGATTACAGTATACTATGTATGTATGAAAGACATTCAATTCTTACAAAAAAAAAAAATACCAAAATTACACTGTGTCCGAAGCGCTGGTATTATGACTAGGTGGCCATGTAGAGGAGCTCAATATGGAAAGTTACAGGGCTTGAGTTACAGTGAGAGGTAGTCCTCCAAATACCTTTGAAAACCATTTGTCTCATAGTCAGGCAGATACGGTAGCCAGCAGAAAGTAAGAGAAAGGTTATTTGAGTGTTTGAGATAACAGACCAACACATTGTGTTATCTTGAATTTTGAAGAATGCTTAGTATTTAGTGGGATTAAGTTAAATCTTCTTTCAATTGTGCATTTATTTTCTTATAACTATTGAAGATAAGGACTATTTGCTTAAAAACAATTTCTTTGTTCTTTAATCCTACTCTCAACTTGATTCTTCCTATGAAAAACATTTTGTTTTCATATTCAACAGTCATCCCAGATTTTTGATAACTTTTGAAGCAAATTATTGTCAAAGTTAGCTGCTAAAACATGAAGGAGAATTAGTGAGAAAGCATTGGAGTATAAAGGATTCGGTTCAATATTTTGATTTTAGTTGTTGAAAATGATAATTTCTTTCTACTAAATAAACTATTCTTTATGAAAGCAGTGAAATCCCTTAACATTTTACGGTTGATTACTTCAGATTAAAAACTGAATGAGTACAAACACTCATTAGCAACAATAATTATAATATAAACCTTGTAATGCTGCTTTCGCGGAAAGTGTCTTTTGTTGAATCCGAACAGGCAATGGGATGTTGAGAGATGAGGATTTTGGATCCTCGTCGGCGATGTGTAGTACGCCGGGGCCCTGTAGCTGAGAAATGAAGAGAAGGGAATGGAATGCATACCAAGTATGAAGTTTGAAGTGCATTGAAATAAAGAGGAATGAACACATACAAGAATTATGGCCCAGACAAGAGACGTACGTTTAATACAAGAATAAAGATGAGGTACATGTACAGGCAACATTAATATGATCGATCGTGAGAAGTAATGTTAGGAGAAAAGATAGTATAAGGTGGGAGCTTTCTTGTCTTGATAGTGCTGGCATCGGAGTTGTAGTGGAGTTGTTTGAACGCGTGGATTCCGTATAGTTGGATTGCTCCCAGATACGTGGAAACCAGGTTCAGTGTATAAGCCTTACTGCCAAGTAAGTGAGTTAACTTCGGGGCTATTCTCAGATGCTGTTAGACTCTTAACGAACAGACTATGAAAGACATAGAACATGGAGTTTTATCCATGCGTGTTTCCCGAAGTGAGGATGGTGGTTAAGATCGGATCGGCTAGTGGGTTGGCAACATGATAACGATCTTAGAGAAAAGGAAAGAGAGTGGAAGAATAGCTGGCCGCAAGGACCAGGGCCAGAGGCATGGCCAGCTAGGAATACTGGCACTGAGGAGTGTTGAACCAGGGAGAAGGAAAGAGAGAGAATGGCCGGCTGCAGAGGCCAGGGCTAGAAGCATAACCAGCTAGGGGTGCTGGAGCTAATGAGCATTGGACCATGTGCATCCAGGGGTTTTATAGGGGTCGTCAGAGGAAGTGACGTTTTGGATATCTAGCTAAAAGAAGAGTCTCGTACTAAAATTCGTAACTAAAAGTATAGGGGGCACTACACTGCCTTGACTTTCATTAACCTAATTTTGATATCACCTACCTTATTTGATGGCATATAAGATTCTCATTTCAGTGGGGAATATTAAGAAAAAATGAATTTTCCTGAATTCTTCTCATAAGCCCCGAGTTTTTAAGCTCTTCTTCATGTTCTAACTAATGTGAGTTATAAAATGAAGGTTATGTACACTTTTGAGCCATTTTTCAAGAAAAATAATGGGATGGGGGTCTTATGTAATGTCAAATATGGAACCTGAAAAAAGTTGATATGAGTACATGAGAAAAAAAAAGAATCAGAATTGGTTTTATAGAAAAATGATGAGAAGAGTCACTTCTGGTAAATGAACTTATTTGATATCTTACACAACTGCTAGTTTTCAGCAATACTATTGGGCTCTCATTTTATTCTGATACTTTTGATAAAGAAAGAATTATTGTATCTTTCTTTTGACTAATATGAGAGAAATTTGCAGTAAAGAAAAATGTCCAAATCATGAAAAATGTCAAATAAATCTTGTAAAGTTTAAAAGTAGAAATCACAAGTAATCTCAAATCTTGAACATCTGTATCAAAATCCAAGATATGTTCTGTTAATCTCTGTCAATGAAGTTGAACTGAAGATATGCATTCATCTATATTTGCCTGTGTCTGTTTGTTTGTTTGTCTCCACAATATCTTAAAAAGTTCTCAATGAATTTCAATGACATTTTGTGGAAAGGTGGACCATGGACCAAGGAATAATTGATTAAATTTTCGGGTGGATGCAGGAATTTTTTATTATGTTGACCATGAGATTTAGATTCAGGTGTGGTCTGAGAAATTTAATCAAGTGTTGAAATTAATAAATGTTCAATAACTATAGCCAGTTGTTGTTTTAGCCTAATGGGAAAGGCAGCCGTCACATTGATTGGCTGAGTGTAAGGGATGTCAGTTAGAGTCTTGCAAAAGGCTTATCCTTTATTTCCAATCAATGTTGCTGTAAAGTTTACTAATTATTATTGCATTTCCACAGTTGCATACATGCATGCAGATGCACAAATACTAATACATGCATGTAAATACTCACACAGTAAGAGACTGAAGCACACTTACTCACAAAAACACACATACACACTGATATAAATGCACACTAATATATATACATGCATTAACATACATGCATACTAAAAATTGCAAACATATACCCACAGGCAAATACACACAAACTTACATAAACACACATGCACATATGCATATCCTTATGCATAAACACATGCACACACAAACTCGCTCATTAACATATGTACACAGCCAAACACATATACACACTCACTTACATGTGTACACATACTCACTTACATGTGTACACATACTCACATGTACACACATGCATGCAAACATATGCATACACATACATGCACAAACATACATGCTTATATATTCATCCATGCACATATATGCTCTCTAATATACTCACACATATACATGAACACTGACATATGCACATGCACACATGCATTCAACTACACACATGTTGTGTGTGGGTAACCTGCTTGGCTGGGAAATGTGATTGGGAAATGTCAGAGGCAGATAACCTGCTTCTCTGGAAGTATATTAATTGGAAATGTTGTTGGCTTGTAACTTTTCTAACTAGGAAAATGTTGTCAGTGGGTAACTTGTTTGAATTAAGCACAGATTAAAATGTGACCGGGAAAAGTGGAACTGGCTAGAAAATTTCATTCGATGTTCATTGAATACTTCTGGATATATTTGGTGGACAGAAAGACATGAACAGATACCTGTGAATACTTCTTCCAAATTGGCAGAGACAGATAAATTTCTGTTTCCTACATAACCGGATATTTCTTCATCAATACTCCAATTTGAACAAGCTGTTTCATTCTCAGTTCATTTTTTTCTTCACTACATTAAAATAACAATTTTATTGAAGTAAATTTAAGCTTTTTACTTAAGTTGATTTTCCAGTATACATCCTTTT
The DNA here is from genome assembly GCA_963457665.1 of Thysanoteuthis rhombus. NCBI lineage: Eukaryota > Metazoa > Mollusca > Cephalopoda > Oegopsida > Thysanoteuthidae > Thysanoteuthis > Thysanoteuthis major. Next base: position 19,959,017 of record OY735199.1, read on the forward strand.
GAGCCAGACAATCATTTACCCTTTGTAGTGCCACAATAAAAGGAAGCATACATTTCTGAGTCACAAGTCTTTCTAGTATCAAAATGACATCATCAGAACAATGACACATTTAGATCATCAGGTTTCCAGTGTAACCTGAGATATTAATATCTTTATCTCTTGATTTTAATTGTTAGTATGTAGACTCTTTTCTATAATTATCACAATGGTAACCTCAACGCACACTCAAAATTTATAATCCTATGCATGAAGACATTAAAAGAAAAAATATTTTTGTTACTTTGAATTAATTATGGAAACCATTGTAAGATTTCTCTGTTCATAATCATAAACCAAATAATCTATGGAAGTATGAAGGTTCTTCATATTATAAGATTGGGTTTAAAATTGAAATTACTAAAAAGTGACTCCATGGTGTGGATCATATGCGTGAGAGATCATGATGATCAAAAAACACAACCCTTAGGAAAATTAATTAGGTTTAATTCATCCAATCAAAGGAAAATACATGCAATCAAGATCTGTATAAGTTGGATGTTTTATCAATGTCTTTGTGTGTAATGCTAAAAGTGTGTAAAATGAAATGTATTATTCTGATGTAGTATGCTTATCAAAATGTTATAGTATTTTTGCGTACATCTTTGTACATGAGGTATAATGAGTTGGTGCATGAAAATGAAATGTTCAAGGTGTATATGAGTGGTATGAAAAGTATGCGTAGAATAACATGTATTTACTTATAAAGGAGTTTTACTAGATTTTCTGGCCTTCCAAAACATGTGTTTAGAGGGTGCCAGAATCGTCAGTTCACACATCTATTCTATATTGTGTCAAAATAGGAAGGGGCAGAAATTCATACATGGCACTAAGACCACATTGCTGCGTTTAGGGTTCTAATTGACTGCATCATTTTTGACCACTGAACTGTGGGCATTTTATTTATTTTCATTCACTCCTGATGATCCAGGGTGAATGATAAAATTTCATTTTTTTCTAATTTAGTCTTTTTATCTATTTTCTTATAATAAATTGAACCACCACAAATCAAAACAATTTAATCAGAATTATTGAAAATTTCTTTTCAGCATCCTGGCAAGTTCCATTTTTTGGCTTCTTGGATTGATAACAAGAAAGATCTCAAGACTGGCATGATGAAAGTGTACAATACAGAATGGCTGAAATTATGGGCACAGGAGATTATGGTCCTCGGAATACTTCGCAAAGTGAAGCATGCAAATCTCCTGCAGTGTCTGTGGACCAGCAACAATAATCCATATTATGAAATTGTTACTCTACTAAGCGAAGACATTGTTTCAAGTGATTCAAGGTAATTCAGACTTTATTTCTCCAAACATATATTTATATATATTTAATTTGGACAAATGCATATATTCATCCATGTAAATATATGTAAATATGTTCATAATGTTTGTGCTTAGGCATTGATATCTGTAGACACTCACAGGCAAACATTTATTTGAAACCATCACTTGAAGCTGTCATCAAAACTATCAATACAGGTTTCCTCAGTTTTTGAGCTATTCTGGCTGGCAATATATTTATGTATGTATTGCACAAAAAAAAACCATTACCTTCAACTTAAAATTTCTAAAAGTTACCATTTTAGAACTTTCAGTGAATTTTTAGCAGAAACAATGGGCTCATAAAAATCTCTTTTCATCTGTTAAATTCTAAGAATTGTGAAATGAAAATCTCATATTCAAGCAATATTATTTCAAAGCAAAATCCCATTATCAGTGCATCAGTGAATGTATTCATTCTTTTTTGAAAAAGCAATGAACAGAAAAAAGTTTGTTTTTTCTTAATCTGGATTTTTGAGAAGAGGAATAATCATTATCATATACTGTTTCATTTGGGCTAGACTCCCTATCTTGGTTGTTTTAGTCACAATGTTTTGGCTGTTTCATTCTCTGACCTTTTTTAGGTGTCAGTCTTAATTGGTAGCCTTCTAAGAATTTCAAACAGAATCCTTTATTCGATCAATGGGGGAAGATTGTTTCCATTCTGCTATTGATGACAGAGGATATTCATCTTTTTGTTTGTAATAAATGCACTTATACTGAAACATGTTCGTATAATTTACCCATGTATGAATAATGCCATCATACTAACTCAAAAACTTATCCTTCCAATAATAGTAATATATTTCTTATTCTGTTGACCTATATACACACAAAAAACAAGTGGCTAGTTGAAAAAATTTGTCGTTGTTAGTTACCAATTCTTTATTTCATCCTTATTAGAGTGCCATTCACGTCATAAAACCCCCAGCTAAGTGTATGCAGAAAGGAAGTGGTCAGTAATAAATGGGCTGAGACTTGACCTCTTCCTGCCAACAATTTTTGCTTTTGAGGTGGACAGCAACTTGAAAGGAATATCTGAAAAAAAAATGGCTGACTGTTTCAGATTGACTTGATTTCTGCAACCAATGATATTATGTTGACTGTAATTATGAAGAAGACCTTTTTTTGTTTTTAATCCCCTTAAAAAGGTCATCATTTAAATGAGAGTGAAAGTTAAAAAAAAACTATCTCTCTTTCTCCCCCCTCTCCCTCTCTCTCTGTACATATATATATGTTTGTATATATGTGCATACATACATAAATATATATTCATGTATTCATATAATGTCTACTTGAGCAGCAATACTCCATTAACACAAGTTTGGGCGAAAGCCACTGACAAAGAATGTTTTATAATTTCTCATTTAACCTTTTCTATTATATATAATTACATATCTTTTTACAGAGATACACACAAATATATACATTGGTAAATATATCTTAAACTTGCAGTATGAAGATATGAAACAAACTTTATTTCTCATTATAATTATTATAGTAACTTTCTGCTCAAGAATAAAAACTTTTGTTTATGTGTTTTTATTTGTGTGTTCAGCACTCCATACCAATTTGTTGTCCAATTATTGACTGCAATGGCAAGTTATCTTAATTTTTATTAGATGAAATATTCCATTATAATCATTTGATTTATCAACTTTATTTTTGTGCTTAGTGTTGTTTTGTTGAAATCACGGACATTGCAAGTCATATTAATATCATAATCTTCACAATAGGACAGTGTTTATGTATTCACCTATATCTATGTCTTTGTGTTTTTTTTATTTGTCTGTTTGTCCACACAATATCTCTAAAAGTACTCAATGAATTTCAATGATGTTTTGTGGGAAAGTGGACCATGAGACATGAACAAGTGATTAATTTAAGAGGCAGTATTTTTTGTGATTATGTTAACATAGCAGGATATGACAATTTTCTAGCTTTTTGGATGTATTAACACAATGGTGAAGTCATACTGGTGATGTCATCATAAATACATATGATTAACTGTATCATAGTTACTGTTCAAAGTTCTGAGAAGGGTCATTTACATTCAAAGAGTTTTTGAAGGAAGGATGTGGAATAGATTGACTGAAACGTTGTGCTAAACACACAAACAACAAAAGTTCAATCATCTGAGAAACTCTTTGAATGCATTAATTGTTTTTCAAATTAATGATGATGCATCTCTGATGAATAATCATTACAAGCTTTTGTCCTGGCATAGTCTAATATCTGTAACCTGATTGTTCACAATGGTGTTGGCGGAAGTATGTGCTTTCTTGTTAATATCATACAATAAAAACATCCTGTTTTCATTATCTTGAATTCTTTGAAAATGCAATACTTCTATGATTCTCTTAACAACTCAAAGACATCCAATTAAATGAAGAGCTTTTATCTTGAGAGTCTCTTCATTCTTAGCTTCTCAGCCTATTGGCTCTGAAGCATAAGAAGCTTAATGTCCAGTTCAAGGGAGCTGTCCCCCAAACCCAAGACTGAACCTCCCCATTACATTCAAAATGGAACTTCCAAGGGGACTGGACACTTTCTTGAACCACCCACATGTAAGCATGACCTTGTGTCACTTTCCATCCTTGGGGTGAGTTTGATAAATTGGGTCTCTCTATCCTATAGAGTTGTAAATCTGATGTCAAATTACTGGACCTTCAATTCGTGAGTGTTGGCACTGCTAAAAGAGAAGAAAGGTTTCAAACTGGTTCAAGAACTACCCCTTCTTTCACAACCCATAGTGCCTGTTCACATTTTTTTCAGATGTGTCATTGCATCTCTACAAGACACTTTTTTGATCAGTCTGTCATTCCCAAAATGTTAAATATCAATTTTTTAGCTGTATAAAGTTGGATTGATATGAAACTTGGTCCAGACCTTCTGGTGAACCATTCTCTTTTTTATTCTCCTCTTCCTCCTCCTGCTGCTTCTACTACCATACCTACTAATGCTGTTACTTCTACCACCACAACTACTACTATTTTGTTTAGAATTCCTTTGGAATCCGAAAGTATTTTTCATTGCGAAACTCAATTATGCATGCTTCCTCCTCTTCTTCCATTCCTTCTCTTTCAAAGCTAGCCTCTTCTCCCTTCACTGTGAGGGAAGAATCATGATTGTTTAGGCTGTTTCAAGTCAGATTGATTAGAAATCTAGGTTAGACTTCTGGGTCAATCATTCTTCTTCTCTTTTTTCTCTTCTGTTGCCGAGGAAAGTTTGCAACCAAGGACGTAGGACTTGATAATTTCACAGCTCAATTCTCTCTCTCTCCCTGTGGCTACCATGGTATCCTCAATCATAATGATCATTCCCTTGCTAAAAAGTTCTTCATTAATTGTAGGTTGCTGATAATTGAAGAATCCTGTTTTTTCCCTAATATGTTGTGCCGTCTTGTGATCTCTCCATGTGAGGTTGAGCATGATTCTTTCATACGCACATTGCATGGTTCTGTTTGAGGTTCAATCTTTTGGTTAAGTTCCATGTTTCAGCTCCTTTGGTGACTATCGGGAGGATGCATTGGTTGTATTCTCTTCTTTTTAGGACTAATGGGATTTTCTTGTTCTTGAAAGTTGAGCTTGCTCCGCTGAAAGCTTGCCAAGTCGATAAATGCTATAACCAGTGGTATTTTGTATTCTGCTGCTTTCTCTTTTAGTTGATTTATTGAATGGAGATGGTCTATGGTTGAGTTGCTCTTTCTAAAGCCAGCTTGTTCCTGTGGTTGATTTTCATCTTGTGTTTTGTTGATAACTTTGGTGAAAAGTTTGTTGATGAAGTTGAGTAGACTTATTGGTTTGTAGTCTTTCAAGTTTCCTTTTTTTTTCTATAACAGCATTATGATTGCAGTGTTCCAATCTTCTGGGACTACACTTTGTTCTTGGTAGAAGTTGAATAGAATGGCTAATTTCCTAGTGATGATCTTACCTGCTGTTTCGAGTATGTCAATGATAGGGGCCTTTCCTTTGTTTGATGGCTTGTTTCACCTCCCATAGTGCAACTCCCAAAGAATCTTTGAACTAATTGTCTGCATCTTGCACAACCTGTTTGTTGTTTTGTGGTCCTTTTTGAAGGAGTCGAGTTTTTGGGTAGAATTCTTGGGTATGTTCAACAACCTGGTCACTATCTTTTGTTAGGTCTCCATTTCCTTTGAGTATACTAGTTATTTGTTTTCCTCCAGTATTAAGAGCTTTGAAACTTAAACCTTTTTTGAGAATGATTTTGATGATTGCTGTTGTGTATCTTCTTTTGTCTTCTCTTCATTTCCTTTGGATAGTATTGACCTTATAGTCCTTGTCAATTCATCGTATCTATTACTTTTGCATAATTTTTATTCTATTTTATATATTTGTGGATGTGCAGTGCGGTTGAATAGTTAATGGCACGAGGAATGGAATCAGCAAATTCCAGCTGAGACAGTTTGTGTTCACTTCACACTTATGCCCTTGGGAGAGCCATGAATCCATCTCTTCTCACTCCTGCTGTAGGCAAATAGTAGGGCAAACTGGGTTCTCAAGCTATAGTTTGAATCAGTCTAGGAGATAGGCTACTCTGAATCCAAACCAAATGAGGGAAGGGCTCTGTCTGGCTATTTTGCCCTTGGCACACTCTTGATGACTTCATCTTTGGTGTCTTAATGACCCTGCACCAGGTTACAGGAACACCCATGATGACTTCATCTGTGATGCCTTAACGACCCTGCACCAGGTTATAGGATAACTATATATATATATATTTATACATATATACATATATAGCATACCCATTACCAAGGGAGCGCCTATTTGGCCGAAGTCTGTGCTAACCGATTGAGTCACCGTGATTCTGATGGTACACAGAAGTTGAAATAGCATCCATAACTCATTTATTTTCTTCTCTGATCATTGACCAGTTTCGTTTATGTGTATTGTTGGTTCCTGAAGCACTGGTATATACATATTTCTACATATATATCATTCTTATTATTATGTCGACAGTATATATTTTTACTCTCATGAATAATTAAAAGATAATCCCAGTTCAATGACCGAGTTGTCTAAAATGGATCATATGATTTGGACTTATTTTGACTGATCATGGGTAAAGAACTAACATTTGTTATTTTTATACTTACTATAATTACTCAAGTACCTTGTAATCTCAAATATTGTGTGACCCCTCCTCACATTTTGTAGCTGAAAATCAGTAATAAATTGTCATATGATATCTATTTTATTTTACAATCAAGTACTATGTCACCCACCAATTTTGACCCTGATTTTTTTTATATTGAATTTGTTGCATGGTACAAAGGCAAATACGGTCATTTTTGAGGTGAAAAAAGGTGTTTAGAACTTTGATTAAATAAATAAGAAAGATTTGTGAACCATATCAATATGAAATGTAAAATCATAATTTATTTATCAAATTATTTGTTTACAATTTATCTGGGACATATCACAGAATTTCCATCATTATCCATTCTGAAATATGTGATCAATCATGTAAATAATGTTGCATTATGAAAGATTATAATTTACTTATCTAATTGAAGATATAATGTCATATAAGTCTCAAAATAATTTCTTTAAAAATGCATTTTCCAGGCCCTTTTTTACTATAATACATTACTGATTTTCAGCTACAATCAGTGGGGATCACATTATATTTGAGATCACACTGTTCTGTTATAATACGGTGAGTACGGAAATAACAAATGTTAGTTTCTTTACCAGTGATTAGACAAAATTAGTTCTAATAGTACAATCCATTTTTGATGGCTCAGTTGTTGAACTTTGCCAAAAGATTCTTGTTTCAGTCATATCATCCTGAATATGCAAATAAATATATTATTAAAACTAAAAACTTGGATTATTTGTTGATTAAACATTAATAACTTATAAGTATTTTGTTCAGAGTTATTATCATCCTTTGTTTTAAAGTTGTCTTAGGGACAAGTTTTCTTTGAGTAAAAATGTTGCTTCTATTTTCAATCTCTTGGTAAGTAAAATTTTGCTGATTTAATCAAAAACAAAAACGGGAAAATTTTCAGTGTCTAATTTGAATTTATTGTTTCTCTACTTTGACAGGATCATCTGCTTAGAGTTTCCAGAATATGGCTGTCTTCGGGAATACTTGAAGAAAATGGAATTCCCAATGTCAGTTGCGTCCCAATGCATGATTACAAGTGATGTAGCACAAGGATTGAACCAACTACACAAACTAGACATTCTTCACAGGAATTTATCATCTATTAGGGTCTATTTGAGACTGAACAATGGAAACGTAAGAATTCATTGATTATAAAAGCAGCCATTCTTTTTACTCTTCTTACTAACAGAAAATCCAACTTGAATTAAAATAGTTTTCATGATTGATACATAGGTACATTATGTAAGTATATATAGATATATATATGGTGAAAATTTTTTATAGACAATGAAGAAAACACATATTGGATGAATAGGTGTTTATTCATGGATATTTTGTTGGGAATGACCCCACATCATAAGTGAGATGGGAAAAATGAAAGAGAAAGCTTTTAAGAGCTGGTGTTACCTATGTTTGGACTGGGTGGACTGGGATTGTGTTTGAGCTTGCCTGTGGATGACTGGATTTTGTTTGGGATGAGGGTTCTTATATCAGTTATCATATTATTCATGTTTGATAGGGGATAGGCAAGTTTGTAAGAGTGTTCTTAGAGTTAGTTTCTTTTGTTTTTTCTGAGTGAGGGTAATTTGTGTCCTGATTGTGTGTGTATAAGCTTATATGTCTGGAGGAGTTACTCATAACATCTAAAAGATACATGTATGATCATACAAAATCGTTGGAAAGTACAGCACTGATAAATACAATCATACTGCAGTATATCCATGCAACATGCTGACTTATGGATTGTGTGCATCCACATAATAATATGTATCCAACTGGTATGCAGTCTATCTACATACAACTACATACAGATTGGACATTGTATCAATGCGATACTGAATTAAATACATAATGAATCTACATACTTGTGCTGGAAATGCCTAGTATATATCAGTGCAGTGAAGTGGCAATACATACATGGGATGCATAACTATGTGCACAGTATATACTCATACAATGGTGTCCATTGATTTAGTTAATATATAGCATACAGTCATACATCAGTATATGTCAGTTCAGTTACATTTATAATAAAAGCTCAATCATTTACACAGGGATGCAGAGTGCGTACTGGTTTCAATACATGTCCGCCTTAACCAAATGCATTCATACATCCGTTCTAGCATATGAGTGTTTACACGATTACTCATACATGCGTGCAAGTGCATTCATGTCTATTATATTGTACTTAACCTGTGTCTATTGGCAGGTTTATCTGATAGATTTGTTTTGGCCATTCTGCAATGATATTATTCTTAATATGTTGAAGAAGCCAGGGCTTTGTTTTATGGTGTTGTTCCTTTCAATGAGTGCTGCTTCTATTATCTGGCAGGTTATTCTATGGTGTATGTTTTTTTCTATGATGATTTTCTGGAGAGGAAAAGTGTGATCTGTTTAGGTGCTGTGGTACTAGTGTGTTTTTCTGGTCATCCTTTAGAAGTTCATATTTCCTCATTTCAATATTTCTTGATGTTTCACTGATGTAGATTTGGGGGCTGTTGTTGTACAGTACTTGGTATATACTTGCCTTGGGGTAAAACCTCTCTATGGTTTCCAGATTATATTGTAGATGGTTTTGGATGTTTTGGCTGTAAGTTGTAGTCCTAAATTTCTTTGGTTCTTGACGTGTATCTAACAGTTTTGCTGTTGGTGGTTGTGGAGTTGCTTTTGGCATTTTGTTTAAAAGAGTTTGGGTATTGGAGTTTCTCGAATGTCTGTTATATGTATATCATTTCTCTTTGTAGGAATCAGTGGCTATATATTCTTAGGGCTTGTAAGTAGAAACCAATAATTATTACAGATTTTTTTCTGGTTATGTGCTGTGAGTAGAAGTGGATGTGATCATTTTTGTTGATGGATTTGTGGTATATGTTTAGTTTTAGGTTAGTGTCCGTTTTGTATAATAAGGTATTCAGGAAGGGAAGGGTGTTGTTTTGCTCTGTTTCATGTATGAAATCTATAGTGGGTTCAAATTTATTGAGTCTGTCTATTAGGTTGGGTAGGTTAATGGTGTTTAGGTTAATTAAGGGGGCATTATCAATGTATCTAAGATATGTTGCTTCTTTAGGTATGATGTATTTGAAGGGGGGCAAGTAGCAATTCTGGATAGTTCCTGTGAAATGTCAGTGAATAAATACCTATTCACCCCTTTTTTTAATTATCTATAAATTTTCACCATATGTATACATATATATGTAGGATTAAATACCTATTCACTCAACATGTATAGACAAAAAGAAAGACCGCACAGTTATTTTTTATCTGACTTGGAATCAAGTTTCATGTGAGTATATGGGTTGTCTTTGCTGACTGGTGTGTATGTGAACTGGCTAACAGGAATTTGATGTATGTATTAGATTAAATTAAAGAAAGAAATCTCATTTCTAATGTCAATTTTGCCTTTCCAATTTCTCTTTTCAGTCTAATATATATATAGTTTGTCAATAAGTCTGCAACCTAATGATGAAAAAAAGTATTTATTTTATACAACAAACATTATTTTTCCAACGTATTTTCCTTCTTTTTCAGTTTATTTGATATAGTTGTGAATATCAAAAATACAGATCCAACATTATACCATAAAAATTTCAGATCAAAATTCAGTTAATAGCTATGTGTTAAGCAATGGATTTATTGATCTACTCTTGTATGCTTCTAGCATTATTTGTTCAATTATTTGTTTTGTGATTATAATCAGTTTCTGAGGTCTATAAAACAATTGTATTAACATCTTAAAAATTGATCTTAAAATAAATAACCATTACAGTTATTTTGCAAAGTTAAATGGAAATTGAAAAGTCAATTCTTGCAATATTTGACAAGAGGATGTAGGAACTCTTTATAATTTCATAATAATCACACCTAATCAATACAGTAAATACTATCAATCAATACAATAAATATAATCAAAAACAGAATCAAGAAATAAATACTTTCCTTGTGAGTAAATCCTTATACAATTTTTTTTTTATAACTTTATTTTGCAACTAAATTGGATAATATTCATTTGCAAATGAATTTTTTTGATGAAAAAAAAAAACGCTTTTGACCAGAATATGAAATATACTAGATAAAAAACAATTGAAATAACTTACTCACACACACACACACACACACACACACACACACACACACACACACACACACACACACACACACACATGTATCAATATATAATCTGATTTTGATTTTCTTTCTTTCAGAATCCATGTCTGAGAGCAGCCCTGGGAGATTTTGAATATGTTACCATATTTGGTTCTCCCTTGCAAGGGGCAGATAATCCACAATGTAAAAATCGGCAAAGTTTTTTTCTGCCTGACATTCGATCATTTGCTCTTATCACATTGGAAATGGTTTTGGCTGTCTGTAATAAATTATTGCAAATTCCTAAACTCAATCCTCACCCGGAAGCAACAGTATTGACGCCAGATCCAGGAAGCGACGAACACCTGCAGAATAGTCATCAACAAGAACATCAGAATTTACAACCAAATGAAATCAAGCAAAATATAGACTTTGACAACTCAACGTCTGATGAGAAAATCATGTATGTAAAAAACAAGATTGGTTATTTTCCAGCTGCCAGTGAAGAAAGCCTTTATCAAAAGTGGACAGACTTAAATCCAGAGTCTTTGAATGACACTCTTAAAAACAGGGTTAATAAGCAAGAAGAGAAGAAGAAACATGAACAGAATGGACAGACCATATTTGTAGCCCCTGCAACCAAAGAGAATCACACTTCGAAGTCTGGAACAGAATTGTTTAAAGCTTCAAATATTAGTGAAAATAGTGATTCAGCTTCTAGTGAAATTTCCATGTTGGTTGAAGTTGAGAAGGATAGCGAAAGTGAAGTGAGTCCAGCCGAAGCTGATGAACTGCTTTGCCATTACAAAGTCAGACGACATAACAGTAAAGCAAATAGATCCTTGCAAAGTCAGATGTCCACTGAATCAGATCCTTATAAATATCATTGGTCTTCCTTTGTCCCCAATTCTGATTATTCTGACATGGAAATTTCTGAGACTGACCAAGGCTTACAAGTTTTGCCTTCCAATGAAATGGAGGAAGTAGACAGGAGAGAAATTGTTGAAAAACACGGAAAAACAGGAGAAGCAAAACAAACAGAAACAAGGCATCCAAATGTATCGGGAGGAATCAATGATAAAGATGAGTTGGATAATTCCTTGCACAGACGGCTCAATATTGCAATCCAGAAAAAACACAAAGCCAGAAAGAATCTACAAAAGACTTTAACATCTCGAGTCATGCCTTTTAAACACCAACAATTTGTCTTGCCCTCTAGACAGAATCGGGAATCATTCAAACCAAGAAAAAATATGAACATAATTGTGAATGATAGACCCATGCAGTTTTCATCGGTTCTTCCTATCAACAGAAAATCACCAACATGTAAAAAGTCTTTCAGCCTGCTCTACAATGAAGACACTGAAAGATATGCATACCCTGATTCTGCAAGAGATAAATTTGGAAATAAGAGAAGTGAAAGTGTTAGTAGTTATGACAGTGGTGACAACTCCATCTTGTGCGTATCAGATGTGAGTTATCCTGCATCTAGCTGTTATACTCATGATATATCATCTCTTTCTTCTGCCACAGAAGCCTTGACAAAAAATATTTTGCAAGAAGATGAGAATCTTAAAATACTGTACCATGGGATCCATACTGCGGATGATAGTCTCAAGAAATTCTCTGACAGTGGTTTTGAAACAGAATCAACTCCTTCATATGGTACAAACAACACTGGAAAGCAGCCAATGCCGAGGACACATTCAAGAAAACTGAAAGAAATGACAACATCTTTTGTTCCATTGATTGAAAGTCTCCCAGGCTGCGTTGATAGTCAGTTAATTTCTCAAGATAGTATGGGAATAAGGGACAGAAAGGTGGACCATTCATCAAACAAAGAGACAAACATATATTCCTCTTTTCCTTGTAAGAATATTGAGGTTAATTCCTCAGGAAATCCGGGATCAGAAAAAAACGAAGGATTTACAAACCCTTGCTACAAGAAGAACACTCATCAAACAGGCTTAAACAAGACATCAGTGCCAATAACCTCACCATCTCCAAATTTGGCATCCGAGAGGTACAGGCAACTCCAAAGGCGAGGGGTTCCTCTCAAAATATCAATCGTATCTTCCAATTTGCAAAACGGAACTAATCAGATTTCAAACTTATCTCCAAATATTTCTGCAAACTTCGAGAAGTTTAACAGGTGTGGATCAGATCCAAACAATAGATTTTTCCCTCATCAAAAACCCATGCTATATTCTGGGGGAGAAGAAAACAAATCCGATGTTCATACAATTTCCGAATCTCAGAAGATCAACAGACAAAATTCCTTCACAGCCTCAGTTGAAGGAAGTCCTTTGTTTACCACCAAAGTGCTAGGTAGACCCTGTCCCCCTACCCCGACATCTGTTATGCCACACATGAACTTTAATTCCATGGGAAGGCCAGTCTTGGAGTCTCGGATTAGTTGTGATGATTTTCCTGATTACAGTCCCTTTAGTAAATCCAGTATGCGCCGTATTAGCCTTCAGAACCAAGACAGTGTTTTTGTGCCCAGTCGACAACTTAGTCGACTCAACAGCGCAAATCTCTCCCACAGTTCTTCTTTGTCCCACTTGAGTCTTCCAGGAAAAAGCCTTGTGGATAAATATAAACTTTTACCAGGCGTCGATGAACACCAGTTGGGTTACTGCTTAGATTTAGTTGAAAAGCAACCTTTCATTTGTATAGAAGATCTTCTGCCAGCCACTGAAAGTGCCTTTAAGCATCTGAGAGCAAAACTTGATTCCACAGGAGAACTGACGAATGCGGCCAAGCAGGTGAGCTTTTCAAACATTAAATTTTTTAGATGAAATATTGTAAACCATTCAACAACCATAGCCATCAAAGATGGCAAATGGTTAAATTCTTTTTTATATGTACATGTCTTTGTATGTTTGTTTGTTGGTGTGTTCCGGTGCTGCTGGCCATACTGTTTTGTCTACAGACTTGAAAATTGGCATTGGTACTCTACTATGCACCTTCAGAAAATGGAAAAAAGCTTTCTTTTTAACCTTTTGGGGGCCTTATTTTGATAGGTTTATAAATACTATCTTGATTCTCCAGGATTAGATATTTCTAAATATTTTTTTTTTAATCCATTTTTAGATGTTTTCCATTGAAAAATGCCAGTGATGTCATAAACAGCACTTATTTTGACCCTTGTTATTCTCTTTTTTACATGTTTTGTACTTTTTTACATGACTTCATATTTTGACACTATGGTTGCCCAATTATTTACTGTGATGACGAATTATTATTGATTTTCACTTCTATTTTCTTTAATCTTAATTTTAAAAAAAATAACATAATAGTAGTTTACAATGCTTCGTCTGATAAAAATAAAAATAAAAAAAGATAATTGCTTTACTGATACTACCAGTACAGAAACCAAAACAAACAGGTCTGGTTAGTCACTCAATAGAAACTGCCTCATAACTGACATCTTTTGGAAGCATGCTGTGCTGGGGATGATCAACAAAGAAATTAGAAAAAAAGGGTGATCAATGGATAAGTTACTTTCTTGCCCTTCTGAATTTTCAAAAAACAAGCATGAGAACTGCTTGATACAAACTAAGGGATCAATTTGGAATAAACTTACATTGCAAATTGAACCCTCCACTGAAAACCTATTTAGGGGGAAGCCCTCTAGCTCCATCAATGTGGCATGTAAGTGTCATACGTAGATAGCCAGCCAGCCAACTCGAAAATTGAAGTTTTAGCAAGAGTTTTGGTTGATGATTTTTAACATAGCATTAGAGAGATCAAAATAGAGAGCAGGTTCAAGGGTTAGATTTGATCATCTGCTGAGCTGTAGAGTTCTTGTAGCTCAGATGGTTAAGAGCTGCTGGGCATTTACCAGGTGTCCCAAGGTAAAACAGACATGAATTCTAATCTCACAAAGATCTTATTTTTTATTTCTGGTTCAGACTGTTCACTCACTGTTGTAGATTGACTGCCTGAGTCAAGGTGTGATAAGAATCAAGATGAAAGAAACTAGTAGTCAAAATTAATCCATATGAAAGCCAGACCTGCAAATAATTATGTTTAATTGTATAATTGCTGGTCTGTCTTGTCTGATTCCTGATTTAACCTAAAAATTATAATAGATTGGTTCATGTGAAAGAGATTAAAATTGCTAAAAAAACAATTGAAGGATTCAAAGTGAGATAGGCTGTTAACAATAAAGAATATGTCACAGAAATGCTCAAAACTTTATGTCTGATCACACATTAAAACAGCTTGAGTTGAGTTGAGACTTGAAGAAAATTTACCGAATAAAGTAGCCTGAGGCTCCTTAGTGCCGATCCCTGCATAAATAACCCTATCATTTTTTATATGCAAGTTGATAATGATATTCTATCATTACCTTATTTTTGTAATCAATCTAATGTAATTCTTTTTAAGAATAAACACGAAACTAATGTGTCGTTAATTCAATCAGAGGTCAAAAATGAAATTTAACTTCATAATCAGTACTGAGCCAAACGCACACTCTCGTTAATGATTTTTTCATTGATGCAATCAATGAAAACTTGATGGGGCTAAGTTGTAAATTCAGTTAATTTTTTATTTTTGTTAACATCTTTAATAGCAGAAACTTCGTGTTTCACACAATGACTCAGGAAGATGTAAATGTTCCAACATTTGAACCTCTAAATGGAATCATCAAAATCCATAATTAAAATTATCAGAATTTTGTATTCAAAACATTAAATACAAGCTATTCACTGAAGATTGGTATGAACAAGTAAATCTGCATGATCAGGAAATATGAAGAACTAACATCAATGATTCAGGAATAGGTTTGAGTCTCACCTTTGAGGCTTTTTTCTTGTTTCCAAGATACAGGAACATCTCCACTTTTAAAACGTTCATTCTACGCTACTTCTTCACTGACTAAAAAGGTTCAGAATTTTTCAGCATGCTTTTATAGAGGCAGCATGCACCATCTTCCTCTCTCTCCTGTACCTAAGTTGGCTGTGACTCCTATGCTTTCCATTGCCTCAACCATCAATGATTCAGCCTTATATATCATCATCACCATTTTTTGGTCTGGGAATGCTCAAAAATTTTTCTTATATAAATCAATTTAATTGCATCTTCACTTTATTCCATTTTGGCTTATGAAAGGTTTTTATAGGAAGTTCTACTTTTGGATAGCAAGGGAAACCATTATTCTAAAAAAAATGTTTTATAAAAAAGCCTTCTCCATAAAAAATTTCTTGAATTCAAAAAGAATAAGGTCATATTTTCATTTTCTCCTTACTAAATCCTATTTTGGATATCTGGTTAGCACCCCAGCTCTATAAAAACTAACAATTGGTACAGAAACAACAAATGGGTCTCCTTTTGTTTATTTCTTTTAGTTTACCTTTATTTTTCATTGTTTTTCTCCGATCTTAAATTTGTTGTAAATAACATTGGATTCTGATAATTTCTTTGCATTATTGTTATTTCAGTTAATGGACATTGTTGTTATTTGCTGGTATCTTGAGTCTCCTCCATCGACTGCCAAACTTTGTGAACAATTGAAAGATCCTGTGATGGAAACAACAGTCTAAAGAGAATGCTTCTTGCAAACCACAGATGAATGCAGCAGTACAAAAATTTTACCAGAAACAAACATCCAAAAATGGATATACAATATTCTGAAGACTGAAATTTCATTCATCACAGAATACATTGTTTTTTTTCATGATAACTATTGTAAAAATTCTGAGAGGTTACATTTGAGAAAATACCTGTAAAATAATGCATCAAAGTGAGATACATTTGATAAACTGTGTTATATTTCAAGATATATCCATACGAATTTTAAGATATATCCATACAAGTTTTATTTGAGAACAATTTATGGATGCAAATTGCATTTCTCAAAGCTAATATGCTCTTTAGTATTTGGCTCATAAAATTATTTGTGCCACTTAAAGAATAAGATGCACATGTATAACGTGAGTATTTTGTTCATGAGAATTGTCAGAAGAACAAGAGATGTGCTCAAGAAAGATAGAAAGGACTATCAAGAGTAAAAGGTGATAAATAAATGAAAAGAGAGCAAAATAAAAATGAAAACATTAGGAAAATTCAGTTGTATGGAAGAATAACATTTTATGAAGAAAGATTTAAACAAAACTGAACACAGAGAGAAGAGAAGGATATCCTGAGATGAGTAAACAAAAGAAGATTTTTCGTATAAACCATTTCCAATCATTTTTCTGATCAATTGTAAAACCCAGGTGTACTAGTTTTGTCACGTTTATCCATGTATATATCCATTTACTTATTTGTGACCCTCATGTCTACCCAACAGTATATTATGATGCATTACAGTTATCGGTGCATTATTGTATAAGATACACTTTATTACCATAGAACTCATTATTATAACCATGGAGATTGTTATCAAACAGTTGTAGTTACTAAAATCAGTCAGTCCTAAACAATTATTTAAAGTTAGCACAATACCTGACTTCCTCTGTATATCCTCTGCTAAATGTTATCAGCCGGTTATTGCTACCTAAAAAATCCTCTCCTAAAGTGATCACAATAAGCGATTTCCTCTGTACTTGTGTACTGTATACTTACTGTATTCATACAATTTTCTTCACTATGGAAATCATCAACAATACATACTTGCAAATAATTAATGAGATTATAATGTGTATTAACTAATAACATATTTTGTTATTAAACAATATATTGATTTTTAGTCCATTATACACTCTCAAATTGTACAGAACTCATGACAATTTGGATGGATTATTTGTCATCTATTGCCATGAACTTTACCATTAGTCTTATTGCAAAATATTGAGTGCATAAATTTGATTGGGTAGAATTCAATTATCAAATTTTAATGTATCATGATAATTATCTGGTTGTGAAATTTCATGGTTGTGTGTCAAGTAATTCAAAGAATGTGTATTTTCATGAGAATTAGAATAGTTCATCAAGTTGTTTGTTACCTGTGTACCTCTCTTACTCAGTGATTACTTCCCTTGTTAATCATAATAAAAAATAGCTAATCACGAGTAACAAATAATGTTATTCAAAATAGAAAGATTTTACAAATTAATTTGCCCTGACTGACTGATTAACCTAATATTAATCTTGGGTTATCATTCCAATGATATAATAACAGACAAGTTGCAGAAATGTCCTCTATTTTTTTTATTTTCAGTTATTTAAAAGACAAAAATTAGACCAAAAAAAAGTATTTTAGGTACACGTTATTATCATTGTTATTGACTTCATGAATGAAGATTCAGGAGAGTTTTCCACATCTATTACAATCCCTCTGATGGTCAGCAAAGCCCAAGTGGAAGAGCCAGGCCTTTCTATAAAGTTAGTAGGAGAAGTCTGGCAGCAGGGGGAAGCTTCCACCTTTTTTCTTCCGCTTTTGCTCTGCAGTTTGCTTCAGGGAGGCTGCTTGGTAAACCTTGTGATACCATGAAATGGCTCCAGTGCACATTGTGAATGATGTAGAGGATAACATGGTGGAAGTGCTTGAGTGGGCATAGGTCATGCTGGTTTATGACCAAGGATTCAGCACTTTATAGGAAAGTGGGCAATTTGATAGCTATGCAAACTCCTGTTTTTGTGCCTTTCCTGTGGTTTTATGTTGCCTTGTACACATTAGTCTAGTCTATCATTAGCTTGGTCTGGCTTAGCCTTATCAACACATGTATTGAATCACTGTAGCCCCATAAATGGCTTGCCCAACCAACCAGCCAAGTGAACTACAGATTCTTCTCTCTTTGCTTATCTTTGTGTGTGTGTGTGTCTGTCTGTCTCTAGGTCCTCTTGGTCATATTTTGGGGGCTACAATCTTGAAAATGTGCATGAGAACACCAGTTGGCACCATCTAAAAGACCTTTTTTTCTTTCAAAAAAGTGCTTTTTGGGGTTTCTAAGGTTATTTTGGACTAAACAGTACCCAAATCTTGTGCTGGTATTTTTTAGATAACTTTTGATAAAAGATCTGTCTCTTTTTAGAGAATTTTTAGATAATTAGTTCCGGCACATGTGCGGGTAATGCTGATTCATTTATGCAAGGTATATATATTGGATAAGTATGTTCAGTTATGAACGATAACTAACAATAAAGTTGGAATAGATTTCTAAGCTCTGCACTTTCTATGGTTCAAATCTTCTTTGTCAGAAACTGTCAACCAAAACTGTCAACATAGGTTTAGTCAGTTTTTAAGTTGGTCTGGCTGACTGGCTAGCATGTGTACAGGCTGTGCCAATAGAGCTAGAGTGCTGAAAATTTAAGCATTCAATCCTTAGGTCCAGAAATTTTTTTTTGATCCCCAGCCCTGTTTTTTAGTGAAGGGTTCATTTTACAATCTAAGTTAACGCTAAATTGAACCCTAACTTTGAGTCCATTTTTTTTTAATATTCAGACTTTTTAGTGATCACTGCCCAAACAAAATACAAGAGAAGTAACTTATCCATTGATCACCCAATTTTCAAATTTTTTAATTGATCATCCCCAAAAAGGCCTGTTGCCAAAAGACTTTGGTCGAGTAACAATTTTTATTGAGTGTGTGAAGTTGACATTGATATTTACAAAAACATTGTTTGAGAAGATAAGTATATAGTGCTCTTCCAATATAGGAATAGAGCACTCTGGTGGATGGGGAATATATGCGTAAATAAATGTATCACTTGAATTCAACTTTACTGACCGTCCAGTTCCATGGAGCAGAGGTAGGATACCGGCCTCTCGGTCTGAAGCAAAGGTTTCGATCCTGACTTGTGGTACTGGATAGGATAACGGATAGTCTATAGCTACACTGAAGAGTTGTAATACAACGAAACAGCTGTCTGTGGATGACACAATATATATATATATATATATATATATATATATATATCCTTCAAGCATTAATATTTGTCCGGGAACAGAGGCTTAGATTTGATCTTTGGAAGAAAACATGTAGTCAAGGCTTTCTAGATGTGAGGCTGCACATTACAGCATTCTTTAACCATATACCACTGGCTATAAATCAGTGTGTTGCTGTTATGCATTTGCTACAAAATACAAAGTGTTTAATTTTTCATTTTTAGTTTAGTTTTTATCTATATTATCTGAACCCATGGAAATTCCATGGTGTCTAATACTAAGATATTACCATTACTCTCACATTGGAGTTAAACAAAAGAAAATCCAGATAAGTGAAATATATGAACCTTGCCAGAATATAGATGCTAACAAGCTGTTTTATTTTTTTCAAAAGTAGAAAATATTATTTTTGGTCTGCTTATTTTTTATTATTTACAGCTCTGTGCTCTGTGTATGTCAATTGATTTCAAAATGATTTACAGATATTTCATTTTAGAAAAATGCAAAAAAACAAAACCAAAACAAACCAAATGCCCTTCCCCTAAAGTCCTTTAACATAGTGACCCTTAGTTTATACACCCATCTTCATCTCCAATTGGATTCTGGTCTTCCTATATTTTTGCCCGTACAAAAGGTGATGATTTCAGGCAAAAAGAGAAGACAAAATTCTTTATTAGAGCTAAACAAAAGAAAATCCAGATAAGAGAAATACCAAAATCTTGCCAAAATAAACATATTAACAAATTTTTTTTATTCATCATCATCAGTCTTTTATCTTCTGTCATTGGACATAGACCTTCCCCAGGATTTGCCAGACCTCTCTATCATCGTCATAGAGCCAGTACTTCCTGAACTTGTCAAGTTTGTCTCGCCATTTCATATTCAGCCAATCTCGATTTTGCATTTGATCTCTGGGGATCAACATTGTGAGTCAAGGTTATTACCAATGGAAAGTAACTATATTAAGTATAATAACATGGAAAATGCAACTAATATGTCTATTATCATCATCATCGATTACTTTTATTATCTGTCTATATCCCTGTGGTCTGTAACTTGACTTTTAGGCTTTAGACTCATGAGGAGGGAGTAAGGAAATGAATTACTGTTACAGGGAAGGTGGCTCTAGTTCAAGCATAAACACCCACTTCCACTCTTACCCTGTTTTATTACATTGCAAGGTTGGTTGGGAAGTAAAATAGATAGAATGAAAGATTTGAGGAGAATGAATAATGATTAGAAAGCATAACAGCAGAATAATTGTTCACTTATGATTCTGAATCACCATTAGGTACAAAAAATGTGGGAAGTTTTGACTAATCTTTCATAATTTGATTCATTTCTTATCATTCAAAGCAAAAATGATTGAACTATTTTTGCTTTCAGTCAGCCATTTTGTTTAAAGCTTCAGATAATGAGAGGACATAAAAAATTAAGTATTGTATGAATTTGTACAAAAATAAAATCCACAACATGGTATTTAAAGATAAATTGAATGTCTGTCATGTATAATAGCCTATACTGTAATAATTTTTTAGGCTTTGACAAAAAAATTTCTGACTCGATAAATTTCCCAAACTTTGTGTTTAAAGATCAAGAAAAAGATGTTATGAAGAATTTTCATAGAAAACATATATGTAAATATGAATGAGTTTGAATGTTTAAAACATTTTCATACGTAAAAAAAAAATAAAAATAGAAAAAGACAAAAACAAAATAAAGAGATTTCATAAAGTTTTATTTGTACGTGTCTTTCAATGATGAATTTTTCCTTTCAGGAGAATCCAATGTTAATCTATTGCTTTTTCATTTTTATGAGAGAATCACTTATGTCTATTACACAGAAGCGATTTCCATTTGTGATTACTGAAGATTGACAAATATTAAATACAAGCAATAAAACTGATTGCCTTAGGTATCCCTTGTAATTCATCATCTAAAATTCTTCTTTGTATATACAATCACATTTTTACCCTTTGTACCCAATGAGTAAATGATGTGCAGATAGCCTAACAATAAGCAGCAGAGAAAATGGATTCAGTCAGGTACTGTTCACTTCGCACTAATGCCCTTGAGAAAGGCATGAATCCATCACTTCTCTCCTAAAGCTATAGATAAATAGCATGTAGACCAGCCTCTTCAGCATTGTTTGGCAATCAGTTTAGGAGACAGACAACTCTGAGAAAGTCCAAACCCTTGTCCAGTGTTGTTAAAGGCTAGCTTTGGACAGAGCAGTGGATTTGATCCTGAAATATATAGTTAATGAGGCTCTGGTGAAGCTTTTAACAAGCAAGGAATGGATTATGATAAATTGCTCAAGTAAAATAAAAGAGAATAAAAATAGATGGACAAAATAAAAAGACTGTCATCTCCATCTTACCATAACACCTCATGTACAAATGGAAGATAGGAAAAGTGCCCTACTGGCTGCAGGAAAAATACATCGACTTTACTTAAAATAATCATCAGATAAGAATCAAAATTTTACTTCCAATGAAGACATTTGAATTTAAATTTCTGTAGAAGTTACTCTAAAAATGATGGCTTTAGTTCGGCATCTTTAGGAGTCGGCGGCCATCATCATGAAATGTATATGTATATATATATTTATGTATATATATATGTTTAATAATTAATAATTGTCTCATCCACAGACAGCTGTTTCGTTGTATTACAACTCTTCAGCGTGGCTATAGACTATCTAATATCCCATCTAGTACTATGAGATAGGATCGAAACCTTTGCTTCAGACCCAGAGTACTTCTGCACAATTATATATATATATATATGAATATATATATAATTAAAATTGTGTTTTATTATAGTGAAACTACATGATAAATGATCTCCTGTTATTGCATGGTGAATGTACCATATGGCCTAGACAATGTGAAAAGAATAAACAATTAAAGAAAATAAGGCTACTGCAGGAATCAAACCTGCGACCAATAGGGTAGCCTCTCCAATGTAGCATTACTCTTACCATTGAGCAAAACAGCTACCGGTAATGCAGAGGCCCAACCAACTGTTTTAATTCCTCATTTTGTTTATTCATTATCTATATCTGCTTAGAATATTAAAACCGTTATTTAGGCTTTTGCAAATGAAACATTCACTGTGTATAAACTGGAGATCATTTCAAATAGAGTCTCAAAATATTTTAATGTAATTTACAATCATTCTATTGGACCATATATCCATTTCTTAATAACATATATATTTACATATATATATATATATATATATATATATATATATATATAATGTGAATACACATTGTGTTTTATATTGGATTTATATTTCTGCAAAAGTTACTCCAGAAATAATGGCTTCTGTGGATTTTCATTAGACTGTAACTTCCATATAATACATTATTCATATTGACTCAATGAGGTCACATGATCCAGAACAACCACATAAAATGATCAATACTAGACGAAGGTCCTACATTTAGATAATTTTATACTGGAAAGTTCCCCAAGGAAGGGAATTTTATTCCATTTCAAAGTGTGAATAAATGAGCCTCTGATGTTGGTTCAAATTGTCACATTCCTAACTGACCTATTTTTCATAATGGAATCATCAGAATGAAATACATTGATAACAATTGAGCAGGAAATGCGAGGAGAGTGTTAAAAAATGTGATATTCCTGTGGTCATAGCGACCACTCCAGCTTCATAGACAGAGAAACACAAACACTGACAAGAGAATGCACCTCCGTTCCTTTCTTTTTTTACCCTTCTTTCGGCATTACATGAGGCAAAGATAGGTGCTGACTTTCCCAGGCCAAAAAACTTGCAGATAAGGCTAAAAAAATGAAAGCCTTTCCGTTTATATTTTCATTAAATTAAGTTCCTTTCTATGATTTTTCTTTTCATTGGTGACTTTACTAACATGACATTTTACCTTGAAACTTCACGTCTGATCAACTTTTAAAACAGAGAAAATGAATAGTATTGCATTGTAATCTTACATTCACACCTTTTTAGATAATTTTATTAATGCCATGTTTCTATTATGAATTTTCCGTACTGGCAGGGGGTGGGGATGATGCTGAAAATTTTGATCAGGGGAGGAATCGGTTGAAAAAGGCTGAAAACCCCTAATTTGCATAATCTAAACTATTTACAAAACTGAATAAGCTCTTGATGTGAAATAGAATCCAAATGTAATATTCATTTGTAAATAGTTAATCTGTGTGAGAAGATTTACAGATATATTTGAATTTCTAAGATAAGATTTTTTTTTTCAGAAAATAAACTACTAAACTTGTTTCAATCAAAGAGTCTATTATTTCAAATCATACTTTGGAGATATTTTTATCAGTATGATTGTTACCTTTAATGGATAAATCAATTGTTATGGACAGAGACATAAAAAAAGTTGCACTGTTTATAATGGAAGTACATTAGAAAATTAAAAATGAAAATCCATGGGAGGCCATAGTGGTGAAATTTCTGTATGTGATGGCATCTATGGTGGTTTGGTTGGATTTTTTGTGGTTTTCAGTGGTTTTGGTCAAGATTGGTGGGCATTCTTAAAAACTGGTTTTCATGATTATTTGTAATCTAGGTCATGAGTGTTAGGCTGCTTGGATATTTGATAAAGTGATATCAAATTGCCCATAGGTACATGACCTTACATGATGGATATTAATGGTGGGGAAGAACTATAAGTGTATTAACAGAATACAATGGGAGATTGGTAATAATAGGGATGAAGTATTGAAAATTATTTAGGAGTATTCTGGTGGTGAGCTATGGGGTTGAGGCTATCCCTAGTGATAATCAAAGTCATGAGAGGTATAAGTTAGAGGGGGTTCTTGTTATTTATGATCGAGTATCAGTTGAGAAATGCAACCTCAATGGTCATTGTAGATGTTCTGAAAAGTCATATAACTTTGAGTAGTACAAGAAAAATGGACTATACATGTGTTAATTTGTAGGGTACTAGGTGACTATGTGTGACGATCCCAATGTTTTATGTACAAGAAGAGTTAAGCATGAATGGGGTTAAATAAGATTGTAACATTAATTATATGTAGGTGGGGGTCAAGATTATATAGGTAGGGCTATTATGGAGAATAAGAGTATACGTATATTGAGGTGTGTTATGGTGTTGGGGTGTTATAGTGCATATTCATGGGCTGGGGTGGAAGAGTAGTATTAAGTGCAGGTATAAAGATAGTGAGTTGATAAGCATAGAGTTATTAGGAGTGAGAGGATTATGGTGTTAGAGCTTGATGTGGTTGAAAATTCAACATATATATATATGTTGCATTTTGGGAAAACGAAGTGAACTGTAAGAAATAAACAAGAGATAAAGAACAACAGTTAAAGTTGGTGTGTTGACCTTACTATATAGGTGGAGGCACACTAGCAAGGACTACTATATCAGGTGAGTGCAGTAGCTAATTGGGAATATAAAGGAACTCAGGAATGCTGAAGGTATCAACCCACCCTTATATAGGACTAAGAAAAGGACCACTCCCTCACTGGGTAAAAGGGCGGGTAACTCCAAAGGAATTTTGTCAAACTGAATAAAAAAAAAAGCAAGAAAGTTAGCTTTCACATGAACAGCAGAACAAAAGTCTTGTACAACGAACATGTGGAAGACAAACACACAGCTGGAGAAAGTAGACCACTGCATCTGCCTAGGACAACAAACCTCCATGAAATTCTCAAAAAGAAGAAGAAATCAAGCAAAAAATCACTCTAGAATGGCAAGCTTTCAATAGAAAAAGTTCAACATTCAAGAACAAGAAAATCCCATTAGTCCTAAAAAGTAAGGGTGTACAACCAATGCATCCTCGCAATATACACACACAGAGCTGAAACATGGAACCCAAAGAAGAGACTGACCCTCAAATTGAGAGTCATCCAATATGCATATGAATGAATCCTCCTCAATCTAACATGGAGAGATCAGAAGAAAGTACAATATACTAGGGAAAAAACAGGAGTCTAGAATCCATTAGAAAACTTAAATAGCAATGGGCTGGTCATGTTACAAGGATGGCAGACAACCACTGGACATCATGACTTACAACATGGATCCCCAGTGATCACATGCAAAACCAGAATATAAGATGGTGAGACAAACTGAATCAGTTCAGAAAGTATTGGCTCCATGATGCCCATGATAGAGAGGTGTGGCGAATCCTGGGGAAGGTCTATGTCTAATGACATGCTAAAAAGCTGCTGATGAGAAACAATGCCTTCATTTTATTTTTACTAACAAATAAACACGAAATTGGTACAAAATATTGAAACAAAAATAATCCTAAAAGCACAAACTATAAGTTCATACCTCAACAATATATATATTTATAGATAGATGAAACAAAATGAAATAGCTAGATGAATAAAAAGTAGAAAAGTAGTGCCCTTTACGCTAGCTACAACATCAGTTGTCCCTGCCTGGGCTTCACATAATCACAAGTTTCTCTGTCTTGGCTTGTTCTTTGACGTTTGTGATATGTGAATTAGACTTAGAGGAGATAAGCACCTAGAGTTGCGTCACTTCACCATATGCTATTTTGCCCATAACTGGGGGGAGAAGAGATAGATTCATACCTTTCTCAAGGGCATTTGTACCAGTTTCAGTGTCAGTAGGAGTTGGAGCTTGGGATGCCGAGTCCATTTTGTGCTTAGTGATTGATAATAGATAGATAGATGAATATCAACTTAATAAAATAGATAGATAAATAGATATATGGGATAGATAGATAAAATAGATAGATAGATAGATAGATAGATAGATAGATAGATAGGTATGAATAGAATGAGATAGATATGAACAGAATGAGATAGTTAGATATACATGAACAGAATTAGGTAGATAGATAAATGGATAGATATGGATAATATGAATAGAATGAGACATGAATAGAATGAGATAGATAGATATACATGAACAGAATTAGATAGATAGATAGATAGATAGATATGAACAGAACTAGATTGATAGATATGAACATAATTAGATAGTTTGATAGATATGGACATAATTAGATAGATAGATAGATAGATAGATAGATAGATAGATAGATAGACAGACAGACAGATAGGGACTACCATTTTCTTTTCATGTTCTAATCATTCATTTTACTGGTTCATTTTGGAAAATAATATTTACAATGAAAGGGGACATAATTCACACAATGTTTACTTTTTTGACAACATGAAGGAAGAAAGATGGCGTCGGAAGTCAGGAGTCGCTTCCCAGACGTTAGCATTCTCCGACAGTTTGTTAAAGATCGACTTGTCTATCAGCTTGAGTCCGTGAGTTTCAAAAAGCACCAGTTGTATTTCTTTGTAGTCTAAGACACAAAAACATTCTTACTTTGACTATATTCCTTTATGAATACTACACGGGGCGGTGGTCTCCTCAGTAAAAACAGGATTGGCGTTGTGTAGTAGTACTGACTCTTCTTCTGCTGTTATAATTTTTTCGTATTGATCTTATGTTCATTTATGCGTCAAGTTTCCATTTTTAATTCTATTCTTTTCATATGTGTCCACATATTTGACATAGACGTCTAATACACTGACGATACCTTTGAAGAAAGGTGAGGGCCTGATGCACCACCCACATTTTTTGTACCGTTAAACCTGATCATTTCACTATTGCAAAAATGAGTTGCACTTCGTACACACTTGACACAATCCGGGAGCACAGACTACTGCACAAAAGCTTTGCATAACATTCTAATTAAATCAAAAATGCTAAAATAACAACCTTCACAAACCTAACGGGTAGACTCTGGTCTGGTGATAAGGAAAATCATAAAATACTTCACGGCTGCAGTTTCGTACGGGCAACGGAGAATAAGGGTCTAGTTTAGTTTGGAATTCAGTTATTTGTTAATAGAACCCCCACCCGAAACCTCTGAAAAATAATTTTCCTCAAAACTGAGTAAGAGAACGAAGGTGGTCATATTGATTTAAAATACATAAAATTTACACTGAAAAACATTTTTCCCTAAGAAGACGGCAACTAAACCGACCCCAAGATATTATTTTCTTGTTGAACTTTTAGATTGAAGTTAATTGATTGAATGAATGAATTTTGGGAACATTTCAACATTTTTCTTTTGTATCTGTTCATACTTGGTAGCTGTGTGAACATTTTTCTGTTTTTCTTCCTCTGCAAAGTTAAGCAGGAATTCATTTCTTTTCTCACGTGACTTGACACTAATTGAAACTTGAAAAAAAAAAAAAATCCAACCCCCCCCCTAAAAAATTACACAAGGAATTTTTGGTAGGAAAAGATAGCATGATTAATGCAGTAAATTAGTTCATTCGGTTTCCGATTTTGATGACTAAGTTCACTCAATTTATTTTACTATTTTGGTCTTTTTAATCTTTCAACAACTCAACGAAATAACTAAAGTTGAGAAATTAAAAGTCCTTCAATGAAATGATTTATTATTTACTAAATGTAGCTTAGTTTTGGCACAAGGCCACCCACCCAGTGAGGACCAAACTCCCAACTTAGTCTTAATGATCTGCAAAACTAGCTTGCTAACCAGTACTTCACTATGCAGTTCTCATTGGCCATGTGATTTCAAACATTTTAGTTGAAAATTTAAAAAAAAATGACTGTAGAAAGAATACCTAGGATGCACTCAGAGAGTGCATGCCTCTGCCAAGGCTATTATTACTAAAAACAGAAAAAAAAAATTCATATCTAGCTATGATGAAGGGAAGGTAACTGTAAAAATCCCTGGATCCGCCTCAGAATTTAATCAACTCTTCCTTATCCCATGGCCTATCCTTTCACAAAGTGTTATAAAAATTAATTGAGAACTGTTGGAAATTATAGTGTGGATAAAAATGCGAGAATGTATAGAAGAAAAAAGAAGGAATATCTTTCGATTGAAAAAAACATTCTTGGATCTGCTCCAAAATTTAACCAATTTTTCATTACTTCATGGCCTACCCATCCAGAAAATTTTGTTGAAATTAGTTAAAAACCTTTGGAGTTAAATCTCCAATTTATTTGAAAACATCTGTTCTAACCAGAAACTTACAGTTTGTCCTGTGAGTATGCGATTTTGATCGATATCCTCACTCATCAAAGATTTGTTGAATTTAATGATGTAAACATATTGACAAATTTGGCTCCTGTATATTTCTAGAAGTCTGTGCAAAGATTTTTATAATCTTATAATTCACCAAATCTCTGTCCGTCTGTATGTATTTATCTACCGCCAAAACAACGCTACATAGAAAAATTTCTATGGGTACTACTGGGACCCTGGAGCAGGTTTTTAGCAAATTAGGTTTTGAAAATCGACTCCCCAAACATGTTTTAGGAGGGTGTCTGATTTACAATGAGGGTTCATTGTGAAATATACACCTTTTATTTTTCCTGCATGAAGTGACGCAGTTTGTATTCCTCATGTTTTCGAAGTGACTTCAGAATAGAATTGCGAGAGAGTGTACGTTTATCTTTTATGAACCCCCTCCTAATTTTTTAAACCCTTCCCAAAATTTCATTTTGAACACCACTTCCCCAGATATCTTTTTGTAAAGATTATTAGAAAAAAAAAAAATTTCTGATTAATTTAAAAATAAAATCTAAAAATAGTATTAAATTAATGTTTTTAGGTGTGTCCATATAATTCTATTAGATGCTTTTTGGTCTGTTGATCTCAGTTATGTTAAATTACTGAAAAAAGAAGAAAGAGGTGTGATGTCATTAAAAGTATGACATTATTAAAGAAAGTCAGTTGTTTGAAATTTTTTCCTTTTTTCATGGAGTAAGGATGTTTTTTTTAATTTTTTTTATTGCAGCTGCTAATGATGTCATAAGATAATACATGAGGTCAACATTTTTGTATTTAAAAAAAATACTAGAAATGGCCCCAAATTCTAAAAATGACCCAAATATGGCCAATCACAATTCTTATTGAGATTACTATTTACAGAATATAACCATATTGCAATATTTTACAAGTATGAGGATCAGTTGACTCAAAGAAAGAATACTTGCTTTTCTTCTTCTTCCTACTATGACGGATGGTGGACACATCGTTGAACTTATGGTTTTTGTTTTCAATTATTTAAAATAGATTAAAACTAAAATAATTTTCAAATTCAAATGTTTTAAAAAAAAACAAACTAATCAATTGTTAAAAGATTTATTCAATTTTGACTTTAAATTTAAACTAGAATTTCACAGAACTTTGAAATATGTGAATAGATTTAAAACAAACACACAATGGCCATGTTTATGTATCAATTTGACATTTCCTTATATGAGGCCCCTGCTTTTAATATTAGCCCCCACTTTTGGGGACTTCAGTATTAAATCACTTTTCAAAAACAAGTTAGATTAAATGCTGTCTGATTTCAATCAATCTATATCTATGTATTTTTTTAAATTTTACATTTAATCAGTTTAGTTTTTATAATCATAAACTTGCCTGTTTATTTCTTTTTGATTGACAGATTCCTGGACAAAAAGATTTGGTGTTTGACAAACAACTTATGAAACCATTGGATCGGATTATTGGAGCAACAGTTTTAAAGGTCTGTGGAATGGTCTCCTTTTGTAGATATACCATTTATTCATCTTCATCTTCTTCTTCTTATTCTACAAAAAAAGAAAAAATTTCTTCTCCCTCCCAAAGGATGAAGTCTTCCTGCATCCTATCCCACTGATGTCTATTCATGGTAGTGTGCAACCATGTTGGACCTGTGTGGTGCACTAACTCATTGCTCCACCTTATCTCCAATCAGCCCATGGAGAAGGATTTTTAACTATGGATAGTCGCACTCGATATGCTTGGCCTGGGGTTTCTGTCAGGAACCTTCATTTTGCTGAGTGTGCTCCTGCATTAGGGTTCAGCATCCAGCTGTTCCTGGTTTTGTATACAGAGTTGTCCTTCTTCTAGACTGGTTGCCTCCCAAAACCAGAGAGCCCAGTCTTTCATGAATATGCTTTGTTATTTTCATGAATATTTAGTTGTGTATTCAATTTTGTCTCTGATGGTCTATAAATATGGCTTATTTTTAAAATCTAAGATTGTTCAGCAAATGTGATGCATGTTGACAATTTTCTAAATGTTTGAAATAAATCTAATGTCAATTCCTTTGAGGTGAGGAATTATCATTATGTACTGATTCATTTGAACAATTGTCCTCAGCTTGGTTGTTTTTATATTCACACTGTTTCAGCTATTGTACCCCCTGTCCTTCAAATGCCTGCCATATTTGGTAATGTTCTCAGAATTTTGATTTTAGATTTCCATGGATTGAATGAAAAGTTCAGTTGGAAATTCCAAAAATGTAACTGAATATGAAAGGCATCTGCAGGAGGCCTGAGAGTATAGCAGCAAAAGCGTGAATATGAAAACAACCATGAGGACAGAAGTTTGAAAGAATCATTTTATAATATTTGATAATGCATGGGTATTCACTTTGGATAAAATTGAAATTCAAAAAGTTTAAATATTTTCCATTCATTTTCTATTAACAATTTAACAAAAAAAAAGAAGTTTTATGCAATTAATATGAAAAAAATTGAAACATTTACGGCAAAATGTTAGTTTTCAAGTGCAGAATACTTAATAGAATACATTTTATATAATGATTGAAATAAAAATTAAACAAAGGTTTGTTTATTTGGCACCTGCAGTTTTTAAAGCATTGTTGTTAAGCATGTTGGGAAGAAGATTTGGTAACTGCTGGTTGTGTACATATTTTCATGTATCAAGAAATCTAATCATTTATGATAAGAGAGTGTGCTCCAGCTCGAGCTCTTTCAGGGATGTTTGGTGGAGGGAATCGGTCCTTACTTGCTGCTCCCTTCAACATCACAAATGCTGAATTATTTCAAGATCTGGTGATTGTGGAGGCCAATCCAAGTGTTGAAATTCACTTTCATGCAATTTCAAACCAACTTTTAACAACTGTGTAAATGGGTGCAACTGGTCAGCCAAAATTTACTTATAATCTTGGCAGTTCACTCTGGCATGCAGTGCTATTGATAGACCAATTCCATGATATTGCCGCCTAAATCATCACAGATCCACCTTTATGCTTATTTGTTGGAATGAGACAGTCAGGATCAAGAGCATCTCTTAGGCTGCCTCCAGGTGTAAACTTGGCCAGATATTGGAAATAATGTAAAAGAAGATTCATCCTATTATATTATATTCTTCCATTGGTCCATTGTCATGATCATTATACCACTTTTTACAACGTTCCATATTGATTTTTGAAAGCAAAGTTTTGGCAATTACTGCCCAGTTTCCATTATGTCCAAGTTCAATAAACCAACATGAGGGTTGTGTAATGACATGTATTATAAACTGCAATACATACAATGAGGTTTATGTAGCATCAACATAGTTCAGAAATACAAGTGAAATCAGCAGGTGTTTCCATTATCTTGTCCAACCCCTGTACGTCTATATATAAAATACAATGTGCATCCATACATTCTTTTGTGTATGTAACACATTAGTACATCACCAGAATAGTCCCCCACAAAGAGAAGTGTGAAATGCCAATTTCTATGTGGTAGACTCTTTTGGTGACATAGAAATAGAATTTTACATATGTTAAACTTGATAAATAAAACTCTCTAATTATCCAATGGTGAATAGAATGTTATTTGTAAACTTGGGGGATGGGGGGGGGGTCAAGACACTTTCATTTAGATACTGACATATTTATAAATACATAAAAATCTTTTTGTATTCAAACTGAAAAAAAAATGTCACAAGAGGCAGTTCGCCTAGCTTTATGCAGTAGATTTTTCTGGTGATTGAATTTTATGTTAAACTTGATGAATAAAACTCCAATTAATTCAACCTTTAGTTTAGTTTAATTTTCAAGAAGTATTGAAGATAAACAAGAAAATTTGGAGCAACATAATCTTTTTGATATTCGATTAGTACAATGCAAAATTACTTGAATATTTGCCGTCATCATTTAATTGTATGGATAAAGTAGTTAAGTTATAACCAGATAGATTGCACCGTTTAAATCCATACGAGTTTGTTATTTTGTTACTGAAGTTTTTCTAAGCTTAGAATTATATTTTTTCTTAATTCTTGATTTTTATTTCTTCTTTTCAGGAACATGGAGTTGCCAAAATTTTCAAGATTGATCCAACCCAGAAATCACTGCCAGGATGCAATCAGTAATTAGTTGAAATATTTTGATAAAAAATAATTCACAATAAGCAAATGTTTACATTGTTCACATATAGAATGAGAATTTTTTTCGATTACTACTTTTAACTGACCTCATTTTTTGGCAAATATTTCTAAAATTTTCAACACAGTAATTGTCAAAGGAGTGATAGAAAAAAATGGTGATGAAAATATATGAAAGACTTATTAAATGCTTTTCATTCTGTAGGCTTGTGTTAAATTAAATTAGTGCAATTGAAAACAATTGAATGACTCTTGTTTGGAGTAAATAACAAGTTCATTTTGGTCCGCAATGATTTGGGAAGAGCAGCACTGTGTTGCCAGAGGAAAAGGGATTACTATTATTTAAGTGAAGGAAGGAAAGCAATGAAAATGTGGCAAGATTTTTACCACTCCATTAGTGAATTGACAAGATGGCTTTGGGAATCCTTACTCGTATAACTCGGGGTCAAACACTTGCTTCCAGGAGCATGTCAATTAGTACTTGACGTTTTACCATCTATTTTTTTTGGTTGATGGCTGACAAGTTGGTCATGTGATTGGTGAAGAGGTTAAATTCACAAATTAAAGAACTGAATATTCTGAAGAGAGAATTATTTGTCAGTGGAAATTTTGCAATGTTCTCATTGGCTTAGCAGGATCATGAGACCTTAGCTACACCCTCTTCCCTGAGTACATAGCCATAGGTCAAGTCAAATGTTTTGAATGTCACACATTAAATTTGTTTTTTATCTTATACAGAAGTGGTCACTCTTGGAGACTTTGTATGGAACCACTTAATAACAAACTATCAGTCGCCAAACCTGATTAGAGACTATGCTTGTCCCAAGCAATTAGTGCCTACATTGGCCATTGTCAAATACACAGTCTCAAATTGCAATAGTCTTCCAAATACCCTTGTGAACCATTTGTCTTATATCTTATGGCCTTATTGTTGAACCGAATAAAATGATGAATTGAAAAATTACCAAACAAATTTAAAAAACATGTCATTGGTCTCCCGCTCGCACCCTATTACTTAATGTGTTTGCGGAGCAAAAAAGTTTGTCCTGCCATTGAAGGCAACTCTGCTGAATGATGGTGGGTTTGAATCTTGAGCTTGCGTTGTTATGTCAATTTCAGTCATACACAAATAGACACATAACTTGCAGGCTTTTGAAGTTACCAAGTGCACAAAATCTTGGTGCCTTTGAAAAAGAATGCAGAGTGCTAAAGGTTAAGACTCTGAACCTTCATTGCCCACCTCTATGAAATAAGAACATGGTACATAAATTGGGCAATTAATTGAAAAAAACAAAAAAACACCATCACAGTCAATAGTTGAAAAACCATAACGTCAAAATTTAAGTCATATAAAAAAATTCCATCAAAGAATAAATATGGTCAGAATCAATTCTATTTATGACATCATATGCTATTTTCCAGTGGAAAACCTCTGAAATTAAGTAAAAAAAAAATTCTCAGATCCTCCAGAATCTAGATGTTATTAACAAATCCATCAAAATAAAATGTCAAAAAGGTTTTCTTCTAAAAATGAAAAAAAAAAACCAACACAAAAAGAAAGTATTTTTAGAAGGGATCCAGTGGAGTACTGATGCCAATTTTCAAGTCTGTAGACAAAACGGCATGGCCAAGCATGCCGGTACACATGAATACATAAACAAACACATACATATAAAAAAGGATTGAACCCTTTGCTACCTATGGTTGTTCAATTCAAATATTACATTGTGTCCAATGCTCTAGTATTATGCCTAAGGGTCTATCTAACAAAGCTCATTATGAACAATTGTAGGGCTGGGATAGACTGCCATGAGCAGTAGTCCTCCAAATACCTTTGTAAACCATTCGACTTGTATCTCACGTACGGTATGCAAAGTTGTCATGAGAGATCAGCTAGCCAAATGGTATTTTTATTTCTATTCTACAGGTAGTCTCAAGTTTCTTTCAATCAAATTATAATTTCTAACAGATAAAAACTGCCTTCTGATTTATAACACAAGTTAAAAGGTTTTGTGTTCATTTGTATGCAGTTTACTTCCCAGGATTGAAAAACTGTTGGAAGAATCATGTCTGGACACATTCATTTCAAACAAGTAGCTTGTGTAACAATATTTCTATTTCCTAGTTTATCATTTGCTCTAAGGTTGCAAAGATCTGAACTGACACTTTGACAAAAATGTCTTTGAAAGTCCACTTGTAAAGTAGGTTGAAATTTCTGCACATTTTTTATTTACAACATGATACACTTTTCTTATTTGCAAATGAAATATTTTTTCTATCATTTTCAAAGTGAAGCATATGAATTGAGTTATAGACGTAGAAATAAATTACTTTTCAGCTTGTGCAGATAATTTTCTGTTTTCACAAGTACTTTTAGGCTTGTAGTAAAAAAATGGGAAGTAATATGAAGCTTAGCAGAAGTATCATTTACTAACAGTAAAAATTGCTGTAATCAATGAGTTATCCTAACCTGAAATTATTTATTTAATCACCACCAAAAACTTTTTTGAAAAGTTATGTTTCCTTTGTTTCTGTTGATGAAAAGCAAAGAGAATCAACTAGAAGTGAAACAAAGTGAAATCATTTATCATCAATAAAATTTCTCTAATCAATGAATAACCCTACCCTTGAGCTTAACCTTTGAATTATTCAATTAATCACTGTAAACTTTTGTATAAAAGTCTTTTTTTTAATTACTTTTCTTTTACCTCTTTTTTTTATGGGGGACTGCTTTTGTTATATAGTTGTTGAGTTTTTTAACTTCTGAAAAATTGGTTCCTCAGTCTCATTCTTTAGGAACAGCTCAAATTAACCCTTTCAAGAATCTTGGGATGATTTTGGTATTAAACACCTTGATAGGTTAGTCTTGAAAGGGTTGAATGGGGTCAGTGTAAGTTTCATCTATGTATTCTATATTCTATTATTAAGCTAAAACTGTCGGCATCAACATGGGTTTCTTCAGTTTTTAAGTTGATCTGTTTGGCAATGTATCTATGTATGACACAAACTAGCTGCACATATGGAGCTAGAGGGCTGAAAATTTGACTCTTTATTTATCAATGTTAACGCTTGGTTTGTGAAGATTTGGTCATAGGAGTAATTCGTTCATTGATTGCCCCTTTTTCTAATTTTTCGATTGATCACTCCCAGCCCAGTATGCTGCCAAAAGACGGTTTCTATTGAGTTTCTATACTCATAATAATATCTTATTCCAGTGAATGTATGTTTGTACTTAGTTTGTTGCAATTCTGCATTTTATCATCTCTGTGTCCATTCAATGCATGTTTTTAATATATGTTTAGAGAAGTAACCTTTTAGAATAGATACTGAGAGATTCTGTGAATTAATTCTGCCACCTTTTTCTTTATCTCCATAGACGATTGTATCTGGTACGTCCAAATATTGAAATAATTCGGCACATTGTTAAACAGATAAAACATGAACGGATGCTTAACGAGAAGAGAACTTATCGGATTTTATTGACTCCGCGTAAGGTAAGTGAGTTTATTTTCCTTTTTGCTGTTTTACACTATCTTGTGAAAACAAGAACACAGAAAACTTTATGAAAAGCTGAAATTATTATAACCTCCTGAATAAGAATGGCATTAAACACTCGCACAATTTGTACCTCATTAAAGGAGGTTAGATATCTTTGTAGATTTCACTGAGGAAGATTTTCAATTTGCTAATGTTATTTTTTGAGTTGATTTATCACAAATATTCCCAAACACGTGTAGTGACCCAAATGAGGATTGCTTCATGGTTGGAAAAGAGATACAATGATAAAGATGAGAAAATAAAAAAAATATTGAAAAATTGAAAAAAGGAATAAAAAAATGTTATGGGTGAAAAACATTCAAAATATATTTTCATCATGATTTTGGAATATAAATCTTTGAAGTCTAATTGAGACTCTGAAACAGGAAAAGAATTCTGAATAATAAAGCATAGATTAATGTATGAAAACTCTTGATATATTCCTGTCTGTTCACATCCAATATTTATCTTTGACTATCAAATTAAAGTAAAAACTTATTGAATAAAACTAAATGAAATACTGGAATTCTGTTTCTGATCCGAAAGTTACTAGGTCCCAAAAAATCTGTAGTGAGGGCCATGGCCAAAAAGGTTTGGGAAATACTGCATCATTTAATGAGTTTTTTTGTTTTCGAATTTTATCCACATTTTTGTTGTTTTTCACAATAGCTTGGTTACTTCATTCTCCAACCTCCCTGAGGTAAATGTGGCATCATCCAATGTGAATGGCAAAATAGAATTTAAAATCTTTTTTGTTAAAATGTACAATACTTATTATGAATCTGCATGTCATTATTTTGATAAATCCTCACTATTTTCATGAATATGTAAATGATTAAAATTGAATTTGTACATTTTTGATAAATATATATATTTGCATTCGGGAATAGTCACTGATTCTTTCCAATTTAAGAATGTTTTGGAGATATGTTTTATCAGTCAAAATCTTTGCTTAGTAATTTCTTAAGGTGTAATTGTGAAATTAAATTTGGTTCTCCTCTTCTAAGTTTTTAATACTGACTTTTTGTTGTTGAAAAATGATATTTTACATCATTTTAGATTTCTTCATTTTTTTTTTCCTGCTATGCTGCATCTTTTTTTAATGAAATGCAAGGGGTTTAGCATTGAATAATGCAACTGATCAGTGAAATTACATTGCATAGCAACAAGAATAAGGTTTGGATGGTTCTAGGCTCTTTGGTTGCCAATAAAGCTTAGGGTGGGTGAGCCTGAACTCTTAGGTGGCTCTTAACTGGTTTTTCCCCCATTTTGTAGCTGCACTTGAATAACCAAGCACAGACCATAATATTACATTCTTTTACATGTTTTTTGATAGTTTTATTTTATTTTTTATTTTAATTTAGCTTCATGCCTGTGAATCTGTTCTAGAAAGGGAAGGAGTTTTTGGCTATGTTAATATTGAAGAATTCATGCTTGATCTTATACCATTAGATCGAGATGTCTTATCTTTGGAATTACCAGACTTTTTGCCAAGATTTTATCTGGTAAGTATTGTGGAGAATAAATGAAGACTGGTGATTAGATTGTACGTTTGTAAGTAATATCTGTTTACAACTTTGTAATACTGTCTTCAATTTGTACCTGGATGTTATACCTGGCCAGTATGTCAATAGATGAATAGTTGGGAAAAATTGGTGAAATTAGTGACTATTTTTAGTCAACAATGATTTTGAACAAGTGGGAATACCAAGTTTGTTTGCTCTGCTCATCCAAATGCACTTGCATAGGCTGGACAGGAATATCCAGAAACATATTGTAAGATGAGGTTGACACTGGCTCCAGTCCTACAGGATGGCCTGTCCTTCATTACAAAGATGTTTGTAAAGGAGACCCAAAGACAGGCAACGTCAACCCAAACTACATCAGGCTACAGTATCAAGGCAGGCATCCAGGTGAGTGAGAGGAGGAGGAGAGGACCAGCGAGAAGAATGGACAAAGGGCAGGGACAACACCTTTAGAGCCGGGTGCAGACTTCACTTGCACAAACTGTGACAGTTTCCTGCTTGACAATTTGGTTGTACAGTTGCTGCAGCACAATCACATCTCTTCACATACTCCGCTGAGATAAGAGAGAAACTGATGTCCTTTAGTCAATTTTTATTTTTTGATATCTAGAGCTTAATAAAGAGTGGCTGAAAACAAATTCCTCTTACTATCTGAAACACAAGTACAAGACCATTTCCTCTCTCTTTCATTCCACAATTCGTTAGAGGTTATCTCAAATTGAAGTAAAAAGTAAACATTATGAAGAAAACTTTGAGAACAAAGACAGCAATGTTGATAAAAATTTTCACCATTGGTTATCTAAAAAAATAAATCTATTGCTTATGTATTATTTCTAACAGCAACAGGAATAAATATAGAAGTAACTTGAAATACCCAAACCATTCCAGAAATTTTATTCTAAAACATGTCTTAAAAAGTGCAAATTGTCCAGTCAGTTCCTGAATATTCTTAGTTGAGCTTTGTAGACTATTCCAATGAATTTGAGCAAACTTGTTCATCTCTGTAAAATGGTGGTTTTGACTTGAATAGGTGCAACTTCAAGTATTATATTGATTTGCACTGATGCCCATAATGTTTCAGCTTTTCTTAAAATCAAGATAAAACTGCTCTACGTCTATATAATGTAAACTTAGTTGGGACACCTACAAAGGTGCTATGGCGGTAAATAATTTATACTTGTGCATTGTTAGAAATAATTCCATATTTCTTTACAAGGATGTGAATATTTTGTATTGTACAAGCATTAGAAAAGATGCAAGAGGATTTTGGCTAAAACAAAGGTAAAGATATTGCTTGGAACCTATTCCAATTTCAGGAAAAACATCGACAGAACTGAATTCTCTTTGGGAAGATCTCAATGGAACTTCCGAGTGAAATGTCAGTTGTAACTCTGTTTAGTAGTGTAAGCTGTTTTAAAGATATTACTTTGTTACACCACCCGCCCAAAACTCATCTTTTTTGACATCCTTTGTTGTGTAAAAGTCTAATGATGGCAAAAAAAGCAAATAATGGCTTGAAGTAGGAGTCATGAGTGATTTTTGGTACTCAATGCTTAATTACTTATTGAAAGAAGCATTTGATGCTTAGAAATCAATGCAAATCCATTTTCTCTGCTCGATATGGCTTGATACCGATCATTGAGTTCAGGATGGTTTTGATGTCTACCAGATGCTGTAACAGATTGCACTCAAAATCCTATAATATTGAGTATTTATGCATAATTAAGAAGTAAACAAAGGATCAATACAGTCAGACAAAGAGTTACAAATAGCTGAATGGGGAGATGGGAGTAATAATGTCATATTGATAAAATCTGAAAAATAATGCAATATTTTAAAATTAGGTGAGGCTTTTTGGATTTGATGACATCCCTCCCTATAATAATTGAGTCAATGTTATTTGATATAAAGTCCTGCAAAGTTACTTCAAAAGAAACAAATTACCTTTCTTATCAACATTATTTTTCCTAAATAAATGCATTATCCTTGCTATGTAATATAAGGATCTGTTGAGAACAGACGCGTGTGTCAATCTTAATGCATTATCATTTTATATAATTATTTTTTTCAGCACAATGATTATGTTTGGCTCAACACAGTGGCAAAATCTCTGGCCCATTTCCAATCTGTCTTTGGTCAAATTCCAACAGTTTGTGGCATTGGTCGAGCAGCAAAGGTATGCAAATTTTTTTCAACCTTAAAATATTGCCTAATCTAAATACTTAATCCAACAGAAGGATATTTGTCCTTATTCATTTACGAAATCCTCATTTGGATAAATTCCAAACATGAATAATTAATGTCTCACTTTCCCAGGAAAAATTTTGTGGCAATTTTAACTTTCTGAATATTGTCATTTATCATGGAAATAATGGATTAGATGTTGGACTCTGGTCAGATTTGATGCATTCGCAATGCAGTACTCTATATATATCAGTTGAAAAGAATGTTGTTTATTCCTGTAAACTCTTTGTGGAGCATAGAGCACCACTCCAGCTGACTTGGTTCAGGGCAACTCCCCTCAGCTGGACCCATATCGATCTGGCTGTCTTTGCTTCACTCGCAACCCGTCTTCTCTAG
Source organism: Thysanoteuthis rhombus (assembly GCA_963457665.1). Lineage (NCBI taxonomy): Eukaryota > Metazoa > Mollusca > Cephalopoda > Oegopsida > Thysanoteuthidae > Thysanoteuthis > Thysanoteuthis major. Next base: position 19,999,253 of record OY735199.1, read on the forward strand.
GTCTGCTTTGGACTCCAAACTCTTCTCTTACTGGGATGATGCTGCTGCGGTTTCAGTAGCTAGCAGGTTTTACTGGATTGAACTGCTAGTCCGAAGGCCAACTCTCCTTCTTTATCTGGGCATGGGACTGGCAAGATAAAGAAGGAGGGTTGAGCATGGGGCTAACAGATATCTCCACGAGGTGGGGGGGTAATGATTGATTGTCACGTATAGGTGGATCTTCAAATATCCACTGTGAACAATTTATGAAATTTATTCAGCTTAGCCAAGATCGGGCATTACATAATGAAAAGCAATGTTCATTTTGGAAGATATCCAGTCAAGATACTTGATGTGAGTATTTATATGGATAAAAGCATTATATAATGTTCAACAGTCATTCTCCATGGTGGCGATATTGTCCTTTAGGGAGGGAAAGTTGAGCTTAGGTGGGGTTTGGGGGAGGATAGATTTTAAGAAATAATTAAAGAGAAAAAAGATTGAAAAACCCCAATTTATAGATATCAAATATCTTCAAGTGAAGACTGAACATAGGCCAATGTTTTTTCATTAATTAAAAAATAAACATATATGAAATGAACAATGCTATTCCTCAGTTTAGTTCTTTTGAACAAATAAATCATCCCCATTTTTTGTGGAATATTTCTTTTTAGACTGATCTTTTATCTTAACCCAACAGATGGTTCATGAGCTGATGTTATCAATGCCAGAGTACCAAAGTGATTCACAAAATGAACAATCAGAGATAGGAAAGCTGATTATTCTAGACAGAGGTAAGAAAATTTCATTGGTATGTAATAGCTGGACCTGTGGAAATTCCATGGGTGTATGCGACTCAGATATAGACATTACTCTTGAATATATATTTCAGCAAATAAAGTATTTAATTTTGTTGAAGTAATTAATTACCTATGAAATGTGTCTGTATTAACTATAATGATATGAGTAAGAGAACTCTGTTTAAGGAACTGAATTTTGCTTTGGCCGAAGGATTTATAGTATTGAGTAAAACAATGGTGATGGTCGGAAAGTAATTCATCATTCATTGTCAGTCTTTTAATGTCCGTCGTTGGACATAGACCTTCCCCAGGATTCGCCACAATTCCCTATCATAGGCATCGCGGAGCCAGTATTTCGTGAATCTGTCTAGATCATCTCTCTATCTTGTGTTCTGTCGGCCTCGGTTTCCTATGTGATCTCTGGGGATCCATGTTGTGAGATGTGATGTCCATCAGTTGTCTTTCATTCTTACAACATGGCGCGCCCATTGCCATTTGAGGTTTTTAATAGTTTCTATGATGTCACGGACACCCGTTTTTTCCTTATATACTGTGATGTCTTGTGATCTTTCCATGTAAGGTTGAGCATTGGTCTGACCTAAATTTACTTCCTAAGACTGTCCTTCCTAATTCACATTGTCAGATATTAATAACCATTATAATGATGTGCAAAGGCAAATGAAACTAATATATCTATTGTTGAATATCCGTAGCTACCAAAGGTGGTAAAGAGTTTTATCTTTTTTTATATGTAAGTATATTCATGTGTTTGTTCCAGTGTCCTGGCCATACCATTTTGTCTACTGACTTGAACATAAGCATCAATACTCCACTAGAACCTTTCTAAAAAGATTTTTGAAAAAATTGCCATTTGAGTTTAATTGTTTCTATGATACTATAAATAATTCGGCCAAAGCAAAATTCAGTTCCTTAAACAGAGTTCTCTTACTCATATCATTATAGTTAATACATACACATTTCATTGGTAATTTTTTGATGGGTATAGTTTTTCAATAATATCTAGTTTCTCCAGAATCTAGATGTTTTTACTCTATTTTAGATGTTTCCAATGGAAAATGCCAGTGATGTCATAAATAGAATTTATTCTGACCATATTTATTCTTTAATGGAATTGTTTTACATGTCTTCACATTTTGATGCTATGGTTGTTCAATTATTCATTCTGATGGTGAGTTATTATTGTTGATTACTTTTGTTGTCCGTCTATACTCCTGTTGTCTACTACTACTGTATAAATTAATTTTTAGGCCTCAGATGTATGAATGAATGAATGAGAGTTATAGTGTAGGTTGTTTCTTTTGCTTCCATTCATGCATAAGTACCCTCTTCCATTCTTTCCATTGTTCCTTACATTGCAAGGGTTAGTGAGAAGGGAGAATATGGAAGATATGAAAAGAATGGATAATGATTAGAAAGCTCAATGGTCAAACATATAAACTATTAAATAATATTGTTTAAAAAAAATTCTCATGAAAAGTAATGAGGTATGGATCATTGTTTTTGTCCTGATTCTACCAGTTGAAGTTTGAAATGAGAGAAATTGAAACCCTGTGGGATGTAAAGAAAACTTCAAATGTCTAGCTCCAGCACTGAGAAGGTGCTATAAAAAATGTTCTTTTCTTCTCAGATATTGATTTTGTCACCCCACTCTGCTCTCAACTGACCTATGAAGGAATCTTAGACGACTCATTTGGGATCCAGAGTGGTAAGTATTTTCTTTTCCTTCATTAAGTTAAGAAAATGATGACTTTATCTATCAACGGTAAAATCAGTGATCACGACCATAAATTACAAATTCAGACCTCCCCTGGTGTTAAAAATAAATTTCTGGACCATTAGAACAACCTGAGTGAAAAGACAAGTTACATTTATTCTGATATCAGTCGTACCATATTTTACTACCAACTTTCCTATTTGTTCAATTTCACCCCTACTAAACGGCTGTCAAAAAAGCCCATTTCAAGTACATTATTTGTCACTTCTTTCAATTGATTGTCTGTTGTTTCATAGACTGAAAATTTGAAGTATTTATAAAATCAAATTGTAAAATTTGTGTTGAAATGAAATGCATTTCATTATGATGTACCCCCAAATCTTTAATAACCAATGACCTAGCCCCCCCCACAAACTCTGACAATGCAAGTCTTTTTCATTTCTGCAAATCAAGTTGGAAGAGGTATATGTATTCACTTATGTTTTTCTGTTTGTCCACACAATATCTCCAAAAGTTCACAATGAATTTTAATAGCTTTTTGTGAAAAGGTAGGTTATGGACAAAGGAAGACTTAAATTTGGGGGTTGATCCCTGAATTTTTTTTTTACAATCTATTAATCAATATTTTTTCATATCAAGATAATAGTCAGTATTATGGGAAATCAAAAGTTATGCTGTTACCAGCACTGCATCATAGTTATATATGAATCGATTTTCATTCAGTTATTTGTGTCAATAGCGTTGACAGAGTTGTGCACTCTCTTAGTGTTTTCTAATGTTAAATTTGCTTTTTATTTTTTAATGAAAACAGTTTTATCCCCTTTTATACACTGTTTGCATGAGTGTATATTTTGCACAACATTATCTTTTTCATGATGATAATCAGAGGACTTATAAGTTAGCTTCTATTAAGTTCTTATTCCCATAACTGAACCTGTGTGATCAAGTTTAGATTTCCTCTCTCTCTCCCCTCAATTTATGATACTGAAGGATACCATTTTAGCATCCTTGGATCCAATCTATTAAATACTTAAATTCTGTCAATATTTGACATTTTTTTTTGAAAGATTTGTTCATTACAATGGTAGTCAACTAAACTTCTAAACAATCATTTTTTTCATGTTTTCTTGGAGTTCATATATTCCTTTGAAAATTTGAACTTTTGAAATTTGTTGGGGTGTATGGAAGGTATTTTTGCTTTTTAAGCTTCTATGTGTTTTTTGAAACTTATTTAATGCTCTACACAGTATATACCAATAATCTTGGGTCTTCTAAAAGTTTTCAAGTAATGGTGCTTGGGTTGCCTTCTGCCATCATGATCAACAACTGATAGTCACCCTCAAGATAGCACCCTTAAAATGCTCAAATCAGTTTTGGGTTGTCCGGTCAGATATTGTTTCATTTCTGTTCACTTCTTGAATTCTGCCAGCAGCTTCAGCAGATTTGAGGCCCAGTTTAAAATGCTTCAAAGTAGTAAGAATTTCAATACTTATAGCAGCCATTATAACAACTGAAACAAAAGGTTCAGCTGTTAGTTTTGATAATGATATGATTTGTAAAAATAATTATATTAGTAATATGGTAGAGTCATGGATAGTCTTTATATGTGTACATGGAATAATCTTTGGTCTATAAAAAATGAAAATGAAAATACTTATGATGTACCCTAATACTTTACTACAGTGTAACATTCAGTTCAAAACCTGATGTTCGTTTCTGTATTTTGATTGATTTTCAGATTGAATACTTTTCTAATTATTTTAATTCTGTTATTTTCATAGGTTATGTGGAGTTCACCAAAGAAATAACTGGAAAAGACCAATCCACCCGTGTATTATTATCAAACCAAGATGAGGTGCATTTTCGTGTTTTTATGCTTTCTTGAATACTTTTCCCTGGTTACTCATTCACTGGCATAAGCCTTGTTAGATTTCAAGTTTCTGCCTTGTATTAATTCACAACTGTTGTTTAGAGATATTATTCTGAATAATTTTTTTTTTTTTAGAAGAAGCATTGTCAACCATTATTAATTTTTGACTGGTATTTTCTTCCATCTCAAATTTTGGGGGGAGTTTTCATTGCAACTCACTTAGACCATCAGTCTATGGCAGTGAATAAACAGCATAAATTGGGAATAAAAAATAAGTTCCAGACAAGACTCAAATTTGTGTCCCTTCCACCTCGGGAATACATAGGCAGCTTCTGTGGTAAAAGGGATGGGAGTTCATCTCGTCTACAGCTTATTCTTTATTTTCTGTTTACTCATGACCATGGACTGATGGTCTGAGTAACCTGAGATAAAAGCAGATGAAAGAAAATCATTAATGGATGTTGTTTGGAGTGTTAGTTTTTAAGCTTTATTCAAATAAGAAATAATTGGAAAAGACAAAGTCATTTTGGGTTGATGTGCAAATTTCCACAACATCTTTTGCTCACATATAGGAATATATTAGAAGTGTCTTTGAAGTTTACTCAGCTTTTTATTGTTTGTGTATACATTCTCTTCATGAATTGTTTTTTGGAAAAATGATGATTTTACTTAGTTTTGATGAGAATCATGGCTGAATATAAAATCCACCTTTGACTCAGTTTATTCTTCATGTTTACTCTGGAAAAGACTGCAGTAAAAGATAAACAATACATCACTGAAACTTATGGTAATGGTACAGTAGGTGCAAGTATGTGTTGGCAATTGTTTGCAAAATTTTAAAGAGGAGATTTTAATCTCAACAACAAAGGATGTTCTGAAAAATCTCTCAACTTAAACTGATGAGTTTGAGGAACTTTTGAAGGAAAATGTAGCTCAATCAGTCAAGTGTTGTATGTTGATTAAAAGCCTAAAGAAAAATTCTGAAGCTAAAAAATGGATTCCATGTGAACTTACGGAAATGAACACTGGTCAGTGTTTATACAATTGTCTCTATTTTCCTGCTTGACACAAAACAAAACATTTTAGGACAAGTTAGCCACTGGAAAGAGAAAAAAAAAAATTTATTTTTAAAATCCTAGAACATAATGGCTAGATATGCGATAGTCTTTAACATCTCAACCTAAATGGAATTTGCTGTGGAAAAAGTTTTGTGTTTCATTGGATTTTAAGGAGATTGTTTTTTTTCTGAATTACTGGAACCTATTTTGGGTGCATAACAATGCCTGTCCTCTTGCTGCAAATGTCATTTAACAAATGATCATAGAGCTGGGGGGGGGGGAGAATTCTTCAACATGCACTGAATTTTCCTGATTGTGACTGATCTTCAGATAAAAGTTATTTTTATCCATACAACAGTCTTTCTCTGGTTCCAACAAATTCAAGCTCTCAAAGAAGTTATCAAATCAAAACTAGCATTGTTCTTCTGTGATGGAAAAGATAATTTTACTAAAAGCCAGGGAAAATACTTTGATGGCTGAGTTATGATGCCATGAATTTATATTAAAAAAATATTTTGTCAAAAAAAGTGTTGGAAACTTTTGCATCAGACAAATGATTTTTTTTTTTTAATTTGATGATATATTTTGTTCAGGGATTATTTTAGAAGTCTGTCATGATTGACTGAAATTTTCATTGTATTATTTGGTTCCTAGAGATTATCAATTATTTAAAATGAATGTATTTGTAAATGTTGTAAACATTTCTCCAGCACTTTCTTAAAGCTTCTCAATTTTCATTTTTCAGATTTATGACCAGATTAGGAACAAACATTTTTCTACAGTTTTTGAATATCTCAGTTCGAAAGTGAAAGAAGTTCAAACTGGATATGATGTTAGTGATGATTGCTTTTTTTCCCTTTTTGTGTATGTGTGTGTGTGTATACATAATATATTGTTGCCAAATAGAAATGTACCTCATTATACATTGATTTACTTTGATTAGTGTCCTCATTTTGGTTGTTATAGTTACATTTCGGAAGTTTAAGGGGTGATTTAAGAAGAGTTCAACTGTCCTCCAGCAATACTTTAATGACAACATCTTACTTTGAATAATCATTGTCTTTAACCAATGTATATCAATTTATATATAATGCTATTTACTTACTTGCATATTAACCAAGTAGATGATAGTTCTTGTTAGTTTCCTCACATCATCTTCCTCATTATATTCTTTATAATCTTCCTTATTAATATCTATGTACTTATCTTGTTCAAGTCATATATGTTGAAACTAAGCCCTTTTAATGGAGAAAATTAGTGCAACCTTATATAAACAGAATGAACCTAGATTTTTTGTACTCATTTGCAAATAAATAAGGGAGAGTACTCCTCTAGTATTTAATAGTTTTCTCCATTAGCAAAACTTTTTATTTTCACATTGATAGACATGTGAGTTATTATAATTAAGGAGGTCATTTGAGTGATAAATATGATTGAAAAATAACTAGATCATTACATGACATTGGATTCATTATTAAATCGTCTTTCTGAGAAACTTTTCTAGCATCAAATGGTTGTAACTTGTTCTTTGATTAATACTCTGCCAATTGATATGTTTTTGGATTGCGTACAAAGACACATCACCATTTTTGCTCTTGTATGGGGTTACGCTTGTTAAAACAATAGAAATATTCTCTGTTTTGAATTTTCCATGTTTTGTTTCTAATAGCCATATGTTACACTTGTCCCCTCTTTAGAGATGTCTTTTAGAGTAGGTTAGTTATATTACTTTATTATTTCAAATGAATTGTAGTATTTTTCCATTAGGTACAAATGAACCCCCTTACTGATACCCATGCTAGTACATAAGATGGGCATTTAATTAAGGGAAAAAAAAGTGAATACTACACTGCCTCCAATGTGCTGGTATTATGAACAGGAGGCTGTCTGCCAAATCTCGATGTGGACAGTTTGGGGGCTTGGATGAGATGCAGTGAGTAGTAGTTCTCCAAGTACCCTTGTGAAACAATTGTCTTTTATTCTTGCTTATATAGTAAATATACAGACTTGATTTAGAATTTTGATTTTTCTGTACAGCTTTCAAGAGGTAGTAAATATTATAACAGTGGCTTCATCTATCTGTATACTGAATAGTGTGACTTCTGTTTGTCTGTTTTTTTTTGTTTCTCTCTCAGTGACTGCTGGTATCTATTATTGATGAAAAAAATACATAATAAAAGTAAAATAAAATTAATCAAATGATTACAAGAAGAAAATGAAAAAATTGAAACCATCGTCAATAATATGTGTCTGCTTTTTCTCTTATGTAGGCATTTTTTAAGGAAGTATTAAATTTTTCACACTTCAAAATAATGACTGTTTTCATCTGTGTATCTTATATCTTATAGTTTTTTAAAAATAAAAGTGGGATTTCCATGGTCTCATTAGTGTTTAACTAAGCGTGTCATTTGTATATTCATTTATTCACTTTAGTCCAATTTGTTGGTTTTCACTTTCAGAAAATTATTTTAATTTTTTTTTCCCCCCACAGAAACGCCATTCTCTGACCACAGTTGGTGCCATGAAGAACTTTGTATCTAATGAATTGAAAGAATTGAAAAACCGACACAAAACTCTGGCATATCGTGAGTTAAAGATGGAATTGGAAAATATTTTTTTGTATCTTTTGACTCAGAGTAAGATTTTGGGGGTACCTCAGATGATTTTCATCATGAGTGTGCCAAGAGCAGATAGCCTGACAGAGATTATCTCTTTCCAGGCTGGTTTGGAATTAGAATTGACTAATTTGCTAAATGGTTACCAACCATGGCTTGAGAACCCAGTCTGCCCTACTATTCGTCCATGATGGGATGGGGGTGGGGGAGAAGAGAGGAATTTGTACCTATCCCATGGGCAGTAGTGCTAAGTGAGCACAAACTGTCTCAGCTGAAGTTTTACCTTTTTGATTCCATTCTCTGTGCTGTTGACTGTTCAGCTATTCTACATTTAGTTTTGAAGTAATCTTTATGAAAATTAGATCTTTAATTTCTTTGTAAAAAATGTTGACAGAAAAGAACTAATTAATTAATTAATTTCTAAAGTTATGTCTGTTTGTTCTTTAATAATCCACTTGAAGTTCTTGAAATATAGAATATGAAAAATAGAATGAAAAGTAAACGAAGAAAAATAAAGAATGATATAATTTATAACATATACAAATTAATCTCCTTCTATTCCACCAAATTCAAAACTAACCATATAAAAAATAGTTGGTTCTCTGGTAATTTTGGTTTTCTGTAAGCTGTATAAATGGTCTGGAACTGTAGTAGTAATAGGTGCTTGACAGTGTAAGACAGAGTAATACTTACAAATCAGCTTTGGGAAAAAAATTCTTGTGTAGTTCATTTAAATGTTCTAGTGAACATAGTTTTTGAAGACAATCCTAACACAAAATTTAATAGCTAAAATGAAGCATATAAGATTAGCTATAATTTGTTTTTCTGGTTTTATTCTTGCAACAGAAAATATAAATAAATAAAATTAATAATTGATTTATTTGAAATAAATGTATTGAGCATTTCAATGATACTTAAAAATCCTGTGTCACTCCTAAAACTGAAAAGAAAAATTAAACGCCATGTAAAATACAAAACTTAGAAAACATGAGTAATCTCACAAGGATGTTGTTTATGAGAGTTTTTATATCCAATGTTCATTTTGTAGACATTGGGGCTTGTGAAGTAGCAATGGATAAGAAGAACAAAAGTGGTTTTGAAGAAATTCTCCAAGTGGAACATGGTGAGTTTTATTTTCCCCTCATACTTTCTAAATTTCTTTGATTTACTAAAGGGTTTCTTGGTTGACAGAGGCATATTTAGTTTTCTAACACTCGCACACACACACACACACGCATATATATGTTTGTGTGTGTGATACTGATGTCTCTGCTATGGTTACACATTTGGATTCTAATGATTGCTTATTTGTTTTATATATATATATATATATATATATATACATACACACATAAGTAGTTGCTTTAATGAAGAATTGCTCTTACCATTGAACCAAACAGCTTGAAAGTATATATATATATATACATATACTAAAAAGAAGATATCCACAAACATTGAATTTTCATGTTTTTTACTACATGTGTTTTCAGCTATTCAATGTATGATGGATATGAAGTGATTCCAATGGCCCTGAATTTATGAAATGATGTCTGCTGCTGATATATCAAAAGTTTTTCTATAGATGTTAATGGAATTTCAGTTCTGAATTGAAAATGGATGCTTAGTGCTTTTACCATTGAATATGTTGAAAGCTTATAATATCAATCGGAGAACTTTGGTCTATTTATGAAATTTATGTTCCTCTCAGTAGTCATGATTTTCAATTCTAGTGTTTGCCCCTCAAAATTATGTCTCTTGTGTGGCTATGTAAAATGCCTCTTGAAGCTGAAGGCCCTTGCCTCACATAGTTCCAGGTCACTCTTGGCAAAGTGGTAGAACCTGTTAGCCTCCCTCTGACATTCCAGGGGGTTACAACATAAAAGTGATCAGATGGGAGACATCTCCGAGTGGTTAATCTGTCAGTGCTACTTTTCATTGTTGCTCTGCAAAAATGTCCTCTGCTCACCCTTTAGGTAGGCTGACCACCAAAACTATTAATCAGTCCTCCTCTGATTGAATGGCGGGGCTGATGTAAAGTCTGTTCCCCAGAAACTCTGAACATTTGTTTCAAGTCTCTGGACCAGGCTGGAGATCTTTGCTCTGTCAGTTTTGCAAGGAGCTAAAGCTGAGGCTACCATTAAAATTCTTTTTGGAGCAGTTTAAAATTTTTATGGGTTTTTTGTTTCAGCTATCCTTGAAGGAATTGGCACTAAAGAAAACACTGCATTCATTGAAGAATGCATCAACAGACAGGTGAGATTTCTTCTGATATCTTTATTTCCTAATTCCTTTGTTTCAGTTGTTACATTCTCTTCGAGATCTTATGGAGCCAAAAATTTTAAAATGCTTGCAGATTTGCCTGAACACTAATTTTCCTCATGAATAAATTGAATATAAAGCTATTCCTCTATTAAATCGCACATTTTCACAAGTTTTCAAAGTATAGCATTCTACAGATTCTATATACATCTATTATTTTGTAGTTGGATGATCCCTTGATGTGTCATTAGCTGCACATATTTTTCCGTGAGATATGAAAATCATTTCATGTGTTCCCCTTGTTTGAAAAGATTGAGAATCATCTAAAACACTGGATTTTCACCAGTTTACCTAAAGTTGAAATCAATTATGTAAAAAGAATTAGTTACTATACTAACTGACCCATTACTAAAGGAGATAAAGAAATTGGTATGGATCCAAGTATTCTCTTTTCATTTGACTATATCTATTATCTCTTTCTTTTATTTAACTTTTCAAGTACAACTGTATCCAGACCCTCCGTCTACTTTGTCTCCTGTCCCTCACTAGTGACGGCATTCCCTCCAAACAGTACAAGTCTCTCACAACGCAGTTTGCTCAGGTAAATCACATCTATCCCATTTCTCCATTCTTTTAATCATTGCACAAGAATATCAGTTCTAATTGACGCTTACCCACGAGCTCTGAAATATATATTTGTGTCAATAAAAACATGACTAATGATTTTTAAATTTGTAAAGCAATTTATTCGAAGAGATCAAATGGAATTTTTATACATAAAACTAATGAATATTAGACACATTTTCAATGAAATGGTGAGAGAAAAGGCACAGACTCAAAAAGCAAAAATATTTTCTTTTTTTAATCAACTGTGTATTTTTTAAGCTTATGTTAGTTTCTCTGTATGATATCGTTCAATGATCCTTGCTCCTGAAATTTTCAAGTGCACTGGTGGCCAAGGTCTTCTCTACCATTCACTTCTGGGCTTTATTTCAAGGGACAAGTCATCATGTCTAATATAGTTAGGGGCAGTACAGTCAGATATTGTTTGTTTTCCTTCTGTTTCCTTAACTCTGTGAGCAGCTTCAGTGGCCTCAAAGCCCAGTTCGAAATGATGCTTCAAAATTGCCACAATCTCAATTTTTGTATCTGCCATTATAAGATCAGAAACAAAACATATAGCTCAATAGTATTGATAATATGATTTATATAATAATAATATTAATAATATAATGGAGTCATAGATAGTCTTTAGATGTGTACATGAAATAATCTTTGGGGTAAAGATATGTAAAAAATGAAAATGTTTTTGATACACCCTGATGCATTTGTGATTTCAATTGGACATATAGAAAAAATTTCTTTCCATTGTTCTTTTTTTGGATTTTCTATTTGTAGAGTTATGGATTTGAAAAGATGTTATCGTTACATAACTTACGTAAACTTCACATCTTGATGGAACAGGAAGCTGTTTTGCCGAACACTTTAGGAAATCTTGCTGCAGCCATGGCCAAGAAAAACACATTCCAAGCTTTAGTCAAAAAACTCAACCTGGTCAGTCCCAGTCTCTCTCAACTAAATTTACACTATAACATTCCTTGCAAATACATTTATAATCTACTTAATGCTATATTTTACTATTTCTGAAATCTTTTCTGTATAGAAGTGGTTGGATTTATTATTGTAAGGATCTAACACTTCCATATAAGTTGTCAGCTTAAAAAACGCCTTTCTTACGTTCCAATCTCTTCAAAAGGAACAATATATAAAATGAGCATTGTGAATTTTTCTATTTGTTTCTTTGTCTGTAATAATAGATTCTTCCACTTAGAGGTAACATTTTTGCTGATAAAAATATCTCCTACCCGCCACTTAACCACCCATTCAAAATTGGACTCTTCTACTCAAATGAGTTAATTCACTTGAAAGCATTTATTAATATTATCAAAATTTTCGAAGTAGCAAACTATTGGATCTTGGAGTAAGTATGAGAATATGAAAGAACTGCTCAAACTCCACAGAAGCACAGGTAGATATTCTTACAAAGTGTATTATGGCTTCCAGCATATATATATATATATATATATATATATATATATATATATATATATGTATCTTCTTTTATATATTTCACACTTGAAACGCTTTATTTAACATACTATCCACACCATAGATAGAACAAGTTCATCATTCAACGAGATAGTATCAACTGAAAATTTTTCAAATTTCCAAAGAATGAAACGCTATAAAAGAAACAAGTAAAATCAGTTTGCCCAATTGACAAGTACAATAAACTAAAAAACAAATTTATTTTAGGAATATATCTCATATATTTATTTATTCATATATGTATTTATTTATATTATATTATATATGTATATATGTACGTATGTATGTATGTAGATTCTTTTAAGAAAATCATTATCTCTAAAATTTCCATTACCTTTATAGTTTTTCAATGCTTGATAAATCTCAGTATTTTGCATGTGAAACTTTATATGGCTCTGAAAAGTAGTTTACTTCCCTTAAATCCTTGACTTAAGATCTTGTAGAAATGCTCTTCCTGGGAGCCACTTGATCTTTTTATTTTCTTGTATTTTTCCTTTAGATTCCAAAGTCAGCTGGAGAAATAAATTTGAAAAGTCCACGTGATATATCGTATGTCTTCAGTGGAGCATATTCACCTCTATCATGTCGTCTTGTTGAAGAAGTAAGTTTTTCCCAATTATCAAATAGATTTGAAGGTGTTAGTTTGATTCTCACAGCGGGTTCTCTCTTTATTTCTAATTATGCTATTTAATCATTGCCATAGAATAGCAGTCTGACACAAAGTTGTGATAAAAACAACTGGAAGCTAGGATGAAGGTAGAAACAAATCAAAATTTATTATGATGTCACAGCACTTTATCTAATAATAAGAATAAATTTGAAAAAAAAAAAAAATGAGTAAAATCAGTTTCTGTTCAAATATAAAGTCCCTGTGTACCAAATGATTGAAGCAGCTAGCTATACACTGGACTCCTTCTGGCTAGAGGGTGTGAGTTCGATTCTTACCGTGAGCTTACTCTATTTTTCTGGGTTTTGCTGTTTAATCAAGGTCCAATTGTGATGAAAAGAAACTGAAAGTTAGGATGAAGGTAAAAACTAGTCAATAATGGTATTAAATAGGCCTCTTTAACCTCTGCTGACAAATTGGAGGAGGTATATGTATTAATTCATGTTTGCCTGTCTGTCTGCACAATATCTTCAAAGAATTCTCAATGAATTTCAATTAAATTTTGTGAAAAGTTGAGCCATGGGCTCAGGGAGAAGTGAATTTGAGGTGGATGCAGGAATTTGTCTTTAAATGAGAGATTTTCTAAGTATATTAAAAAAGGGTGAAAAATAGTCCAAAATATGAGAAATTGAATCACAGTTACATCCCCTCCATCGCAGGCATATATGAATAGTTTTAATTCAGTCTTTACTTAGTGCATGTTGCAGGTAGAATCTTTGTGCTCTCTAGTTTTTTTTTTATATTGAACCAACATTACTTTAGTTTCATTTTGAATATCTCTTGTAATGGTTTTTATTTTGTTATGCTGAATATTACTCAACAACTCTATTGATATGCTTTGTTAACTTTGATACAATCTTAAAAGTTTTGGACTTGGGATAAGTGCTTAATTTTCATAGTGGAAAATTTGTTTTCATGAGACCTCTCAAAGAGCAGTCTGAACGTTCTTAATTTGAAAAATTCCTAATAGAAATGAGAAATCCTTTTTCATTTTATTAAAAATAATATAAATATGATTAAAAAAATAATCTAAACCATTTATTAAAAAAAATATCAACTACCTAACTAGGAAAAATTAGCCAAAATCTTTTTAAAATCCCTCGAATGTTACGGCTAATAATGTTTTAAAATCAGCTCAATGTGTGGTTGTTGAAGAATTACTGTATTGAGATGAAATAAGTTAAAGATGACTTTTGAGTTGTAAAAAATTGCCTTGGAAAAACTTTTCGGTTTATCATAAAAATTATGTATAGTTAGTTTTAAATTTGAATATTTAACCCATTTCAGACAGATCAGCCCAACACATGCATTCATTAACAACCAAATCTGGCAGTGTGCCTGGAAATTAGTGATATGATTGTATTGGAAATAGTCTAAACATAATCCTACCAGGATATAAAGTTGAATTTAATTCTGAATCCCAATAAAACTGATGAAATTTAGAAATAAATTCAGGCTGGAAAAATTAACTTCTGTTCTTTTTTTCAGATTTTACATAGAGATGGATTATCTGGTCTTGAAGATGTAACCAAATTATTACCAGGAGAAACATTCTGTAGTATTCGTTCTCGTGTCCCCAAAGGTTTGTAATTGTTTTTGTCTCGTTACATTGATTTTCTGATAAAAAGATTTTTTTTTTTTTTTTCCCCAACCAGTCATATCTTCTCAGCTTTAGCTTAATGATATTGTTTTTTTTTTTTTTGTTGGAGCATATTTTGATGAATTGATCAATTGGAGTTCTGAGACATGGTTAGTGTCATAAAGAGAATTCCAAATCTATCAAACTTCAGAACGTCTGATATTCATATCGGCTTTCATCAAAATTGTACTGATTAAATACTGTTGGCTTTATTATCAGGTAATTTTCACCTTTTGTGCAGTCTGCACATCTTCAAAGAGTAGTGAGTGGAGTTCCTTAAGTTTAAATGCAATCTCAAAGGCCAAATTTTGTTTGCTAAAATCAGCTGAACTTGTTAAGTTTCGACAGCAATCAAAATCTAGGTTGTACCTCTCTAATCTAGCACTCTGTGGTCTAGCATGTTTTGAAACTACCATAATTTAGCAGTTTATAAACTGACTTGTTTAACTGAATGTGTAAAAACCTGACCATGGTTTGAAACTAAATCAAAGAATTCTAAATTTGACAACTGTCAATGCTTATTTAGCTTAAAATCAAGATGTATTTATTTTCAGAATCTTATAAATTCACTTTAATACTGTATAACTGATTGAAAAGCATAAGATGATGCAATTAATTTTCATTTATCATACTATGATTTATATATTATATAAATTATTTAAAAGATATATTATTCTATTTTCAATACGAATAGAAAAATTGTCAAAACTTGATATGTTTTCATAGGAGGTAACCTTGGGGGTCAACTTTTCTCTTCCAGCATTATCTGTGGTTTGGCAATTGCCTGGTTCCAAGTTTACCATATTGAAGTGGTACAAATATTCTCTGATAGATAATAGCCCTTCATTATAGAATTGTCTTTTTCAATTGAATTACAACTCGGCCAAAATTACCAACTTAACTAAGACTCATAAGTGATAAACATTTTGCAGTGTCAGTCTGTTGTACGAGCCACTTATTTACTCCCTTGTATCTGTTTATTTAATGTTGTCTCTCCACTGTGAAGTAATCATTCAACCAATAACCATTCTCATATATACTGCATATACACATAGTAGGCTAAAAACATGCTGATTTTGAAATTTTTTTCATCTAACCTTGCCTGTTTTTGTATGGTTGAATGCAGGTCAGTGATTTATATGTAAAAAAAACTCTCCAAATATTTTTGATTGAGAATTTAGCCATTATCAAGATCCAAGGCATTAATGGTTCCGGAGCAAAGCTGATTATAAATGTTGTCTTTTTTTATTCAATTGTTCACAAAAATGTTTCTGATTCTTGAAGTCCTTATTATTAGAATAAGTTGAATAAGATCTTCTTCAATCAAAGTATGGTGATTTTGAATGTAATCATCAACTGATTGTTAAATTCCTCTGCCCAGTGAAGAATTTACCTTGTGTGTGTAACCTCATCATAATGCAAAAAATGCCATGACTCTGCCATTTAAAAATTGAATTTTAAAAAATTGATCAGTTTTTGTCCTGAACCATTGTGGTATTCAATCTTGATAATGTTTAAATGAATAGCAGAAAGCCTTGATTAAAATCCTCTGGATAGTTTTTTCATACACTAACCACTCACTGACCTATGTTCACTCGTATGGAAATAAAAATGTTGAGAAAAAAATAACATTCCTTGTTTGTAGCCATTAATCAAACGTGTAGTAATGAAGAAGTGTTATTAGGTAAACATTATTTATACATTGTTATAAAGATTAGATAAAACCGCATTACCTGAATTATCTTCAATTCATTCTGCTTCATAACTGAAAAAAATTGTAATTATTTCCGTCTGCTATTTAATCTTTCTTGCTCAATTCTAAGCTTCTTTGTTTTTGTATTCCAGGTAAACCAGGCAGTCGTTCTGATAACCCAGCAGCACGAGTTGTGATGGTATTTTTTCTTGGAGGTTGCACATTTTCAGAAATATCAGCTCTTCGAATTTTAGGCAGAGAAAAAGGTTTGTTTCTTTTCTTTACCAGATTTATTAGGGAATTTATAACCTCTGCAAATAAAATTTTAGGATCCAGGCCTTTTTTTTTTTGAGAGAGAGAAAGATATTTCATGTATCAAAACAATAACACAAAATATGGAAAATAGGAACTTAGATGCCTTCCCTGCATGCTAGCTATGTATGAAGTGATTTTCATTCAGTTTTTTGTTGCATGGTGTTGGAAGAGGTATTGCGAAGATGTATCTTGTTGATGGGATCAAAAGATCCAATGTTTTACTCCATTTATCCTTTCAGATGAAAAAATTTTGCTCGAAAATTTGATAGATGGCTAGAAAGATTTTTAGTTTTGTGAAAAAGTTTTCTTTTTCTCATCTGTTTCATATCAACACAATTTATGAAATAAAGCAGTAGATATTTGATCAAAATATGACCTGTTTGAAGCAATAACTTTCTATCCATAATCCTCTTATGATAAGATGCCATCTTTATAAAAGTTTTTAGATTTAGTGGTGACTAATATAGTAAGAGCATTGAATTATGGCTTTCCTTCCACTGAACTTCTATTGCTTTGATATAATGTGACTGTTGGAGATCTGAAATCTTTGGAAAGTGCTTGAACTGTTGTTCCTGGGTCATTAACCACTGATGTAAAAAATTCTTCATCACTAAGAATAGGTTTGGGTTACCCTGGAGATTTATGATTGTTATCTATATTTCCAGACCCAATCCTATTGAACCAATGCTGAACAGTCTGCCCTGTAGTAGTGTACACTCTGATTGTTTTGTTGACGTTATCAGCAGGTTCAGCAGTATTGTGTCCTAATTTGAAGTTTTCTTCGGTAGATATCATTGCTATTAAGGGCTAAAAAAATCTCCAATATTAATGAATTATATCTCAAATTATTCTGAATCTGCAAAAAGATGCAATTTGATTGGTAAATCTCTCACTTATTGCATTATTCCTTATGATGTAAGAAAAAAACAAAAAACTTCATTTGTAACAACCTAATGGAAATAATGTGGCTTTTTTTTTTCGAGTGAAATAAGTCTGATCAAATTATTTAAACATGAACTGTAATCAAACTAATCACTTTCTTAAAAATATACTATACTGGAAATTGTTATCTGTTTACTTAGAATCTAAAACTGACAGAATAGTTTTTGCTATTTTTTTAGGTTGTCAAATGTAAAGTGTCTATTACTATAGCAGTTGGCAGCTATTAATAAATGGTAAATACTATCACTCACCAAAACTTGTATAATTAGAAAGAAAGATAAAGTCAAAGTTAACTAAGTTTTCTGCACTAGGAAAGACCATTTGTAGAGTATCATTAAAAAAAAATAAAATTATGCCAATTTTATCTTTATCAAAAAGTTTCCATAGGAACTTACATACCTTTTGTTTCCTATATCATTGTTTTTTTTCGTTTTAAAGGTTATCGCTTTCTGATTGGAACAACTTGCATCACTAATGGCCAGCGTATGTTAGAATCATTTATGGACATAAGCTGAATGTGGAGAACAGAACAAGATGGCTGCCATTCACAGTTGAAGGCATTAACCAATACCAAACCCAGACAGATTCTGGCCAAGACAGGCAGAGTCCCTGATGTCTCGTCTGTTCCATCACTGCCAGTATTCCAGTTTCTTGTGTTCTTGGGAACCATCGTCCAGTCTCTCTTTGATATAGCCTTGTTCTCCATTTCTGTCTTCAGGCTCAGAAAAATAAGAGAAAAAGATTAAAATTCAATCTCAAGTAATCAGAATTTCTTAAATGAGGTATTTTCATAATTAAAATATGAATGTTATGATAACATGAACATAAAACTAGTCAAAATTTTAAATTTCCAAGGAGATTTAGAGATACTTGTTCATTCAGATTAAAAAAAAAAACGAACTTCCAATGCTCAGTTGCTGAAGTTCAGTATTTGGCTTTTTTTCTGCTTTATCCCTTCTAAGAACTGAAATTTGGGAAGTTTTTCACAATTAAGAAAAAAAAAATGTAACAGAAGGGAGGAAACTCCGTAATCAAAAAGTATGTGATGAAATTGTTGACACACAGACTTTGGACTTAATGTCAAACAAATCCCTACATGTCTGCATTAGAAACTCTTAGAACAAGTGTAAAAAAAATCTGTTTTTGAAGTATTAATTATCTGAAGCTTGAATAAAATATTCCAGTATGCAAAGTTTAAGGAGAATTCCTGAAGTAGTCATGCAAATCAATGATTAAGTCTTGTTATAATCAATGCAAAGGTTTCTCAAAAAAAAAATTCCTCAGGACCAAGTTTCAATCTGATGCCATCTCAATTTGATTAAATTGAACTGACCCGAAATTGCATTGTAGACAAGGATTCTGCAAACTTTATTCTATTGAAACTCACACCTACAAAAGCGTGTAAATTGCTGATTGAAATATAATTTGCTGAAAGCAATAATCATTCTAGGTATCTATCATCAATTCAGATTGATAGATGCTTGGCTTAATCATTTCTCATTTGATGGACATGAAAAGACTTTTTTGTACTGTAAAAAAGTATTTGTACATTTGAATTCTTTTTGTAAAATAAATCTGACAATCAATTTTGTGTGACTGAATGTAATGTGGATATTGCAGTAAAATCTGCTGGTTTCAACTGAAAGTGATTTGTGTGCTTTGTAACAGGTCAAATGAATCTTACTACTTTACATTCTTATCTTCTTTCCTCCTTTGATCATCCGTTTTGTTTCAGGGGTGGGGAGCCCAACTGTAGATTCAGTTATGAAAAATATGAATTCTCAATTCAAGAGATGGGTGCACAGTTTGAATGAAATTCACAAAAAGGTTATAAAATTCATATGAACAAGCATGAAGAACAAATGTTAAAATTGAGAGAATTGAAATTTCTTATGGATTGTAAAAGACGAGCATGAAACCAGTGCTGATTTGAAAGTATTTTCATTCTTTTAAAAACGGCATTAAGCTTTGTTTTTAGGCAGTTTAAAGAACATCGTATTCAAAGATCCTCTTTAAATATTGGTTATTTAAAGAAATATAGGAAAGCTGATGCCGTCTTTTTTCTTTTTTACATCACAGACAATGATACTGAAAGCAAAAGATTTACTAATGTAATTGCATTTTTTTGCTGATTCAATGTAAATCTTCATTGTGGTAGAGATTTGAAAAAAAGACTTGAAAGAAAAAATATCTCTTCCATGTTACTGAATATTTGGATGAGTAACTTGATATTTTGGTGCCCATCTGCCTAATATTGGAGAAATTGCTCTCCACAACAATTGTCAGCAAAAAGGTTTTATTTGATTTCAGCACCATCAAATGAGTAGAGTTTTCCATCAAGAGTAGCAGTGATGACCTCTGGATGCACTGGGTTATAAGCTACATCAGTGACAATGTCGGAATGTCTTGCCAGTTGCTCACAAGGGATACCTTTCCCAATATCATAAAGATAGGCAGAGTTATTCTCTGAAGCAGCCAGGACATATTTGCCACAAGGACTGAAAGCTGGTCTGCAGCGATGACTACGGTTATGGTGACTGTCTAGCTGACGTACACACTGACCAGAACGTAAATCCCAGAGTTTAATACCATTCGTTGTGGCTGCTGTCAGGACAAGATCATAGCCACTGGCTGGTAAAGAGAGAGAGGCTGATCCTACATTCATTACAACACTATGCGGAGCTGTTGGGTGGGTAGCTTCAATGGTCAAAACCTTCTTTCCAATATTCATATCGTAAGCACACAATGATCGGTCAGAGGTACAACAGAGAACGATGTAAGAGTGAAAGGTATTAATGGCTGCTAAATCAGTCACAAGGTTAGCGTCAACCTCAAAGTGTTTAATCAGTTTGTATTGACTTTTGGTCAAATAACTCTTTATATCGTCCTTCACTGTGTCAATGTTGTAATTATAGAGGTAAAAGTTTTGACCAGAAGCCAACAACACAAAGTTATCCATGTAATAGAATTGGGCAGCTGTTATTTCTTTTTCAAAACATTCGGATTTTTTCTTCACAGAAAAATGTAAATGCTTGCTATCAAAATTGTGGCTTTTTTTTTCAAACGTTATCAAAGGCTTAGTGTTGTTAGCTGTCCAAATGCAAGCTGTTTTATCATTTGATGCTGTTAGAAGCCATTGGTCATTGTTACTCAGACTGACTGAATTCAAGGAATTTTTGTGGCCAAGAAAAAGAATTGGTCTATCAATTAGGGATCGTTTCACTATCATTGCTGTACCATCTGTCAAAGCAGCTGCTAAGTTCTTGCCATCGGAAGAAAACATGATGTTGGTTATTGCTGTGGTAACATTGTCACTTAATTGTTGCTGGCATTTGTGATGGACCAATTTGGTTGGATCATATTGAAGTGGTGATATTCTTGTCTGAAATTTTGACTTGGACTGATTCTTTGTCACTTTTGCGTTTGCATTTGTGTTTGGTTTGAAAAGTGTGCAGTTTGTTGGAGCAGTAGAATATCCAGAAGATTTCACATTGTTTTTAAATGTCAGAGGTTTGTCTCCTTTAATTGGCCGTGAAATGTTTCTATCTTTTGCCAGATTTGGTGTTCTTGAGTCCATTTTTTTTATACTTCTGTGGGTTGGTATTGATTTCAAAATAGAGTTTTCAGTAAGTTTAGCACTCGGGCAAACTAGACGGTTTCCATGGCTTGTATCAAAAAACCTGTGTTCATATTTACCTAAAGTTTTTTGTTTTGGAAGAGACAGTTTGGTGATATGAATTGCATCATTGAAATGATTTGCAGTGACACAATTAATTCTCAAATCTTTGGATTCCTGAGCCATCAGCATCAGACTCAATGTTTTGAAGTCACCCAATAAAGTGTTCTGGTAGAAAACCAAATCGATGGTTGCTATGCATTCCAAAGTGAAAGCGTTAAGACAAAAAATGGCTTTATTTGTGCCAACAACTAAGAATAGGGATTGATTCAAGTTTTCAAAAAATGATTCATTAGATACTGAGGGAGCACCTTCAACCAACTTATCTCTCTGCTGTGTGCAGAATCGTTTTGAATAAAAGTAAGAAACTGATAATATAACACATCCACTATCCACTGTATTTGGAGCTGAGTCTCCAGCAGAAGTTGAATTGGGGTAAGAATTTTCCTTCTTCTGCATTAGTTTTGAGCAATCTAAAGTGCGTACCACTCGAAAGTTTGCATGTTGTGCCGGTGTTATGTGTTCCTTTTCGACTGCAGCTGGAGAAATGGCACATGATAAGTCTACAAGCAGTAATTGCCCATCAGCTGTCGCTATTGAAACATATTCTCCGACAAAATCCATTGCGATGACCAGTGGGATGGCTGTTGAATTGGTTATGTAGGATCTTTGTAATATATTCCTCCCTGCCGTGGCCACATCCCACACAATGAAAGTACTATCATCAGCCACTGAAACCAACCATGTTGACCGGTGAGGACTGAACTCAGCAGAATTGATGCACGAGTCGTGTCCCTTTAACACACGGATCGGATTGTGGTTTTTGCTTTCCTTCGTCTCGAGTGAAATCACAATAATATCACTATCTCGGCAGATAGCAATATAGTGCTTATCCCAACTGAAGCAACAGTGTGAAACCGTCTCTTTATTCTTGACGGGCGGCAAACATCCTGAAGTCAGCACAAAACCATTGTTAGTAGCACTAATGTCATCATATTCCAAATTGTCCGCTGACAGATGTTTTTTGGAGAAAGATCGCATCAAATCCCAAACCATAAACCCATAATCATCAACTGAACATAATAAGATAGAGTCTGTTCTATTTCCATCGTTTTTTCTTTTTTCGCCCACGGCCGAATGTAATTCATCGTCTTTACTGAATGCTAATGCTTTTACAGCTTCATTGTGTCCGCATAATGTCTGGAGAGGAGGTGGAAACGAAGGCCATTGCAGATCGCTGGAACTTTCACTTTCCCTCGCTCCAGGGTCATCCTGTTGGTCAGCAAGTCTCCACAAACCGATGTGTGTCCGGCGGGGATGTGTTGCCGCTAAATAGCCACCCCGACAGGCCACTGTCAATCCTTGGCTCGGTACTGTAGTTTCAATAACACCAACTGGAGACACTAGGGCTGTATTCATTATTTCTATTACCCCTATGGTTAAATACTTTCCAGCAATTGAGTATAAGAAGATAAATGTAGCCGGAGAAAGGGAACGGGAATAAATTCGTCTAAACGAAGGTTTTGAATACACTTGTCGCTTAGCAACCGTCAAAATACTGTGTAGTTATCTCCCTTAGATCTAGTCATCTGCTTCTCTAAATGAAGCATGAAAATATTCTTAAATGAAAATTATACTGAAGGAGACAGATCCGGGATTTTATGCAGTGGAAAAGGGATCCAAATAGACAAATTATTTCTACAAATAGATATGAAAAAATAGAATAAATTTAAAACATAAAAAAAAAAAAATGTGACTCGGTATTTTTCACTTACATTTGTGCCAGCTTTTTAGCACCAGAATTTACAAGAGAGTCACATGAGAGAATCATGCTCAACCTTACATGGAGAGATCACAAGACAGCACAGTATATAAGGAAGAAAACAGGTGTTTGCGACATAATAGAAACTATTAAAAAACTCAAATGGCAATGGACGGGTCATGTTGCAAGAATAGCAGACTGCCGATGGACATCACGTCTCACAACATGGATACCCAGAGATCACATAAGAAACCGAGGCCAACAGAACACAAGTTGGAGAAATGAACTTGACAGATTCAGGAAATACTGGCTCTGTGATGTCCATGATATAGAATTGTGGCGAATCCTAGGGAAGGTCTATGTCCAATGACGGACGTTAAAAGATTGATGATGATGATGATGATGAATGTGAAAAAGAAAATAATCAAAAAATTTGACACAGAACCAATAAATAATTTTTTTTCAAAGAAAAGGACGTGTTATATTTTATCTGAAGAAAGAAAATTTTTTAAGGTTGATTTATGATTACTTGATACCGTAGCATTACTGTTTGTAAAAAATGTCAGCTCAGCAAGGAATAAAAGTGCAATGCACAATATTCAAGGTCTGTGTTTATTTAGTAAATCAACAATTTAATCTTTGAAATATCAAAATATCGATTCAGAAATGAATTCTGATAAATGGCACAGAAGTAAAGTTAGAGAAAGCCCTTACAGAATTTTGTGACAAATTATTTATCAATCTCTTTGTTGATTGTTCATCAGCATGCTTTCATTGAACAGAGAAATAATTTCTTTATCAATATACATGAAATATTCCAAGTGAATATAAATGACGCTAGATATGTAAATAATTCCTTGAATTTTGACTGAGAAATTCAGCTAAAATAAATCAAGTTTGAATTTGAATGGCTACTCAATGAAAACAACTGAACATTTGAAAAAATGAAAAAAATGAAATGAAATCTCTTAATGATTTCAAACTTTTAGATTTAATCCGATTATAATTAAAAATATTTCTTTCTCTCTGAAAAAAAAAAACATGACTGGAGTATCAAAGTAGATCTAGAATATCATGTTGCTTTTCCAATTCTAATCTCGTTTGTTTTAAAAAGTTTATGTTGTTGAGGAAAAAAAAAATATTTGAGGAAAATATTAACTGAGCTCGTCAACTTGAGCTACAGAGATCTGCAAGTGCAATGCATAAGGTATGGCTGGTCAACCAATATATCTCCTACTAAAGTTAGATTTGATTGCTAACTCGACCTCCGCATAACTGACTAAACTCCCATTGTTATCAATAGAAAAGAAAAGATAAATCAAGGCACTTTTATATCAGGCAGAGGCTGCATCTGTATGGATATGGCAAACCGACAAAGCTTGGTTGTATTGTAAGAAACTGCTGAGGTAGCCCTAGGCTCTACTGCTGTTCTTATAACTTGTATGAATTTATAATTATGTGACATCATATGAAGTATGTAATAGCAGGTAGGATTACCCTATTAGTATGAAGGAGGCATCAATATATTTTGTTTGTTTCATGATTTGAGTCTCAGTATTTAATCATCCCTTTGAAGATGGAAAATAACTACTTGGAATGTAAGTTGCATTGACTCTTATAAAAAGGGTTCTACAATTTTACTTGTAATTTGTGTAAAATGGAATGGATCCCCAAAAGATTGCTGGTTGTTACACAATGTCGATGCATCTAAATTGCAAAACAAAGTTGAAAATCAGCTAACATTATATATGTTTATAGGATGCAAATATTTTGCTTTTACATAGTATAAACAAAATCATTGTTTGTTTTTTTATGGAATGCAATATTTCTTCAGCATGTTTGTGCAAAAGTGGGCTCCATTTCAAGATATTCCCCTTCAAGTTAGAATATTTTTCACTCTTTCAGTGGAGTGAACTAAAGTAGTTGTAGAGTGATGGCTTTTGTTAAGTTATTAAAAAAAATTGAAAAATCAAAATGAGGATAAATAGACAAAAATTAATATTTGTTAACTAATAAAAAAAAAATTGATAATAAAATGATTACGTTCAATCTTATAGAAAAAAAAAGTCATCTAGTAATAGTAGTAGTAGTAACATCCATGTGTCTGAATATATCTATCTTTCACCTTTTCACCCCCTTTCTCTCTCAATAACTGAATTTCTGCTAAATCTTGTCATTGAGAAATTATAGGGTAGATGGTGAAATATAAACAGATCTAGACGAATGCAGTATGTGTGGTACTGATACTTTTACTGCTGCCACTGAGCTGTTTCATTAATAAAAATGTGGTATGGGTATAAAAACTGATTTCCCTGCAAGAAATATATAAGCCATTCATAAAAAGAATGATTGGTGAAAAAAAAATTATTTGTTTCCAATGTCTGTCACAAGATATTCTGTAAGTCTACAGGCCAAATATTAGGTCAATAGGCCTTGTAGTTTTAGCATAAAAGAGGCATGGACAAATAAACAAAAGGTTCATATATTAGTATAGATGTTAATAAGAAGGAATGAATTTCAGTTCTATTGTCAAAAAGCAAATTTAATCCTCCATTTTTTGATTAAAACATTTGAGGTTTTAAAATCAGGTGTATTTTCCTACACAGTTTTCTATCAAAAGAAATTAAAATTAACTACCTCTTGATCTCAGGCCAAAAAGAATTGTGATGTTTACTACACCACTATAAATGCTAATGTCTATGATTGAAATATTGTGTAAATATGATTATTTGATGAGTGCTATTATATACAAATTGTTTACATTTCTTCACACTGTAATGAATGTTTCAAAGAGAAGTGAATGGATTTTTACATTACATCTTATAATAATTCACCAAATTTTGGTCCATTTGTCTGTCTGTCTCTCCGAATGAAACCATATAAACATAACCCCATGAAATTTTCTGTGTACCAATGTGACACCTGGGCAGGTTTGGGTTTTTTTTTTCAAATCAACCCCAATTTTGGGGTGTGCGGTGATTTACAGAGTAAATTCATCTTGAAATGAATGTACCTGATTTTCCAGTGGGATGCCCCTGGTGCTGATGAAAAACTGCTTCATTACATATTTTGTATTCTTCATAGAAAGGAGGGTAGAGTAAGGGAGAGTGAGTTTGTTTATTGGCTACTGACTGGAAATGCCTAATCTTGCTAACAATGGGTACTTTGGTATTGTTCATAGAAAGGGACTGAGAATAAGAGGAAGAATGACAGTTCATTTTCTGTTTGGTACTGCGTATGTTCATTTAACATTTTTCAGAGATAGTAGAAAAAAACTCTATGAATCACAGTTATCACTTTTTAAAATCAAATTAGATTAAATACTAACTAATTTTCATCTATCCATCTATTGTATTAATTTTTTTGACAGTAATTTATCCCGTCTGTTGGGATGGATTCTCGGTTTAGTCATCTATAATATTATTCTGCTTGTTCTTGACCACATTCGAATGTTGCTCTTTCAGTGTTAACTTGAGAAAATAATCATAGATTATCAAGGGGGTAGAAAGAGAGAAAGGGAATGAAAGAAAGGTGATTTGATTAGATGAAGGAACAAAGGAAATTTAACTAGTTACTTTGGGGTAGGAAGATTTTTGCACGTTTAGATAAAGCCATGGACAGGCATTGTAGATTGAGAGGGATAAGGAAAAGAGAAGAGATACAGGCAAAGGAAGAGAGAATAGCAGAGGCATGAGATAATAGATAATCTTAGTTATCAAAACTCGTGGAATTTCCACAAATAGTCTGTTTCTTCTGCTCTGATGACTCTTTATTATAATGCAGTTAACTTTAATTTCTAGTAGTGACTTATGAATGCTGCTGGCGATGTTGTCTAGATTATATATATTCATATAAGTATATCACATCCTTCTAGAACAATTTTTGAACCTGTTTGGCTGGTCATAGTAAGAAAAATGCATACCTGCACATATTGGAGGTGTGACACCATGATGACCGCCTAATTTTTTTTAGATATTTCATTTAATACATTCGTTAATCTAATAAATCAAAACTGACTCGGACTTGTTAACTCTGAAGTGAAATAACTTGCTCTGTCCTCCACAGACATTGAATTTAAGGTTTTGTGGATTCTTCAAGACTTTTACAGGGGGTCATATTGGTGCTTTGCCATTCTAGTAGGATATTTCTGTAGTGAAATGGTCAAAATTGTAGCTAGCAGACACCTGGTAAGAAGACGTCTGGTAAATAAGAAATAATTTCGATATTTTGCCGCATTTAAGGAACATCATTGAGTAAATCCAATGACAGTTCGATTGCGACACCTTCTCACCTTTCATTGATCGTTAAATGATAATAAGAAAGTTCTTGGACCTATTTAATTCTGTGGTCCAGCCTTTTGCAGCATTTAGTTTAAGATCGAAGTGTGTTATCTGTTCTCATGTCAACTTATTTTCATGTCAACTTATTTTCTCGTTTGCATCTTTGAACGTTATAATAGTTATATTTTAGCTGTTTTCTTCATGAATTTTATATTGATTTAATTTGATTTTTCTTTCAATTGACCAAACAGGATTGACCATGGAAATAACATAATGCCAAGTTTGTTATGGTCCACGTGTTCGTCACAAACTTCGTTCGGTACCTAAAAAATATGGCACATTAAAAGATATAAGGATAACTATTGCGATAGCTATAGGTACTTAGTTAAGTTAATTAAATCTGACTCCAATTGAATACCTAATATATAACCGACTGCGATTGAATTGTAATCTTATTATGAAGTATATAAATCAGTAGTAGTTCTATGACAGAAAATTAATTCTTCAAGGGCTGACTGTTGATGATGCTAGCAATCAGTTCAGGAAAATGAAGAGAGAGAGAGAGAGAGCGAGAGAGAGAGAGAAAGAGAGAGGGGGGGAAGAGAAAACAGCTACCAGCTGTAGACACAAATATAGAAATGCAGCTGGCTGTTAATGATGTCAAATCAAAATAATAAATGGAAGTTGTAATGCATTGGTAAGGATTCAGATAAAATGTGCATGTAATGAAATAAGATAAAGAACGAAGATTTAAAATAGCAAAGAATGTATACATAACATATGTATAAAATATAATGATTCTATTGTAATTTACACTAGGAGACGTAGGAAGAAAATGTGCGTTTAAAGTTGTTTAATTACTTGTAAAAATAGTGTCATTGATAAATTCCATGTAAATATAAGTGCATAATATTCATATGTAGTTAAGAATGTTCATATGCGTATGCAGGAAGTTAAGAAACTAAAGTTTGTGTGTTAGTTTGTGTATGTATATATACGTACGTAAGTTGTTGCGAACTGTCCACACATTCAGCTAAGCGCGGACGAAGGAGTGCGCTTCTCGTATAGAAGAGAGAAGAGGTAGGGCGTGAGATGCAACATTCATTGTTTTCTAGGATAATCTGTATCAAGATCTTAACACTAATTAAATCTGAGAAAGTTGCTCTTTTCCAGACTTCGTGTCTCGGATGGGGCTATTTAAGAACATATACCTAAATGTACTTGTTGCTGTAGATAATGAGTTAGGGAATATCTAGCTTGAGTGTTCCAACAAAATGTGTTATCTTCTAATGAAACCTGACTGAATTTCTTTGGCACTGAACCTGGCGGTATTTTCACATCTTTAATAAACTAATTAGGGAGAAAGATGCGTGGTCAGGTAAATGTGATTCTCTGTTGGCGATAAGAATACAATTTTCACTTAACCGCGCCTGAAACTAGAGAAAATGCATTCCAGTTCGCAAGTTTAGTATTTTGTAAGAGATAGATATCCCATCCTTGCTACTTTATATAGAAAATCTGCACAGAACCAAATAATTCATCGTAACTCAATGATAAACAGGTACCCCAAAAGGTAATGGTTTTGTATTAGAAAACTTGTCTATATAAAATTTTAACTTCCAATACCTTGTACTGATTAAGAACCTTTTTGATTTCTATCATACTTAGCGTTAGTAAAACAATTTACGTCGTGCAACCAAAAGCTAAACAAAATTAGGGAACTAGGAGCAGTACTGCTATTTACTGAAATACTCTACTATAAACTGAAACACTGCGAAATAACGCTAAATCTGCTGTCCGGCATTCACCCTATTCCTTTGTATTTTCAGGATAGCTCATTCAAAATCAGAATCAAATTGTCAGCTAGTGATACTGAATGTGACAGCGTAACTCATGGGTCACACAACATATCCCCATGAAATTATCAGTGTATACTGAGAGGATGTACAGGCGTGTCTTTAGTAAGTGGGCTTCCTAATGGAAAAGTCAATAATGATGGCGTGAGGTCAGCATTCGTGCTTACACCGATATAGTCCTGAAGAATTTTCAGCAAAGTTCGGTAAAAATTGTACATGAATTGACATGACGTATCGTTGGTAAGGGAATTTTGTCAGCTTTCAAACGGAGTATGTTTCGTTTCTGTCAGGCATTGAAAGCTACAGCAAAAAACGTGAAGCAAGGTATTTAGCATTTTACGAAGAACATTTCACCTATGTACTTCGTGATCAACTATATATATATATATATATATATATATATATATATATATATATATATTGCTCTAACAGTGTATCAGTTTTTATCTTTTGAGCATAGAAGTTACACCGCAAAACTTCGAGCTCAGTATTTGACATTTTATAAGAAGAATTAATAACATGTGTATTCTAAAGTCCACTCTCTATGAATAGTGAGTTGTTTAATTCTATGTATATTATCATTGTAAAGGAAATCCTATTAACTTTCTACCCTACTCTTTCAAGTCTACTGTGCATGAGTTTTGGATTCAATTCTCGATGGAGATGTACAATTATACATATCAATGAAAAGAAGATTTTATTAGCTTCAAAACAATCTATCTTGTCAATGTGTATCTGTAGCGCATGAAAAGTTGCAGCGGCGTGGAGCTTGGTATTTGACATTTTATAAGGACGTTTAAGTATACAATCCACTTTCAGTTGATTGTGGATTTAATCCTTGATGGAATGAATGAATGGTGTGGCTTCCAGAGCGAACATTATTGGGGGAGGGGATTTCCACGTAGAAGATGGGGCCCATGTGCAGAATAACCCTCCTACCTGAGCGATGGAGTTTTAAGGTGAAGTTTTTGTTCTGTTTTCCAAATTCAGATTTTTTTTAGTTATCTACTTAACAAAAGGCGAGAGAAGTAATTTATTCATTGATCACTCCCAACACTGTATGCTGACTAAAGACCTTGGTCACGTGATGGTTTCTGTTGAATGACCAACCAGACCTGTTAAATCTTGTCATTCATATATATACAAGTAAATTCTCGAAGAAAATGTTGTTATCTCCAGAACTGGACTGAGATAAGACACTTTCCCTTTTTTTACTTTGCAAGCTTTAAAAAAAACTGAAACCCCTAAAAGCCAGGTTGATTAGGGTTATTGAGGATACCAACTAGAATGGTGTGGGTTGGAGAATAGGTAACCCAACGGTTATACTATCTGCTTAAGCTCAGATTGAGTATTTATAATTTTTGACTGTCTGGAACGCAATGACAAGGATCCTACTCAAAGCCCGCCAGACCGCCAGCTCGCCAACCAGCTGGCAAACTTAAGAAACCTATGTTGACAGTTTTCTAAAATCTACTTCATTAAATCTGGTGAGAATATTTAGGGAAATACAGAAGATTTGAGGAGTCTTGCAGTCACTTATTTCCCAGCAGTGACCATTAGATATATATATATATATATATATATATATATATATATATATATATATATATATATATATCAAGGATTGAATCAAAAGTCTATAGACAGTCTACTTTAAAATACACATATACTTAAATTTCCTTGTGAAATGCCTGAGACCAAACAGTAACCTTCACAACAGACACAATGAGATACACTGTTAGAAAGTTCATAAAACCTCCTTTACAACGATATATATATATATATATATATATATATATATATATATATATATACTTCCATCGAGAATTAAATCCACAATAAAATACACATATATTCACTTTTCCTTGTGAAATGCCAATATATATATATATATATATATATATATCGTTAGTACGAAAATTTTATCAGCTTTTAATATATATATATATATATATATATATTGTGTCATCCACTGACAGCTGTTTCGATGTATTACATCTCTTCAGTGTGTCTATAGACTCTCCATTATCCCATCCAGTACCGCGAGGCAGGATTGAAACCTTAGCTTCAGACCGATATCCCACCTCTTGGCTACGGAACTGGATGGTCAGTAAAGCTGTATTTAAGAGATATATTTATTTACACAGAAATTTTCCGTCCACAGAGTGCTCTATTCCTGTGGAAGAGCATTGCATAAGCTTACAATGGACGGGTTACCTCACTTAAAGAGTGCTCAACCCTGAATAGAGGAGCATTAGTTATTGTGTCACCCACAGACAGCTGTTTCGATGTATTACATCTCTTCTGTGTGGCTATAGACTTTCCATAATCTCGTCTAGTACCACAAAGCAGGATTGAAACCTTCACCCATATAAATGCCAAATATCTAGTTCCACGTTTTTCACTGTAACTTTTTGTGAACAACAAATATAAAAAAATGACCAGATACGCTATCGGAAAGCTGGGGGAATTTCCTTTACAACAAAATCATCATCATCAGCAGTAGCAGCCTTTTAGCATACGTTGTTGGACATAAACCTTCCCCAAGATTCGTCAGACCTCTCTATCATCGGCATCACGCAGCCAATACTTCCTGAATTTATTTAGCTCGTCACGCCATCTCACTTACTGCTTCAATCTCGCATATGATCTCACGTTGTGAATCGTGATTTCCAGCAGTTGTCCCACATTCTTAGAACATCTCCAGCCAATTGCCATTTGAGTTTTGCAATAGTTTCTATGATACTTCGGACTCATATCTTTTCTCTGATATACGGTGCTGTCTTATAATCTCTTCATGTGAGGTTGAGCATGATTCTCTCATGTGCACGTTGCATGGTTCTCAGTTTGAGGGTCAATCTTTTGGTTAGGTCCCATGCTCCAACTCTATAGGTAACCATCGGTAGGATACATTGGTTGTATACCCTTCTTTTTAGGACTAGTGGGATTTTCTTGTTCTTGAAAGTCGAGCTTGCTCTACCGGATGCTTGCTAACGAAGTGTGACTCTTCGCTTTATTTTTTCTTCTTTTGATGACTTCATGGAGACTCACTGTCCTAGGTAGATGGAGTGGTGTATTTTCTCCAGCTCTGCATTTTATTTCGATCGTTTTGTCTTTGTCACCAACATGTTTGTTGTACATGACATTTGTTTTGCTGAAGTTCATGAGGAGGCCAACTATCTTGCTTCATTTAGATCGTCTAACATTACTTGGAGATCATGAAGGTTCTTAACAAAGGGGACGATGTCGTCAGCAAATCTAAGCTTACTTAGGTAGTCACCGTCTATCTTGATTTTTTTGTTTTCCCATTCTAGGTTTAGGAAGATCATCTGAAGGCTGGCTGTGAAGAGTTTGGGTGAGCTAGTATGTTAGTTTATTGAATGGAGATGGTCGATTGTTGAGTAGCTTTTTCTGAAGCCAGCTTGTTCCTGTGGTTGGTTTTCATCAAGAGTTTTTATTCTTTGTTATTTTGATGGCCTGCTTCACTTCCTACGGAGTAACTTCTGAGAAATCCTTAAATTGATCACTATCAACTCGTGTTTGCTTGGTGGAATAGAGGGTTTTGTAGAATTGCTGGGCATATTCGGCAATATGGTCCCTATCCGTTGTCAGTTTTCCATTTACTTCGAGCACACTAGCTATTAGCTTTCTTCCTGTACTGAGAGATTTTCCAATGGTTTTGAATCTCTTACCTTTCTCAAGAATGCTTCCAATGACTGCTGTCGTGTATTTTCTGTCTTTTCTTCGTTTCTTTGGGTGGTTTTGCTCATCTCTGTTGCCTCTATCTTTTCTATTGTTGTTGGTGGCTTGAGGTTCCTGCGTTTTTTTCCATGAGAATTTGGTTTCTTCAGAGAGTTTGCCCATAGTTTTTGAGCTCTTTGGTTTAAACATGCTGATGACTTCAATTGGGGAAGTTGTTATATCATTGCAAAGCTCGTTAATGTTCTCTTCTGGTTCGGTGGGGAGTTCATATCTGTTTTTCATTTCCAGCTTGAATGATCGAGCGACTTCTTGAACGGAAAGTGATTGCATTTTGGTGTTGAATATTTTCCTGCGTTCTATCTAGGTGTTATTTTGAATTTTGCATCTTATCATTTTGAGGTCGCTTCCTATATTGACTTCATTTAAGACCTAAATATCTTTAACGGTGTCGGTTTCGTCCGCTAGGATGTAGTCTACTCAAAGTCCACTTTCAAATGGCTTCCTTTTTAAAGAAGGTGTTCATGAGTTTGAAACCCGTTCGCTGTTGCAAAATTTATAAGATCTTCACCCCTCTCGTTTCGTATTTTGTATCTGTATTTGCTAACGCATTTTTCAGTATCTTGTCCTACTTGGGCGTTGAAGTCTCCCATAATGATGTAGAAATATTTTTTTTTTGTTTCTTGGAGTATGGAATTTAAATTGTCGTAGAAGTAGTTTATCTCCTCGTCGGTTGATTGTGAAGTGGGAGCATAAACTTGAAGTTCAGTTTTTACCTCTTTAAGAGCTGTACAATGTCACTGGCTACTCGATCTGAGATACCTTTGAATCCAACAACATTGTCCTTGAGTTTTTATGAAGTAAAAAGCCAACTCTGCTCTGTTTTTCTTTCTCCCTTTTCCCTTCCTTAGCTGTATGAAAGATACTTGCTGTTTAGTTCGATTTTTTCTCTCCAGGTCTTCTCATTTCACTAATAGCGATAATGTCTCATTTGAGATTCTTGATATGTGTTTGTCTCATTCATAGATTAAATCCACAATAACAGATGTAAATTGGCAAGAAATGCTATAAAGCTGATAAACATTTTCAAACGATGTTTATATGCATATATCTCCACCAAGAAGTAAATCTGCAATTCATAGACTGTCGACCATGAAGTACACAGATACCGAAAAGTTCTTAATAAAATGCTAGATATATAACTTCATGTTTCTGGCTGTAACTTCTGATACAACAGATACAAAACACCAAGATACACTTTTGGGAAAGTTGACAAAAATTCCCTCTCCAACGATATGTTATGTCAATTTATGTACATTTTTTCCCTATTCTATGCAAAATTCTGCTTGACTATATCGTTGTGTGCGCGAACACAGACCCTAAACTATCATTAACATTTCCATTGAGAAAAAAACAACTTGCTGCAGCCGTGTCTACTATGTCCCCATAGTATACACAGATGATTCCATGGAGATATGTTGAGTGAATGGATTTTCCTTTGGATTGTCATTTGTAAGGGATGGCACATTGGATTTTTCCCTCTGTCAATTAATGCCTAGCCTTGAGCTTTATTGTCAATAGATTGCATCGAGCGGATTCGCATCATAATACCGAACAATGGAGAAAAATCTGGTATAAAATTATTTTTTCCCATTATATAGTAACAGCACTGATTGTTCAGTTCAATATTTATGAAGCTATCATAGAATCAAATAAGGGGCTATGGCCTCTTACGTAAAAGTCGAAGTTACAAGCGTTTCTTTGATTTTCGTACTTGTTGCGCGTCCAATGTTTCTTGTTTCAGTACGTTGATTCGTACATGTGTTGATAGGGAGGCGGGACCATAACTACATGTTGAAACCTCACTGGTATACCGCGAGTAAATTATGGAATCCACAGTCATCTTACCTTTATACCTCACAACACCGCGCAAACCCATGGCTTACCTCATCAAGAGGAAATATATGGGGGCAAAGGGCCGATGGGGCTCTGACGATACTCCGTTTGAAATAAGTTATAACAAAATCATCAGTTCCCCTCCCCCCGAACAAGCCATGGGCCAGTGCAGCATCGTATTTTCTAACACTCCCCGTTGTTCACACAATCGAAAATCTGCCGACCGTCCCTGGTGGATCAGTGGTTACAAAAAACCGTGCCATATCACTTGTTTCGGGTGGGGTGTTGAGCTCCAAGTCCGTCCACCGCAGTACAACCCCAAGAACGTCAACAAGAGAACAACAATATACATCGGCACCTACAACGACAGAACTGTTAGTGTCACTGTACAGCTCTCCAAGATGTACAAACTGAACCCAGTTTAGTCTACGCTCTCACTTCCCAGTCAACAAAGGAGGAGATAGAAAACTACGACAACTTGCACTCCATACTCCAAGATACTAAAAATACTTCAACTTAATTATGGGAGAACTCAACGCTCAGGTAGGGCAAGATAAGTAAAGTTGCGTCGGCAAGTTAATCTGTTGAAATACAAAATACAGATCGAAAAAGGTTAAGATCTTGTTGAATTTGCGACTGCGAACGGGTTTGAACTCATGCACACCTTCTTTAAAAAGAAACCCAATAGAAAATGAACTTGGAAGAGCCCCAATCACGAAACCAGGAACGAAATCGACTACATCCAAGTAGACAAAAGCGGCACAGTCAAAGATATTCAGATCCTAAATCAAGTCAATGTAGGAAGCGACCGCAGAATTATAAAATTCAAAATAATACCAAGAAGGAACGCAGGGAAATGTTCTGCAATAAACGCTTAGCTCACAAAAAAAGCCCACTCGATCTTTCAAGCGCAAACTGAAAAACAAAAGTTCTAACCGAGTCAGAAGCGAACATCAATGAGCTCGACAACAAAATGACTACTTCTCTTATTGAATCGGAAATATGTTCCAGACAAAGAGCAAACGAACCATCGATAAACCTTCAGAAGAAACCAAGAATCTTGTGGTGAAACGAAGAAATCTCAAGCCACTGACAACAAGAGGAAAGATCGAAGCAGCCGAATCAAACAAAATCATCCGAAAGAAATGAGGAGATAAAAGAAGATACACGATAGCAGTCATCCAGAGAATTCTCAAGAAGTGTAATGGCTTTAAAACTATTAAAGACTCTCAGTCCAGGAAGAATGCAAACAACTAGTGTGCTTGAAGAAGATGAAGTAACAGTGGATAGGGACCGAATTATTGAACACGTCTAAACAAGGGATGCAGAACTATGGACAAGGTATATATCACGAGTACCCTGTTCGTAGATTTCCCAGAAATTTCTCCGTGAGAGGTGGAGTAAGCCCCAGAAGCCCGTTTATCTTAGTACGTAAATTAATACGAAACTAAAGTGTGGAACTAACGAACCAACTAAATATGTAGCTCTAATTATGGAACCTAAAGCTAGCCATATTTACAGACGTCACTTCCTTTACCTCCTGGCTATAAAAGCCCCTACTTCCGTTTATCAATGTTCGCTTCGAAGCCGGTCTCTCTTGGCCGGTTATCTTACCTTCATCTTTGCCCACTTCTCAGTTTAATGTTGACCAAGTAACTCTTCATTCAGTTACTTCTGGAATGTACGCATAGTTTAAATCCGCTATCTGTAGTCATTTATTTACCGTGACTCACATCGCGTAACCAGCTATCTTTCGCACCAGAGTGGGACCCTATATTTTCATCTCGAGATTTTAGCATCTTGCTGTGAGAGCATGATAGTGATTAACAAGGTACTAGCTTTAGGCAATTAGTTATTTTAGCCTTGAGAGCTCTTCCGTTTTCTCTCCATTGAACTTTGGTTCGTCCGTAATGATAACATCTTGGCTGTCTGGAGCAAACGCTAACGAGAAAATTATTTAGTATCCTTCACTTTCCCCTACAA
Organism: Thysanoteuthis rhombus; assembly: GCA_963457665.1. NCBI lineage: Eukaryota > Metazoa > Mollusca > Cephalopoda > Oegopsida > Thysanoteuthidae > Thysanoteuthis > Thysanoteuthis major. Next base: position 20,036,086 of record OY735199.1, read on the forward strand.
TCATATAGAATCGCTTCCTTCGCACATCGATATCACATTTCTCTCACTTCCTACTTTGTCAATATGTCCACTGGTGTTGGAAACCTCGTAATCTCAATAGCGTATCTCATTTCATACGTGCCTCTGTATCCACTTACGTATTAACCTGACCTGTCTTCAATAGTATGCAGTTATCCTTAACAAAACCTATGGAAGATACCATTTTCAGATTTCATTGTTAAGTAATATATATGATGATCATAATCGCTAGATCACATTTTCTTCATATTTTTTTTCTCAAGAACTATTTCTTCCTTCCCAAAGAACACTTTGTTTGCTACGTATCAATTCTTTAATATAACAATAGTTAAACTCAGCTACTAATTATACGATCTCCTTTGCGTCTTATATGTACAAACTACATTGTTTGCTTGGGTCCTCAAATGTGTGTTTTATTTCTTGTCTAACCTTTGCATTTGTCTCTGTTCTGTTGATCAGGATTTCCTTATTTTTATCCTTCTTGTTCATTGGCCACCAAAATGTTGGAAAACACAAATGCAAAACACAATGGTTGACCTCCTCCTTCTTCAAACCTCTCCCCATGACGTCATACAATGGCAGGAACCGGAAATATGAACGTGGCAATGGTCGCATGGACTCCATCTTCTCAAGCTACTCACAGCAACCTTCCTACCTTCCTTCTACATTGGATTATTATTATTATTATTATTATTATTATTATTATTATTAGTAGTAGTAGTAGTAGTAGTAGTAGTATACCAAACTTGTTGGACATAAATTCCGACAATCACTATCGACCTACTGAAAAAGGTAATCACAAGGAAACTAGCCATTCTATTCATCTTATGCTCCAAACAAAACGAAGATAATAACATGCTTGTCCTAAAAAAGAAAATATTTCACTCCAATTTAAAGCTCTTGGAATTTCAATGTCACTATATTATTTCAGTCATTACAAATTTTAGTGAAATAAACGGGCATGAAACACTGCGTTCAACAAAGTCCAGCAGCCACGGTCACAGCGTAGTACAAGCAGCAACCTCCCATACTGATATTACGCAGGACTGCCAACATCTTGTACACTTGGTTTACATTTTAATGAGTTGGCTGGCGATAATATGAAAGCCAAGGCAGATTTGTGCCGAAGCGGAAACAAGCGAAACATAAGTGAAAAGTAGCTTAAACAGAAAGACTTTAATGAACAAGGAGAAGGAACAGGATCAAGAATCGAAAGACAGGCAAAACGTAAAAAGTAGAAGAGATGTTACTATGGACACAAAACACAATATAAAAGGGAGAGAAAGTACGATCTTTAGAAGAAAAACTGTTCAATTTCCTTTTTGCAACAATTGAATACAGCTCACTGGAGCGAACAAGCGTTATTTCCAGCATCAGGGGTTTCCACTGTATAGCCGGTAATATCCTGACTATGTCGTCCAAATGTTGCATTCACTGGCTGCAGCTTCGTTTTCCTTGTATGTTCTCAGGTCCGAATCCTGAGATCTTGCTTCTTATTCCTAGTTGCCTGTAGGCGGAACCAGTCCGAATTCTGGTCCTCTCATTCCTTCCATTTTTCGAAGACTATTCTCCCAACTTCATTGCAAGAATCTTCGAACTCTCGTTTCCACAGCTATACAACAAACCGACAGCCTTTCTTCAGCTACTCTTGACCAAAAGTAAATGACTCCACCCGTATACGTCTTTCTGTCAAAAGGACCCTCTAGGATAGCCCTACTTCTGGCTTCTAGTGACCCACCCCCCTCGAAAAGGGCACTCTGGGACATCCTCTTGGACTGACTGACTTTCATCCTTAGCCCTTCAGAGGGCCCGGTGCAACAATTGTTTGTATAGATTATATCGGATTCACGAGATTAATTAAATATTTAATCCTTATCAGTCTTGAATTCTTGAAAAAGTAATGAGAGGAGATAAAGAGAAAAAATGAATCAATATACTTGGATGAAAAAAAGGCATTGCCAAGGTTATTTGTCGATTGTATGAGTAATCGGCCATTCGTCGATGGCTCTGCAAAGACATCTATTGTATGTGTAAGCCCCAGGGGGAATAAGAGTTGGAAGCCCGAGGATGAGGGAACAAATATTCACTTGTAATGTGTCCAAAAATGACCACCATTTTCCCTACTAACTCAGAGGATAGTAATTTGATGGCGTTCCAAATTCTGACGAATTCGTAAGTTTAGAGTACGGTCGACTCTCTACAACGGCAGATACAACCAACCGCGGAACCAAATTATTCGGGAAAAATCCAGAAAAGTTCCCAAAGACAAAACTTGAGCACTATGCAAAATCCACACGAATGTCAACAAAATATCTATCAGATAAATATACAATGGTTTATTTAATTACTTATCATTGATACTTTTTAATGGCAAAATTCGAGTCGAAAAATTAAACAAAAACAAAAATAATCGAATTAATTGAAGTTGAAAAATTCATAAGAATTTTAATGTGAATAATGTTTTTCTTTTTTTAGATCATATTCCTAAAATATAAGCAGTTATGGAAATGGATTTTGGAAACTAGGTATACGGTAAGGCTGTTTTTTTTTTAATGAGAACTACTTATACGGGAATATTTCCAATAGTAGACATCGTACTTATAAAAGACTGAAGATTGAAAAACAAATAAATCACCATAAGTCTCCTCCCCCATTTCAACTTCTAAATCATAAGACAATTTCGAATGGAAACATTATTCTTTATATAGATTTCGTCCTATATTAAATAATTTCAAGTTTCATTGAAATCCAATCAATGATACGTCGATTTTTATCAGATTTTTGAAATCAAGATGCTTTTCGCTGAAAGATCTTCTAATGTAAATTACTATGATTTTGTTTGTTTACAGGTGGACAACTTTCCACACTATCACTTGCATAGAGTGTATACAATTAGTACATATTTTTCGAGTGCACATAAGTTTTAAAACGGCATTTCTCCAATCTTGTCACTAAACCCGAGATTTTGACGATAAAGTTTCTTTTCTTCTGGTGTCGAAAATGTCTGTTCATACCTCCAACTACTTACATAGCATTTACACTGTTTTAGATATTATAAGAAATCTAGGGATTATTTGAAATATCCGGAGGATGTGTGTAGTTTGTATGCAAATACTACGCCATTTTATATAAAGGACGAGTATTCGCGGTATGTCTTGGAACCAATGCGAAAAGCCGAGTGTAATTTGTCTATTTTTGGCATTTGTAACATTAATTTCTTTACTGAGCCATAATTCTTGTCTACGAACCATTGCGCCGTTATTAGTTCTGTTGGGCATTTTGTAATTAGAAAATCAATGCATTATCGACTGAGAAATAAGCTTTTAAAAATTAGATGTCAATAAGTGAAAATTGAAAAAAATTACCTCAACTCTAAACGTAGAAAATAATCGGAAAGTATTTTACTGATGGTTTCGATTAATTCTTTTTCGCAATGTTGTTGCCCGAAGATAGGAAAACATAAATAATCTCTATCTATAAAATAGGATGCATGTACGTATGTCTGTATGCATAGGCGTTCGAGTCGGGGGCGCTCCTAAATCAGGCAAAACCTGTTAAATTTCGGGCAAATCAGTGTAATTCAGGCAAAACTGGGAAATTTCAGGCAAATCAAGTTTTTAGGCCCCCCTCATAAAAAGGGTCCGATATACGCCTACTTTTGTATGTTCCATGTTGAAGGCCACAATTTTGAACTTGGGAAGCTGAATTTTGGCATAAGGGTATATCTTACATCGGCGAAGGTCTCAGGCTATTTGAAATTGATCCCAGAGCTTATTCAAGGTCACTAAAGGCTATTTTTTTTCAGTCTAATGACGTCATTTCTATCTAGCATAATAACGAATTATCTATGAAGTACAAGAATAATGTTTACCTCAGAAATGTTCCTTGGTAGCAGCGTTGTGCAGCAACGTTTTCAGACAAGAGTTCTAAAAACTTTTGCACATTAGTGCCTAGCATACACAAACCTGCATGCATTCATGCACACACATACACACAAACACGCACATGTAGAACGCAGAACGAATAGATCGTAAGTAGAAGTGCCGATACATACACAAATAATCCCGTCACTTTAAAGGGTGCAATGGATATAGTAATACAGCACTCTGGTGGGTGGGGAATATAAGCTAAATAATAATATCTAAATTCAACCTTACTGACCGGAGCAGAAGGTAAGATACCGACCTCCGGGTCTGAAGCGAAGGTTTCAACCCTGCCTCGTGGTACTGGATGGGAAAACGGATAGTCTATAGCCACATATACAACGAAACAGCTAGTCTATAGCCACATATACAATGAAACAACTGTCTGTGGATGATGCAATTATATATATATATATATATATATATATATATATATATATATATATATATATATATATATATATATATATACACACGTATGAGTATTACACGCTAAACTTTATCGGAAAGCAGCAAAAAAAAAAAAAAAACCAAAGAAGCTCTCTCCTATTGGCTATCAATCTGGAAACTCAGACACTTCAAACTCAGAGTTATCTATGGGCCTTCCATATAAATCTCATTTTCTTTAAGACATTAAGTTGACATAAACAAAGATTTATTTGTACTTTTGCGGTTGAAATGAAGACAAAATGATGACATCACTATTTCAGTTCACTTATAGTTGTATAATAAATCAATTTTTCGTCATTTGAACAAGATTTGGTCATTTGCTGCCCAAAGTAGACTCCGTTCAGAGTCTGTTTAATGACAATCTCACAGACAGACGGTATACCCAGAGTAAAAAGATTCTGGTCTTACCAAACTTATGAAAGGTGAATACTGAGTGCACCAATGGAAAAAGTGGATGGTGAAACGTGTCATCGTTGCAGACAACTGTGAAACCATGAGTAACTTTAAGAGACAATCATGTGACTCGAGAGAAAATTAGTGCAATCTGATCTGACTAGAAATAACGTGAATTTTAAAGGCCCGATTACTGCCAAACTTTTACAAATTTACAAATAAATAAAATAAATAAATGAATGAATGAAACTACTTTATAATTAGCATTTAATAGCTATCTCCATTGAAAAATATTTTCTTTGGGTTGAGTGGGAAAGCAGATCAAATACTATTATTATTAGACTGAAGATTACCCGGAATTTCTTCCGTTATTGTAAGTTAGCGCATTTTAGGGATATTCCAAGTCAATACATCTGGCTGTGATGCACCGTTTCGGCAACCTAGAAGTCACTAACAAAAGAACAGAGTCAAAATTTCAGTTTCATGTAGATTCCATAGTCGCCAATCTTACTGAAAACCATTTTTCATAAACTCGATAAAAATCTCACTCATGTATAAATGAACAAGACTTGATCTTTTATGTCTGTAATCACTTATTGATAGGTTATCAGGGGTTTGTGCTTTTCTAAAGTATACCAGATGAAGGAGAATAGGATTATTGAGACAATTGCGATTGACTGGCATAGATTTTGAGTTTTTCTAGTTTAGTGCTAGCTTGTTGTAAGTGCATAGACATCGGTCTTTGATTATGAATTGAGTATTACAAAGCCATGAAATGAGGGAAAGGTTGATAATTCTGTGAAAATTCGTGCAAGTCTAAAAAGTCGTTCAGATTCTGTTCAAGAAACTTCGTTGACTGACGAAATTGAGTCAATTAAAAACCTCAGCCATTTCTCTATATAATTCGTTTATTCTTCTGCGTGTCGTGTGAAACATTTCCATTTTTCGATAAGCTTTTTCTGTATTCTGTCATCTATTTTGAAGATCTATTTTCACGAAATATTTCCAAGCTTTTCTACCATTTTGAATAAACCTTTCTTCTTTGAATGTTAGAATTCTTCTGTAAATGTAGAACTGACATACAGTGAAGCAAAGAGAAGTTGTTTTCCGTGTCGCGTGACACAGAAAAATGAATTTGTCTCCGTCTCTTTGAACGATCCATTTATGCTGTCTGTGGCAAAGTGGGTAAATTACGGATACTGTGATCGCAAAAGTAAAGTTTGAGGGGAATGATAGCCATTTTCTATCATTTTTACTCATAATCAATCAAAAAATAATACTCATTACCCAGGAAATTGAATTTTTTTCATGAGTTGCATAATGTAATATACGGTATATTAGTTATTTAGTAATGTTATCGTGATTTTTGCTTTTTTTTGTAAGATCGAGAATTGTTAAACATTATTAATTTTTGATCAGCATTTTCTTTCATCTTAATTTTAGTCAAAAATCAAACCAAGATAATACAATTACTACTATACAACTAGTGTACGCAAAAATAAAAAATATGGCATCAAACGATCGGGAAAAATGAAATGGTAAGTTTAAAGGTTATATTTAATCTTCCGTCAGCCATAAATAAATATGGATCCCGGGTTTCCTGTGGCGGAAGCGATGTGAGTTTGAATCTCCTTTATATTCTTTATTTTTGACCCCAGCTGTATCCACTCTGTCCTAGACCGATAATCTGAGTAGTTGCTATTGGAAGCAACTAAAAATTAAGACTGGAGAAAAAACTAGTCAGAAATTAAAAATGGTTGACATTAGTTATTAATTCCTAACTGAATGTTCTAATCTCACATAATGTTTTATTATTTCCCAGATTAAACCGCCAGTTCTGTTTCCAAGTCAAGAATAGAACTAGATCAAAATCTCTACCTCCACTTCTTATCAGACGATAAGATTATTTCGGCTCTGTCAAAACAAGTGCCTAAATCTACGCAACAATCAAAACAAAAAAGGCGAATCATAAAAAAGAAAAGACAAGAAATCTAATCAATTCTTCCTGGTCCATTGTCTATTCTTCCGCAAATTGTCAATGGAATTTATTGAGAACTTAAAGACTAATAGATGGTCTGGCTGACATAGACGGGTGAATACATATCCCTCTTCCAACTTCGTCAGTAACAAATTCGGGAACGACTACTTCATCATCATCAGTTTTTTAACGTCCATCATTGGACATAGACCTTCCCCAGGATCCGCCACATTTGTCTATCATGGGGGTCGTGGAGCCAGTATTTTCTAAATTTGTCTAGTTCATCTCTCCATCTTGTATTCAGGCGGCCTCGGTTTCGTATGTGATCTCTAGGGATCCATGTTGTGAGTCGTGATGTCCATCGGTTGTCTGTCATTCTTGTAACATGAGTTATCCACTGCCATTTAAGTTTTCTGATAGATTCTCTGATTCTCAGACTCCCATTTTCTTCCTGATATACTGAGCTGTCTTGTGATCCCTCCATGTGAGATTGAGCATGGTTCTCTCATGTGCACGTTGCACGCTTCTCAGTTTGCAGGTCTGTCTCTTGATTAAGTTCCATGTTTCGACTCCATAAGTGACTATCGGATGGATACATTGGTTGTATACTCTTCTTTTAAGATTATTGGGATCGTCTTGTTTTTGAAGGTGTGCTTTCTCTGCGAAAGGCTTGCCATACTAGGGTGATTCTTCGCTTGGTTTCTTCTTTCTTCATGAGTTTCATAGAGATTCGTTCATTACAATCCTATAATTTTACTATTCAGAAAACACTACAGAAGATCCAATATCGCCTGAAATTTCAATACATTGAACTGTTCCCAATGAGAACTCCATTTATTAATGCAAACTATATTGATGTAAAATTATGCATGCGTATGGATGTGTATATCTATATGGCGAATGCATATTTCAGTTTGATTGCTATTCGCACTTCGGAAATCCTATTTGCATTGGCAGCCATTGGTGACATCGTTATTACTGCTTGGTTCAAAGGTACATAGAAACGGAAAAGAGGCTGAAAAATCTGTGTAAAAAAATCTAATAAAATAATCTTTGAAAAATTGTAGTGAGAGCGCGGTCGGACCTCGTACCGCCACTGCAGGTACATTGGAATGAAATCAGGCATTTTTCTTCCTTATTTCATTCAACTTTGACCTTATAATTCAAGGACCTTTCTTGATGATGACGTCCGTTCGGTGCAAAAGCAAATTATATTGTGAAATCAATTATAAATGTCATTCAACTTGACCTTAAGCACGAAACGGCCTATGATTAACGGTGCAGAAACATAGAATCAGCAGAGTTCAAATTTCAACTAAGATTATTAATGTTCACAGCGCATTAATGTCTTTGGGAAAGGCATGAATCCATCTACCGGCTTATAGTAGGGCAGATGGGGCTGTCTAGCCCTTCTTTGCAGTCTTTCTAAGAGGATGCTGTTCTTGGAAATAGCGTACAGCTTGATATCTCGGCCTGCCTAGCTACCGAAGAAGGGTACCAAACCTAAAAAAAAAAATGGACCTGTTATACGAGAGTTGGTCTTTCCTTAAAAAAAATCTGCTTTTTTCAAAAGTTAATCTACCAAAGGATAAAAAAGATGCTGCAAGTAAATTAATGAATGAAGCGATCAAATTAAAAAACAAAGAGAGCAAATTAAAAAATGAAGCGAGCGAAATAAAAAACGTAGGGAGTAAATTGAAAAACGAAACGAGCAAATAAAAAAAACGAAACGAGCAAATCAAAAACAACGGCAGCTAACTGAGTCAATGAACATAAATAATCAAATGATTTACATTTATTGCTTCAATCGCTGCAAATGTTAATTTTCTGAGTTAAATTAGTTGGATCTTTTCTCTTGATAAAATTAGTTAATCCCTACCAAAAGTTAATGTCCATAATTTCAAAGTACTACCCCCTCCTCGATTAAATTGCATTTTCCCGCCGAAAAAGATCCAAATACTGGGGGTTTATCGTTAGTCCACAACGAGGGTGCTAACGTGACAAACTTAACACATCTTGTTCACTTTGCATTAATGCCTCTAAGGAAGGCATTCATTCATCACCTGGTCCAGCTAATAATAGGGCAGTACCGTCTTCACTCTTCTTCGACTCATTTGCAGGTTGAAATTCTGGTAAGGAAAATCTTGGTATATAGTGGGGAGTAACAAAAAAGCCCCTAAATACTTCGGGTGGATTGCTATTTTTTCTTATTTTAGATTTTTGATAGCATTGGCTACTTGACTTATCTGGAACCTAACTAAAAAGATGTGAGATCATCCCTTCTCTTGTGATCTGGAGCCCAACTAAAGAGATGTTAGGGGTTTTGTTAGGATTTGGGTTTTCGTTTTCGTGTCGGAAACTAAGAATGAAGGGCCAGCATTTTAGTTTTTTTGAGGAGATTGGTCGTAATTTAAGATTATTGCATTTTTGTGGAGACTAATTGAAAAAAATCGATGAATTTTATCAAGAGATACGTTTCAACTATTTCAACCAAAAATGACATTTATTCACTCGCAATAAAAGTAAAAAAGATCAGTCTTTAATGTTGGGCCGGAAGTTTTTGACGAAGTAAAACAGTACCGTTTTCATCTTCATTTTTTGGTAGAAATTCTTGGATGAATTCCTGCTTTTCAGACCTACCGTTCAGCAAACTTGGAATCGTCTGTTTTTTTATTATAAATTTATTCCAAACCGCACACCCATTCCCTTTAACGTGAATACGTACATTACACGACTCCTCTTATCCCTACACCATTTTTTTATTAGAATAATCTCTTTCTGTTAAATGTCAAAGTACAACAAAATCAACGTAACCCAGGCGCACGAAAGAAACTAATCCTATATCATTGGGGAATAATAAAAAAGAATTCATGTCAAATTGTACAGAATGAAGATAATTACCTATCAGATGGTTATCTCGATAAGAAGGTTAATTCCCGACTAAATAGGAAAGTCTGAACTGGGGAAATATGATAGTTTCTCATAAAAAGTCATTAGAGTTGCATAATACGGGGCCTATACCTTGAGTAAATCCATTGAAGGTACAAGCTAATTGATGTGGTCCTTGCAAAGAAGTGCAGTCCCACCTACAGAGTTAGTAGTATTGCTTTTTTCGCATCTCATACTTCAATGATTGTGGTCCCGAATTACCCATCCTAAACCCTAACGTTGTACAACAGGAATGTTTCAGTATGGGATGCGAAAAAAGCAATATTACCAGCTATTGTTGCCCATCTCCCAATGGTATGTTATGTATTGATAAAAAATAAATTATTACTGAATGCGTATACTTCCACCGACGTCATCATTTATAAAGACAATTAATGGAGTACTAGTTGGAAGAGGTATATGTATTCATTCATGATGCTTTATCCGCCTGTTTGTCTACATAATATCTCCAAAAGTTCTGAACGAATTCCAGTGAAACTTTGTAGAACGACGGGCAATTAGTAGGTAATTAAATTTGAGTGTAAATTCAGGAATTTTCTTCCTCTGCATCTTAGCTATAAACCCATATCACACAACACCTTAAAAAGGTCTCAATAAATTTCAAATTTTCTTGTCTTTAAAAAGAAAATTAAAAAACACTCGAAGAACGCATGCATCTGCCAACGCCATTGTCACTAATGACTGAATGAAAGTCAGTTCATAAGTCAACGGAATTCCTTGGGAACTTCAGGAGATATTGTGTGGAAAAACAACATGAGCAAATACATGAATATACGAAAATGAAATGAAAGATCTCTCTCAATCGAAATAGATTCCTGGACCTGGCTCAAAATTTAACCAACTCTACGTTACCCCACGTCCCACCTTAACAGAAAACTTCATTGTGATCGTGTTAAACCGGGTTCGAATCCTGGGCACGGCAAGTCCCTTAGGTTTTTTTGCCAGTATTTATTTATTTATTTATTTTTTACTTCTGTCAGCGAAGTTGGGAGGGACATATGTATTCACTTGTGTCCATATGTCTGCTCAATGTCTCCAAAAGTTCTCTTTGCATTTCATTGAGATGGAATGGATAGTTATGGACTAAGGAGGAAATGATTAGATTTTAAGGTGGATCAAGGAATGTTTTCGGTTGAAAGATTTCTTCCCAACATCTATGTATTCACTAAATAAAGACGCAGACTGACCGATAAATCGAAGATATATACACGTATACACATAAAGGAATTGCTGACCCAAGTTCAAATTCCGGTCATGACTTCGTAAAAAGGAGGAAGAAATGAATTCATCTGTTCCCTCCCAGCTATGGGGTAAGATAAGTGTAGGAGAAGGACAACTCTGATTCCAAACCAGGAAGTGGAGCCCCCTCAAGGCGGTTTGACGCACGACTTGACATCCTGCCGGCAGCTCCTGCAACCAAGCCGATTTTAGATGTATCGGTCTCTGCTCTCCTCTGGACTAGACCAGCAAGGCCCAGAGGGAGGTTCTGACGGTTGGGCATACCAGTATCCCCACACACTTCGCCAAGCATGAGCCCTTGGGATTTGTCTAAGTTGTTCTGTCAATTCCTCCTGAAATAGTATTTCTTTTAAAAGTATTTGTATTCCACCTGCTAAAACTAGAAAAATGGATTTATTCTCTTAATCAAGATGCAGTCCGTAAAATTCCACTTTGTTTTCCTGTCTTTGCTAGTTCTTTTTCATGATAAATTAAAATAGGGAAGCGGAAAAGGAAATGAAAGAAGACCCCCTCTCTGCCACTGCACAAGAATAACCCAAGGTTGATTAGGGTAAGAATGGAAGATAGCAATTACAATGAAGTGGATGGGGGAAAGTACCACAGGGGTCATTCGTTGGCTTCCGCTTAGTTGTAAATCGTGTGGTTTCAATCTGTCTGAAACGTTAGGTCTATCAACATTTGCGAAGAGATATTGGATATTGCTGGGAGAGGTAATCTTGACTTATATTAAGTTAAAACTTAATAAGTTGATTAGGATTTGATTTCTAGGCATTGACCCGGGTATCCAGCCTGCTACACTGTCGGGTCAATACTCTGAGGAGTTGCAGACCTCTTAAGTCAGCGCACATCTGCTTCGTCGGAGTAACAGGGATCTCTGCTTGAAGCGACAGGCTGTCGAACTATCCAGAGTATATGCGTCTACAAATCGCAGTGAGCCATACTATATGGAGATTCAGTATTTGAAGTTGCAGTCAGTTTTACTGTCCCGATTCTCCTCCGAAGGACGTCAGAACTCTATAGCCAGCTCAACATCTACTAACTGTGGGTTGTGCATGCCCTGTGGTCTAACCAAAAGTAATCCGTAATGTAGGAATGTCACCGAAAAGAGGCGGCAGACCACTGCAATAAATGCGCATCTGCCAAAAGAAGGACATTCCTGTCGAACTTACGTCCTTGGAATCATACTCCTATCCGTGCCACCTCATGGACCTTAGGATGCTAACTCTTGGCTTGAAGTGTGGGGTTAGCTATATACAAGCTGACCTCACCTAAAAAATCCATTTCGCAGGGTGAATGGAAAATCTGCACGTAGGCCCCACTGCCTATGGTCCTGCTGTTGTGCCAATCTCTCCCAACAATCTTCGCCTGCGACGACTTGAAAGGAGCAAAAATTTCCTTTCGTCTTTGACTATTTAAAAGGAGGCAATAGAGCAATAACTCTACCGTCTAAAACTCTAATTTTTTCAACTACTTCCCCAATGTCTTTGGAGTATACGTAGAAAATTTGGTTGGGCTGCGCTTATTTTAAGTTTTTTTAATCGTGTGACAGACAGACACCTCAGACATAAGATAAACTACGTATAAGAAATATATATATAATATTTCTCGAATTTTTGATCTGCACAATGAATCTTTTGACAACTCGGGGGGGGGGGGGGATATTTTCCTTCACTTTACACCCATTAAAGACTTTTTGTATAAATATATAAGATATGAAAAGATTTATATGGACGAAAGTATTTTCCCACTTTGACATTATAGTTACATTTTAAAAAGAACACCTGCTCTAAAACACTCAAAAAGTCGTTTTTCTCTAAACTTTTTATTCTAATTTCCCGCCTCAGGTCCATTGAGTAGAAATGCCAAGTTTAGTTGGGCTGCACCCTTATTAAGGTACTTTATATAGCGTGACAGACAAACGCATTCAAATCACTTATGCATTTGAGATTCATACTTAGCCATACAATATCTCCAAATGTTCTCAGTAAATCCCAACATATTATGGGAGGGTGGGCCAAGGGAGAACCGATTATATTTTAGCGTGGATCAAAGATTTTTAAATGCACCGTGCATCGTAGATATTTTTGAATTGATTTTCATTCAGTTCTTAGTGACAATGGGGTTGGTAGTGGTATGCACTCTCTGAATAATATATACCGTATTTCACCATGTATATTCTGCTACCATAGATAATCCTAATCCCGATTGAGCTTCAATTTTGAAAAAAAAATGCATTATCCTGTGTACACCTTTATGTATACAATTAGGTACAACATATTCCTACAGATAATACGCACCTTCATTTTCGGAAAAATGCGGATTATACCTGAAGAGATACGGTCCAGTCATAATCTAAACAATAAAATGCGAACTCACCTATTCAGATTAGGGGGTTAGTTTAGAAAAGTACAATTTCAGTTTATTTTAGTTTAATGGAGATCAAATCAAAAAGGTTCAGTCGAAAATTTCACAGCAATCAGCCCCATGGGACACTCATTTCATCTCTTCAAGTTCCATCATCACTATCCTCCGTGAGGTGGTCTTCTGCTTGCCCTTCTTTCTCTTTCTAGTTGAGCCATCTTGAGACAATCTGTTATTCTTTCGATTGGCAGCTATTGGTAGCTATTGATCCAACCTAACCAACGTTCCTCAATCTCAAAGGACATATTCCTATTCTGTCTTTACATGCACTTCTTCATTCGATATCTTATTAGGCCAACAGATATTGAAGATCTTTTTAGGCAGCTATTGTGGGAGATATCAGCCCTTTTCATGTCTTTCTTGGTAACTTTCCTGCACCCAGAGCCATATAAAAGGATGGCCTTAACATTGCCGAATTTAAAATGAATAAACTATTAAAATTGACCAACCCTTAATCATTTTGCTAAAATTTATATTTAGTCAGAAGTGTTCACTTGAATCACTTGAGTTTGGAAAAATTACCCTGAGAAATTTGTTTTTGGGTAATCAACGTTCCTTTTTTTTTACCCACCTTTTAATTTGATGTACAACCTGATCTCAAATAACGTAGGGTGGCAAATGCTGTCAAAGGACATTGCAGTATTAGTTAACAGTATGAGAGTAGTCCTCAACATGCTTCCCACCAGGAATCCATTTTATTCAAATCAATTTTCTTATAGATTTCCTAATGCTTCACTGATAAACATGACAAAACCAATCTTTCCATTTGGAGTTGATGTGAATGAAATGTTTAAAAATTATTCATTTTACTTGAAGATCTCTCGGAGGAAAGAGAAATTATGTACTTTACCGACCCACAGCGTTTCCTGAACATTCAGGAAAAAAAAATAACAAAAAAAAAAAGGGGGGGGGGGAATATTTTAAATGTTCATTGTGGAAGTTTTCACATATGAATGGATTTACAGATTCTGGGAGTTGAATGAAAGATTAAGAGGAGAAGAAACGCTGAGGAATCACAGAAGTCGCGATTTTCAATGTTATTTTGGCAGTGCTAAGGGAGAGAGAGAGAGAGAGAGGGGGGAAAGAGAGAGAGAGAGAGAGAGAGAGAGAGAGAGAGAGAGAGCATTTAGCATCGTCTCGCGACTATCGGGCAATATGTCTGTCGTCTAGAATCTAAGTATTGTAGATCGACGCTCATTATAGGATGGTTGCATTGAAAGAAAACTCCAGAACTGAATCTGAAGTAAAATTTACAATGTACGCCCGAAATTGTCGCATTATGTACAAGCGACAATCTGTCGGTCGGTCTGTCTGTCTACCTCTCTCACCTGCTCGATTGTTCACTTTGTTTAGTCACTTTTTCTTTTGAGTCAATTCTTCTTCACAAACCTTTTTTTTTTCACTCACAAATCATTGATTTTTTAAAAAAATACTTACAGCTGGCCACATTAAAAGTGAGCGATAGATATCCATTTAAGAGTCGTTGTTAAGCGTGTGCTGTAAATTCATTACATTGCCTGTAATTTCATCGGACGGTTTTTTGCACGCTAATTTGATTCTTTCACGACGAAGGCGCTGGACTGAATAAAATCGTACAATGATAAAATCTAATTGACATTGGTTTCCTGTTCGAATTCACTTTACGCAAGATTATGCCGTTAAGTTTATTTGTTCTTGTGCGTTGAACAAGAGGATATTTTTCAAAACATATCTCCTCTTGAAACTAATCATTGTAAATTTGATGCTTTGATCCAATTGTTAGGATAAGAAGGGTTAATGCACGTGTGGTTTGTCTGTTCAGAGAGAACAAGTATAGCCTTTTTGATGATGTTGTAATAAATGTATTGATTTACAAGAAAGAAATGCTGTACTTATTTTTAAGAGATCAATAACAGTCACAAAAATTGCAAAATATTATCATTAGTTTTTAGACGGGGGTTATATAAGGGTGGATAGCTACAATATTGTTGCAACAATACTGATGATACAAATCATTGTGAGTAATATTTAGCTATAAAAAAGTAATTAATTAGAAATTCTATATGTGTAGATAACTAAGATATCATCATTACTCTATTATATATTTATTTATATGTGCAAGTAAAGGATATAATTTTATAACTTATTACTTATGGTATAAACTATAATAAAATGGGAAGGCGAATGAAACATATGCTGTTATTGATTATATTTGTTATCCGTCTATGTGGTCTACAACTTAATTTGTAGGCTTCTGACTTCAATATCTACCCTAGTTTATTACATTGTAAGGATGGTTAGGGAAGGCGACTGCTTTGTGATGATTGAGTTCTTTTTGGTCCCATTCAAGCATAAACACACTCTTTCACTCTTACCTTTTCATTACATAACAAGGTTGTTGAAAATGTAGAAGAGGAAGAATGAAAGATATGAGGAGAATTGATGACAATCGGGAAGCGTAACGGTCGTACATACAAACAAGCATAATAATAATATCATTTTTTAGTTGTTTAAATATAAATAAAAGACGAAAACGTGTAGTTGTTTTGATCTGATAATGCAACTGGATGGACTAAATTTTATATAAATGTAAGTTGCACAACCAAATTTTGTCCTGACTTTTGAAAAACATCTCCCTTCTTCTAGAGGGCAGAGGTGGCGTAAGGGTAACTTGCACAGCGAGCCGAATTCAGATTCCAACTGAAGCTATTTGCATTCATTTTGCATCAATGCCTTTGGAAAAAGCATGAATCCATCACCTCCATTTCCCCAGTTATGGGTAAAATAACTGGGCAGACTGGGTGCTCTAGACAACCCTGAATTCAGAACCAAGAGTGAAATCCACTCCAATCCATAGCTATGGGTAGAAATAGTGAAAACGGAGCGGTAGGCCTGCAATCGCGTTCCGTAAAAACCCACCTTAAAGATGACTGGTGCGTAAGCAAGATTCTCCTCCTCCTAAGCAAATCGATGTTTCCAGCGGCTCACAAAATCCACGAAGTTATTTCATATCCTGTAGCTTACCAAATGTTTGATCAAAATGTTTTTTTTTTTATTGCGATGCATCAAGAGGATCTCAGATCATTGATCCCAATTTAATCTCTTTTAGAAAGTTTTAAGCCAATTTTCCACGACTTGATACCTTCGACCAGTCTTTGTCTTCGAGTTGAAGATTTCATTCCTTGAAATGAATTAGAATTTAGAGTCTCGCCACGAACTAGGGATCACATTGAAGAGACCATAGTTTTATGCGAGGGGCGACTTGGACGGTTGCAACAAAGGGCGGTTGCAACGTCTTATTCCTCTAATCAGAAACATGCTAGAATGATGTCAGCCATACTGAACCTGCAAAGTTAGACCCTCTCCAAACAGGAGGACAAAAGACACATTCAGTATTTGCAGCTGCATGTTTTGAAAAAAAAACCCCATTTGTTTTAGAGGTATGAAAGGAACTTTTTTCATGAGCCGCATTTCAGTCATACTGCCCTGGCCGTTTGCATGAATCAATCAAAACTTACTTAATTAGAAGTATTGCTTTATTGACTCATAAGTGATATAATTAGCATGTGTCAAAGTTTGTGTGTCTTGCTTGCACATGGTGTTCTGTCTTGATTGATGTGATCGGGGACGGTTACAACAAGTTGTTAAAAATCACTTTTCATTAGTCGCGTCTTTTTCAGATGTATGCGTTTGAAAAAAATCAGTTTTCAAAGCTTTTCAGGGAACCCAGGGTCGCAGTTTACATTCACTAGGGTAATGACAAAAATCAGTTTTTAAAACAATTGCAGTTTCGTACAATATATACATGTTTAATAAAAGTTTGTTGCATTGTAAATTGTTCCATTCTTCCTATCTAACACTGAAATATGGAGAGATTGAATAGGATCTGTAACAGTAGACAACAACCTACGAACAATGGCTGATGCACTTTCAGCGACCATATCACGTCATCACGAGGCGAAAGGAAAGGTTGAAAAGTTGGAAAAATGGGCCCTACAGAACTGAATGGAATGTTTCATGGCAGTTCCAGACCATTCACTTCCAGCTGACTGTGTCTAGGCTTAGAAATATAGGATATGAAGTCTTGCTGCATCCTCTATATTCACCTGGCATTTCTCTTACATATGAACATCTTTTCAAGCATTTTGAATTTCATATTTGTGATAAAAGGATCCATAATAAGGGAGCCATAATTCGTGCTTTCACTGAATTTGTGATCACTAAACCTACAGAATGTTATAGAGATGGCATATTATCATTGGAGGATCACTAGAAGAAAAAAGTT
Organism: Thysanoteuthis rhombus; assembly: GCA_963457665.1. NCBI lineage: Eukaryota > Metazoa > Mollusca > Cephalopoda > Oegopsida > Thysanoteuthidae > Thysanoteuthis > Thysanoteuthis major. The sequence continues at coordinate 20,053,721 of OY735199.1, forward strand.
ATTGTCTCATTTTAATTAGACATTTACCGTGTTTGTTGTTTATATTATCCTTCATCTTACTATTCCAAAAACGATATTTCATTTGTAACGAATTGGCATTTTTTTCTGCTTTTCGAACTGCAAAGTTGAATGCATGTATAATGAGCTGAGCAGCCACTTCAAAACTACTAAATAATGTCCATGCGTTTTTGGCAATTGGCCGTAATTCATTTATTTAGTTGATTTTTTGACTTCCCAGTCGTCAAGAAATATCGAAATTTTAGCGGAACTTTTGAATAATCTTGACTATTTTCCCCCATCCATATACTAGAAAAGGACAGCTAACATACTTTGATCTCAACTAAGACCAGCTTTAACAATTGATAAGTAATGTACCCATCAAAAATCTAAGAAAGAACCCAGAGGAATTATCTCAAATTTTGTGATAACTATTGAACCATAGTTTATGATTATATTAGATATGTGTAACAATACCTATGATATTAAGTTTGCTTTCTTCCGGATCACTTGAACAACCCTTGCCCCTAGAATGGTTGAGGAGGATGTTAAAGAGATCCCGTTCAGGGAAGATGTTAAAATGATCCCCCAAAGTATTCAAGACTTCAACAAAAAAAAAGAAGAAGAAAAACGTTAATCATCTAGTGTATTTTTGAACCTATCAGTGCATACACGGACTATCGAGTCATTTTGGAACAAACAAAAGTCCAGAATTAAGGAAAATTGTGGCATCCCCCCCCTCAAACCGGTTTACGTGGGAGAATATTCAATAGACGAAACTTAGGGTGGTAGGGTATTCAAACGGCCACTCTTGGTGGGAAAATGTTTAAGTGATCCCTTTCCTTAACCACGCACGCAGTGTAGTTAACGAACTGAACTTCTTTCAGCATAACTCAACAAAAAAGATTGTTCCTCTAGAATACGTAGTGATTACATTTTCAACACAGCGTTTGTCGAAAATTTTATTGAAAGAAATTGAACACAGTTCCCTCGACATTGACATTATCATCATCGCAAATAATCCCACCCAACCGACCTTACCTGCTTTTTAGTCTCAGCCGGTCCCGATCAAGTGTCCCGCCTTCCACCCCTCCACCCGCCGAATAATTTCCTCTTTGAGAACACCAATGATCGCAAGATCGATACTTGGGGAGGTAGTTGTACTACTACTCATAGATACAGCTGATGAAAAGCAATACTTAGCAATGGGGTTGTTGATACTTGAATTTGAAGAAGTGTTATTGATTTGATGAAATCATACGGGTCGCACTTTATTTTTAACGATAGGACAGTTATTTTGTTGTCAATTAAGAAACACAATACGTTTTATTTAAAGATGGAGACTTAAAACAAGCAGTGAATACTTATTTGTTGAACTCCTACAAGAGGTCTTATTTGAGTCTGTGTTTAAAGTAGATATCACCCTTTTTAAGGATTTAGTTCGAGTAACAAGTTATAGGGAGGAATTGATTTTAAACCAACGCAGAAGAGCCTTCCTTCTCGCTTACACTAAAAGTGTAAAACCGGATTAAGTTGAAGTGTCTCCGTGTATAGACTGTGTGTTACAGTTGATTCAATGTGAGTAAATAAAAAATAGAGAAAAACTGATTTGTGGAAAAAGATCTTCAAGAAAAAAAAGAAGATATTGTCGTACATGTTGCTGCGAAAAGAAATATATCAATACGTTACGTTGATAAGGAAATTAGGGAGTTCGTATTCTTATCTCTAATACAATTTTTTGCGAGCTGTCAGTTGGTGTGTGACTAATAACAGAAAAAGAGCGAGAGAGAGTATTGCGAACACACGAACATGGAATGATGTTCTGCCCTGCGTGTGCACGGGTATTCGCTGGCTGGTGATAATATAACTACACCTACTACTGTCGCTACTGCTACTGTTGCTCATGTGTCAATTTCGTTTTTTTTTTTTTAAATTTTTTTGACCAAAAATGAATACCAGACTTTTAACAATAACTTCCGTCAATCTTTCAAATTACTGTGTGATAAATAAAGACACAAACGACAGCTTTAGGTGTTCCGTTAGTAAAGCAACGTGTATTTTCTTTTTTTTTTTTATTTTTAAACAAATTAATGATAAACTATTTACTAGATTGCACTGGGTGACTCTATCAGGGGGGGGGGTGACACAAAAATTGATCCACAAAAAATCGTGCTGTGTTTCAGCAGCACGCGCTGTTGTTTTCATTACATTTGGCAGGCCATCTGCAAGGGGTACTAAGTTCCTTTCGAGCCCCCATTCCCTTCTCCATTGGTCATCCTGTGTATCCCCTACACACCCTCTCATAGGCCCACAGAAATCTATTAGTACTTGTGAACTTTCTAATATGGTGAGCCTTCAGTTGAGCCTGCTCAACCATCAAAAACAATTAAATACCATTTGTCCTAAAAAGAAGGGTATACAACCGACGCATCCTCCCGATAGTCACCTAGGAAGCTGAAACATAAAACCTAACCAAGAGACTGACCCGCAAACTGAGAAGCATGCAACGTGCACATGAAAGAATTATGCTCAACCTCACATGGAGAGATCACAAGCAGGAGTCTGAGACATCATAGAATCCATTAAAAAACTCAAATGACAATGGGCGGGTCATGTTACAAGAATAGCAGACTACCGATGGACATCACGACTCATAACATGGATCCCTAGGGATCACATGCGCAACCGAGGCCGGCAGAATACAGGATGGGGAGACGAACTATAAAAATTCAGAATCTTTTGGCTCCGCGACCTCCACGATAGAGAGGTGTATCGAATCCTGGGGAAGGTCCATGTCCAACAACGGACGTTAAAAAACTGATGATGATGAACAATTTGAAATTGAAGTAGTAATTAAAGGAAAATAGGGAGAAAAATATGTAAAAAAGGCTTTTACTCAACACTACCCCAACTTCGCTAGACCCCTCTATCATGAGCGTCGCAGAGACAATAATTTCTGAACTTGTTTAATTCGTCATACCATCTTATTTTTTTTGCCAGTCACAGTTTCGTGATCTTCTGGGAAATGAGTCCTTATGTCGTGATGCAATAGTTGTGTACCGTTCTTTTTAGGATCAATGCAGCTAATAATGTTGCAATTCAATACAGAAAAAACTTACAAAACGATTTGGTTGTTACTAATCTTTTAATTTGAGAAATATCACATTTATGTAATTTAAAACTATATATATTACATATGAAAATTTATAAATAATTAACATGTATAACAATTATTCTAACGTTAAAGTTTAAAATGATCATGATTTTGATGTGGTTCTTGAATATATTTGTTACTTCGAGGGGTTGCACGTTGCAAAGGAAAATCGGGAGAAGCCGGGGGTGTGCGTGAGTAATGTACGCATTAAAAGGCTGCTGCTGTTGATGCTGATGATAGTGATAAAGGCTGTTGGGAGCCGAGGAAGACCGTGGGGATAGATTTGTCGAGGTGAGCCGGGTGGGGGAGATATAGATAATGAAGCGATGCTAGTCTTATTTTGGGGTAGTGGGAGATACATCATGGGCTCTCGTGATTGTTTACAATTTATCATATCGTAAGATATTGTCACAATTCATGATAAGTACTTTCAACCATCCCAAAATTAAATTTCCATTTGTACATTTAATTATTTATCTCCCACAGACCCTCCTTAGCAAATGCCTCCCCCCTCGGTCTCCAACCAGCTCCCCTCGGTTACCCCCCATCAAAACATGGGGACATGGTTCATTTCCCGTTGGCAAATCCCCGTCTCAGCTATTAGCCTACGCTGTTTCTAACGGAATTTTCACTTTATCTACGAGTAAATTCAGGCTTCTGATATATTGTAATAAAAAAGTGTAATTTCAATCTTTCTAATCGTTAATGTCACTACTATTGCTATCTCGTTCATTGATGTAAGGGAATTGCGACGAGTAAAATTAATACAAAAAACATCACTATAGATTCTGATGACCTGGTGCGGTTGGAAGTTCATGTGGATGACACCATGAGTTACCGCACAGGGTGACAATAATCCGAGCGATGCCAACGAGACAAACTACTGAGCAGATTCAACGCGAACCTTCAAAAATCTATCAAACCCGCTCAGCTCTTCGGAGGGAACTCGAGGAAACGCAGTGAAGAATTCCCGAATGATCACCCCCGCCAGTAGTAATAATAGTAGCAAATTTCTCTACACATCATCTCAGTTAATTCATCTCTCCCGTTTTCTCTCTATTCTCAGTCGTTAGGTGTTCTTACATTTTTACCCACACCTCACCCCAGTTGTCATCGTACGTCTCCCTCCTCATTTATTCATTCATCAACCACCTTAATTGTTCGTTTTGTTAGGTCTCTTCTTCATTTCGTTCGGTTTTATACCCTTTTTTTTTTGATAAGCAAAACGCTTTTCCCTCTATAATCTTCTTACTTCCCTTCTCATATATTTTACTTCTTTTGTGCCACTGACAATAATTGATAGATTATATCGGCCTTTCGTTATTTTTCCTTGTCCGTCTCCTTGTGACCAGAAAAAAAAACAAAAAACAAAAAACCAAAACAAAGAAAACAAAAAAACAAAAAAGAAACAATACAGAACAGGCAACCAGTTTCAATTCCGACAATAACGATATAAGCCAGCCAGAGTGGATGAAGTAGCAAATGCGGGGAAAACAGTCGAGTCGAAAAGAAGAGCAACAGATGTGGTTGATCTGCTAAGAAGAAGCGCTTCTTTTTTTTTCCTACTCCATCCGCTTCCACCAGCTGGAAACATTAATATAAAACAACATCAGTTGAGAAGATGATGGGGAAACAGTAGAATCCCGGCAGTAGAGAAACAGTAGAACAACCGCGTATCGAGGAGGAACGCCACAGGAAAGTCGAATTATGGAATGGATACAGAGTCGGAGAGCTACTGAACAACTAACTACACAGTTCAATGAAGACTAACAGATCTGCTGTGAAACAATAGTGGTGCTGAGCGATTTGCCTGTTCGAAACGGCAATTAACACTGTAGCAGTGGACACTGTTTATAACATAGATAAAGAAAGGAAGAGAGAAAAGAAGATGAGAAGAGAAGCAGATGCAGATAAAGAAGGAGGTGGAGAGACTGAGGAGTGAGGGATTTGGTGCAAGCCAGCATCATCGGGCACTGCCGCATCTCCTCCGAGTAGTGTGCTGTGGGTGACCGAGGCCGTGGCACTACCTACCATGCTGGGGGTGCTTAACTTTGAATGTATTTTGGATGACAACGACCAGGTGTACACGGCCGGAGATAAGATCAAAGGCAGCCTCAGCATCCACCTTAGGTCACCTATCGCCATCACAGGTAGGTTGGGTAAAGAATAATAATAATCATCATCATCATCAACATCATTTTCATCTTTGCTATCCTTACTGAAGTCTCTCTTTTATTCACATAAGGAGAAAAATACGATTATTAAGCGAATCAAGTAAGTCCGATTCACACGAACAATATGAAGGGTTGGGTTCCGGGGTACATCACGCTCTTGTTTAATGTTTTTTCTTCAGGACCACTTGTTGGTTGACTAGGTGACGAATGCCAGTTTCAAGCTTTAGGGACCCGTTCATCATTCATATTTTTGTCATCAACAATTCTGTTTTTTTTTCTTGTCACGTAAAAATGAGATTCATTATTACAGATAGACAGGGACAAAGTAAGTAATACTCGTAGAACTGATTACCATTAATTCGAATGAGCGACTGTTAAGGACAGCCCGCTATCAGGAATCCCTCTACTTACCCTCTTTTGGTAAATTTAACCTGACGGACAGATTTAAGGCTTCGGAGAGGAAATACTACAGCAAAACATTTAAAATCTATTTTGTACAATGTACACAGCACAGTACGTACTCGAAAGTAACAGTAAGACCTGCTATCACTTGTTCCCCTATGATGGCCATTAAAGTCCTTTGGTTGGTGTAACTGTGAAGACACTAAATTTTCAAGTCGGTGTTATTGTTAAGAGTCTGCTGTTTATTTCATCAATGAAAAATACCTCATGTCATTTATGTGAGATGACAAATGACATCAACATGTGACACACACACAGTTGAATGAATTATTCAATGACGTGAAATGTCGTAAATAGAAAAACACTACCAAAATAAACTTGATGTACAATAAAGAAGCTTCTTATTTTCTAACTGTAACCAATTCACATACCTAGTACAAATAAGACTGGAACGTACATTATTCACATTAAAGTGTGAGAAAGGAGTAAATCAATTCGAAATTGAAACCAATACATGCGCACTTGCTGGTACCCATAAAACGCGTCCACACAATTGTCATTTGATTGTAAACAAAAAACAATTCCTTTACTTTTCCAATTCTAAATTAAATCTAAATGCTGCTTCCGTATGGATACCACCAATAATTCAGATTTTTAAAATCTTTTTTTAACTATCAAATAACCAGGCTTGTTTACTTTCTATGGTTCCGTTTTTTTCCCCAACGCTGTTTATTGTTTTTTTTTTTCTGCAGCATTTTATTTCCTTTCCTTGTTTAATTCGAGCACGACTGGTCTTTTTTATACTAATAATTGACCTGACACTCTATTTCATTTGACAAAATGATGTTCATCATATTTACCACTAAAAGAGCAATTCTTGAACGTTTCGACAGTTGAAATAGCGACGAATATTATCTAAAAATATTATTGTCCCCTTTTCGTTTCACCTTCTTTAACGCAATGTACATTTGAAATTCAGTTAGAAGACGGTCACGGGTTGAGATAGGTTCATCAAATAGAAAATAAATGCCATTCACTTCCCATCTTTTTAAAGTTTTCTGACGCTCGTTCGTTTGTATTGACCTTTCTCCAATTCGCAACTGGTTTCTGTTGGATGAGAGTTGTAAGCCCCTCATGATATTCTCGTCCTTTTTGTCAATATGTGCGTTGAGTGATGTAGACATTTACTTCTAAATAAATGAACGAAATCCGACTATTTCGTTGTTCAGCATCCCAAATTTTTACGGTTGTGAGGGCACACGGTCAGTTAACCAAGCAGACAGATACCAAATCTTGGAAAAAAGAAAAGAAAAAGAAGAAACTTTTCGAAGTCATTTTTAAAAAATTTACATTAACAATATCTTTGTACTGCTATTTGTATTTTCATTCAAACGATTTTGAAAGAAAACATAAACCAAAGGAAAAAATAGTTTGCTACCGACTGTACGGTGAAATAGATAAAAAAAATAGCTGATAATGGACTGTTTACTTTCATTATAGATATATTGTTCCTTGTCTTTTTTTATTAGATTTGATCTGTGCTTTTTGTGACTGATCGAATGCCTTCACTGCAGCCGTGATTATTTGGGACGCTCAACTACGAGATCGCCTTGTAACTTGAACAACATTTCATTTCAGCATATCGATGGTTTATTTACAGCTGGTCAATGGTCATACTCGATCAAATTGTTTTTGTTATGAGTAAAACGAGGCGCTTTGTTGTACGTAGGTATTTTCAACCATTGAATAAGTGTGGTAGTAGATGTAATAGAAAATTACAAGTATTTGTTTACATACACGTATATATTTCCCGAATTAAAGAAAGAAAAAATGATTCGAGTTTTAGGTACAATGTATAATTTCATTCATGATAACGATTTGTGAGTGTGTGTTGTATAACATATGAAATATGTATGTGCCAAATTATAGAAGTATGTATTTTTCCAATACTACAATATTACAGTGTTTTGTTTTTTTGCTGAGTCAATCTTAGTAGATCAGTAAAAAAAAGGATACCTATGTTTCCTTCTTCTTCATAACAATAAAAAAAAATTCCTGAAAAATTTAATACTTCGACAAGAAAATTTGTCTGGATTTTTGAGATGAGGAATTATCATTATACCGGGGATGTAGAAAGAACTTTTAGGTGCCAAAGCTGCCAAAACGCTTGCTGTTTCCTATTCTCTCTATGAGCAGGTACGTACCCTAATTGGGTGTTCAGCTCATTTTTGTACAGATGTGTTGGAGTGGCGCTCCGGCGAGCTCCGGTAGCACTGCAACCCTGCATTACACACTGGTTTATCAGAACTATTGTCATAATCTGGTTCGTTTGTATATTCACAGCGTTTTGGCCTTCTTCAATTTGCTGTAGTATTCGGTAATGTTCTTCGGTTGAATGAAGGGTTCAGTTCAGAATTCCGAGAACATTACCCGAAGGAGAGTGGAGGTTACATCAGCTGAAGCACCATCATATATAATATAATAATTGTGTATGTCACACTTATAGTATCAGTAGCAGCTATCCACCCCCCTTCCCCAACCACTTAAAGAAAGTACTTTCTTTTCTCCCCTCTCCTTACCTGCCGCATCTGTTCAACTTTTAGTATCAGTAGCAACCATCAGTAGAGCCTGTTGTTGTACACTTATGATAGTGAAGCAATTGGTCATGGACTTGTTGAACAACACTGAAGGTGGTGAATGGATCTATCCCTTTTTATATGTGCGTATGTTTGTGTGTTCCAGTGCTCCTGGCCACACTGTTTTGTCCACAAAATTGACATGAATACTCCAATAGACTCCTTCTGAATATGTTTTTTGATTTTGGGGAAAAAAGCTTTTGAGGTCTAATTTTTGACGGGTATAGCTTATTAATAAGATCTAGATTCTCCAGGATCTAGATGTTTCTTGATGTTTTTTACTCTGTATCAGATGCTTTCCTGTGAAAAATGCCAGTGATGTCATAAATAGAATTTATTCTGACCATATTTATTCTTTGATGGAATTTTTTCTTACATGACTACAAATTTTGACGCTGCAATTGTTCAATTATTGACTGTGATGGTAACTATTCTTCACAATTAGATTCTTCAGCAGATAATAAGGACTTATCTAAAATGAATAAATGGACCATTTTTGAGAGCAAAACCTGACAATGATTTTCATTATTTTGTGGATGAAAACCGTACTAACATCCAAAGAGTATCAGAGAATGGAATACAAAAATTAGAGAGAGAATGAAGGGCACTTTGCCATGGGGTAATGGTTAACGAGCTAGTTTTGCATACCATTACTAATGAGCAGTGAATTCGATCCTAACTGGGTGCCTCATACTAGTGGCCTTGTACCCAAATAAGTTGAAACAACAAAAATGGATAAAATATGAAAAAAATGATCACTAGATTGTAATGAAGCTGGAATGCAGACAGTGTTTAGAGAATGCTTAATTAATAAAATGAGTTGTATCCCTCTCTTTTGATAATTGCTATTGATAAAACTATAAATCTGGTTTAACTTAGCAATCTTCATTTTCATCTAACGGACAATAATTATCACGATGAGAAAATACTAGACTGTCTTTAATCACTAGATCTTGTATGTTATACAGTCACATTGAAGTAACTTTGTCTAAGCTTTGTTACTAACGCTGAATTTAATAGCTAAGGAATGATTAAAAAAATGCCCTGAAGAATGCAATACATAGTACATTCTTATAATAATCCACACATACAAAATATAAAGCTTGTCCATATATACACTTTTCAATGAACATGCAGTTAGAACACTCTGACGAAACAGAGTATTATGGTTGGGGAGCAATATTTTGTTCCTTGGCAGAGCACATAGCTACACTGATCCTAGGCAGAAGTGCTCATCCATATGAAAATATTCTTGCCATTTTTGATAGGTACACTTCAAGTATCTATATTATTGCTAAGATTGAAACTATTGCTAACTATTGTTGGTTTTCTATAATGATCAGGGTTTTTGCCTTTTGCAAACATTAAAAACTAGCTATTATATTTTAAAACAGACTGCTTTTGAAAGCGGTATATGTAGGCAAAGTTTCAGTATTTTTTTATGAATTATGATATTTATTATACCATTCAAACGTTAAAGGGTATATTGTGTAAACATTATTGTTATGGGGTGTGCTTGTATATACAATTTGTATACTTTTTTCCACTCTAAAAAAAAATGTTCTAAATATTCTATTCAACTACTTTACAACTGATGTACTCTTCCATTGAGCGGGCAAAAGGCTCGATTTGCCAAAAATTTTACACAGTGTTGCCCGGATCACACAGATTTGCCCAAAATTTCAACACATTTTGCCCCCAGCTTCAATGTCTATGACTTTACCACTCCCTTATTTAGTTCCAGTAGTTTTTTACATTAACAAACTGGTGAAGAGAAAAACATGCTGATTGGGCACTGAATTTTGCTATGTTTTACCAAAAATTTGTTTGAGCAGGTCTAAGCGCTCAATCTGTACACTGTGCATTGAAAATAAGGGAAAGAAAGGGATTGCAGTGATCAATAATCATTTTTCAACATAATCTCCTTCTTTGTCAATGCACTTAATTCTATGATGAACATTAATCACATAGATTGATTCAGCTAATATGTAGATCTCAGGCTGTGGACTTATTGATGGATCCTGCATATATGAAAATAACTTTTCAAATTTGGAAACAAATTATATGTATGTAGGTACTCAACATTCTCTCTAATTTCACATAAGTTAGAAGGAAAAACTTGGAGATTAGATTGTGACATAATATATGTATATATATATGAGTTTGGTGGGGCATTCTAAATCAATGGTAATGATGCTTTTGGCCCTGAACCATGTCTAACCCCACGGTCATCATCTGATAAAGGCTTTGTTGGAGGCACAGCTGCTGTTTCTGCAGCAGTAGTTGTATGAATGTATTATCATTTTTAGGTGGTATTATGACCAAAGCATACATTCTGTGTTATCTTCGTAATATATTCTCGGGTCTTTTCTATGTTCAGTTTCTCCTTTTGTTGTATCTAAAATAATTATGTTTCAGAAAAGCTAATTGTTATCTTTGTTGTTATAAAGAATTCCTTGGAATAGATAACGGATGTATGAAAGTAATTATTTCCTCTTTGGTATTAATATTTCCACATGAAATAATTAATCACTGCTACCCACAACAGACCGGTTTAAACACTGTTGTTTGGTAATTCATATGTTCTGACATTTATGTGTAATTATCTATGCATCTATCCGGGTTTCATCCAGCCCTTATGCTTGGTGGCAGAACTTGAAATTTTGCTAACACACTCCTGAGTGATTAGGGAAAACATTTTTTTGTTTTTTGAAAATTTCCCTCCAAAATAGGTTTTTATTGGGGTGTTCAATATGCAATATGAGTTTATGCTATATTGGTGACTAGTTTGTGCCCATTTGTTTTTTCTGAAAATTCAGGCCTGTTTTTAACGATCACAGCCCAACAAAAAGTGAGAGAAGTAACTTATTCCTTGATCACCCCTTTTTCCAACTTTTTAATTGATCACCCCCGACATAGCATATATGGGTAGCAGCAATTCATACTTTGGAATACTAGTGATTTTAAGTTTCAAGTACAGTATTCGATGGTATTTAAGAAACAGCCCTGCCCCACCCGCCTTTATTTCAGCAAAGAATATCTAAGTAAATACATATTTCCCTGAATTCTTCTCATTCATCACTCAGTTTTTTTTAAAACTCCTTCTCAACTTCTGGCCAATGTGGGGCTGGATATTGAAGGTTACATTTACCTTTCAAGTCTTTTTTTGTAGGGGAAAAAAAGGGAGGGTCTTCTTATATGATATCAAATACATTAACTGCGAATTTCATAAGAATGTCTTTTGTTTGCTTTTTTCCTCTCTGGTTGATGAACATGAATAGGACTTTCCCCAATTATCTTTTTACCGATTTTTTTAACTTTGTAACTTAACACAATAACTTACATACATAACCTATTGATTTCAATAAATTCACAATAACTGAAATTTTTACTTTTATAATTTCTATGTTACAATAATTGATTAAAGGGCGGTACTTTTTATTACAGCCACTGCCTGCCACACATTAATGAAATACTTCAACCCGAAATCTATCTCTGGCCTCCCTGCCATTACCTACCACTACCTGAAAAATCTATGCCTGCCACTTATTATTGCTACTACTTCTCAAACATATACAAACTCTGTGCCACAGGTTAATGAAATATCTTGATTGGAAAGATACCAGAGTTTCATTAACATGTGACTGGCAATGGCAGGTAGTGGCATAAAGTTCGTTTTATGTTTGAGAAGTAGTAGTATAACAAAGTGCCTGGCATAGATTTTGCATCAAAATATTTCATTAACATGTGACAGGTATGTGACTGTCTTCATTCAGTTTGTTTAATATTATCTGGAGGTCTTGGAGGTTTTTGTCAAATTGGACAATGTCATCAGCGAATCTGAGGTTACTTAGTTATTTACCATCAATTCTGACAAACAAAACCTGGCCTGTAACCCAGTGCAAAGTTATTGGGACACCACAGGTGATTTCATTATGGCAGTGTCAAGGGGGAGATAGCCTGATGGAGCCCAATCTTTTTCAAGTTAGTTTGGATTCCTAGACTGATTGCCAAGCATGCCTAAAGAGCCCACTTTCACCTACTATCTACCATGGATAATGGATGAATTCATGCCTTTCCCAACTGTATTTGTGTGAAATAAACACAAATTGTCTCTGTTGGAGTTTGATGTAGGCTTACTGATCTTATTCTTCAAGCATTTAAATATTTGTCCATTTCACACCTCCTTGTGAGCAAATGCATATCTTTATAAAAAAATAAGATTAATTTTGAATCAGATCAACATACACACACACGCGTGTACACGCACACACACACACACACACACACACACACACACACACACACACACACACACACACACACATATATATATATATAATTATGAATGCATTATATTATTTTAAACTCTATTAGCCTAGATAATATAAATAAAATAGACAATTAAAGAAATGGGCAGCTACAAGAATTGAAGGGGGGGTCAGTTCAAATAGAATTTAAAATAATATAACAAATCTATAATTATTGACGGATTATATATTCACTTCTTAATATATATCTACATATATACATTTATACACACACACACACACACACACACACTCATATATATACACATGTGTATATATATATATATATATATGTAGTCTAGTAAGCTTTACAGTTTTAAACTCTAAATACAATAAAAAATGTTTCACTTCAATCACTTATTTTCTTATATCTCTTAATGTCGTTTTCATAATTTTCTTCTGTGTTTTTTATGTTTTACATATACTTTGTTAATACGGTACTATGTATTATTTCTCTCTTGTTGGGATCATCAGTTGTTTACCATGTAACCATTTTGGGGATTTTGAAAACAAAACAGTGATATCAACATGGCACCCCTGCAGTGTTGATCAAACACCACCTCCCTTTCAGCTATGATTTCAATATATAGCTAATGTCATACATGTAGTTTGTTATTCTATGTAGGGTATTATCATAATGCATTGTATATAGATGTTATTTTACCCTACACATCATTCAATCTTTTTGAAACTGGGCTTACTTCATATTTATATATGTACACATATAATCGTATATGTATCAAGCAAAGGATATATGATTTGACAGAATGTTTATGAATTGCGTTATATTATATTGAAACTCATTTTTGAAATGATCTCTGTCATTACATAGTTGATATACCACTTGGCCTAGACATCGAAAAAAGTATAAACAATTAAAGACAATGGGGCTGCTGCAGGAATTGAACCTGTGACTGATAAGGTAGATGCTTCAACTTGGCATTGCTCTTACCATTGAGCTAAACAGTAATGCAAAGGCCCCAAATTGTTTTGTTTTCTCTTGGTCTATATCTTCTCTATTCGTTTCTTTCAACGTGACAGTTATACATTAAGAAATGAAAATGTGGATCCTTTTCTATCACTATATGTATGTATGTATGCATGTGCGTGTGTGTGTGTGTGTGTTTGTGTGTGTGTGTGTGTGTGATTCGATTTATATCTTTATAGATATTTTGTATTGTATGATATATTGGGATGAAAGATGTTTTTCACATGGCTACAATTTCTGTAGAGATAAGATGATTCTATGAACTTGTTATCTTTATTTATTTTCTCTGCATGCGATATTTCTGTGTAGATGAAAGTGTATGCAAATAAAAGCATTCATATTGCTATATATAAAACAATTTTTTTCACTTCAGAAACATTGAGAACTGCTAAAACTCTAAAAAGAAATCAAACTCAAGTTAGGGGAAACGACAATAAACATTGAGATCTGAAGAAAAATAGAAAATTTTTGACTTATTTAGTATTTACTTTTATCTTCACTCTTTTTAAATCACGTCATCAAAATGTCTGCAGATAGAAACAGTAATTTCATCAGATGAGTCAAGATAACTATAATTTTGAAAATTTTGACTGACAAATTGAAAACTATTTCAAGCTAGTTTCATGTCAAGAAGGACATTCATATTAGCAGGAAAAAAAAATCAAAAGCACTCAGAGAGCACATACCTCTGCCAACACCAGTGTCACTAGAAACTGAATGGAAATCTGTTCACAAATAGTTATGATACAAGGAAGGTCTGTACAAAAATTTCTAGATCCACCCAAAAATTTAATCAGTTCTTAGTTCATGGCCCGTCCTTCCACAAAATGTTGTTGGAGATCATTGAGAACTTTGAGAGATATTGCATTGACAATAAGTGAATTCATGAATGCATGAAAAGAATGAAAAAATATCACGCAATTGAAAGAATTTCTTGATTCTTGCTAGAATTCAATCTTCTTTACCTTATAGCCTAGCCTTCTACAAAATTTCATTGAAATTCATTGTAAAATTTTGGAGATATTGTTTGAACATACAGCAACATTTTCATGGAAATTTATTAACAACTTTTGGAGATATCATATGAACAGACAGACAAGAGTGAATAAATATACCTCTCCCACAGATTTGCTGTATTAATTGGCTGTAAAATTAAAGAATAATTTATAATTTTTGGATTTCAACTAAAGACATGAATGTTGGAACAACCAAATTAACTCTAATAGGATTCCTAATCCACCAGGTTATTTCCTCTTGAAGTTTTCAAACTGATCATATAATCGTAAATTTTTATTGATTTTCTGAAACATTGCTAAGAAGTTAAGGAAAATCATGTATATGATAAGAACTGTATCTATGACACATACAGAATCAATAGCAGCCATCAACATCTGACTATATGTGTGACAGACATGTCTCTTATTATCTATATGAATGATAATTATTCTTCACTTTAAATTTCTGAAGACAGACCGAAAAGAATTTGAATGAAATTTCACTTTTAGCTTTGAGAGAAAAAGTTTGGGATTATATATTGTCTATGTCTATGTTGTATCTTAATTATGGTGTAATTTTTACATAGTTTAGCTCATGAGAAGAAAGTTATTGGATGAAACCTACAAGGCCATTTTTGAGGTAGTGCACATCCTTTTCTACTTTTTTCTACATCTGTATCTCCCACCACCTCAACTCTGATTGCTAAGCCTAACAAAACATCATCACCATTTTTGGGATCTAGGAACATTAAAAAAATTTCTCGATATAAGTTAATGGTAATTGGTTGTTCATTTTGTGTTATTTTGACTTACAAAAAGTTTTTGTCGTAATGGTCTAGTTTTGGACAGTGGAGCAAACCCGCCAGATCATTTTAAATATAGAGTTTCCCTCAAATAATGAGTACACACTTTGTTTATCATTACCAGAAAGTTAATTAAACACTTTCATAATAAAGAATAAATGTTAGAATAAACATCAATGAATGAATCTCTTGTTGCTGGTTTAATCCTCATTTGTAGAGATCAAAGGGAGACTCACCTCCCATCTGCGCGGGGGTTTTCTTTTGAAGTGTTAGTCAGCTCCTGCAGAGTAAGTCGGCTCTTTTGGATCGATGCCCTTGCTCAGTCACTGAAGGTCTTTGCCAAGGTATTTTACCCATAACTTGGGAAGTGGATTCGAGTCTTTTCCTATTAGTACAAAGTGATCATAAACTACTCCAGCTAGACTTGGACAAATCTTTTGTAGTAGCGCAATAATTCTCTTCAACTGAAGAAACAAAAATCTTGCCATGTCAATACAGTCCATAAAAGCTTAGAACTTTGTAATGTTCTTTTATTTTTTAACTACTAAATGAAGCATTATTTAAACATAAACATTGGTTGCTGGGGATGCTTGAGACTCTGCTTTTTTTCTTCTTCCTTATTTCAAAAGTACACTTTTTGTCAAGATTCAAAAATATGTTCTGATAAGAAGACATGACAAGAATAATGCATTGAATTTGATACATTAACAAGCTTGGCTGTGATTGCATCAAATTTCCTTGCTTCATTAGAATTTAAAAGATAAACAAAATGAAAATCTTCCAAAACCAAATGAAAGAAAACAGCGATCATTTGAATAAAAATAAAACAAAACATATCTATTGAATGAACAATGATTTTCTCCCTCACAACGTCTATTTGACAAATGACAAGAGATTCCGACATGACATCATTCCACCTTTCCAATGTCCTTGAAAGAAGGTAGTCCATCTAAGAGAAGGCTACATGGGCAGAAAAAAAACCCCTACTGCTTGGCAGTCACCATAGTTGGTCCCAAGCCTGTGTAAAGGAGGAGGATTGGTTGTTGGGCTAGTAACTCCACCTAGTAAAACCTACTTACTACTGAAACCTCAGCAGAGTGGTTGTGTCCCAATGTTCTACAAGAAGTCTACTGGGATGAAAAAAGAACAAAACAATGGGGCGGTGGGGGTGGGGGGTAAATGTAACTTGATACTCATATTTCATATTGAATGTAGCCCCTCGAATTACCTGATCAACCAGCCAAGTGGGCAACAGAATCTTTTTCCTGTGCTTATTTGAATATGTGTGTGTGTGTGTGTGTGTGTGTGTGTGTGCGCATGCATGCGTGCGTGCGTGCATGTGTGTGTGCGTGCGTGCGTATATCTATCTATGAGCACTCCTTGTTACATTTTTGGCACTTGAAAATTTCCATGAGTACTCCACTAGAATCTAAAAATATCTTTTTTTTTCAAAACATTGCTTTTTGGGATCTCTATGGTCATTTTGGACTAACAGTGGCTAAATCTTGTGCTGGTATTTTTCAAAGATAATCTATTTTTAAGTTTTTTTTTAAAGATGATTATAGATAATCTTTTAGATTATTAGTTCTGGTTCACACATGGGCTATGGTGATTCATTGATACAAGATACAGTTATTAACTTGAAATGTCAGTAATTTTCCACTGTTAAGAGTTAAACCTCTCTCAAGAATTTGGCAATCAATAGGTTTTTACCAATTTTTCTGTTTGCACATGAAACTGAATTTTTATGCCTTCTGTGAATTACTAGGCTGCAGTACATTGCCTTTTTCCATTGTTTATTGATCCCCACTCCAAACAGATTTATTGTCAAGGGATCTAATACTCAGTTATTTTCCTTGTCTATCCTCTTTGTGTATTGTGTTTCCTGGCATTGAAGACCCTATTTGTTCCTGAAATAAGGCTTCAAAATTTATCCTGCACCCTACGGGCTTAAGGTTACTATTTCCATAGGTCTATCCTGTTTCCCCCCAAGTTAAAATTGGGATGCATTTTTCTGTTTGGAAATACAGCAACTAATTCAAACCTTAGTTCACTGTGTGCCAAACTCTTGCAATCTTGAGACAGACAAAACTAAGATTATTAATTACTCAAGAGGGTGCCTTGCCATAGGGTAATGGCTGATGAGCTAGTCAAGCTATTATGGCTCTGTAATGATTTTGATCCTCATTGGGTGCCCCACACTTTTGGCCTTGTGTCAGACTAAGCTAAGATTAGTAAATATCTAAGAGGGGCCTTGCTGTGAGGTTATTGTTAATGAGCTAGTCAAGCAGAACATAGCTACTATGTAACAATATTGATCATCACTCGATGACCCACACTTTTGACCTTGTGGCAGACTATGCTATTTCATGTATGAAGGCTATATAAACTTATATTATCTCCTCAACCTTAAAGGGAAATAATATCAAATAGGTATTGGTCGCAATGTTTTTACTAGGTCTGCAAGGAAAGAATCCAACGATTCAATATTAATGAAAAGGTTGCCTACCAAGGGGAATGGCACCTTAGTTTCCTTTATTGTAATGTCCTTTCTCCTTTTCAAATAAACTTCAAAGCCCCCTTATTCATTCTTTTTAATCTTGTTCACAGTCTGAAATCTCTTCTGGAGAAGTCAGAAATTTCAGGGAGCAAAATCTGGTCTGTAGGGGTCTTGACAGAAATGGGTGAGGTGATGTTTTGTCAGGAAACTCTTGCTTGTGACATGAAGAAGGAATAAGCTTGATCATTAAGAGTGCGACAGTAACACAATGCACAAACTCATTCAAAAGTGTCCCATCCCAAGGATGAGAGTCTATTCATATATATGCAGTGAGGTTCTCTCCAATTGGTTGTCAAGTTACATCAAGGTGGTGCAACTGGTTCTCAGAATATTCAAAATGGCTTGATACTTTCAGGACAGACCTTATATGTGAATAATTTTGGTTTCTACAAATAAAGAAATAGACATTTGGTTATGATATATACATAAGTATTCAGATGAAAACAGCCCAATTTATATGTGCTGTACAACTCAATATTTGTGATTTATGTAGAATTGCAATAGTCAAGTAAATGGTTGGTCAGAGGTAAGCAGGTACTCCTATTTCTCTCAATTAGGCTACAGAGCACTTATATTTTATCAATTCAATTGTTTTATCTTATATATTCTGATAAATTCTTCCAAAATTAAAAGACTTACACTAGGTTGAACTTGATAGGCTTAGAACTTAGTACTTTCCGGCCTTTATGGTACTCTACTAAGCTACTAATAATCTTTCGAAAATATGAATTTGTTTTTCTAACTTTTGTTTGGACAATTTGAACTTCATCCCAAATGAAATAATATGAATGCTTCTCAATCCAGAAATGGTCTGCCACACCGGATTTTTCCACCTCTGTAGTTGCTATGGCTTTCTTATGTTAGTTGGTTTCTGTCAACCTAAAGCAAACAGAAAAGAGTTTGTTGCAAAGCAAAGCCTGCATCAGTGTATTTGCATAAGCTAAAACAAATAGCTTCTGTGTCTATGTGTTTGGGTCCACATCACTACTACTACTACTACTACTATTACCGCTGGTAATGTCTTAGTAGCAGTAGGGTGGGAAATAGATTTAAGCATCTCTGATCTTTCATGATTGAAACTGATATTTTTCTCATATTAAAAAAAAGAAACTCATTTTTTTAATCTATTATTGTTTAACAACTATTAAAAACAAAAAATATGAAGAGTTTTCTACTATCAGCAGAAAAATAAATTTCATTTGAGATGTTTTTTTTGTTTGCTGTAAATGCATTTATACTAAAATATATATTTGCATAATTTATCCATATGGTTTTTGATGGGTACTATGCTAATTCTAAAATATTTTCAGAACTTGTTGGCAAATTTAAAACAAAACAAAAAAAAATTTTAACCTTCTGAAATCTTGAAGATCAAAATTTTCTGGCTGGCAATCTAAAATCTGGATTGTGTATATCTATACATAAGATTCCATCTCATTTGCATGACAAATAATTCTATACATAGAACTAATGAACAAATTAGATTATCATTATCTATTTTTGGACTACTATTTTCCTTCATCTGGATTTTTAGTTGCTTTTTATCACAACTCAATTCAAGCCATTGGTCTATGTTAGTAAGTAAATAGCATGGATCGGAAATAAAGAATTATCTCTCGTAGACATATGAATACATGTAAATGAAATTGGTGTGGGTGTAGGTATTTTTATGTTTTCCAAATGGAACAAAAAGCGAGCATGGATTATCCATGTGCATGGATTTTTTGCTTTTGGTATCCTTCCAAAATCACCTGTCAAGATATTTTCAATATTTGAAGCACTTAGATTTTCACCCTCTATCATCCCGAATTCTTTTCATGTACTTCTGTCTGCACCCTCATCGTCTTCCTCGATTCTGAATCAGTCACATATTTCCTGCCGCAGATCAATGGTTTTTCATCAGATTATAAAGAAAAAAAAAACTGCAGGATAATTTGAATTGCTTTACACACTCCACTTAGAGGTAACCAGACTTCATGGATGACTACAGATTATTTCATAGGTTTGGAAATGAAAATGGCAAGGAGTGTCACTATAGGAGCCAATACTTAATGGAAGAGACGGGAACTCAATGAATACTTCCATTTAATTGACTAGAAAGAGATATTTTCATATTATAAAGGTGTATCAGAAGTATTTTCACTTTTTATAGACTTTTACTCTCATGCTTATTTCATGCAAATATCAAGATCAAGACTGTCTATGACTCTTCTATATTATTAATATTATTATCTATATATCCTATCATTATCAATACTACTCAGCTGTATCACTTGCTTCAGATATTATAATGGTGAATACAAATATTGAGATTCTGGCAATTTGAAGCATTATCTTAAACTATGCCTCAAAGCTACTGAAGCTGATCGCAGAATTCGGGAAGTGGAAGGAAATAAAACATAATATGACTCTACTGCCTAATAATGGTTTAGGCATTTTAAGAGTGGTGATTTGTCCCTTGAAAGAAAGCCCAGAAGAAGGCGACCCTCAATTGTTGATCATGATGGTTTAAAGCGCTAGACAGAGGATAACCTGATCACTAGCACTCAAAAACTTTCAAAAGGGTTTATATCAATAAATACCATAAGTAGAGGGTTACATAAGGTTTTAAAAAATTTAAGGGGCTGCAAAAGGAGAAATTACTTTTGATACACTCTAATATCCTACCTTATTCATTTATCTGTTTTTCAGACTCAAATCCAATTATTTCCCAAACAAATTGGGAAAGGCAAATTGTCAGAAAATTAACAGCTTTGGGACATTTTTGCTAAATAAAGAAAAATTGCCTTATATAATGACAGGATTTTTAATCAACCTGAGAAGAAGCTTCTCAAAAATTGTTAAAGTGTCACATAACAATTCTCCAAGGAAACTGAAAGCAAGTCATTTTCCTTGAAAATGAACATTTCATGATTAAAAATCTTTGTGAATAATTCTCTATAGATTATCATTAATGAACCAAAATAAGTCTCAAAAAGTTACCTTAATTTTTTTAATAGACCTATTCTAACCCTAGATGAAGGTATTCTATTTAAGATAATAATCTGAACTCCTACATAAGATCCCTGAATGAAGTATATAGATTATACTTATCATGAAATAGTAAATCAAAAAAATATCATAAATGGTGAAAAAAAAAAAATACGTAATCACAAAAATTAATTCCTGAGACAGTATACTTTGGAACTCCGAAAAAGATGTCTTCATTTATTACAGCTTAATTGTTGCAGTTGAATTTATAATTATTTTAAGCAACATTCAAGAATCTCTAACATCATAGACTTGTCTTCAACCTTTACCTCTGTGAACTCTTTTTCTCTTTCAAGGATGCCAAAATTTTGAACACTTAGTAACTTTCAAAGTCTGTAACCTGTCTGTCTGTTCATGTATGAGTGAAATTGACATAGAATAGACAACAACCACAAAATTCAAACACACTATTGTTTGACATTTAGAGTCACAGACATTGGCAGAGTACTAAAGGTTAAAGAACACAGAAAAACAAAACAAAACATAAATGATCAATATTGAGAACACTGTCTCTTGAAAATATTATTTTCCCTCTTGTTCAATGATAGAAACAGTTTATGATGTAGAGTTTGCTTCCTATCATCATCGTCATCTGTGCAAACTAAGTCCAAAATATCATAAAGGACTTATTATGATTTCAACAGCCAAGCAACAAGACAAAAATATTACATTCATCTCAATTGGTCATCTTGCTATGATTATGCAAAAATCTTTACATTTTTTTTCTTTTAAGTGCTTTTCAGGGACTCTATGGTCATTCTGGACCAACAATACCCAAATGTTGTGTTGGTATTTTTTTTTTGATAATCTTTAGATAAAAGATCTATTCTCTTCAGACAATTTTTGATAAAAGATCTATTTTTTATTTATTTATTTATTTCTTGGATGGTTTTTGATAATTAGCTGTGGTACATGCGTGGGCTATGGTGATTTAATTTTATGAAATCAAGATAAAACAAAAGCTAGTCAAAAATTGATAATAATAGCTGTTATTATTATCAATTTTTGACTAGCTTTTATTTCATCTTGATTTCAAATGTTGTGCTCTTGGATCATAATTCTATAATTGTTAGTAAGCAGCATTGATAATAAATAAAGAATAAGCCTCTAGTGAGAACTTATGACAATAATGACATCCCTTATCCTCAGAAGCTTGTCTTAATGTAACTGCTGCCTTACAAATAAGACCATAAAGACCACTAGCTGCAGTCATTTAAATCTAATCATATATCTATATTTTTTATTTTCCCTGAACGCCTGATATGCTGCCATGATTGTTTGCAAACACCAGTGTTATTAATGATAATATCATTTTGAAGCATTGCCTACTATTATCAACTTTTCACTAGTGGAATGACAATCTGGAGAATGTGATAAAAAACAACTGAAATTAAGATGAAAGAAATACTAGTGAAACATTAATAATAATGGACACTGCTTCATCAAAAATTCAAATAATAATTATATATTATACATATTATATATTATATATATATTGTACATCAAAGTGACACTGACATACAAAGCTGGATTTTTGAAGCACTGAATCACTGATAGACATAATCATAGATTTTTATTCCCTTATTTTTGGTATACTATTGTGACAGTCATGAATTAGTAATCAATTGGCACCAAATTATAATATTACAATAAATTATTTTTATATGGTGCGTCAGTGTGCCAGAGCCAAATTCAACTTTGAAGGTGCATAGTATTTCTTGGAGACATTTCCATTCTTGTATTTGGCTATCATTTTCAAAGAAATCAAAACAAAAATAAAATATTCATAAAATCATAATGTTTAATTCAAAGTAAAGTCCTTTATGGATCAATAATCTATCTCTATGTAACATAATGAATCCTCAAACAATAATAGTTAAGAAATTTCATGTTTGGCACCGAAAATCTTGGGGCCCTATGCAGTTACACTGTTTGTTCTGCCTTGAGTATGACTCTGCAAGGGTACGATTCCAAGTCATATTTTCTAGGCAGGAAATGATTTGAAAAGCAACAAGAATAATCATTTATTTGCAGTGCTGATAATACCAAAAGATGAAAACCCTAATCCAATAATCCCAAGAGTTAAAATCGTGAAAGATCAGATTCCCTAAAAACAATAATCCCCAAAACCACAATCCTCAAAAATCAAGATTCAGTAAGGCTTAAATCCTGAAAGTCGAAATCCTAAAAACCACAATTCCCATTGTAAAAAGACAAAATAAGAGAAGTAGGCCCTTTGAATATTTATAGAGATTATTTTTTTGATGATACTGTATTGAAGGTTTTTGATTTTTCGGTTAGGGTTAAGGTTCTTGAATAAATCCCTTTTTACAGCTGTAAATAAATGTCTTTCAAGAACTTTTTAAAATCATTTTTTTCAGAATAATATTTTTATGGTTCTGACTTTCCAGGATTGTGGTTTTCAACATTTCAAACTTTAAGGATTGTGATCTTTTGGGATTTCAAAATATAGGATTATGGCTTTCAGGATTGTGCCTTTCAGGTTTATGACACAAACCCTTACCATCGGTACACTGGCAAAAAAGAAGTTAGTCACCAGAGTGCAAAGGGGAAAATAGGGTTTGGTTAGTTGTGAGGTTTTTCTGAGGAGTACATCAAAATAGAATTTCTTTGAGTTGATTTTTTCCAGTAAGAATATTAATGGAGACAGGGTTCTAGCAATGCAGTCTAATGCAGGTGTTGAGAAATCAAGATTCTAAACATGGAGACCGATGGTTAATTGGGAAAACCCACACAGGTCTGTCTAAATCAGAACATGCATTCCTTGAATACAGAAGTCTCCAGGAGTATTCTATCTTTCTTTAGACTTGGAATTGGAAAAAAGACTTTGCATCAGTTTTTATACTTGATGGCCCTGTTGGTGACTTCATTCATATCTTATTTCCATGACATTTTATATTTATTTTCTCTGTCTTGGTCTCTTAAAAGTCCACTGGAATGTCATTATGCCATGAAGGAAGTCCTATATATTTACTGTGTATACTTAAATGAACCTTTATGAACGATATTTTTTGTAAATCTAGAGGCTCATACAGTGCATAGAAATATGTTTTATATAATAACCATGTTTCTAATATGGAAACAGCAAAATAGTTTGAAATATAAGTAATAACATATTTTGATAATTTGGGATCACCTTTTTTAACCATTTGCTTCATGAAATTGTAAAACAAATGATTTATGGAATCATTTTTAAATAATAATTCTCAAAATTCATGCATTTATAAAAAAAATTCTTATTACGCTAACCAATGTATGTACCTTCTGGTTCTACTTTTATTTGTGAACACTTTTGGGAATTAAAGATGTTGATTTTATCTAAAGAAAAAAGATCAATTCCTTGCTTTTGCATTATACAACAGAATATAATACTTCTTGTCTTAGCATTATAAAGCAAAATATAAAACTTCCAGCAATAGCATTATAAAGGAAATTATTGAACTTTTTGCTTTAGCATTGTAGATGAAAATATGAAACCTCTTGCTTTAGCATTATTGAGGAAAATATAGGGCTTCTTGCCTTAGCATAACAGAGCAAAATGCAAAGCTTCTTGCCTTAACATTATAGAGCAAAATGTAAAA
The DNA here is from genome assembly GCA_963457665.1 of Thysanoteuthis rhombus. Classification (NCBI taxonomy): domain Eukaryota; kingdom Metazoa; phylum Mollusca; class Cephalopoda; order Oegopsida; family Thysanoteuthidae; genus Thysanoteuthis; species Thysanoteuthis major. Next base: position 20,078,372 of record OY735199.1, read on the forward strand.
CATGGTAACTTATTTTATACGAGACATTTCCTTTGATTTGATTTAAAAAGTTATTAGGAGTATTTAAGTATTGACAAGCAACCTATTGAAAAGTCAATGTATTTGGCTTGTCAATTCCCTTGAAAAGCAGCAAAAGATTTCAACTCTTGATTAAAGTTAGGCTTGAAAACATAACATTGATTAGAGAATTGATATCAAATGCTACACTTCAAAAACATAACTAAAAAGAAAGAAATCAGTGACTGTTCAATGTCTTTTTATGAGATATTTGAATTTACCATTTGTTTTTGAATGTTTTATTTATGGAACATTGCAATATCGCTCAAAGCACTAAACTGCTGTCATAACTCTAGAATGATAATGTCAAATTGCTTCTGCCTTTAGAAAGAGAGAAAAAAGGTTAAGCTCTAATTTAGTTTCATTCCATTTCCTTTTGCTGCCTTTTTCTTTTGGTTTTAACTTTTGGATTGGAAAATCTCGTTTTAATCCAAATTAACCAAAGTTCCACAAAAGACAAGAAAAAGAATTGGCTTTCAGCAAATGAGAATCCAAGGAAAAGAAAATCAACAAATATGGATGAACGTTTTCTCAACTGATCCATGTAATGAAGAGTGTGACCTTTTGTGTTCGTTTCTAACAATTTCAAATCTTCCGTGTCCCCCGGAACACAAAGTGTAAGACCTGTAACAATAAACTCTTCCACTTGAAGGTAACAGTTTTGCTGATTATCTCCTACCCACCATTTAAAACAATGGACTCTTCCAATTGAAAATGTAAAATACAAATTCATGTTTAACAAAAGTATTTTATGATTTTCATCACTCAGAATTTACTATGTTTGATGGCCTATAAGAAAACAATGTATTTCTTTGAGGTCCTCTCATTAATCACCCAGTTTTTTAACGCCTCGAGTTCTAGGCAATGTGGGGCTACAGAGGACTTTACGTTTATCTTTTGGGCCATGGGGGTGTGTGAAAGGGGGGGTTATAAGCTGTTAATTACTATTTCCTATTCACATAAAGTATGTGTGTGATGTGTATGTTTGTGTGTGTGTGTGTGTATATGTGAGTGTGTGGTAGTGTGAATGGTTCACTTCTAAATTGTATGCAGATATAATTCTATTTTAAGTTCATATCAATATCAATTAGAAGCTCTATACATATATATTTTCACCATACTCTCTCTCTAGGAAAGCCTGACAAATCCAGTTCAATTTTTGCATGATTTATATGCTGCCCCATTTATATAGTGAACATAAATTATAGAAAGAATACCAGTTAGATGGACTCTTTCACCTGACCGTCATTTTTTGATTAAGTGTCTGCTGAAACTTACAAAACATAAACATTCATTTTCACTATTAACATTCTTTAAGTAATGAACAATTATGTGTTTTTTTAATAAAAAAAACTGTTCAGAATAAATATTCTTTTTTTACCCCATAACTATTGGCCATAAAATAAAAGTCTATTTCAGCATTGTGATTGTATAGTAAATTCAACTGACTAAAACATTATGTAGGTGATTGAAAATCACCCAGATTTGTTTTATTCTCCAATTTAGAGCATCCTGAAGACACTGGGCAAAAACAAACTCCCCAAACAACAAGTGGAAATATCCTAGTGATAAATTAAAATTTGGAAACATCGTCTGAAAATCTACCATTTCTGTAAATCTGTTTTTTTTTTGTTTTTTCCAATGATGTCTCCTGCTGAATCACAAGTTTATTTTCATTAATTCTCTTTTTTTCTATTAATTAGTGTTAACTTGTGTGTTTATCAAAAGTCCTATTTGCATTATGGCAAAATCTAAAAGCTGAAAGCAAATCTTAGGGTCGAAGTTAAAACTGAGAAAAAGTAAATTTCATTTCTGTGCTGTACAAAATACTTTTTGTTTTTTAACTTTCAGTTATGCTTGCGCATTATCGTTTGATTTGATATTCAGTGTGTAAGAAGTACTTTCTTATATTAATCTGTAACTGTTATTTTAAAAAAAAAACTGTCTTTATTTATCTATTCTTCCTAAAGTCTATTTATTTAATCACATAGTCCACAACAAGTAAATTTCAGGACACATGTTCAAAGAGAGAATTAGTAACTCAATTTTCCACAACACTCCACATTGAAGAGTTAAAAGAATCATAGTAAAATCATTTAAATTGTTGATTTTTGTTCAATGGTGCTGCATTACATTGTTGTCTGTTCCTGTAAACTCAGAGCTGCTCTTATGCAGTTTCAGATGCAAGTAGTGTTTTTACAGGCTGGAATAGCTAAAATCAGACTTGAAGAAAAAGTATTTGAAAAATACTTGTTCATTTTCTCTTCTTTGCAACATTAAAAACTTAATAGAGGTGGACTGTCTTCTTATCTTTAAAAATGATAGAAAAGTCTGACTTCTAAAATGAGTTAATCTTGCCACAGGGATTTGCCTGCAGAGAAAATCTTTCTAATTAGTAAGTGTGTCTTTTCTTTATTCAGAATGACATTTTACCTTCTGGAAAATCTTCAGTTAGTTAGTTAATCCCAGGGTCTTCTTTGATGTCACAATAGGAAGAAAGTCATGAAAACCAAATTTGATATGATATATGTGGACACAGCCTAGAATCTAAAGGAAATGTTTGTGTTTGATCTGCCACCTGATATCAAAGGGTTAATTTCGACTCAGCTCTAAAGCAGATTAGTTTTCCGATAATATTCTTGAATCCTGATGATTAAATTTTGATCTCCATAATTTGAACCTCCATTAGAAGAGTCCATTGTTACAAGGAAATCACATAGTTCACTATCAGAGTAGATAACACGTTTTGTATCAGATCATCGTTAGTAGGAGATCAAATGAGGATTGAACCCACTAAGAAAGGCTACCAAGATGAGCATGCTAATTATTGCTACATAACGTACATCCTAAACCATTTTTTTCATACTATTTATTAACCTAGCAATCATGCATCAGATCATTAATAGTGAAAGATCCAATGAAGATTGAACCAACAAACAACAGTCAACAAAATTAGCTGCTTTACAAGTGCATCCATGATCTACTTGTTGATCCTAGGGGGAGAAAAAATCAAGGGTATATTTGGATTGAAGTGTTTTTTTTTCTTGGGGGCTAATACTGAATTTTAACCCCTTATTGGAAGAGTTCACACTATGCATTAATAGAGTAGATCCTTATTGCTTATCAATTATACACATAAGAAATGTACTTCTTGTAATTAATACTGATAATATGAAAAGGATTAAGAAATGCAAATAATCAACAAAGTGTATCGTTCCAGACAAGATAATTGCGACCAGGCCGTGGGTTAACTTGCTTTACCCAAATGTATTAGTCACAGAACCGCTCCATATTTTGGAAACTATCAAAGATAGAAGCATGCAGTTTTCACCACTTGATACTATCTGTATTGAAGATTCAGTTAAATTGAAAGAAACAGTCATAGCTGGCCCAGCCAGGTTTGGCCCAGCTTGGATATCTCACTTTTTGAAACTTCATAACTCGGAAACTAATGAAGGTAGTTATTTAAGAATTTATTATGTATTCTGCAAGTGTGCTGTTTTTCAATAATTTGGAATTATGGTGTTTTTCCTGAAGCAAGTTATTTTTGGTAATCTTCGCTTAAACAAATATACAAAAAAAATGTGCATGTGCCTAGCGGCCACCTTGACTTGTATATATATATATATGTACACAACAATTTTCAATGAGCACAAAGGTACTACACTTTGGTCTTAAGCAGAAGTTCCAGGGAGTAACACTATGAGAGACACTTCAATCACAGACAAAGTGCACAGATACTCTGATCCAAGGCAAAAGTACTGATCCATATATAAATAATCCTGTCTTTTTCCATGAGCAGTACATTAATCAAATGAAACCAAATTCCAGCGAGTGCAATCGTTCATTTCTAATTTTGTTCTTTTTTCTCAAATTAATATATAATGAAACCTGATAATTTCTCACTTAATTACAAGCAATGCTTTTACTCGAATTTCTTCAGTAAAAGAAGACCAACTCTGAAATATTCAGCCATGTTATCTCAAGTTGGAATATTTTTTCTTCTTGTTTCAGTTTTGCTGATTTTAATCCTTTCAGTTTAGACTTGTAAAGGTTTCTTTATTTTAAAAATTTTGTTATTCACTGCTACCCACAACAGACCGGTTTAATTACGTTTGCTGGGTTTTGGTTGATCATATGTTCCAACATTTATATCTATTTATCTAGTCCTAACCATTCATAGTGGAAACTTGAAATTTTGCACCTCCTCAATGATAAGGGAAAGATTGGGGGGGGTCTCCCTCTAAATAGATTTTTAGGGAGGGACTCAATTTACAATGAAAGTTTATGCTAAACTGGTCCTTTGGTTTGTATCCATCAGTATTCATGCCTGTTTTGTGGAAATTTATTCTCTTTAGTGATCATAGCTAAAAAATGGAAACAAAAGTAACATTCGTTGATCACCCCTTTTTCCAGTTTTTTAATTGATCATCCCATCGAGTGACTGACCAGACCTGTTTTTTTTTTTTTGTAATTATGAATTTATGATTCAAATATTACTGGTAGTATTTTCATCAAGGTAACTTAATTTCATCACCACCGCTGCTTAATTTATGAAGTAAAAAGCAGCATATATGGGTGGTTATTAATTTCCCTTGGAATGCTAGTTTTATATATCTTAGTTTGTCATAAATTGCCCGAACAGAATCCATCGTTATTGCTGTCTATAATAGATTTTTTTTTTCTTTCTTTGATGTTTGTTTTATTTAATGTCCATACCATTCTTGTCACTTGGTTAATCAACCACATCAAACATCTTCTTTTCTTAATGTATTGCATACAATTTATTGTAATAAAGTCATACAAAACCCTAAAACAACAACAAAAATATATTTTTGAATAGGTTACACTTTCATTTTACATAGGGGAGTCAAAAGGGAATGTAATGTAAATTCTACTTATATTGTAATACAGTAAGAATTTTCCTGCAATTTTCTAGAAGTATTTCTCTTCTTTAAGACTAAGCAAGAGAAAAACAATTCAACATTTTGGTGGGGTTTAAACAGCATTGATATTTGAGTCAGCTGAGTTTGTCTTCATTTAGTAATAATGCTCTTAGGAAAATCACTAATCTATATCTTCTTGTCCCAGCTATGGATAAATAGTAGGACATATGAGGCTCTCTAGACATGCTTGGTAACCAATCTAGGAGACGGACAACCTGAAGGGGGATGGGCTTGATACGAATGTTGAAACAGTTGCATAATGAAATAAGATGGTAACAGAAACGGAAATTAATAATTAAAACAATTTTAAAGAAATAGGTATTTTGTAATTTACCAAGTGGGAGTAGCATTCTCTTATTTTTTGACTCTTCGTTTTAAGAATATTTCATTTGGATGTGATGATCAATCTCACCCTTAGCTCAATTTTCACCCTCTGGAGAGATATCGTCCCCATTGAGAATAACTGATCTGAATGAATAAATGCGTTTAAAGATTGTATATACATTTTGCAAGAGAGATGCTATAACACTGCTGTTTTTGGTGACTTTATTCAATATCATATTCACCAATTTAAAATGGCAACTCAGTTTATTTTTATGTTATTCATCTCACTGTTTGTTCAATGGTTAGTTACATATTTGTTTTTTTGTGGATGATGTAAATGAAGTAATTGACTCATTCAAAATTTCTATGGGTATTAATTGCAATAAGTGTATCAGATGAATAAAGTTTATAAACTTTATTTATCTTGTACACTTACTGCTATTTTTACATAATTATTTTCTCATGAATTTCCTAAACTTTTATTGATTTGTTTGAGCCTTTGGATAGGTTTTCTGATAGTTTGGCAGAAACCAGAAACCAGTGGATTTACAAGTGGATAAAGCTTTCAAAAAATTTTATGTTGTACGTGATCACATTCCATCTGAGACTTGAAATTAACATAACGATATTTTTGAATAGACTCTAAACTAATATCAAGAGGTGTGAAGGACAGGTGTATAATGACGCTAACATGATGGCAAGTGTTTGTAATGGTCAACAAGCAGAGCTTATGCTGCAAGAAAAAATGCAGAATACATTCTTTGAGCAGCACATAATTTGAATCTTATTGAAAATGATGTAGATGGTATCGCCGATGTCACTCATTTTTTTCTTTATACTATTGATTGCTTGTGCAATTTTTCAATGCAAGTGATAAGAGATGGTGATCACTACATGAAAAATACATTCCATCGTAGACTCTCAAATAACTATGTCAGACCTGATGATCTTCAGGGGACAAAGCTTTAACAAATCTTAGGTTTAGATACAATGAAGCCATAAAAGCATTCACAGAGAAATAATTTTTAAATCGAGAAATGTAGACAAGAACTTTAAAGCAGAAGTACTTAAAAGTAAACTTGCAAACTTTACTTTCATAATAATGCTTGATATGTCTTCCAAGATGTTTTCATTCATATCTCCTCTAAGTGAATATCTCAAGACTAAGTCTACCGACATGTAAGATGCAAGGAGACCTACCAAATGGGTAGATAAAATGACTATAGGAATGCTTTGAAGATACCAAGATATCATCTATACCACTGGCTCAGTCGTAGGAAGTAGAAACTATCTTTCAAGAGAAAAGAATTTGTCAGTTAAAAAGCACTTTGATGAATTATGTCATGATGTAAGAATTGAAAACATTGAAAAGCACTTCAAAGAGGAGATTTTCTACAGTGTACATGTCATTTTCTTGGTTACTTGAACATTTTATATTCTTTTCCAGTGTGTTGCTCTAAAATATAAAGTCTCAAGCTGCAAAGTTTTGGACAGTATTGACAATGATGAATTTTACAAATTATCAAAACTTGTTAGTGATGAATACAAAGATGACTTGAAGACTCATTACCAAAAGAAATTTTGGACAAAAATGGGGGTTATCATAAAAAAAGCAGAAAGTATTCGACAACTGGCCAAATCAATTATTTATGAAAATTCACTCTTGTCTGCTAGCTTTCCAGTACTTTGTACCACTGATATTTTGTTTACAACTCTGCCTGTTATGACTGCAATAACTGAGAGATCATATTCAAAGTTAAGAGAGACTTTCAGGACTTTTGTGTTCTAAGTAAAGAAAATGAAACAGTTCATAAACTTGACAAATTTGACAAAGTCCTGAAAGGGAATTTACTAAATTGAAGTCAACTTTATTCTGAGAAAATTTACAAAACTATACTTGATAGACTTCATTTATCTTTATTTTTAAAATTGTTTTATATTTATTTCTGAATACTATTAAAAGAACATGTTTGATTACAACAGGATTTTATTTTATTTCAAAAAATGAAATTCAAAATCAGAATAAAACTTTCAAGCCCCCAAATGACCGTTTAAACCTTTTACTTTTGTAAGGGGTGCAAATTTAACAATTAGCAGAGAGGTACAGTCAGACCTTGTGCCACCACTACTTAATCGCATGTAAATTTGAAAAGAATAAAAACTCTGTGACTGATGTAAGATACTTCCATCTTTTAATGATAATCTCCAGATGACAACATATCATAACTTGAAGGGTAAATTTGTGTGAATGGCATAATGGCTCATAGCAAAGACAACAGAATTTGCATACTGTGTTCAAACTCCAGCTGAGTTGGTTTATGTTCACTTTGCATTAATGCCCTCAGGAAAGGCATGAATCCATCTCGTCTCCCACCAGCTATAGCTAAAGAAGCAGGGTAGACCTAGCTAGCTCTCTAACCTTGAAAGGCAACCAGTGTTAAATGACAAAAATGAATTAAAAAACAGGAGTCCAATGTTATTTTCAGCCTTGCTCTTGCAATTTGTACAATGACATTGGTGTCAAGCCCTATCAACCCTCGCCCTTTCCTTGAATTGGTGCATGGAGAGGGGGGGACTTGCTGTATGGACAACTGCCTTTCTTCCATACAATCTTGCCATGGTCTGTGCCCTGGAGAGACTGAAAGGAAGACTTTCCAGATGTGGATCTATAGTCTCATGAGACTGACAAATACCATCAAATACCAGAAGATATGCTGATATGATAAGAAAATCTAGTTTGAATTCATTCTCTTTTTGGCTTCAATGGATTGCATTGATGAACAGTTCTTTTGAATGTTGGCTGTTTTGCATTTGAATCTTGATAAAAGTCAAGTTTCATAGAAAAGAGATTGACATCCAAACAAAACAAGAAGTATGACCATAGCTGTTAGGATATAAAATCATTGTAATAAGAATTTGCCCCAAGTGGCTAAGGCAATTTTTCTCCCTGAAAATTGTAATTTACCCCAGGAAAATGGTCAAGTACTTCAGATACTTCACTGGGGAAGGTTTTATACTATTTCCCAGAAAGTTGTGGAACTCAATTCACTGGTTGCATTTTCAATATTGATAACCTTTATGCTATCCCACAGAATGTATACTGTTGTAAAAAAAACCTTTCCCCATCTATGCCACATATGTAATATAAATCATTAATTTTCTTGTCTTCCTGTGACATATGATACAGAGTAAAAGAAATGAAATTGCATCTAAATCACAAACAAATTTAAACTCTTGTACTGTATGAAGTCATGCATAAGCACTAAAAAATTGCAATCTTGAGTTGTGTAGCATATCAGATGAGTATACAATCTGTATACTCCACATTGAAAAGTCCTTGTACCCCATTTTCATATGTGAAGGGGCAAATCATCATCATCATCATCATCATCATCATCATCATCATCATCATCATCATAATCATCATCATCATCATCATCATCATCATCATCATCATCATCATCATCATCATCATCATCAGTCTTTTAATGTCTGTCGTTGGATCTAGACCTTCCCCAGGATTGGCCGCAATTCTCTATCATGGGCGTCACGGAGCCAGTATTTCCTGAATTTGTTTAGTCCATTTCTCTATCTTGTGTTCTGTCATCCTCGGTTTCTCATGTGATCTCTCGGGATCCATGTGGTGAGTTGTGATGTCCATCGGTTGTCTTTCATTCTTGTAAAATGGCCTGCCCATTGCCGTTTGAGTTTTTTGATAGTTTCTATGATGTCTCTGACTCCTGTTTTCTTCCTGATATATTGTGCTGTCTTATGATCTCTCCATGTAAGGTTGAGCATGGTTCTTTCATGTGCACACTGCATACTTCTCAGTTCGTAGGTCTGTCTCTTGGTTAGGTTCCATGTTTCAGCTCCATAAGTGACTATTGGGAGAATGCATTGGTTGTATACCCTTCTTTTCAGGATTATCATGATTGTCTGGTTTTTGAAAGTTGAGCTTGCTCTGCCAAAGGCTTGCCATCCCAGAGTAATTCTTTGCATAAAAATAGAAGAAACCGAACTGAACAAGACAATAAAGAAGAAACTAAGAGAAGACAAAAGAAGGCATACGGTAGCCATTATTGAGACTAATCTCAAAAAAAGTCGAAGGGGCAAATAAAGCTCCTTAAATGAACTTGCATTGGTATTGTAACTAGTCCATAACTTGTTGCGTTGCTGATGGTTATCACAAGTTTACCACAAAAGCTTGGCTGATACAGACACTATAATTGTAACAGACAGTAGGAAGGTAGAAGAGACTAAAGAAAGTTAGGTAGTTCAATAAGAGAGTGGGAAGTGAGAGGAAAGGATGGCTGCTACTGATACTATAAAGGTGACCGACTTGTGTTTTATCAAACATATGATGATTTACTAAGCTTGACTCAGTTTTGACTCAAGGCCACAACTATGGGGAATCAAGAGAGGATCATGCTCATTACTCAGTAGTAATGATCTGTGGAACTAGCTCACTAATCATTATCGCGTGGCAGGATGCCCAACTTGCACCATTATAGCAAGCAGGCTTCCAGTTCAATCTGTCTGTCGTTTTCATTCATAATTTTCAGCTGTTCTGGGTGCCTCTTTATAAGCCAACCAGTTTGTCATGATTAGGTATTGAATTAGTGATGAGAGAGATCAAATGTGATTTTGAGAGCTATCTCAATTTATCAGAAAATAGGAATTCTCTGCCATCATCGATTCTGTTCTTGATCAACATACAATCTTACCTTCCTGTCCGTTAATCTGTACGGCTTTCTTGGTCAACAAGTATTCAAGTGAAGTTTAGTCATTTCAGCTAATCGGTCCCCTTTCAATAAGCTGTAAACAATCATTGGAGTAGGCTGCCATGTTTTATTTCCTGCTTGTCTGGGACTTGGTTAGAGGTCTGCTACTTTGGAATGTCACAAGATTTCAAGAACTCACTGGAAATATTCCACGATTCTCTTTGAGTAGGACAGAATAAAATGATGATGATGATGATGGACTGAGTCATCAGATTTGATGGACCTCTCTTCATGCAGTAGTGTTTTTAATGTCGATTATGTCTGAAGTGGTTGACCAGGCTGTTACATGAATGGCTCTGACGCTGGCAGTCTGGGCAGACAGAGTCATGTCCGAGAGGTGGCTTGTCTTTCTGTCGCGTTGTAATGTGCTCTGCTTCTTTTCCACAATGTGATGTCTCCCTAAGTACTTCAGTAGATCAGTCCATTGGCTTCCCAATTCTCAGGGACAATATTGCTGACCTTGAGAATCGCTTTCAAGACATTCTTGTATCTCCCTCCCGAAATCTGCAGCCATGTAAAAGTTCTCCCTAGAACAGAGCCTTAAACTAACAGAATATATGATGCATAATTCAAAGATAAATGAAAATGATTTAAGAATATCAGTCTGAATCATTCCCTCAGAAACTAAAAAGCACACACCTCTGCTAATGCCATTATCAGGGGAGATAATTGTGCATGGATCTGCCTTTTGGAAATAATGTGTGGACCTACATGATCTCTGGTGATATTATGCAGTGTGATCATATAACTATGACGTAGGAGAGGTAATGGAACAATTTGATCACTTTATTAGTAATCAGTTATCTTCTTTTCTATAAAATTTAATTGAAATTAATTGTGAAATTCTGGAGATACCCTATGGACAGTCATGAGCATATATATAAAAACATGAAAAAAATAATGGAAAAATCTCTCAGTCAAAATAAAATCCCTGGATCTGACCCAAAATTCAACTTTTTCCTTAATTCGTTGCTCACTGTTGAAATTCATTGAGAACTTGGGCATAGGTAATAAGCCTTTTCATCAAAGATTGGGATTCAGGGGTTAATTTGGTAATTAATCGAAAATATGTAATATATATATATCCTGAAACATAATGGAGAGGACATTTCATGAAGCAAATCTTGCAAATGATTCCGATTGAGTCAATGTCTACACATGACTAATTTCAATTCATTAAAAAAATTTGCTCATGGTTTTCTTTCAAATGCATCTAACATTACTGCTCTTACAAGGTTAAACTTTTAGATTATTTTCCCAACATTAGGCAATAGGAATTTTTTTCTTGATCAACCCCAATAACAGAGATAACTTGGAAACACTCAGAGTGCACATAGCTCTGCCAATGCCATTATATGGGGAGGTAATCGTACATGAATCTGCTTCAAAATTTAATGACTTCTTTCATAAGCTTTGCCCACTGCAAATTGAGAACTTTTGCAGATATGGCAGGGACAGACATGAACTTTTTGCAAAATTATGTGGAGTTGCCATATAACTATGATGGAAGGCAGGTTATTTTGCATGGTTTGGCTCCAAAAGTTTGCAAGTTCTTTTGAACCAATTATATACCTGGAGAAGGCTGTAGAATGGATCGGCTACGTAGATATAAAAAAAGATAGAAGCAACATAAAGAATGAATTCAATAGTCCAATCAACACTTATATACCTGAAGAAGGCTATAGAATGGATCGCTTCTTTTCTGTCTACACCTTTTCCATTATCATAACATAAGCCTTTTTTTGCCTTTAATTGTTCACTTCTGTCTTCTATTTCTGTATTTGAATCAATATCAGAAGATACCTAAATATTTAGACAAATAACTCTTCATCTTCAGTGTTTCTCCTATCCAATCCCAATTTATGTTAATGAACAAAATGATTTTGCTGTGAAAGTCAACTTTCTTGCTTTCTTCATTCTGTTCATCTAGCATTATCATGAGATGAGAAAGGTTTTCAGCAAAAAAGACAATGTCATCTGCAAATCTGAGGTTTCTTAGGCAATCACTGTCTATTCTGATACTTTTATTTTCCAAGTCCAGATTTTGGAATATAATCTCAAAGCAAGCTGAGAAGAGTTTGGGTTAGCTGGTATTGCCTTGTTTTATCCCTTTTTCTAGCTGTCTTCATCTAGCCTTATGAAGGAACTCCTGTGTCTGTAGATATGTTGCAAAAACTCTGAGGGTCCATGTCTCATTGTATGATAGCATCAATGACTTTGAGGATTTCACTGAATCAAAGGCCTACTTGAAGTCAACAAATACTAACCCGAACAACAATTTATATTTGGCTGCTTTCGCTTTTAATTGATTTAGTATATGGAAATGATCAATGGTAGGGTAGCTTCTTCTAAAGCCAGCATAGGCTTACCCTGTAGTCGTTTAGATCTTTCAGATCCCTTTTTTATATAACAGCATTATGATTGCAGTATTCCATTTTTTGAGGTCTCTACTCTGTTTAAGGCATAAGAGGAATAAATGGGTTAGTGTCCTAGTGATGACTTTACCAGCTTTTTTGTGTTGGTTGTTATCTGGTCCAGGTGCTTAACCTTTTTTCAATTGTGTGATGGCTTGTTTCACATCCAACAGAGTTACTTTTGGGAAGTCTTCTGATTAGTGAATCATGACTTGTATATCTCGTTCATTGTTCTGTGTCCCTGGTTTGGAAAAATAGAGGTTTTTCGTGAAATTCTTGAATGAGGAGACAATTCATTCAAGATGCATCTTATTATACATAGTACCTCACTACTCAGGTATTCTGTAGTCCAGTAACTGTTGTGGTCTGGTATATTTTGAATCTGCTACCATGAATTTGTGGATCTACCACTAGAGTTCTTCTATTCTGTTTCAAATAGTGGTTTAAACCATAGTTTAGTAGTTTATGAACCAACAATATGTCTTATATGGAAAAGCTAATCATGGTTTGAAACTGAATTGAAAAACTCTAAAGTGAGTGATTTTCAAGTCTATTTAGCGCAAAATTAAACATGTATTTATTAATTTTTTTCCTAATCTTATTAATTATTTATAATACAATCAATTAAAAAGAATGGGTACATATAAATGATTTTCATTAATCATGATATAATTCATATCATCATCATCATCATCATTCTTCTGATGTTCATCATTGGACATTAACTTTCTCCAGGATTCACCACACCTCTCTATCATGGGTGTCACAGGGCCAATACTTTCTGAATCTATATAGTTCATCTCCCCATCTTTTATTCTGCCGGCTTGGGGATCTATGTTGTGAGTTGTGATATCTATTGGTTGTCTGTCATCCTTGCAACATAACCAGCCCATTGCCATTTGAGCTATCTAATGGTTTCTATGATGTCTCAGACTCCTGTTCTCTCCATGTGAGGTTAAACACGATTCTTTCATGTGCCTGTTGTATGCTTCTCAGTTTGTGGGTCACTCTCCATAAGTGACTATCAGGAGGATGCATTGGTTGTATACCTTTCTTTTTAGGACTAATGGGATCTTTTTTTTTAAAGCTGAGCTTGCTCTGCTGAAGGCTTGCTATCCTAGAGTGATTCTTCATTTGATTTCTTCTTTTGAGGATTTTATGGAGATTTGTTGTCCTAAGTAGATGTAGTGATCTACTTTCTCCAGTTTTGCATCTTCGATTTCGATCATTGTGTTCTTATTTCCAACGCGATTGTTCTACAGACATTGGCCTTTTGTTGGAAATTATCATATCATTATATTATATCATCATAAATAAATAGAATATAATGGATGGAGAAGAAGGCCTCCTCCTGTCTTGATAGACAATGGAGCATCACTGAAGCAACCACTCAAGGGTGCAAGCCTGGACTAAGAGTATGGAGATCCTGGAATGCCAAATCAACAGAATCACTCTTCTTGGCCTTGCTGATTTAGTCCAAAGGAAAGTGGAGCAATACATTTGGCATCAGCTTGTCAGCAGGAACATCCGACTTTTAGAATCAGAGTTGTCTATACCAACCATGAGTAAAGTGTCCAGTCTGTCTAGCTATTTATCCATATCTGGGGGGAGAAGACATGGATTCATCCCTTCCCCAAGGACATTAGTGTAAACTGAATGCAAACTGTCTGAGACGGAGTTTGAAATCTGTTTGCCAATTCCATTCTCCGTAGTATCAATTGTTAGGCCACCCACGCGTCCATGAAAATGTGATAACAAGACTCTCAAAAAGAGAAAGAGTAAGTGTTGTGTTTATCCATTGAATTGATAATTATATCACGGGAACTTTTTGTCTTTCTTCTCCCTTGTCTCTTTCAGATTAATTTGTTACTCAAACAGCATTGTACATGATGTGCATATTGCTAACAAGATTTGTAAATAGATGCTCAGAATTGCTGATTTGTAGTTGACAGCAGATAGTACCAGTGTTTTGTAATTTATCAGAAAGTCATACAGGTTAGGAGTTGGAGTCAACAGATGATAGATGAAGGCCATAAGCAGAACAGCAGACTTTCTGAACTAATAGTACACACAAGAAAAGTAGCAGATCTGCCTTTACCACTTTATTTTAGAGGATGCCATCAATTTTCTAAAAGAAAATAAAAATGTCTGCTGTTATAGATTTCTTCAAAAATCAATGAACCAACTGAATTAGAAACAAACTTACACCACAGAGCCATTTTTCCTCCTGTCTCTTTCACTTGATCTCTTGCAATTTCAGTTTTTTTATTTTCTACATTTCCTCATTCCATTTGGAAGAAGGAATTTTTTTTTCTTTCATTCACCATTTTTAAATTAATAATTTGGGGTTGAAGTTCAAGTTGGTGTCCTTTTTTTGATGGAATTGCTGATTTTAGGAAATACAGACTCCAAATGTATATGGAAAAAAACTGCTGAACATTTAAAGAAATTTTATTCAGATCTTTCAGTCAGTTTCTTTTATTTTCCGTTTTTTTTTGTCATTGATATCAAAGCACTTGGAGAAATCTATCTTTTTTCGAGTGATCTTCAGTCATATTATTTTTGTGAAGTCATGATAGAAATTCTTAAAGGTTCCTTTTATGAAAATGGAAAATCTAGTCCGGAACTGGATGTTTTGACTGATGGATAGGTTATGTTTTTTTGTTTCGAAAGAAGACTTTTGCTAAGAAAAATTGTTTTCTTAAAAAAAAAAGAGGTGCTACACCAAAATTTGGGGAATTTGACTGTGAAACAAAATACTTACCCAAACATGTAGTTTCCATCATCTACTTTGAATTGATCCCTTTTTTTAGCCACTGCACTGTCTCATGAAGGGTAGAAGTAAAAAAATCTGTACTACATTTAGCTGTTCAAATTTATCAAAATTATGAATAGTATTTTTATATATACAGATAAGTCAAACATGGCTAAAAAAGAATCTCAATCATGATTACCCATGAATCTTTCTGATATTACAATATTTCTGCTAATCTCCAACCTCGTTCTTTTTATTTTAGATTTTCTTATTTTTTATTTTCTACAACAGCAGGCATATTTATGATTCTGACTATGATAATCACTGCTACCCACAACAGACTGATTTAATCACTGTTGGACATCACAACTCACTATGTGGATCTCCAGAGATTAAATGTAAAAAATAAGATGACATGACTAAACAAATTCAGAAAGTATTCGTTCCATGATACCCGTGATACAGAGGCAGGCCCATTGCTAGTAGAGGGTGGGGGCACCCAATAAGTACAAGATGTCACAAGTAGAAATGCTCAGTGGTGCTAAAAAAGTGCTAAATCTTGAGAAAATAGCCAAAAATATCCAAAACACATCAAAAATATGTCATGAATGGTCAAAAATATGCCTCAAAATGTCCCTAACTTGATATCATTTTTCATGCTTTCAAAATAAGTCTTAAAAATGGTTTATGTTGTAAAAGTTCACTCACTAAAATTAATTCACATCATATTTAATGGATGGACTGTAGGGCAAATGATCACCAGGGGCAGGCCTCCTCCCACCTACCACCCACACTAGGTGATGGGCTTGGAGAGGGGTCTGGCGAATCTTAGAGAAGGAATATGTCCAACGACGGAGGCTAAAAGGTTAATGACGATCATGATGATAAAAGGTCAGAACAAGATGACATTCTTTTGTGAGTGTATTAGGATTCTTTTGAGAAATTTTATTTCTGTTTTTTCCTCAAAATTTCCAAAACACAGGATTTGTTTTATTCCAAATGCAATTGTATCATTTTTAAAGAATTTTGAAATTTCTGATCAATAGTTTTTTTGACAATATCTTATTAAGTGGCACAAAAGGCAAGATCCTTTCATGAAAAAATCCATCTGTCTTGTACATTTCTTTAGAGTGGCTCTAATCATCTTAACAAATCATGCATCCATGTATGAATACTGGTTCTAAAAGTTCAATTATCTTCTGTTTCTCCTTTTCATCCATGTTTCTATGATCTATTCAGACTCAATGATTGTCCTCTCAGTTCAATGTTTTAATATTTTTTTTATGTGTACCAAATGCATCATTCATTTACCCTTGAGTATCAGCCGCCAACAAAGCATGCTGCCAAAAGATGTGGGTCATGTGACGTCTCTACCGAGTGAGTAACCACACACGTTTTGAGTACAAGTCAAAAAATAATGCTTGATACTATGTGACAGCTATATATCAATACACCAGATGATCACATTCTTATTATACACTGGTTTATTCATCTTGCGTTTTTTGAGTCACGATGTCTCGGCTGTTATACCCTCTGGCCTACATCAGTAGTTAATGTAGTCGGTAACCTTCTTGGAATTTTGAACTGAATCCTTTATTTAATCTGGTGGAGGGGGATTAGATTGATCTCATTCCACTGTCAGTGCCAAAGTATACGTAGAGTCAGTTAATTCTTCATAATTAATTTATTCCTCTGATGTCACCTGTCTGCCTCTTCCACCGAACCAGAGTATATGCTCGCAGAAGTTTACACACTGCAATAGATACCTGGAAAAGCTGCAGCGTACAACAACCAAAACGTGGTGACTATAACAACTGAGTGAATTAACGTATAATAACTGATAATTCCTCATTTTAGAAATACAGACATATTTTTTATCTATAATTTTAGAACAAGTTGCAAATAAAGTTTAATACTATGTGACAACTAAATATCAATAGGCATAATAATTACATTCTTGTTCATATGGTTGTGTCACACAAAAATTTCATGCAAGAACATCTTTAAAAGCAATTACAGAGAAAATATTTCTTCAGATCTTTTTGTAAAGTAAGTGACTTGGTTTTGAACACACACACACATACATACATACATATATATATATATATATATATATATATATATATATATATATATGTATATGTATCTGTATAAATATATTTATGTATATATATATATATATATATATATATGTTTCCCTGTTATGCAAAAGTAGAACATGCCTATGAAAATCTTTAGATATTTACTCTTTATAATGTCAAGATTTTTGTTTGTTTTTTAACCCCAATACCATGGTTTTAGTCCGTTTTGCAATGTAAGTTCTTGCAAGATTGATCACACTTATTTTTTGAAAATTCAGACTTTTTTAGCGGTGACTGACCAACAAAAGGCAAGAGAAGTAACTCATCTATTGTTGTTGTATTTTTCTAATTTTTTAATTAGTCATCCGTCATTGAAAAAAGACCTTCCCCAAGATTTGCCAGACCAATCTATCATGAGCTTTGCAGTGCCAATACTTTCCAAACTTGTCTAGTTTGTAATGCAATCTCATATTTTGCTGGCTGCAGTTTTATATATGATCACTGAGGATCTACGTAGTGAGTTTTAATGCCCAGCAGTTGTTTGCCATTCTTGCAACATGACACGCCCATTGCCATTTGAGTTTTTTAATGGTTTATATATCCATATGAGGTTAAGCAATATCTTGTGATCCCTCCATGTGATGTTGAGTAAGATTCTCTCCTGTAGACATTGCATGGTTCTCAGCTTGAGGGTCAATCTTTTAATTAGGTCCCATGTTTCAGGTTCTTAGGTAGGTATCAGGAGGATGCATTGGTTGTATACCCTTATCTTTAGGATTAATGGAATTTCCTTGTTCTTGGAAGTAGAGGTGGCTCTACAAAAAGCTTGCCAACATAAAGCGATTCTTTGTTTGATTTCTTCTTCTTTTGGGTATTTCATGGAGAATCATTGTTGTAGATAGACATAGTGATCTGCTTTCTTCAGCTCCTCATTTTTAATTTTGATTGTTGTGTCTTCGTCCTCTACGTGTGTGTTGTCATCATCATCATCATCAGTCTTTTAGCGTCCGTCGTTGGACATAGACCTTCCCCAGGATTTGCCACACTTCTCTATCATGGACGTCACGGAGCCAGTACTTCCTGAACTTGTCTAGCTCGTCTCTCCATCTAACATTTTGCCGGCCTTGGTTGCGCATGTGGTCTCGGGGAATCCATGTTGTGAGTCGTGATGTCCATTGATTGTCTGCCATTCTTGCAACACGGCCAGCCCACCACCATTTGAGATTTTTTATGGATTCTATGATGTCTCTAACTCTTGTCTTTTCTCGGATGTACTGTGTTGTCTTGTGGTCTCTCCATGTGAGGCCCAGCATTATTCTTTCATGTGCACGTTGCATGGTTCTCAATTTACGGGTCTGTCTCTTGGTTAAGTTCCATGTTTCAGCTCCATAAGTGACTATTGGGAGGATGCATTGGTTATACACCCTTCTCTAGGATTAATGGGATCTTATTATTTTTGAAGGTTGAGCTATCTCTGCCAAAGGCTTGCCATCCTAGTGTGATTCTTCGCTTGATTTCTTCTTCTTTTGAGGGTCTCATGGAGATTCGTTGCCCTAGGTAGATGTAGTGGTCTACTTTCTCGAGTTCTGTGTCCTCGATTTTGATCTTAGTGTTTTTATCTCCAATGTGGTTGTTGCACATGATCTTCGTCTTGCTGAAGTTCATGTGTAGGCCGACTTTCTTGCTCTCTTCATTTAGTTCATCTATCATTAGTTGGAGGTCGTGTAGGTTCTCTGTGAAAAGGGCCATGTCGTCTGCAAATCTGAGGTTGCTCAGATACTCGCCTTCTATTTTAATTCCTTTACTCTCCCAGTCTAGCCTTCTGAAGATCATCTCGAGGCAGGCTGTGAAGAGTTTAGGTGATATATGACATTTATTTAAACCAAAGTTCATGTGAAGGCCTACTTTCTCGCTTTCTCCATTCAGTTTGTCTTGCATTCATTGGAGATTATGGAGGTTCTCAACAAAAAGGATGTCACCGTCAGCAAATCTGAGGTTACTTATGTGTTCTGATACCTTTGTTTTCCCAGTCTAGGTTGTCTGATAAAGGAACTGATCACCTCCAACACAGCATGCAGCCAAAAGACGTCAGTCAAGTGACAGTTTCTATTGAGCAACTAACCAGACCTGTTCTTTTAGCTTTACTCTTTGTTGATTTATTAGGAATTTATGGTCCTCTTTCATCATTAGCCAAAATGAGAATGACATTGTCACAATTAACATTTCAACTAATCTGTTTTATTCATCATCATCATCATCATCACCACCACCCCCACCACCACCACCACCATCATCATCATCATCATCATCACCACCATCATCATCATCATCATCATCATCAACACCACCACCACCACCACCATCATCATCATCACCACCACCACCACTGCCGCCACCACCACCACCACCACCATCTATCTTCTTATTTAATGGACTGTTTATCTATTTATCAATAAAAATGCCTCTATGGGTGTCCCAATATACAATTTACATTGAAAATATGTATTCAACATTAATATACGCATCAAGTCAAGCGGTAAAAATGTGCATCAAACTCAATAAAAATTACAAGCTGATCAGTAGAGAGAGATATTTATCGGGCATTTCTTATTTTTTGATGCGTCCATGCATCAGTCAGTCTATCAGTTGGTCGGTCTATCAGTCAATTTTCCAAGTCCTATCATGTTGGATTGATATAAAAGTTGTTCCAAACCTTTGGGTGAAGCATTCTCATCTTGCTCTTCCCTTTTGCTGCTATGACCACCACTGGCAATCCTACTACTGCTACTACTTTGCTTAGAATCCCCCTTTTGAAATCGGAAATAATACTCTATTGAGAAACTCAATTATGCATGGCTTTCCCTCTTTTTCTGTTTCTTCTCTTTGAAAACCAGCCTCTTCTCCTCCTCCACTCCCTTCTCTGCTTTTACTTTTTTTGCGGAGTGAGGAAAGGTTCATGACTTTTTTGACTGTTTCAAGTTCAATTGATTTGAAATC
>OY735199.1:20098926-20251426 GCA_963457665.1 Thysanoteuthis rhombus
TCAACAAGTATGACAGACAAGGCTCTAACTTCCTATGCTCAGTATTTATCCAGGCTACTGCTAAGTGCTGATGATAGCTGGTGTTGCCTCGTAGGCTAGGCTGATGGCTGCTACTGATACTATGTGGGACTGACATGGCTCTTTGTACACAATCTAAAAGCTTTTTCTATTGTTAATTCCTTGAAGGTGCTTACATTTCATGATAACAAAAGATACATGTGTATTCACATGTGAATTTCTCATGACCTTAAAGGTAAAACACCTTAAAAACAAGCACAAATCAATATTTCATTGATGCAAAATTAAGACACACAAAAAAACAAACAAATGGAATTTTGTTTTATTTCTAATAACAATCTTTTCCAGGTTAAAAACCTGGAATGCAGTAAAAAATCAAATCTAAGTAAAATTTTCCAAGAAATTATGTCCAACAAGTGAGGGAGAGTAATAATCATAAAAAAAGATATTCCTGAGTAGAAATGAGAAGTAGTAGTAGCTAGAGATGGTGTCCACTATGTGGGTGAGTTGCCATATGCGTGATGTCATGAGAGAAGTTGAGGAAGACGGAAGTCGCATGTATGCCATGTCAGTTCAAAAATGTAATTATGATGGCCTCCATCTTGCCTTTAATTAGAGCACATAGCCTGTCATGATGCCTTTGTAAGAAGGGAGAATTCTACACATCATTTTTGAATGAATGGACCCAAGAGTCCAAGGAAGTTCATAATTAAAGAATAAAAACGGGTGCATATGTTTAGAGGAGTGATAAACATACATTTAATGATTTGACAAATAAGACATATATAAACAATACATATAAAGCTGGAAAGAAAAGACATATAAACATTACGATGATCGTTTTAGTATGGGCCTGATTAGTAAGATTACTTATAAGGATGGAGATATTATATAAGATAGAATAGAAGCTGGTTGTTTGGTAGGAGAGAAAGGTAGATGAGATGTATCATGTGAGTCATTGGCAGAGAAATTGAAAGGAGTGGTTTCTATCACCAGTAGTTTTCACTCAAACTAAACAGATTATTCATATGACTCAGTCTCTACATGCTTGGGCACCAGGTGGTGCTATACATATATATAAATATTCTGGCCAACTGGCTGGCAGTTTCCCCTGGGATTCACCTGAGTCAAGTTTGCTCGTTTCCTCTTTGTGTGTCCCATTTAGACTACTCCTCAGCATTATGTGTTGTCCTCTACAGCATTACCAGTGGGTAATGCTGGTTACTTCGAAGACCCAAGTAAATATTGGAATAGGGTTCCAGAATTTGGTTGCATGGGAGTTTCTGAGATGATAAGTCCACCATGTATTTGATTGGCATGTAAACTTGTGGGCCGAATCTTGTCACTGATAAATACAAATGATAGAAAGATATCTTAGTAAAAAAGAAATTGATCATATTAGAGATATTCATGACTTATGTAGAAAACGTATTGCCTTGTCATTCATCTGGAATGGTGATGTGGAATGAATTAGGCTAGAGAAAGAGCACTCATGATCTATTGGCTGAATATACAAAATAGATCTCAAAGTGGCAAGGTTTAGAGAAAGAGAGAGAGAGAGAGAGAGAGAGAGAGAGAGAGAGAGAGAGAGAGAGAGAGAGAGAGAGAGAGAGAAGAGAGAGAGAGAGAGAGAGAGAGAGAGAGAGAGAGAGAGAGAGAGAGAGAGAGAAGATCAACCAACCTACAGAAAGACCGGAGCAAGAAAAGGGATGGTTAATGGAATATTAGGCTTTTATTGACAGGAGCTAAAGGAATTGATATATTGTACATGTCACTAGATTTAAGGTTTCATATCTAAAAGCTATACTTGATTGTTCTTGTAACTATTTTAACTAAAAATGAAGAAGTCACAACAAGTCATATCTTCACCAAAAGAGCTATAACACTTCTGCTATCTTAATGTTTGAGTAATGTAATTCAGAACATGGAAAAATCAAAGCTGGGATATTTATTCAATTTCTTTCAATGAGAAAAGCCAATCTGTAGTATACAATCAGTATTAGATATAAAAAAATATTTTTGTCCAGAGATGAAATATTTATATTTGTATTTTAAAAAAGTTTTGTTTTCATCTAAATTTATTTGAATGTAGCAGAGATAAAATATGTAAATGCAAACTGAATGATCTCATCACATTAACACAAAACATTTGAGATTATCGAATGACAAAACTGATTCCAGTTTCCCAGAGAGGGCCATTATTTTCAGTCTTTGCTATCTTTTGAAAATATCAAAAATATTGATTCAGGCTGTGACATGGGTAAATCATTTTCGAACAACCCAAGAGCAAATGTGATAACAGTAAAGTTTCTCTACCACAACTTTTTTTCTGGATGGTATAAAGTGCTGCTGCATTCAATCTCAAAAATATTAGAGGGAGACTAAAATGTTGATGGAGGATTTCCTAATTAAATGAGACACCTGTCAGATTAGGGCTTAGTATACAAACTCAAACAGCGAAGACTTTTTGTATTGTTTATAGTAGTTGCAAACAAATGTTTAGTTATTTCTTTTGTTATTTCTCTTACTACAATGAAAAAAACATTTCATTCTGATTAGATTCACTTTGAGAATACCGTTGCTGTTTTAGAAATGAAAAAAGAATGTGAGTAACAGATTAAGAGAGAAAAGCAAGAGAGTGAGTGTGAGTTAGAAATGATGGATGAATAGCAAGACAGTGAAAGGGAGAGAGAAAAAGAAGGGTTCAAGAAAACAGATAGTGAGAAAGAAAGAAGAGTATGAGAAGATAGAGAGAAAGGAATATAGAAAAAGAAGAGTATAAGAATTGAAGGGAGAAAGAGAGAATAAGAGTAAAAAAGAAAAAGACAAGAGAAGAGAATTAGAGTTGGTAAGAGGTAAAGATTAAAAAAAAGGTAAAGATATTGGAGATTTGATGTTAAAATTCTAAACATTTGTCTTGTTTATCACAGAGGGAAATGGATGATTGAAATAAGGGCTGTGTTGGTATCAGTGATAGAAATAGAGGAATATGTATGGAGTTCAGCAAATACCCACTTCTCAATTTCCAGGTTTTTCTATATTCAATGTCTACTAATGGAGAAATTACCATGTAACTTCTTCCCAAAACTCATTTTGATCACTAGTCGATAACTCTCTAAATAATCTAAAAGAGATTGAAGGAAAATTCTCAGATATCCCTAGTGAAGTTTATGTAACAAATAAAATCAAAAAAATACATTTCATCAAGATAATAAAAACAAACTTGACTTTCATATATGGACAATAAAAGCAAACTTCATCATCTTGTAAGAAGAATAAAAGCAATCTTGGCTGTCTTATAGGAACCATAAAAGCAAACAACTGTCTAGAAACCATAAAAGTAAACTTAACTGTCTGATAGGTTTCTTAAAACTAAGTTCATTGTTGTATAGAAATAAAAACAAACTTGATTGTCACATTAGGGCCATAAAAGCAAACTTGATTGTCACATAGGGGCCATAAAAGCAAACTTCATTGTCACATAGGAGCCGTAATAGCAAACTTCATTGTCATATAGGGGCCATAAAAACAAATGATTATCACATAGGGATGTAAAAGTAAATTTTATTGTCACATAGTGCCCCCCTGAAACAAAATTGATTGTTACATAAGGGCCATAAAAACTAATTTGAATGTCAGATAGAGGCCATAAAATCAAGCTTGATTGGCACATTGGGGCTATTAAAACGAGCTTGATTGTGATATAGTGGCCTTAAAGTAAACTTCAAGGAACAATAGAATGAAAAATAAGAAAAAAAAAAAATGAATGCAAGCAGACATGCACTTACACAGTATCCTAAAAAGAATATCATCTTAAAAGCTGATATATTCATGATCACATACATGAGCCATGTCTGTCTCATGTATAATATCAGCTGTGTCTACTGTTGTATACTTATGATAAGCGTCACTGAAGCAATGGGTTATGGACTAGTGTCAGTAAAAGTTGGACAAGGAAAAGAAAGAAAGAGAAAATCTAGAGAAATAAAACAGATGAATAGAGAGAGGAAATAAAAAAGATAAGAAGAATTGAAGATTTTCTGTTCTGGGGGTTTTGAACAGGTTATGAGCCTTAATCAAAAGGGATCAAAATGTTGATTGATAGATTGTATGAACTTTTTAAATTTCTGATCACTAATCAACCATTTTTTCTCTAATTGCAATCGTGAAGGGTTCCCCATAATGATCCAGTTCATTAGAAATCATTCAATACTGTCACCAAAACTATCTGTGTAGGCTTTTTCAATTTTCAAGTTGGTTCGGATAGCTGGCTATGTATGCATGTATGTATTATGCTTATAGTTTGCACCAATGGAGCTACTGGGCTGAAATTTTCAACATTTACTCCTTTTTTGGTTTTTGGAGAGTTCACCCCCTAAAATTGTTTTTAGCATACTGGGGTTTTTACAATGTAAGTTTATGCTAAATTGATCGATTACTTTGTGCCCGCTCATTTTTTTTTGAGAATTCAGATGTTCAGTGATCATTCCCCAATAGAAGGTGTGAGAAGTAACATTCATTGATCACACTGTTTTTCCAATTTTGTAATTGATCACACCCAATATGGTATGCTGCCAAAGGACATTGGTTATGTGACGGTTTCGTTTGAGTGACTAACAAGACCTGTAATGAATATGTCTCATCCACATTTCAGCATGTTTATGCATCCATATTTGAATGCTTACCTCTTCTAATGAAGTTGGACATAGATTATGTATTCACCTCTGAGTGCTTTAAGACTTTTTGTTTATTTCATCTATCGTTGAATGCTTTTTCCCCCAAAAGCATCACTGCAAAAAAGCACCAATGCAGAATTGAGACTATTTTTTCTTGTTTCAAGCTGATATTCTGTTGGTCAGATCATTCTAGAAACTTGGAAAGGAACAGAAAAGATGACACAAAAAAGTCAAGTGTAAAGTAATTTGCAGTCAATCCTCAGCAAAAAAAAACTAATACTAAAATATCTCAAGGGAGGATCTCCAGCTTTGGCAGTTGGTGCAAATTTATCATTTTAAAGATCAATCGCAATTTTTCAAGAATAACTGGAGAAAAATAACATCTAATATATTTTTAGGTCCATTTATTTCAAGCATTGCCATTGTAGACAGTAAGTAGAGATTTCTGAACTGCATCTAACAGCTGTGATTCAAACTATTTGCTATTCTTGGTTACTGCTGTCATTGTATTGTTTATTACAAATGCCTATCTTCAATGCCATCTGGAGAAGTTGTGATTACTATGATTCTTATGGCAGTAATTTACATCTGCATAGAATAAAGCCTTTCTCTTTCAGACGTCCATAAGTTTTTGATACAGGGTGCATGTGGCAAGTCAGCTAAGAGAAAATTGTACCAATATTGAGATAATTAGTTTTTTCCTGTGCAAAAATTCATATATATATATATATATATATATATATACTGGAAGCTGTAATGCATTTGGTAAAAATATCTACCCGTTTTTCTTTGGGATCTCTTTCTTAAGACAGTAGTTCACTTCTTCAAAGCTGTTGATAAATGTTTATGTTTTATCAAATTTCATATGAGGTTTTATTAAAAAGTGACTGAGCTTGTTCAAGTGGAAGAATCCATTGTTTTAAATAGTGGGTAGGAGATATTCTTATCCGCAAAATTGTTTTTTAAATGGAAGAGCCCATTGTTAAAAAGAATTTAATAGAAAAAACTCACTCTGTTCACTATGTAGATAGGTTATCCATCTTGATAATATGCCGGTCATATCATACAAAAAACAAGCTGAACAGAGCAATTGCAAAAGAAATCTAAGGAAAGAAAAGCAGTATCCGTAGCCTGATTGAGGACTCAAAGAATCCAGATCCCTCATTTGTAACAGAAAAAATGATGGATATCAAACAGAGCTGTCTAAAAGTATACTGGGATTGGAATTTCTTAATGATGACATTGAAAAACTTATTTACAGATGAACCAAAATCAATAATAACTGTTTTAATATTCAATCAAGATTTTAGTAATTTGATTTTCAATTTCATTTAAATAAGGATATAATACTATAATATGACAATTTGTTATTTTGGACATTTATTGGATATGATCCAAACTTGAGTCAAAATTTATCACAATTCCATCAACAAAAGTAATAAATAATCTCTGGAAAAATTGGGTAAATTGGCCTGATCAGATAAGGAGAGAATCATTTTGTTATCATTTAGAAGTGATTATAGGAATCAAAAGATTTTTTGACTCTCTGGAACAAGAAATGTTTAAAGGAGCTAATGATGAAAGAGTTCAAAATCTAGCTAAGACTGTTTACATTCACCATACAAATGCCCTCGGGAAAGGCATAGATCTATCTCTTTTTCTCCCTGCTATGGGTAAAATAACAGGGCAGATTTGAGTCTCTAGCCTTGGGAGGTAACCAGTCTAGGAGAAGGACAACTCAGAATTCAAAACCATGTAGAAAGCAATGGGGAACAATGGCACTATCCTTTGTGAGAATAATCATGGCAATGTACTATCCAAAGTTGTGGAGAGCTATCTTTGTCCATGTCCTGACGGAATATAGCATGTAGAGAAGGAGTGAAAGAATTGAATATTGATGCAATTATTTTCTGCTCATCAGAATAATTAACAGAATCATTGGACTGTTTCATTAATGTTTCAGCAGCAGATTGTGATTGTCTTCTTTGAAAAAATCTAAATCAATTATTGCTTTTTTTGTAATTCAATTTTGTAGATCAATAATTTTCATTCACACATTGATTTTAGCTCATTTAAACAATAAAAAATTCTTTTTAGAATGCACAGATACTACATTATGATATTCCGTTGTCCCAGTGCTCACAGATCCCTGAAAACTGGACAAGGTTATTTTTTGAGGCCACAGGATGAATTCTAGGCCTTTTGTGCTTAGTAATATTGAGCCTCAGTTGGCCATCATCGGTCACTGTATTGCACTAGAACGAAGCTACCAAAGAATGCACTGCAAGCAGATACTATATTCTGATCCTAGGCAGAGGGCTGGGGAGTGATACTTTAATTCTAGGCTGGGCACCCAGGTACTCTGATCCTTTGTATGCCTCAATATGTAAATAATCCCATCATTTTTGATGGGTATCATACTAGTTTATCCTAGTAAGATTACTCCATTACTCATTTTCCTTGTATGATATCATTACTTGGATAAAATTGGCTCTCATTGTGATATATTTGGAAAGTTAATTCTTACATGATCAGACATTCATAATATAGAGCAATAAACTAATCTGATTTGAGGCAAATGAAAATTTTTTCTTTCATTCATAAAAATAGATAATCACATTCATGTGAAGAGCAGCAAATACTAATGCTTTATTCAATCAGGTTAATTGTCATGTGTATGAAATCTTATACTTAACCCTCAGTAGAATTGGAAGAAAGATGAACATGAGTCAGCTAAAAGATTGCACAGTATGGGTGGCCCCAAACCTAACTACGTTAGCAACGGATTAGAAGGCACTAACATTGTTTGTATTTCTGAATTTTTGAGATGAGGTATGATTATTATTTCTATCATTATTCGGACTATCCCCATCTTGGCTGTTTTTCATACAACGTGGTTGCAGAATCAGACAAAATTACTGCAAGTAATCTGATAGTTCTAGGTTCAATCCCAGTGTGAGACAATAATAATACTACTAATGCTAAGAGGGGAGTGCGGTCAATATACCCCCGTTGGTTAAATAAAGAGTTTGGTTCGTTACTTCCCCACACCTACCAGATGATACCTGATGAAGGGCGTAGAGTACAACGGCCGAAACGTTGTATGAAAAACAACCAAGATGAGGATAGTCTGAATAATAATAGAAATAATTGTTTGTATTACTAGAAAAAAACTGGTGGAATACAAATCTCCATTATTTTACGATTCAAATGACAGGAGCAGAGTATCTGTGCGTTCTGCCTTGGATCAAAGTGTTTCTCCCTGGCGATCTGCCTAGGATCAAAGTGTCTCCCTTTGGCCATCTGCCTAGGATCAGAGAGTAACATCTGTGGGTCCATTGAAATGTTATACATATTGCATTTAGCACGTGAACACTAACACTCACTGATTCAGGTAAAAATCAGAGGCTGGAAAAAAAGTCCTTGGAAAAAAGTCTTGAGAAAAAAATCTCAAGTCATAACTTTGGTTCCTGGGTAGGAAAAAAGTAATTTAAAAAAATCTTATAATTACTTTTTTCATATGACTTTTTTTCCCTATAATCGATAAATCTGACGTCTTATTTCTTGGTGAAATATTTGTTTAAAAATAACCTTTCCAAGAATATTTTCTTTCCAATATGCATAGGAAAATAGAATTGTCTTTGTAATGTAAAGTTTTAATACCATAAAATTGATAAGGAGATTTGGAAATAGGTGTCTAAATTTGCACAGTTTATAGAATAATGTAGTAAAAGATAATCTTTAAATATGGAAAAAGACATGACTATTCAATCCATGTTGAGTATATATTTTTTAGATATTCAAACAGAAGCCTTTGTGTTGAATATAAAAAAAAGGATGTAGTTAAGTATGATTTTTTCTTAAAAAAGTAAGAGTAATAAAGCCTAGTTACAACAATTCATTTTTCCTCAGAACTTTATAAACTTTAAATCATCCAAGTTAATAAAAAAAATCCAATTCAAGTTCTTAAAACAATTGTTTAAATTTGAAATGCAAGAGTAATAAAAATCCATAACCCATTTAAATGTTGAAACTAAAATAATTTTTGATTGCACTAAGAACGAGCAAACTAGAGAAGAATTTTTCTAAATTTTGAAAATGTTTTTTTAATTATTTTCGTTATCATCCTTTAATGAAGTTTTGGATCAGAAAAATAATTTATTTGAAAAAGAATTAATTAATCTGACGCATTCAAAGAATTACAAACATTTAACTAAAGCTAAAAAAAAATATGCCTGCCTAGTAATTACACTTGTTCACTAAATATCTACTTGGCATAATGGTTATCATACATGAATGTCAGTCTACTTGATATGGGTTCAAATCTGGCCAGATCTAAGTCATTAATTTTTTAATCAGATTGGGTTAGTATTACCCTTTAGACTGAATAGACAAACAAACACATAAATATGATGACATTGTTATTTATATGATAAGATGTATTTTGCAAGTGTTTGAACTCAAATAGGAGGTAACTATATTTCAAGCTATTAAGGAATCTTTGAGTTATTTTATTTATGTTTTTGCTTCAATAACTTTTAGAAATATATAAAGACAATAAGATAAAATTAACACCCATTTATGTTTGTAATATGTTTGTAATAGGTATTCTATTTCTGATTACCAAGGATATTAAACAGGCATTTCACTCAATAATCACTTTGTATAGACAGATGTATCAACTTAATGATTCCTTTTTAAAAATTAATATTTTTCATACATTATTTGCTAAAATTACTTTTAAGAGAAACTATTCCAAAATTGTTGCTTAGAGGTCTGTATATTCATTTAAGAAAAAGATATTTGTCTTTTCTTATTTCCAGAAACCCCAAAACTAAGGATACTTATCCAAATTTCATTGTGAGTGTATATGTTTTTTTACATACCATGACAAATAAGCAGCATCGATTGGAAAATATAGAAGTAGCCTCCAACAAAATTTTAACTTGCATCCTATATTCTTTGGAGACTTTCTAATAGGAGCATTGCAATAAGTTAAAAGAAGAAAAACTATTAAAAATTCATAACAACAAAACTTGGACAACTGAAGAATATAATGTCTTCCGCTACTACTACAACTACAACAACAACTACTACTACTACTACTACTACTACTACTACTACTACTACTACTACTACTACTTGGTGCAAACTTCATTTTGACAATAAAAATTAGATTTTATGAGAATAAAAGTTTATTTTGAAAGCTCTTAATTAACAATTCTAGACAGTTGATAAAGTATTCAAAAAGAATTTTTCAAATATAATATTTTGTATGATTTTCTAATAAATGGCTTTTGAGAGATGCCTTACTATTGATTTAGTTTACTACCAGATAACAGATAACAATGACTAGTTTGAATGGTAGATTAAGGGTGTTTAGGCTGCAAGATGTAGATAGTGTAAATAATAATGGAAGACAATGCCTCCAGAAAATAGATGGAAGGTAAGGGCTTTATTTTGGAAGTATTCCAAGGCATTTGT
Organism: Thysanoteuthis rhombus; assembly: GCA_963457665.1. Taxonomy (NCBI): domain Eukaryota; kingdom Metazoa; phylum Mollusca; class Cephalopoda; order Oegopsida; family Thysanoteuthidae; genus Thysanoteuthis; species Thysanoteuthis major. The sequence continues at coordinate 20,109,105 of OY735199.1, forward strand.
TGTAGAAGTCATATTTCATAGGATAACAGACTTTAGCCTGAAAGGTTTTGTCATACACAAATGCTTTACGCATTTTTTGTTCATGGCTTCTTGCCAGATGATTATGCCTCAGAATAAAGAGCTATAGTTGACACATTGTATTTTAGTAGTGCCATAATTTCAAAAAAAGAAACTTTCAATATGAACTTCTAAGGATATGCATTTAGATTTCTAGGTTTTAAACAGTGTCAATTTTTTTCTATTTCTCTGTCCATTACTATAGATTCGTCTGTACACTAGGTAATTGCGTTTGGGTCTAAAACCCCCTTTAATTATCAATGGAACAGGACATGGTATATAAGTACGGCCATGATGAATAGATTGAGATAAGTTTCTCCTCAGACCCAAAGCTATCATCCCAACAAAAAATGAGGTAATTAAAGAACTCCTCCCTTGAATATATGTAGATATATAAATAAATCATCTCATTGTGATTCTAATTTATATAGCATGAATTATTCCATGGGAAATAACAAGTGGTAATGATAATTCAAAAATGGTAATTATAATAGTTCCAATTAACAGAAGTTTAAAAAAGCTTTTCCATTTTCAAAGCTCTAAAAAGATGTTCCATTATTGAAAGTTTCATAAAGCTTTTTCATTTTCAAGAGTTTAAAGCTACTTTTTGCATGTTTTCATTCATTCAAGCAATTTCTGAAAAAGATTCTTTTCTTTAATCAAATTATTATTTCTTCTATATATTTAAACATGTGTAACTAACTGAGTGAGCAAGGAAGAGTCCATTGTTTCGAATGGTGGCTAGGAGATATTTTCATCAGCAAAATCTTAATCTTTAAGTAGAAGAGTCCATTTTTATGGAGAATGAAACAACAAAAAACAAGAGTCACAAATTGTGTCAATTTTCTTGATCTCCCACTCTATAACATCAACGTAACTCAAATTATCTCCCTTTGCATCTTATTCCATCAAGATTCTTTCATTTGCTTACAGTTTTAATGAGCTGAGCTGTAGATATTTGCTGTCTTTAATGAGATATTTTCCCTTGACAGAACATAATCTACATTCTTCTTTTTAGGATAATTTGGATCTAAAATAAAGCAATCAAGGAAAGATCTCAGAATAAAGTTCGTTTGATATTCATCAATGCAGAGATATCATTGCACCAAAAATCACATCTATAAGATCTGTCTGGAGAGTATTCAGCCACTTGATCATGATAATGAAAAATATAGCCTACATAAGGCAACGGTACCTTACTCCCATTCAAAGTGCCCCCTTTGGACCTCACACTCATCCCAGCATTCCTTTCACTTCTCCAAACAATTTGCAAAGTCCTCTTTCGGGATCGCCATCTGCCATCTTATGCTTTCTTTAATTTCATCCACGGTCTGTAATCTCCTTGGAAAAAACCATGAGTTGCAGGTAGTCAAATCTGAACAGTAAGGAGCTGGAAATCCTAGGTGATGTAATGTCTTGCTAGAAACCCTGCAGAAGATGTGAAGAATTAGCCAGCTTGGTGATTGTGAATGCAATGGTCACATAATACTCAAGCTCATTTAGTGGCATCTCATAGCCAACTGAGTAACTTCACAAGAAGGAGGTTTTTCACAGATGTGCAGTACCATATTTAGTTGGGTATAATGCGAGAAATTCAAAATAGAAAAGCAGCGTCAAAATTGGGGGGGTGACATTATACTCGATAGTAAACAAATGATATAATTTATTACTAATTTTTAGCAACAAAAACTGGGGATCATATATTATTCAAGATTGCTTTGTACTCAAGTGAATATGTTAAGTTCATCTCTGACTGGTTGCCAAGTAACACTGAGGCCGGGCAATTGGTTTTTGAGATATTCAGAAGGGTTGGATCCTTTCCAGATAGACGTTGTAGATAATAGTAAACATTTAAACCCACATAGATGACAATTCACAGCTGTCAATATTCTTTGGATTGAGATGTTTGTTCTCTAATTGAATATGGTAGTTTTAGGATGAGCAAACTTTCACAATCCATTTTACTCTTCATTTATTTGGTGTCAGTATCATCACTCTGAATTAGTCATGAATATTCACTTGAATGAATGCCCACACACATTTCAATAAAGACATGCTGTTCTCATTTCATTATTGTTAATTTTTTTGAGACTATTTACCTCAATCTCGATTGTTGTTGTTTTTTATTGCGACTAAACTCTAGCTGAGTACTCTTCAGCAGAGAGCAAATAAATTGACGACATGGATCAGAATAAAGAATAAGTTCCACATGAGAATTGAACTTACAACCCCCAGTACTGGAGGGTGGCTCGCTTAATGTGCGACCGTTTTACCACTAAACTACTGGATCTTAGTTTATCAATCTGATCTCACTTATTGGAACAGGAACTATGTAGAAACACAATTGAGATGTTGTTCTATAAAAATTAACTCATATTCATAATTATTTAGCTTTTGAATTTGTAGATAAAATGAGTTAAAAAAGATGTTTTCATTTTGATTTTTCAAGAAAAAAGAACATTGATTCTTTCCCGGAACATTTCAGCATTCATGGAATAGCATTTGTATTTTGTTTATTTTAAGGTTATTATCATCAGTTATCTCTCTTTAGTGGCAAGATAAATATTCAATATTGTTTAATGGAGTTTCTTTCTAAATTTTTCTTCCATACATTTTGATGCTGGTTTCACTGAGTGGAGTGGAGGTTCATAAATATATGTTAATGATTTGGTCAGATGCCAGCAAAATTTGAACTACTTGAGGGTGAAAACGAATTTGTATTCTTATTTGACGGACAAAAAGTTTACCAAATAAAAAAATTCAACCTGTTGGATATTTAAAAGAAGATTTGGGACTGGAGATTTTTTTCTGTGAAATTTTTGCAAAATATTGATGTTGACACCTGACTACATCAAAGTATTTTGCTTTCTTACACAAATCTTTGTGTTGGGAAAAACTAGTTAATCCCTGTGAAATATTCACAGGTACATAAATGTTTCTCTGAGATTATTTTTTATAGGGAAAATAAAATAATAATAATATATGTATATATATACATAATTAATAATTGTGAATATATATATGTATATGTGTCTGCTGCAGAAATTGAATCAGCGAATGGTAGGGTAGCCACTTTAATGTAGTGTTGCTCTTACCATTGAGCTAAACAGTCCCCAGTGATTCAAAGGCCAAAATAACTGTTTTCACTCCAAATTCTCATTCTCTTTATTCATGGTCTATATCTGCTTGATTTGTTTCTAACGCAAACAGTTATGTTGTTAGGAAATGGATATATGATCTGACAGAATGACTTTGAATTGCATTATATCATATTGAAACTATTTGAATATATATATATGTGTGTATATATATATATATATATATATATATATATATATATATATATATATATATATATATTTACTTATGATTTTTCCCTAATATCAGTAATCCTTACTCATAGATAACTCAACCCTAAATTCTGAAAGCTACAATACTGTGGAGTTCGAGTTTTTTCTCCATCTTCTCTTATTCACCTTATGACTTAATATTTCATTGCTTCAAAGTTGTAAATAGTGTAAATAAATGATTACGTCTGATCATTTTCATCTGAGGTTTTAATAAAAGGTAACTGAACTCATGTAAGTTAAAGTATCCCTAGTTTTGGATGGTGGGGAGGAGATATATTTTGATCAGCAGAATTGTTGACTTCAAGCGGATAAGTCCATTGTGACAGACAAATAAATAGAAAAAGTGACACTGTTCATTATATAGATAGATACTTTTTTTTTTTAAATTTTTATCTCACTTGATTCTTGTAACAAAACAAAGAAGGTTAAAAGTCATGACATTTTTTCCCAATGCATTCAATTGATGGGTGAGATTTTTCCATTTTTGGATGGGATTTTTGAAAAGAAAATAATCTCTAACTTGCACTTTGTTATAACGAAGTATATTTGAAACAACTGATTCAAACTACAGGAAGTCCCAAAGTCAAGAATATCCGACATATAGACAACTTGTATTTAGGAATGAACTGCCATAAAGCAGGGTCTCTGACTTGGCCATTTTTTGGCTATATCTGGCAGATTTTTTCTTCCAATTTAGCTGATAAAAATCTATGATAAAAGTAAACGTACATTTTTATTAATAACTTATTCTGGAGTCTCAGTATAGAGTTATTTCATTTATTTATATATATATATATCTATATATACATACATACATGTTGGAAGGGTTGCCAAAATAGCAAATTATTTTGGATCACCCCAGCTCAAAATCCTTAATAACCCCTGCAATCTTGGGAATAAAAAATAGATTTTGTGCTTTTTCAAAGTCTTATGAGCAGTACTTTTTATATAGACATGACATGAACAAAATCTGTTTAGTACTATATACATATATATACAGTACTAGATAGATTATAGACATAGATATAATAACTGTACTAAACAGATTTTGTATATATATATATATATATATGTGTGTGTATATATATATATATATGTGTGTGTATATATATATATATATATATATATATATTCACAGTATATGTCATACAAATCAGGCTTGCAGTATAACATAATATAATGATATATCAATAATATAAAGCCACTTCGCCTGATGAGGCCCGAAGAGGGCAGAAACATGATATATATACATATATATATATATATATATATATATATATATATATATATATATATATATATATGTCACTTCCATCACCCCAATTTCCCAATATCTATTGATGCAATTTATGTAATAGTCTCTGTTTCACATATACCTTGTTATCATGGTAAAATGTGTAAATTGTATGTTATTGGGATCATCAGTTCTTTACCATATAATACTATACATATATAAATATATATATATGTATATATATAGTACTAAAAAGATTATATATACATGTATATATATTTATGAATCAGATTAGAACTGTATATATATGCATATATATAGGAAAAAAGAAAAAGCCGCAATTTCAGGTGATATTCATCTGTCAACCGCTTTCAAAATGATCTTCTGGAGACGTGGATAAATTTGAACAAAAAGTAATATAATGTATTCAGTTAATTAAATGGCAGTAAAATTTGGGTGAAATAATGAGGTGTCCAAAGTTTCAAGTAATCCAAGATCTACAGTCAGAGAACTAGGATGTGTGATGTACCATAACGGTCACCAGTGCATGAAATGGAATTGGTGGATCGAATTCAAATTCTGGCTTAGACTATTTACGATCACTTCACTCTAATGCCCTTCAGAAAAGCATAAACTCCCTTTTCCCCCATCTATGGATAAGTTGCAGGGCAGTTTTAGCTCATTATCTCTGTAAGGCACTTGATGTAAGAGAAGATTACTCTGACAGAAAAAATACCTGCGGCTCAACAGTTGCCATAGGTGTGCTGAAGTCTGCATAAAGGATGGCTGTAGGGTTAACAACTTCACCCATTAAAACCCACTTACAACTGAAATTGCAACAAAGTGGTTGAAGCTTTATGCTACACAAGGAATCTACAAGAATGAACAAAAATAGCCATAGAATCTGATGAGTTCAATTCCAAAAATAACTCGAGAAATATGAAACTGAATTTCATTAATATCTGGTCAAACGAAAATTTATGGAAACCCTTTATGCTAAAAGCAAATTTAATTCTAAAAGGAATTTGATTTCCATAATCAGTTGCTTTGATCAAATCATATTCAGTTTATGTGATAGCAAATATGTAAACAAAATTAACTGTAGATTTTTAAAATCATATAAAACAAATTATACAAGAGATAAAAGATATAAAAAAATATTGGTGAAACTCAGTAAACTGGAGAAAAATTAATTGAAAATGCCAACATCAATTGATTATCAATGCTTAATTATCTGCTGGTGAAACAAGTCGAGAGAAAAAAATGAACGAACATTCTCTACTAAAAAACAAGTTTCTGAAGAAGTAATAGGTAAGAGTGTTTAGTTGACCTATTAGCATTTGTAGAATGTACTGATACAAAAAGTAGAAGAATAATGACTATCCAATAAGACAGATTTGAAAGGATACGTACTGAGTGGGAAAACATTCCAGTGGCTGTCTGTGCAAATCTAGTCAAGACTACAAACAGTAATGAAAAATAAAGGCTGTGACACTAGATATTGATGGTATATAAACTTTTTCATCGCAATGTATTCATTTTTGGACGTCAACATATTCATATTTTTGGCAACAGAGCTTAAATGTTGTAGAGTTTGGTCATGAATAACACCAGATAGTATCCATTTTGATTGTGTGATGCTAACTACAAATAAAAAAAATCCTGCCAGGTATGGTTCGGAGGGGAATTAACTCTTTATGAAAAATGGTAGAGGTATAATCATTTATGGATGGCCCTGTATGTTTTTGAAATACTTTTTAATGACAGCCCTTCATTTGATAAGGAGACGAAAGCAGAAAAAGTAGAAAATAAAGAAAAATGTGTACAAAATTATTTACCTGCATGATTATATTGTTTAATGGATGAATAAAAGATTTCTGGCACTAACCAAACATTTTTAAAGAGAAAAATGAAAGAGAAAAATGAAAAATAGAAACAAATGGTTCACTGCTAAGACTTGATGATACATTAGGATGGATAAGAAGTAAATAGCCAAAAGTATTAGAGTTGCTTCTATTATATCAACAAAGTGATTGAAATTACTTTCAATACCTCTGGCTAAAATGCAGAGGAGATAACTCTATATGGACCCAACCAAAAATTGAATCACTTCTTCCTTAGCCCATGACTCACCTTTCTTTGGAATTTCATTGAAATTTATTGAGAACCTTTAGAGATATCATGTGGCATGGACATGAGGCTATGATGCAGGATAAGTATGTATGAGTTGATCCCTAAAATTGGATCACTCCTTCCTTAGCCCATGGCGCTCACTTCCATGAAATTTCAGTGAAATTCATTAAGAATCTTTGGAGATATTATGTGGTGTGGTCATTGAGCCCTTATGGAGAGGAGGTAACTGTACATGAATCGGCCCCAAAATTTATGTCTGATCCCCACCTGATACTTGGTATCCATGCCAAGCTTGGTTAGGATCAGCTGAGTAGTTTCTGAATTATGAACTTATGGGGTATATGTACACACACACACGCACACACACACACACACACACACACACACACACACACACACACATATATATGTACATATATACATATATACATACATATATGCATATAGACATGTATACAAGCATATAGCTACATATACACATGCATGTTTATACATACACATATATACACATTTATATCAGATTAGTAATATTTATTAGTATCTGACAATGTGAATAGAGGAAGAAAATCTAGGTACTGAATTTTGCTTGGACTGGATAGTTTATAGTAGTGAGTGAAACAACTGCGATAATTGCAAAATACCCTAGGCTCATTTCTTTATTTTCCAATCATTGCCGCTATTTTGCTCACTACTATGGATAATTCTGTGAAGCAAAATTTAGTTCCTAAACTGTCTTTCTTTAATCACGCATATATATACATATATTAATAATGCATTATATTACCTTGAAACTCTATTTGGAATGATCTCCCCTTATTACACGATGAATATATTATTTGGCCTAAACAGTGTAAATAGAATAAACAATTAAAGAAAATAGGGCTGCAGCAGAAATTGAACCTGTGACTGATTGGTAGCTACTTTAACATAGCAATGCTCTTGCCATTGAGCTAAACAGCCGCTGGTAATGCAAAGGCTAAAATAACTGCTTTATCCCCAAATTCTCATATTGGTTATTCACTATCCATCTATACCTCTATTTTTTACACTCTCTCTCTCTCTCTCTCTATCTATCTATCTATCTATATATATATATATATATATATATATATATAAAGTTGTCCATTATGATAAGGACTAGCTGGGCTCATGGAAATTCCATGAATTTTTATAACAAAGATATCATCATGAATCTGGCATACATATTTCTGCGATCAAAGTGTATATTTTGTTAAGAAATATATTACCAATGGAATGTTTCTTCTATATTGACTATAAATGCAGATCTAACTAATACATCTCATTACTATTATTATTATCATTGATTATTTGCTATCAGTCTATATTACTATGATCAACTATTGGAACTCAGTTTTTAGACTTGTTACTTGTTAAGAAGGAGTGATCAAGGAATGACACATAGTGACGGTTGAGCGCCTTTTTCTCCCATTCAAGAATAAGCACCTCTTCCATTATTACTTTTGTTCAGTACATTGCAAGGGTGAGTGGCAAGGGAGGAGAAAAAGGATGAAAGCTATGAGGAAATGAATGAATAATAATCAGAAAGTATTACTATCATACATACAAAACAAACAGAATAATATATAATTAATAAACTCATTCAGATCAGAAAGAATGATTTGTCTTTTGATTTATTTCAAAACGCTTGAAAGTGAATGTTAAATGATAACAGAAAAAATATGCACTTATTACTTTTTCTTTCTCTTTAATCAACAATTTTCCATAATAATTTTATCATATGAGACTTTGTTTCCTCTGCTATGACATTGAAAAATGTCAGAATCAACCTTCTATTCATATTGTATTGTTGATTAAGTCAAGTTAAGAGTAACTTGTCACCTGCTTAGTTGTTTTGGGTTCAATCCTTCGGTTGGGTAGTGAAAGAAGTCATATGCTCTAGTTCAGTGGAAGGGGCAAACAAGCAATATTTCAAGGATGAATTAACTAAGAATAATTAACTGATATTCTCTAGCAATGACAGCAAGATGAAAACATACTATCCCCTGGAATTTACCAACTACAGCAGAACCCTGGAGAAGGCTCGGGGGTATAATGGCAGAAATGTTGTGACTACTATCACAACCAAAATGAAGACACAAGTCTGAGTAAATCAGTGTATGATAATGCAAGATTCTCATAAATGATTATGTTGTGAATTATATTCAACAATTTCTTCGCCAAGATTTATGGAATTGCAAGTAATGACCGATGGCCAAAATGATTAATGGCTAAAAGATAACGAGCTGTTCGAGTAAAAATTAGGGTCAAGTTGTATCTACCACAGTTTTCTATGATTAGAATTTTCTTTTTTTTCCCCAAGTCCTCATTTAGAATTTACTAGATTAATATCAACTTTTCATATACACAAAACTGACTCTGCAATGATTTGAAATAAATGCAGGATTGAACATAAGACCAAGCCACAGTAACCAAGCTCAAAATATTGGATTTTCTATCAAAAATAATATTCATGACAACATCTTCATCTGAAAGGAAAATTCTTTCCCAAAATTTTACTCCTTGTTAGTCACATTTCTTCTACTTTGCAGACTTGTTTTTGATGTTGTTTTCTTATGAATTAGCTTTGTTTTTTTTTTCAATCTGCAAACAATTTTTTATTAAGTTATTTTCCTTCCATCATCACATTCATATCTTTTCCACTTCAATCAATCGAGATCCTCTTTTTCTCTTCATAAAGATTCTAGAGCAGTACATATTTTCATTCTGGGATTTTTTGATGATCAGCCACTCATTTTCTGACAAGTCACTTTTTTTCTGATATGATTCTATTTTTCTGTGTTGGCCAAATCCATCAACAGACTTTCAGCAATATTACTATTCTCTTTTCATGTCATTTCATCTCTTTTTTCAATCCTTTTGGGATTTTTCTCATTTGAAAGAGTAGGAAATACAAACTATGAATTCATTCTTGACTAGTTGCAATGATGGAGATGCAGGTTGGTGTAACAGTTACTGGCAGAGAAGACAGAATCAGCGATATGAGTTTGAATGTCAGCCAAGGCTGCTTATGTTCACTTTGTACTTCTAACTTTGAGAAAAGTATGAATACACTTGTCCCCACAGTTTTAGGTAAATGATATGGCAGTTAGAATCTTTTAGATCCATTAGGTAATTCAATCAAAAGAAGGTCACTCTGGCAAAAAAGCAAATCAGGAGTGGAGCCCCCAAAACAGACTAGTGGTAAACGTCCGTGTGCTACAACCCTTCAGCTTTATATAAAAAAACAACCACGATCACACCCAGTTTGCTATGCAATTCTCCAAACAGACACCATCGGAATAATGGTCAAACAGCAACAACAGTCACAATGAACTTTCTTAGAAAAACATTTGTTTTCTTTGAATCATTTCATTTTCATGATTTTGTTTCAGAAGGATATTCGTAATTCATTTTCAAGTTTAAATCAAAATCATAAAGGATGAGAACTGCTTTATCACTTGGAAATAAATGATGCTATCACTATTTTTTGCTTGCTTTTAAACACTGTGATAAAGAGCAATTGATGTTGGCAGGTGTAAGTGTGTGGCAATCACAAGGAGGATGCAATAGCATCAGGCAGGAGAAGAAGAGCAAAGATCAGATTTGAGCAATTCACTTTTAACTGGGTCATAGAGGATTTGGTTATGATCTATTTACATGATTGATTAATCAATGAAAGCCAGCATCAATTGAACGAAAATTAAGATATAACCAATAATTACTCTGATTTAATCTGAGATCATTTATGTTTCACCTATGCTATGCCTTTTCACCAGATGTGTGAGAGGAATTCAGAAGATAGTAATTTTGATCATAGTTTCTTGTTCTTTTCAAGTATAAAACTTATTTTGTTTTTAAATACTTTTAAAATAATTCTGCTCATTATCATACACTGATTTATTTGACCTGTTGTTCTTATCTTGGTTGTTTTGGCTGCTGTACCTTCCAGCTTTCTACCGATACCTGTTGTATTCTTACGGGATGATTGACTAATGGATATAAGTATTGGTTAATCATTGCAGTTTATCTAGTGGTCAAGGTTTCAATCTCTAGGTCAGACAGTAGAATCCAGCGAAGTGGTATCAAAGAGACAAATTAACAGAAGTATTAACTATGGACAGTGGAATGAGAACAGTCTATCCCCGATGATTGAATAAAAAGTTCAGCTCAAAATTCTGAAAATGTTGCCAAATACGACAAGCCCTTGAAGAAAGCAAGAGGGTACAGTAACCAAGCGACTATAACAACTGAGATGGGGACAATAGTTTGGATAAATCACTATATAATAATGTTAACTGTTCATCTAAAAAATTCAGACATGAACATTGCTCAATTTCTGTTTTCATATCCACGGTAAAGAACTTAATTGTTTATTTGTGCCTCAAGATGGGAAAATGAGTACTACCTCTTATTTGTGCACAAATGAATTGTTAGTTCAAATCTGAAGGCATCTTTTTTCATTCAATAAAAATATTTTCTCCAAACATAACAGGAAGTTACCTATTTTTAAGAATATTCAAAATTGTACTTAATTTTACACATGTTGCAATTCTAGACATGTGCTCAGAAATTTTTTTTTCATCAGCGAATCAATGACAGTTTCTGCTGTGAACAGATCCAACATCTACAAACAGCAATGATGCCATTCTTTTTGCAAGATGAAAATACACAGTGAAATAATCAAAATTGTTGCAATAAACTACATACGAAATGTAAAGTTGAGAAGCCAATTTCTAAACCTACATACAGCTGGGATACGTCACTGAGAAGCCATTTCGGAACAAATTTAAAGTTTCAAATAAAACTATAGAACTTCTTAGTGTCTCTTCGTTTTGCTATTTGGAGTAGAACGACAAAGTCTAAAAACTTTTCTAAAACTTTTTCTATCAGTATTTCAATATTTATTAATAAATGATGAATTCATCACAAACTTCTAGCTAAGTATAGTCAGACTTATCATATCTTATCAAAGCATGAACCTGATGATTTTATACATTTTCTTTTGAATGATGTCTAAACATACATTTTGAGACATGAATGGAATTTGACATGAACAAAATTTTTTACTTACAACATTTTTTTTCATTAAGATTTTATTGCAACAAATGTTTTATAAATAAAACTTAATAGAGACTTTTCCAAGTATAGAAAATCTGAATAGTCACTTTTTCATCAAAATAAAAGATAGAAATTCTCCAATTAAAAGAGTAAGAAAGACAGGAAAATAGCAAATAAATATCAATCAATTTTAAACTGCCTGCCTCTGTTGCTTTTCATCTGTTAAAAGATTTTCAATGAATAAAAGCCAATAAAGAATCTCTCACTTAATTAAAGAATACTCAACTCGGATATCAAATATCGATTCTAAATAACTCATTAGAACTCAAGAAACATTTAGTTGATAAAGCGAGCATATTTTATTCTCAAATATTTGTAAAACAAAACAGATATTAAGAACATTTACTTCAATGCTTACTCTATCACAGATGATAAACTGCCAAATATTCACAAGCCTCTGTATTCTGCATGTATTTTCAGTGAATTCTAATGATTGTCATGAATACAAAATAGGGGAAGAGGATTTAGCGAATGTAATGACTAATCATCAGCTTTCTTTTTGACTCACAAGTGGCAGACATATTAGATTTCACTTCTTTTCTAAGATGAGAAATCAATGAAATCTCCACATGATGCTAATCAGGGAAAATTGAGTCATATTTTAGTTTTTGTAGAAAAAGACTCAATGGAATATTTCTTAACCATTTCAATTTCCCTCCACCAAATTATAAAAGAAATAGATTAAATATTACACACTAGAAAACTTACAATTTTTTTAATCCAAGAGTTGTATGGACTATTGAACCCATTCTTAATGTTGCTTTCGTTCTGAGCACAATATTTCAGCCAATCCATTCTACAGCTCTTTTGAGATGTAAAATCCATAAGAAAAGAGGGGGCTTTCTTTTTTGGGGAAATGATAATGAACAGACATGGAATGTTAGCAAATATACTGACCAGTATAGTTCATGCCACTGGGGCAATTCCATTCACAGCAACCCGTGTTACACAGATGATTCTATATTTTTTTCATACACAGGGATGTTCTTTCCTTGCTGAGTAAAGAAATTCATGCAAGCTGAAATCCACATTAGCCCGACTTACACATCTATCCGTCAAGTTAATGTTTGCCACTTTCAATTTTCTCAGCCTCCAGTAATGTTCCCAATTTATTTTTTGGACCTCATCTCATGAATGTTCTACCCGTACAGAATTCTTTTTTCTCTCTTGATATGGGTTTCTGATGTTCTTCAAGTTTGATTTTCAAGGGGCAGCTGCCGAATTAATAGCCAAAACATTGTGATAGCAATAAAAACAACATAGAATGAGGTCAATGGTATGAAGAACACTTGGAATGGTATTGATTCTTCTCTAAATCATCCAAGCTTTTTCAATGTTTTGCATTTCATGAGTGTTTTTTTCTTTCTAGAGCATCAGTGACTGACACTGTTTAAAAATAAAGCAAGTATCAATAAAAAACAACTTTATAGAATGTCGAATTAAAATCTAGCTTGAGAATTACAAATGTCTCACTATTGCAATCTGAAAAAAACAGGTGCAAAATGTCTTCCTTTACTGTAGAGGCTTTTTTGGCCACCCTTCTATTTGATCAGTGATTCTCAAAGTCATAAAAGTGACCTAAATGAGGGTCACAAGAATGCTCCTGATGGTTGCTGCATTGGTCGAAAAATAAGAAGAAAAATAATTTTAAAAAAAAAAAGGTAAAGGAATGGAAAAAGAAAAAATGAAAAAATGTTGAAGAATATCAGAAGTATAAAAGAGTGCCAAAATATTTACATCACAATTTACTATGAAAGAAAATTCAATAAAATTTATTGGATAAAACTAACTCCCTTCTCCCTGCAGTTATGTTGTTAATATGAATGATTATATCTGTGGTAGCAGACCAGTCTAGGCAGACAAAGTCATCTCTGGGTTTAGGCTGGTCTTGCTACATAATCACATGCATATTAGCACTGCTTCTTTCCCTCAATCTGATGCAGTGACAAATCTTCCGCCATTCAGCTCTATTCTTTGAACTGTCCTTGGTGATGATGTTGCAGGTTACCAGGGCCAAACTCAACATTGATAATTCCCTGTGTACTAAATTTCTTGGGGGTTCTACCTTCTGTTTTTGTACTTAGCTTTGACTTTCAAACAAATCAAACCAAAAAACTAAATATTCCTGAAATTACTATCTTTAATTTAGCCTAAAGTCCATTATAGATCAATAATATAAATCTATGTAAAATGACAAATTCTCAAACATGTTTGGTCAAAACATTTTACTTTTTTTACCCCCCCCCCCCCCCAAAAGAATATAAAAATATTTTTTGAGACCCTTAAAACCTTGGGGCTCTGTACAGTTGCAGTGTTTGAAATGCCTCAAGTACAGCTCTTTAGGTCTGGAGGGTCATCTTCTGCCCATCCTTGTATCTATACTTACATATAGACATACATAGAACCAGTTGCATGTACAACATACACATTATGTATATGCTCATCATTGAATGAAAATTTGTTAAAATCTAACATGGTTCACTGATGATTCTTGTAAATATTTATATAGATACTTTTGCTTCCTATTTTGACCCTTCTTTGAAAATAGGAATGTGTTTTTATCGATTGTTTTATTTCATAATTGAACACAAGTAACACTTTTAAATATACACATTAAATAATACTTCTTCCATTCTTATAGTAACTCTTTGGTGCAGAAACGTTTTTGATGTTCATAGATTTTCTTATTTCTCTACTGCTTGATTTTCTACTGCAGTCTCATTAAGTGGAAACTTGTCACAAATTGGCCAGTCTCTGTTCTGGCTTTTTTCCAGGTATATTGTACACTTGCAGACACAGTAACAACCCAGTATTATAAAGCATACCGATCATTGAGTAGTGTATCTCTTCCACTTTTTTAGGTCATATTGTCTGATTGTGTTTTAAGTTAATTTGCAGTACTTCAATGAAAGCAGTTTTTATATTCCATATGATTGTACTGAGGCTAGAGCGCTTATCATCATTACTTCCTCTTCTTTTCTTCTTTTTCTTAAAAATATTCTTTACATTATTTTTCCCCTCTTCTTACATTTTGCATGTATATTCTCTTCATTCTCACACAATTTTCTTCTCTTTCCAATTCTTTATTTTATTCCACATCCCCTTTATGTTGAAGTTTATTACCTCTGTCATTGGAGAGGTATATGTATTCACTCATGTTTGTCTGTTTTCCCCACAATATCTCATAAAGTTTTCGATGAATTTCAATTTTGTAAAAGGGTGGGACATGAACTAAGGAAGAAATGATTACATTTTAGGGCGGATCCAGGTATTTCTTTTTGGTTGAGAGATATTTTTTTTCGTAACTATATATCAGTTAGTGTTGACAGATGTATTCACACTCAGAGATATTTCTGTTTTTTTTTCTATCTCTTTTTGTCCTACTTATCTCCAATTTTTTTTTCAACTTTTTCAATTTTAATATTTACAAAGGTTTACTTGATATATCATGAAGCCAAATGGAGAGGGAAAAATATGTAGATAAAAATATGTTGATAAACATTGTATTATACCACTCCAAAGTAGGGAAGGTCCTCCGACTTGCTTATAAAATCAGCATTAGAAACCATGTTTTTTATCTGGGTTTGAACACAGATCCCTGGCTTGGTGGGTAGGGGGGAATAAAATTTCAGTCTATAGGCAGGTCAAACTTGTCCAATATTTTTATTTATAGGTATCCAAAATTTCATTTCATGACACTCTTCCACTTTTACAAAAAAGGTGAAAAACAATTAGAGCACTCTGCATTTGTTTTGCAGTAGACCGTCATAGAGGTAGCATGCTCCCTCTCCCTGTCTCTTCTACAAACCAGTCTCTTTTACCTCCCACCACCCGAACTCCAATGGCTCAGCTTGACATACCATCATCACCATTTTGGGGGTCTGGGAACGCTCAAAATTTTTCTATTTTAATTAGAGTTATTATTTCTTTACTTCATTTTGGCTTTCAAAAGGTTTCTATAGGAATGCTCTACTTTTTGATGGTGAGAAAACCTGCACTCCTTTCTCATTTCTCATATCTGAGTTAAAACCAATTTTAACTTGATAACATTCAAATTTCTACTAATGTTGATTATAGTTTCTTAGAACCAGAACTTAGTTGTGACTCTACCATTCTATGACATTTATCTCTCCCCTAAACTTGGAACCAACTCAGCTATGGATGCTAAATACTACAGCAACTAAACTTTATGTGACTATTTCTGCTGTGAACTGAAACATTTGAAAACAGGTTTGGTTAGTCACTCAATAGAAACCATTACATGACCAATGTCTTTTAATAGAATAAAATGATGGAAATCAAAAAGTATTTCACTTAATTAGCAACTAAAAAGTTATATTTTTGACTTTTAGATTTTTTAAAATTACAATTTAGAAGAACACCGCTTCACAGAAAAATAAACAAAAATGTGAGCTCAAAATATATGTCTATTCTAGCATGAATTTTGCATAGTAAAGCCATCCCCCCTGCATCCCTGCAAAAAAAACATATATTTTGAGGTTGATTTTCAAAATCCAATTTGTCAAAAACCTTTCCCAGGATCATATAAGTTCATACAGAAAATATCATGGATTTATGTTGTGTTACTTGTAGAGTTTTTTTTATCTCGGAAGATCACTCTTTAAAGTCTCCACCAGGTAGGTAGATGATGAATTTTGAATTGAGGATCAACCGGCCCCTCTAACCCCCCTGCAGAAAACGAATATTGGTGTTTAAGAAACTGATTTGCTTAAAACCTACAGCTTTGAAGTATTTCAGTTAATTATCTTCAGTGTTGCCAATTTAGATATTTCATTTGTAAATCTAGATTATTCTAAAGAGTGGAAGCTGTTATAGAAGCAGTGTACACCCTCTTCATCTCTTTCTTACATCCCAGTTTCCTGTACATCCAACCACCTAAACCTCTGACAACACAGCCTAATATATCATCACCATTTTTGGGATGTGGGAATGCTAAAAATATTTTCCCACATAAATTAATGGTAATTGCTTCTTTGCTTCATGCACATTTTGGCTAATGAAAGGTTTAAATAGAAATGTTCTACTTCGAGATTTATCTATAATGGGGGGGGGGGGGATAATTGCAATAAAAATTTCAACAATTGTGAAAAACTAAAATTCTTATTCTTACAAGGGTTAATTTAAAAAACTGTTTTATTACCCAAAAATATTTAAAAAAAAAAAGAAGGCTTTCTTTTGTCTCGGTAAATAATAGAATGACACTGAAGTGACATCTCTGGGGCAAAAGCCTGGACAAAGCATGGGGGGGGTACTGGGTTTAACAGATTCCTGCTCTCAACCTCACTGATATTTGGTATCCTCTTGGCTGCAGCAGTTTTGGGAAGTGAGTCAAAGTTAGTATAAAGCTACCTAAAGCGGGCTCCACTCTCGGTTAATGCTGGGCCTCACATGGAGAGACCACAAAACAGCACAGTACATCCGGGAAAAGACAAGAGTTAGAGACATCATAGAATCCATTAAAAAATCTCAAATGGCGGTGGGCTGGCCATGTTGCAAGAATGGCAGACAAACATGGATTCCCTGAGACCACATGTCCAACGACGGACGCTAAAAGACTGATGATGATGATGATGATGATGATGATGATGATGATGATGATGATGATGATGATGATGATGATGATAAGAGTTTAAAACTTTACCATATATCTATAGACATTATTAAAATTTAAATTTAGGTGTTACTTGTCTTGTTTAGATAATTTAGTAATTTCATGATAGATTATCATCAATTATATGTATATAAAATGGATATTTTATTTAATATGATTTATAATTATTTTTTATTGACAGAAATGGCTTTGATAATTGAGTCTTTTTGCTGAGTGTATCTGAAGCAAGAATATTCTTCCAATGATGAGCTCATTGGAAAGATTTCTTTGTAGTTAAGATCTGTTGAATAGATTTACTGACAGTATGAATACATTCCATAACTAAAGAAAGAAGCTGATACCAGCATCAAATAAAGACCCAATGGGAAATTTTTTAATTGGTAGGAAATGACGGGAGGTATGAATGGTGTATTGATTAATGGCATGAATAATGAAATCAGTAAGCCGAGTTCAAACTCCAGCTGAGGCTGTTTATATTCTCTCAACACAAATGCCCTCGGGAAGAGTATGAATGCATCTCTTCTTCTGATCAACCACGTGTAAAACAACAAGGCAAGCTGGGCTCTCTAGCTTTGGGAGGTAATAGTCCAGGAAAAAGACAACACTGAATTCCAAAGTGGGAGTGAGGGTCCCTGAAGCAATCTGCCATTGTCCTCAGCCATGTTCTCGTAATTCCTGTGATGACATGTATCAAGCTGTATCAACCCTTTTCCTTTCTTTGAACAACATCTGTGCATGGGGAGGCGAGACTTGCTGCCTGGGCAACTGCCTGTCTCCCACACAATCTTACCCAGGCTTGTGCTCTGGAGAGACTGAAAACAAGACTTTCCAGATGTTGATCTATAGTCTCGGTGTCCTCAACCATATTCTGGTAATTCTTATGATAACACATCTAACTGTATCAACCCTTTTCCTTTCCTTGAATAACATCAATGCATGTAGAGGGAGACTTGCTGCCTGGGCAACTGCCTGTCTTCCATATAACCTTGTCCAGGCCTGTGCTCTGCAGAGACTGGAAGCAAAACTTTCCAGATGTTGATCTATAGTCTTGCGAGACTGACAAATACCACCAAATACTAAAAGATACACTGATATGATACAAAAATGTAGCTTATATTCATTCCCTTTTTGGCTTTGATGTTAAACAGTTTTTTTTTAGTGTTGGCTGAATCCATAGTCTCATGTGACTGACATATACCACAGAGGAAGCAGCGAATGATTAGCTCTTATTTAACTAGAATCTGAGGCATATCATCATAAGAGACATCTGAGAAGAGTCACATGACTCAATTGGAGTTACATGATCCTGCAGATATGTAAGACACTGAATTTGAACTTGTACTTGAATTGTCAGTAGAAATTATTAGATCAATTTCATATAATTGAAGGTTTTATGATTAAGGTTGATAGATGAAACATTTATTTTTCCAAGATTATAAAAAAAGAATTGGCACATACCATTAGAGAAATAGTTCTTGATTGTTTTTTTATTTATATGTATATGTATATACTAGCTGAAGTACCTGTCTATGCTGGGTAAAATATTTGAGGAGTAAAAAAAAGACTAAAGCTTTCAGACTTGAAAAAAAAAAGGAAGTTTCCCCTCACTTTTGACCCCTTAAAGGTGAAAAGTTTTTTTCATTTCAGACCTAAATGAAAAAGATTACTTCCACATTTGACCCCTTAGAGAGGGAGAAGTCTTCATTAACTATTGACCTCTTGAAGGAAGGAAAAAGTCTCCCTTGACTTTTGACCCCGTAAAGGGAAAAAACTTTTCTTTCACTTTTGATCTCTAAATGGGGGAAATAGTCTACATGCACTATTGATTCCTCAAAGGGGGGGGGGGAAGATTCCCTCCACTTTTGGCCCTTTAAAGGGGGAAAAAACTTTTCTTCACTTTTGTCACCTTAAGGGAGGAAAGGTTTCCCTTCACTCTTGACCCCTAAAGAAACATATAGAATGAGAAGATATGTATATTAGATAAAAAATATGGTTCCACTTTAGCATTATGATTACATTATAAATAGATCCCCCCTCTCTAAAACCATTGAAAAAAAGTTTTTTCAAAAGTTTTTTGCTTTAAAACCTCGGTCCATACATGCTAAATTTGGTTGGGATGCATGAATGTACAGGTGATACCTATAGACACACACACACACACACACACACACACACACACACACACACACACACACACACACACACACACACACAGAGGTGGTGTGACACCTTTTCACTCATATATACACATGCAGACTTATTGTGATCACTTTAGGACTGGGTCATTTAGATAACAATAACAGGCTAAGCTAAGGATATAGAAACTCGAATGATTTGCATTAATCATCATTATATGTTATACTCATTGTTATAGATTTATTACGTCAATAAATTCATTGTTATAAGCAACAAAAATTAACAAAAAATATCCATACCTCACATAAGTGGATCACCACAACCTACACACATACCAAATCATCTAGAATTATCAAACAAAATAGGTCTTTTTATCCAAACGATCTGGACATTGATGGTTGGTCCAAAATGACCATTGAGACCAAAAAACATTTTTTTAAAAAGAAATAAAAAATGTTTTTTAGATGGTACTTAGTGGTGTACTCATGCAAATTTTTAGGTTGTAGTTCCCTGAATATGACCAGGAGCACTCAGAGACACACATACACTGACAAGCAAAGAGAGAAGAATTTGTAGCCCTACTTTTGGCTGGTTGGTCGGGTGGGCCATCTGTGTGGTTACAATGATTCGATATTTGGTGATTGGATGCAAATAATTTTAAATAAAGTGTTTGAGAACAACTTATTTTAATAACTACAACCATTTGATAACATTATCCTTGATTATAATAAACAACTCCCTCTGTATATATAATGAGTTATTATTACTGTATCATGTATATTTCATGAATAAGCAAATGATGCATTGCTCTTGAAATAGTCCAAATCAATCAGAAAGGGCATCTGCATGGCTTTTATATTTATTTTCAGTGATACACTTCAACTTATGAAGTTTACTGATATCGTAAACACTGATTTATTGTTAATGATGCTTCAACCATAAAACCAGATCTAATCTAAGATTCATTCTCAAATGAAAGATTCATCATAAGTACTACTGTATAAATGTACTGACCATTATAACTGTGAAATATCCTTTCATATGTGACATCTATTTCTAATACCGTAGAGTATGCTTAACCTTTAGTGCTCCACTATATAGGCAGCATTGTTCCCTAAGGAAAATATTTGTCCTGTCACGGAGGGCAACTCTAATAGTCAAACAATAGCGTTTGAATTTCAAAGCTGTGTTGTCATGTTCATTCCAGTCATACATGAACTGCACTCAAGATACAGGCTTTTAAAGTGTTCAAAATCTCAGCACCCTTGAAATAAAATACAGAATGCTCGAGGTTAAACAGCAACAGCCCTTTAGTGTGCTTAGTTGGACATAGACCTTCCCCAAGAGAACCTAGTCCACCCAACTGTAGACTTATTTTTCTTGCTTTTTTATTCTGAACTGATTAATTGTCATTGATTCTATCTTTATGAGATGTCAAATAATGGTGTCTATTTGTTTTGTTTAAATGGAAAATTCTGTCTGTATCTCAATATACAAAGGTAGATAGAGCAAGAATCAGGGTCTGAAATTAACCTCTTTTTAAATAATAGCCCTCCAACTGTTTCGACATTAACACCAATTTATTACTCACAGTCTACAGGAAAAAGAGTAATATTAAATAAATTTTAAAAACAATTCTTATCTGATTTCTGTCTATCTATCTTTCTATTTTATAGATTCTTATTTTGGACAGCATTTAGTCTAGTTACATGAATTGGAAAGAAAAACTAGTCTGGTTAGTCTCTCAATAGAAATTGTCAGATGACCAATATCTTTTGGCTGCATGCTGCATTGGGATGATCAATAGAAAAAAATTGGAGAACGGGGTGATCAATGAATAAATTACTTCCCTTGCCTTTTGTTGGACAGTGATCAATAGAAAAAAAAGTCTGAATTTTCAGAAAACAAGTCGATACAAATTAAGGATTCAATAAAGCATGAATTTACATTGCAAACTGAACCCCCCATTAAAAACCTGTGAAGGAAGTTAAAAAAAAAACATATTCTTTTCTGGCGATGATAAGAATGAGATGTTTGAATTTTCAGGCGTCTACTTTGATCGGTGCAGTCAATATGCATTATACATACT
Source organism: Thysanoteuthis rhombus (assembly GCA_963457665.1). Taxonomy (NCBI): domain Eukaryota; kingdom Metazoa; phylum Mollusca; class Cephalopoda; order Oegopsida; family Thysanoteuthidae; genus Thysanoteuthis; species Thysanoteuthis major. The sequence continues at coordinate 20,130,875 of OY735199.1, forward strand.
TACATGAATACATACATACCTAACCAGTCTTGCTTGAAAACTGAAGAAAAATATTGACAGTCTTGGTTGACAGTTTCTAATTGGGAACTGATTCTCTTTTATTAACTGTGAATTTCTTGCTGAATCCAATCTTAACCAAGCATGAATTCATTTTCTCCTCCAGTTTCCATCAATGAAAGACATTCACATTTGGACAAAATGGTTTCTTGTTCTGTCATTAGTGTCTACTTTTGCAATTATTAGCTTCAGTTGTCATAGCCACGGCAATAGCTGAAAGAGGAGAATTTATTATCTCGTTGCAGAGGATTTTTGTTCACAGTCATATTGAGCAGAAGAAAACTTTAAATGACATCTCAGCAAGTAAACATTTCCTAAGATGTCTTCACTTTTGTTCAATAGATGATTTTAGAATTGTTTCAATCATTACCAGCAGAGATACCTGGCAATGCTTGGGGAAAACAGAACTTCTAAATAGACATCACGTCAAAAAATGTGTTTTTTTTAAATTTCTTCTCACCCAGCATAACGAAATGTGAAAAAATCATTTACACAGATACCTTTACCTTTACTTCCAATCGATGTTGTTTACTTACTGTCGTAGACTGATGGTCTTACTTTAGTTATGATACAAAAAATCAACCAGAAGTTAAGATGAGAGTAAGTAGTAATAAAAAGAAATTGATAATAATGGTTTACAATACTTCATCCAAAAAATGTAATTGAATAAAGACTTTAAATTTTATTGTATAAAATTACCTGATTTAGTAGTCATAAAGTCATGTGTCGCTACACTCCAGCCCTCCATTATTTTCCTTTCTTACTCAGTTTCTGTCATTGAGAAAAGAGAAATAGAGGGAGAAACAAAAAATAGACGCTTTACTTTTACTTATGTGATCAACTGTTTCATTATCAAGTGAGGGATATATAAACAAAAATCACCAAAATCTTTTTGAGAATTGATTTCATTCTAATAAAAATGTGTCATTCATGATAAGAATGAATGATGGATATCCTGGGATAAAATATCAGGTCAATTGGCCTCATGATTTTTGAGAAGAGGCACAAACAAACAAAAGGCTCAAATATATATATATATATATATATATATATATATATATATATATATATATATATAGATATATATATATAGATATATATATATAGATATAGATATATTCATATGTATATGTATATATATAAATATATATAAATACATATATATATATATATATATATATATATATATATATATATATATATATATGTATATATATATATGTATATATGTATATATATGATAATAGCCGTATTTGTCACCCACAGTATCAGCTGCAAACATCTGCCCCCTCCTTTCAAGCCCTCTTATTCAACTACCACTCTCTTGCTCTTCCCACCCTCTACCTGACTTTCTTTTCTCCCCTCTCCCTTCATACCCTCTTATTAAACTCCCTTACTTTCTTTTCCCCTCTCTCTTTACTGTGTCTGTCACACTTATCAGTAGTAGCCATCAGTTAAGTCAGTTGTTATAACTAAATGATAACAATCAGTAGAATGATGAGTTATGGCATAGTATTTAATAAAACCCACAAATGCCAAATCATGCTGAATAGTTTTATTGCCTTTTTTTTATCCAGAATATATAATACGATCAGTGCTGTCCAAGATTTATGTCTTCTTTGACTTGGTGCAAAACAAATCAGATATGGAATCGTGGGTCTATTTCTGGAATGTATACAATTAGAAATGAGTTTACATGAAAAAAAGAATTGTTTCTTTAGCTTATTTTTCCAAAATTTTTATTTTCATATTTAAATTTAGTTCCAGTCTCTCGAACTTAATCCGTTTGAAATTATATAAACATTCACATTTTATACATGTATCAGTCTATGTATGGGTAAATCTATCTATCTGGGACTGGAAACTGTCAACATAGGTTTCTCCAGTTTTCATGTTGGTCTGGCTGACTAACTAGCTGACTCGCTGGCTATGTATGTATACATGACTTATACCAACAGCACTACCAATGAATCTAGAGGGCTGAAAATGTAACATTTATTCCATATAATGTCAACAAGAAATTTTTTTTTTTAATTTTTGAAAATTCTTTCTTTGATTATGTTTCAAATGGGAGAGTCAATTTGCAATGTAAGTTTATGCTAAACTGATCCCTCATTTCGGGTCCGCTTGTTTTTTTAAAATTCAGACTTTTTTGGGGATCACTATCCAACAAGATATAAGTGAAGTAACTTATTCATTGATCCCCCCCTTTTCCCAAATCCTTAGATTGATCACCCCTAAGATGGCATGCTGCTAAAAGATATTTGGTCAAATGACAGTTTCTATTGAGTGACTAATCTATCTTTGAACCCAAACACACTCATTCAAGCGCATATATATATATATATATATATATATATATATATAGAGAGAGAGAGAGAGATAGATAGATAGATAGATTGATAGATACATACATACATATATATATATATATAGAGAGAGAGAGATAGAGAGAGATATATATATAGAGAGAGAGAGATGTGTAGAGCAGATGGTAAATGTTATATGTATTTAAATATTAATAATTGGAAAACAATCTATTTCATTTCTTTTGTATGAAATAGCAGTGGACATGTGTATTTGTGTTGTTTTTTCACTGCTACTTACAAATTTAAAGAGTAGTTTCTCAATTGCCTCTTATGTATGGGGAGCAGCTATCAAATAATAATATTGGGCTTATGTAATTTGAACTACAGAGCTTGATGCAAACCATATGGTATACATTGACTAATGAGCAAGCATAATCCCAGAAAGTCGCAATTCACTGCTAAGCATCTCTTGGGATAGACAGGGGTTTTTTTCTGACGTGTCATAAAAGTGGTCAATTTAATAATTGAGCAATGCATCAATTTACAATTTAATTTTTGATGAAATTGTTCAAAACGGCTACCAAATCTTTCTGTAGACTGACCGAAGTTTATTGGGAAGGATGCATGTTGGATGCTCTTGTATTCAAGTGGTTCAAGAGATTTAGTGAGGGTTGAGAGAGGATTTCAAACCTTATGAATGTTATGGATGCCAATGTACATCAAAATGTCTCATCATTGATAAACACTATTTCTTTAATCATTTATGCTAAGTTATTAAACAGATCGAACAATCTGGTCAATTTTAAGAACATTCTTGCCATGGCAATGAACATCCCATCCATGGCATGAAGTGGTTTGAAACTTTCAGGATTTTTTTGATGCTTGCTCATTGGTCAATACATACCACATGGTTTCCACACAGGCATTGTGGTTTGACTTCCCTAAGCCCAGTCACATTACATTTGTATGCATTGAAAGTTTTTTGATTCCCTCAGATGATTTCTATGTATTTTCAGTGGCTGAATTAAAAAAAGGAAACTGTTTTTCTCTATCACTTATCATTTTCTCTGGAAACTCTTTACGTAGTAAAGTAAAGGTTTTTGCATAATTTTGTACTATACATATGGATACAGTGAGAATTCTAGGTGATGTTTATTTATTTTCAAGTGTTGAAATATAAACAATTTTTCTCCACCGTGTAATATTTTTTCACTTAACACATTTTTTTTACTTTTAAATAATAGGTTTTTGTATAATCTCATACTATACATATCCACAACTTATTTCTATGACAATGTTTGAATTTGGTACTTTCTAATGTTAGAATTCATGTTTAAAAAACAGTTACATTATCAATGAACCTGAATATGACTGGAACACAAAATAATGATGATTCATATCAGTAGGAAGTGGCATGTTCAACAGTTGGACATAACTGAGTTGGTTTTCATTCTTCACTCCAGCAACTAAAAAAGTATGAACATTATCTGGGGTATCAACTTTTTTAATCAACCTAATTTCACAATTTAATTATAAGAAGCATCCAACAAAATCTTATTTTTCTGCCGGCGTTTTCACTCAAGTATAGAACATAGATAACCCAGGCTCATATGATCCTAGGATCATTTGAACCAGGGCTATCTATACTTTATTATTTTATTTAATACATTTCCACTGGATAGGACAAAATCGTCCTCGTTCGGGCTCTACATATTTTGATCAACAATTCCCCCCCTATCCCTGGCTAGTAGTCGATCTTCCTTGAGGTCATTCTCAGTGTTGATTCTAGGATCGTTTTTGCGCACTTGTGATCTGCCAGAGCTGTATCGGCGTTGGTGAGTTTATCCGGGTCATTTTTTTAGTTTCGCTGGCAAAGCTGCTCTCGCCCTTCCCATGTATTCCCCTTTGTCTGATTTATGGCTGAAATAAAATTTTATCGCTTTGTTCGCTGGGAAGTTTGTATCTTGTCTGAGAATGTGACCTAGCAAATTTCCATCTAGCTTTTCTGATGGATCTTGATATCAGTTCTTCATATACTTGAATGTCTCCCTGTTTGCCTTAGTTTTTTGGACTGAGAAGTCTTTTCTGTTATTTTTTGTTGAAGGAGTCGTTTTTATTCTTCAGAGTTTGTACAGCTATTGTGAAGAAGATTGGTTTGACGAGGGTCCGATATAGTTTGGGTCTTATGCTTGACTTTATTTTTCAACTTGAGCGCTATAGAGAGAATAGGTTTCGTTTTCAAAACAGGGGCTATTACGGATGAATCAAAACTGAAAAGGGCACCGTTCCAACTAAGTGGGTCGCATATGGGCGAGAGGGCAAGTATATAGGATGAGGCGACGGAGCCCAGAGAGAAGAGCATATATTACCAAAACTTTTCGCTCAAAATTTACTCCCAGTAATAAGTTCTTTTCTTTTCGTATTTGGTTTTCCAGAAGCTACAGCACCGAGAAAAACACCCAGATTTGAGCTTGTTACACAAGCACGCCCTCTTCCTCCATCAAGCTAACCCACTAGAATCACTTGAAATCCGCAATTAGTCCAGTAAAATGTACTTTGACCTCTCACAAAATGCGAAAAAATTAATGGATTTAGAAAAAAAAAAAGGTTTGAACGAGAGGGAAAAGTCTACAAATATTGTATGACGGGAAAATCCTGAAATTCAAAATAGCTGCCACCTGCCTTAGTGACAATAATATACCTCGTGAACCGGGCATTGTATTCAGTTGAAGTTCGGTAGGTTTATCGTTCAAATCTGAAGTTGTTTCGATGAACAGTTCTCAGAAAAGTTGCAATTAATCGGCAGAAGAAAAAGTCCATGTGCAGTCACTTACAAATCATTATCCCAATGACAAGTCATTCATTGTCTAGATCTGACTTGGGGTAACCTATGCAGGTCAAGACATTCCAGACTACAATTAGTCATGCAGCTGAAACAAGATAATTCAGGGGGCTGATCCCAAATATACTGTTTGACAGTTACCATTTTTGTTGTTATTACTGGAGAGCTTATTCAAATTCGGGGCAAAACTTTTATTTTCTAAATTGTATGCCACTGATCTTGAATGTGACTGCGTAACTCAAGAATCACTAAACATATCCCCATGGACATTTCTGTGTGTAATTGGCCCCCAGACATATCTTTAACCAATTGGTTTTGGGGAATTCCAAAAGGAATTTCAATAATGATAGTCTGGGGTTTGCATTCACGTTCGATGAAGTCCTGTGAAATTTTAAGCAAAATAGGACACAAAAATGTATAAATTGACATATCGCTGGAAAAAGAATTTCATCGGCTTTCCAATAGTGTATCTTGGCGTTTTGTATGTACATGAAAAGATTAGTGCTAAAAATTTGAGACTCGGGGAGAAGCAGTGTCTACAACTACGTCCGCGTGCAATATATAAATGCAACTATCAGGAGAAAAAGGAGGCATTTACATACAGAACGTGCTACGGTAAACATGGGCTCAACAGTTGCTCTGAAAAATCAGCAGACACCAGAATTCTTTCAATTCTTTTTTCGTATCAACAACTGAATAGACCTTGGCTAGCTTTGTTATTAGTCTTGAAACTACATACTTGAACTGGAAGCTATCAGAGCTGAATGGTCTGGCGTCGATATAGTCTTTGCTGGATCCGCGTTGCTTCATCAGTGTCAATTTAACTCGCATAACCCCAGTGATGAATGTATGTTTTCGGGTAGTAGTATAACCATTCTTTCAATGTTGCATTTCAAATTTAATTCTTTGTTTTCTTACAGTTCTGAAACTGCATATGTAAGATAGTGAGTACTACTGCGACTTTTCATCACTAGTTTGTACCATCACTCATTAATTTTTTCGACTTTTTTGATCACTAGTTTTTCTTTCCCTTTGAAATTCATCATTTTAGCTGGTAGTAGTGATATTTAGTTGCATAATTTTGTAGCATATAAATATTATGGTAAGAATTGAAAACAGCCATGTAATGGTCAAACAATTGCTTTTGTCTGTTGGAACCCTATTTTAGGTGACCCAAGTCTACCCCAATCTTGAACCATCGCCGATATTTATAATGAAATTCTGTCGAGATTTGATATAGCGACCAGTTGATATTGATTCAGAACCTTCCCACGAGAGAGTGAACATCGTCAACGCCTTCGTTGTGTTCCCAAAAGCTACGAACTCGTTTCGTATAGATATTGTAATGTTGATCTGTTCAAATCAAAATGGAAATATTTTTGTTATGTTGTTGTTTCAGTGGGTCTCCAACTGGTGATAGAATCGATCTTCTTTTTTTGTGTGTGTGTGTGGGGGGGGGGCTGCTTCTTGGATTTGTCGTTTATTGGAGATAATACGTTAATGATAGAGGTATGTTTGTAACATACTGAATAACTACTATTCTGTCAGGTATTTTTTTATGTATTAGTAATATGCTTCGTCTACTTTCTATGTATTAAAAAGCCGATCCCATGCTGTTACGTTTTCGTTTCAAAACAGAGTAGTCTGTGTCCGTTAGCGTTATTGTTGACCCCCCACCCCGGTTCCATTTTTGTCTCTTGGGAACTTATGAGGTCGGCGTTGTATTTGTCTACGTCCGCGGTTAGAGAAACGGAAAATTCTGTTTTATTACCATCACGTTTGGATATTACACCTGAAGAAGGCCCCAAAATGAATCGATCGAAACGTTGTCTTTACAACACAAATAACAGGGAAGAGTTAAATCATCCGAAAAACTCCTCGAATGTTGTTTGTATGTTGTTTTGTGATTGATGTTAATCCCCGAACATTAAATGTCACTGATTTGAATGAGTTTAGAGTCCGAGCTCCGATAGCGTGATGGTGAAGCGTTTGACGTTGTTTAAGGCATAAAGCCTCTCTAAATCTATTCTTACATATTTTTCTACGAAGTCCTAACATATCAAAACCTGTTATTTAAACCAGCCCGAATAATACAATAGAATTATGTGCCTTTGTTAAAGTATGATTTTTTTAAAACATTTGTTTTAATCTAATTTTATGATTTTTTTTAAATTAACGCAAGTAGATTTTGCACTTTTTTCATAAGCTCATAGTTTTTTAAATAGTCTCTAATGAAGCTTAAATTAACATATCCTACATCATTTTTTACATCTTTATCTGCATTTTCAATTGTTGAGAAATGGTATTCTTTATACAAGTCAACATTAAGTAGACATATACACATTTTTTTTATAAACAACAAACACAATTATTAATCATCTTCAATTTTTGTCCAGATGTCACCCCGACAAAGTATTGGATTCAAAACTATTTCGCTCCATTTGTTTATACAGAATGTCCTTTCATGCATGGTTAGACTATAAACAAACGAAATAATTAGAAAATAACAGAGACACACTTGTCAAGAATCTTGGTTAGGATTAGTTGGTTTCTTTGGCTGTTGGGCCTCCGATATTTATTTATTCATTTATCTATTTTTGTCTTCAGTACAAGGAGATAAGTGTATTGAAGAAGCAGATGAAATAAAATCATTTTTGAGTTCAAGGCATAGATAGATATTGATGAACTAGCATAGGATCAGTCAGAGCCGTAATTTGAGCCACCGGGAACCTGAGGTTAACTTCTTGATTGGGGCCTCCTATAAATGTACTTTTTGTAAGAACAAAAAAAAAAAAGAATTTTTCTTAATTAAGTTACGCTAAAGTGACCTGAGACAAAATTAAAAGGATAGAAAGATTGTTGAAATGGAAAAAGAAAGATTTTTTTCAAATGATAACTGAAGACCTGCTCAATTCAGGTATTTATATCAGTATAAACATTTTTTACATGATGAACAGGATTGGTAAGTCACCACTTTTTAAATTCTAACATTTTCGTTATCCGGTGACGTAACCTACACCTTAATGCATTATCGAACTCCATCCGACATCAAATGTTGTATATGACTCAGAATAATGAATGAATAAATAATTGGAGAAACTTCCGAAATGAAGTAAAAAATGACAATTTGGAGAATCGTTTATTTACCAATAGTTTTGCACACGATCAAAATCGAAAAACTGGAGGAAGTAGATAACTATATCTAGCCAGAACTACAAATCTCCATGAAATTTCCAAAAGAAGAAGAAATCAAGCGAAGAATTATTCTAGGGTGGCAAGCCATCGGCAGCGCAAGCTCAACCTTCGAGAACAGGAAAGTCCCATTAGTCCTAAAAAGAGTATACAACCAATGCATCCTCCCGATAGACACCTATGAAGCTGAAACATGGAACCTGGCCAAGAGAAAGAGCAGCAGGCTGAGAAGCCTGCAATGTACACACGAGAAAATCATGCTCAACCTCACATGGAGAGATCACAAGACAGCACAATATATTAATGAAGAACCGGAGTCTGAGACATCATGGAATCCATTCGAAAACTCAAATTTCAATAGGTTGGCCATATCACAAGAATGGCATTAGCCGATGGACATCACGACTCACGACAAGGATCCCCAGAGATCAGATGCGTAACTGAGACCAGCAGAGTACAAGATGGATAGATGAACAAGACAAGTTCAAGAAGTATTGGCCCTGAGACGCCCATGAAAGAAAGGTGTGGCGAATCGTGGGAAAGGTGTATGTTCAACGACGGATAATAAAAGACTACTACTACTACTACTACTACTACTACTACTACTACTACTACTACTACTACTACTGATGATGATGATCATCATCATCATCATCATCAGCAGCAGCAGCAGTCACACGTAACTCAGCAGTGATCTGGAGAAGTCAGTGTGTGAAACTGGTAGTGAATAAATAATTCTCCTAGTATCACGGTATTCATTCATAAAAATAGGTGTCAAGAGTGTCGTGACCCTGTGCATTCCATTAGAGGGAGCCAATCAAATTGGGATGATAGTTATTGTTATATTCGTGCAGTCGGAAATAGCCGTACCAACTTTCCATTATAGATGTATTCTTGGATCTGATGAAATGAAACATAAAAGTTTATTTTCTCATGAAATTATTGCACGAAATAAATTGTTGCTACCCCCCCCACATTTTTAGTCACACACGATATGCTGCCTATAAGATGTGAATATTTAAATGGTTGTTATTTGAATTCTGTCATTCTTGCTTTCATGGCTTTAAAATCATCAATCACTTTAGTAAAATCTATTTTCAGGCGAAATTATAATTGAAGTGATGCTAGACGACTCAGTCAATCTTGTGTTATGGATCCACGCATCAAGTAGTTCTTAATAAGTTTTGATTTTGAAAAAGAGCGTTCTGCCTTTGCTATAGTCTCTGGAATCGTTAGGAACTTGAAACATGCATTACAAAGGTCAGGTTAAGATGAAGCAAGATTGTCTAATGTCAAGAAATCAGCCAATTCGTTCACATCGTTAATTTTTTAAAGTTGGTTTCCAAACATATCTTATGCAGTCAAAAATCGAGAAATCTCTCCTGAAAAATCTGTTTGCAAATTCTCCTTCTGTGGAATTTGACAAGAACTTCGGCTCCAAGACCTTTTACACCTCCACAATAAATCGTGCATCCAACTGTAAGAAAAGGGGGTCCATCATAGGGTTACAAACTGTGACACGAAGATACTGTTAGTGTTCTGGGTCTCTGAGTCTTTCGACCAATTCGTCAAAATGTCCTTTGATCTTACGAGGCCTACTTCAAACCTTAGTCTCAGGACAGCAATACTACACAGTGTATTTTGCAGTAAACTATCTTTGGAAAATTAATCAATGTTTTTGGACTGAAGAGACTTCTTCGTTTTAAGTGTTGTGCGTGTTGATTCTTTGGTATCATATGTGCTCTGAAGTTCATACAAGCGAACCAGGGGCGGATTAAGCCGCCAGACAGAATCTCGGCGAGTCGGTCAATCTGTGGGCAAGTGCCGGCTGGCACCTTGTCTGTAGACCAAAGGTTCTCAAACTGTGCGCTGCATCTCTCTCCTGAGTGTGCCGCGTAAATTTTTCCACGTTTGCTAATCTAGTGGTTTTGTCACTCAATTATGTTTCATCTTGATCTTTTTAGCGACATATGAAAGGGAAAGAAGATTATGAGTTCGTGTATTAGTATACTGATGTATAAAAGTTTTGTTCATTGACTACTGAAATGTTTTCTTTCTATTCATTTCATTTTTACTGTTGGCGTGCCGAATAAGTCAAATATAAGTTTGGTGAGCCATCATACAATAACGTTTGAGAACCACTACGGAAGGTAGATAAACTGATTGTCCTCTCTGGTTTCAACACTTCTTTGTTACTGGCAGGGCCGAACTTAACATGGATGGGCCCGGTGAATAATATTTCATAGGGTCCCTTCTATATATGAATTTTGCAATTATTTTCAAACTAATCAAAACAAATATGAAATGTTCATAAAATCATGATGTTTATTGTAAACGTTATGGGTCAGTAATATATCTCCACATAACAATACATCCTCATAGAAGTTTGGTTGAGACATATCAGCAAAAACCTTTATTCAAATATCAAAACATTTTATAGACATACTATTTGGGTTTCTGTATTTGCTTTGTTTTCTCTGTCTCAAGTACAGCGCGGGCTACTGAGCAAAGTTCTACACTCTTCATTAGTTGTAGATGACTGCATGTAATTTCATGTCGGAAATCAACTGTATAATCAAATTAATGGTGTTCTTGCATCCATTCCTCTGTACGTGAGAGCCCCAGAAGTTTCAGCGTAGAGAAAACATAAGAGTACAAATTAATTAGTTTATGGTAGTGAAACTTGGTTCATTTCATAAGCAGAATAGAATAATTGGAGAAAATTCCCGTATGAAAATTATTTGTTTTCAATATTTAGAACTGGAGATTTTTTCCTTTGTAAAGTTGTTCACACTGTGTAAACATTGACGCGTATTAATCTGCATTAGACAATTTTTAGTTGAACCATACACATACTTTAAAATTATACCAAAAGTCAACTAATTATTGGATTTGAATAAAATCTTATTTATTTGTATTATGTGTATTCTGTGAGAAAAATTGTGGAAATATTTTCATAGTCTACCAACCCCTAATTATCAAATTCTATGAAATATGTATAAAATATGTGGTTAATATAGATATTTATAACTTTTCTATTATAAGTCCCTGCAGAAATCAAACCAGTTGTATTCTATTCCAGGTAACAGTTTTTATAAATTTTAGTTGATTGTAGAAGTTCTGTTTGTTGACTTTGTTGAATCTCACTGGAAGAGGAAAAGAAATGAAAAATTACTAAATAAAATAATTATACTCGGTGAATGATGACAACTTTCATCTGTACAATATATTTTTTACATATTTTTTATTCACTTTTGTAAAATAAAGGTATTATTTCACAGGAAAGGGTTGTCAAAAAAAAAAAAAAAGATTGGGTAGAGACGAATGACAAAAGGTTCTCCAAAGACACATATGTTGTGGAATTTTTCTCATGATTATTTTCACCTGATCATGTTTCAGAAATGTTTATGATCAATAAATATGATAATACCTCGAATCTATAAAAAAAATGAAAAATAAAAAATGAAAAATTTGGTGTTTAAAACAAATCGAGTTGAAATGAAGAGCCTTTTTGAAACTATACGTCTTTTCATTTCTTACCTGTAATGTCGACTCCCTTCTTGCTTTCTTCAAAGACACAAAACGATCACAGCTATTATGGAACTTTTCTCATGACCTATGTCGATTCTTTTTACATGATCATATCTAAGAAAACCTTGTGATACATGAAAACAATGATACTTTATTTCTCTGAAAAAATATTTCACTTATTTGTTTTATAGAAATCAATTTTTATGCAAAAAAGTATCATTATTTTACGCAAAATTTATTAATCTTTTCATTTCTATATCGAGTTCCACTTCCATCATGAACATTCAAACACTTTATTACAAAAATACATTCTTGTAAATTGTAAGAATAGACCATTTAACATTTTTCTCGTCGTGAAAACGTTATTTCTTTTTCTAATTCCCTTCCCGTTCGTCCTTGAATATTGAACACCTTGGTTTAAAATTATTTCTATTATCATTCGGACTATCCTCATCTTGGTTGTTTTTGATACAACATTTCGGCCGTTGTACTCTACGGCCTTCATCAGGTATCATCTGGTAGGTGTGGGGAAGTAACGAACCGAACCCTTTATTCAACCGACGGGGTATACTGACTGCTCTCCCCTCTTGGCATTAGTAGTATTGTTATATTGTCTCACACTGGGATTGAACCTAGAACCACATGGACACATAACGTAGTGGTTACAGAATCAGACGGAATTACTGAAAGTAATCTAATGGTTCTAGGTTCAATCCCAGTGTAAGATAATAAAATACTACTCAGATGATACCTGATGAAGGCCGTAGAGTACAGCAGCCGAAACGTTGTATGAAAAACAACCAAGATGAGGATAGTCCGAATGATAATAGAAATAATAATAATACCTCATCTCAAAAATTTGGAGATACACTAACTAATTGGTTTAAAATGTTCTCTACCGATATGTGGAGAGGAGAACGAATAATAGACTTCAATGTTTCTCACACTCATTATTCGTTTAGTTAAAAAGCACTAGACTCCTGATAATTAGGGATTATTTAGAGTTCAGGTTTTGGAGTAAAGCAAACCTTCAATGTAGATAGAGTTTGCTTAAGGACCGATCACCAGTCCACTACAAAGGTGATATTCCGAAATCGTCGGGAGTGGGAATTTTTCAAAACGATTTCGGTTCTGTTTTGTCGATTAATTTTAACAAATGTTTTGTTTTTTTTCTTTGAGAGTCTGTCAATGTTCCATCGCGATTGCAATTCATTTTTGGTTTTTAAGTTATGCATCCTTTAATACGGGGAATCACTAATGCTTTTTCAATCAAAAAGTAACATCTGGATCACCAAATGAAGTTTCCCTCTTTTTATCATTTACCAAGGTTCCACAAAATTCTATTGAAATTCAAAAAGAACTTCGAAAAGAGATACGGTGTGGACGATGTGACTGAATACAGAAATGTGTAAAATCAATCAAAAATGAATTCCCGGGTCCAATCCCAAATTTAATCACTTCTTCATTACCACGTAACTTACCTTTCCACAAAATTATAATGAAATTCATTTCGAGATTCAGGGGATATCGTGTAGACGGACTGGAGCGAATATAAAAAAAAAAAAAAAGCAAAAATATCCTTTTTAATCAAAGGCAGACGTTATTGAATTTGGGGCTGGATCTAGGATTTTTTTGTTAATTGGGAGACAATTTTGAATTTAAAAAAAAAACTGTATTCACTCTTGTTTGTCCATATGATATCTCCAAAGGTTCTCAATGAATTTTAATGAAATTTCATGGGAGGCTAGGAAATTCATGACTAAATATGGGGGTGGATCGAAGAATTTGTTCCTGATTATCAGAGATCTTTCCGTCTTAATATTTTATACATTTCTGTAGTCACTCCTGTCTGTCCCCACAATATCTTGAAAAGTTCTCAATTAGATTTTGCAGAATGGTAAGGCACATACTTAAGATAATGTGATCAAATTTTGGGACGGATGTAGAAATTCGTTTTTGATTGAAAGATGTTCTTCCGTTTTTGTTTTTTTTTCTTTCACACATTTTGATTTTGACCCCCTGGAAGTTTTTTCTCATATTTCATAAAGTCAGTGAAATAACTTCAAATTCTAGGCAAAGTTGTTTGTGTTCACTTCAAATTGAGAACACAAGAAAGTCATGAATCTATTCCACTCTACCAGTAGTAGCAAAAATCTGTTGTCTGTCACCATTGTTATCCTTGAATAGAACTCATCTTAGTAACAAAGAAGTAAACTGGTATAAGCAGAAGAAACAAGGACAGATTGGTATCAAAATTTCAAATTCATTCATGAAGATATTAATTGATCAAAAAATATACCAAAAGCTAAAAGAGAACTATTTGTTGCATTTTTTTAAGCATCCATTTTTACTTATTGCATTTATGAAGAATCATTCATTTTGGGATAACAATCATTATTACTGACTCAAAATGAATAGCTCTATTTATATATGACTTAGGACTTGATAGCCTCTTCAGGAAAAGACGGATTTATCTATATCTCATTTGCCAGAGCGAGTTTCTTGAAGTGCTGTAAAATCTGGAATGTTAGAGGAGTGTTCTGTGTCTGTCTTTATCTCAATGGATGATATTTAGAGAAAATCACTGAAGTGGGAAATAAGAGATTATCAGATTTTCTCATCAACTCTTCTCAACAATGTAACTATGCATGGCTTCAAGTGATTAAAGCAGATTATCATCACAGGCAGATTTGCATTCATCATATGTCTTTTATGCTAATCATCTTTGCGCGTGTGTGCATATATATAAAGATATGTGTGTTTGCATATATGAATAAGCGTTCATGTATATCTATGTTCGTACTTAGAATACATACGTACTCACAACATTTGATGAAGTCAGCCCTGAGTGACCTTACATATTGTGCGAGTATTTTTCTGGATAAGTGTAGCTTGGTCATCAAATTATTGCTTTGATTGTGTGAGTGACCTGACTAGAAAACAAAAAAACAAAAGCATTAAAGAGTTCAACTAAGTAATTGAAAATTAAGGTGAAAGAAAATGCTTGTAAAAATTGATAATAACTAGTTTGCTTTGCTAATGCTATACTAAGGGGTGCAAATCTTCAGCCCTTGAGCATCGGGAAAAAACTCATGGGAATAGGAGAGACTATAAAGCCATGTTTAATAGAATAAAACTATCCTTATTTTCACAGTTCATAATACCAACGTAGAGTATTGTCATTGTTTGGGCATACGATAAAACAGTAGCAGCAGTTGTAATAATACACAAGCTGCCTTTCTGCTTAAGTGAACATCTTTATGTTGCACCCCCTATGATTTTACACACCCCTACCTTGATCTCTCTCTCCCTGACCATTTCAATTCCACCTCAGTCTACTTTCTTGCCTTTCTACTTTTCCCGCCATATCAGCGGCCTAAATCAGATCAGATCAGCCGCAAGCAAACTCGCTTACACAGACTTATAGCACCTGCCAAGTTTATGTTCATATTAACCCCTTCCTCTCTTTCTGTTTGCTAAGTCACTAACAGACTTACATGTCACCAACTGTAATAAAGATAATGGTAAAAAAAATGCTCCAACTTAAGAAGATAATATTGCTCCCACTAATAGTGTTGGCGTGAAAACAATAACAGTTTCTTAATAGAAACCGTCTTTTGGCAGCATGTCATGTTAAGGATGATCATTCAAAAAATTTGAAAAGGAGGTGATCAATGAATAGGTAACTACTCTCACTTTCTGTTGTCCAATAACTACCAAAAAAGTCTGATTTTTCAGAAAACAAGCATGAATATTGCTGGACACAAACTAGTGGTCAGTTTAGCATAAACTTGCATCGCACATTGACCCCTCACTAAAAATGTATGGGGGAGGTAAAAAAAGACATTATAAATTTTCAGGTTTCTAGTTCCATTGTATGATACATACATATATATATATATATACATACATACATAGCCAACTTGAAAACTGAAGGAACCTTTTAGGTGACAATTAAGGTTGATTTTGTAATATGGCACAGAGAGACTGGGGATAATGAAGGATAGATTCAGAGGTTAGTTTGATCAACTGCTAACCATAGGGTTCTCATAGATCAGTCTTTAAGAGCTGCTGGCACAGTTAATCAGGCTTCCTTGAGTCAAAAGGGACATGATTTTGAGTCTCACTGAGAGCATATCCTTCATTACTGTTGATTCACTGCCATAAATTGACTGCCTGAATAAGTTTTGATAGAAGAACTGTCTTTGTGAGAGTGAAAATTTACTTCATTTGTCATTGTAGGAGTGACAATTTACTCGATTTGTCATTGTTAGAGTGACAATTTTTTTTTTTGTCATTGTAGAAGTGACTATTTGCTTCACTTTTATTTGTAGGAGTGACAATTTACTTTGTCATTGTAGGAGTAACAATTTACTTTGTTTGTCATTGTAAGAGTAACAATTTACTTTGTTTGTCATTGAAGGAGTAACAATTTATTTTGTTTGTCATTGTAGGAGTAACAATTTACTTTGTTTGCCATTGTAGGAGTAACAATTTACTTTGTTTGTCATTGAAGGAGTAACAATTTATTTTGTTTGTCATTGTAGGAGTAACAATTTACTTCAAAGGTGCTGCACGTGCAAAATGGTGTGAGTCCATGGATAATGGTGTACGGCGTACAGAAATAGAACACGATAAGGAGGAGATTTACTTTGATGATCGTTTTTGCTTATGGGGACAAGGTAAGATATTGCCTTTTCATATATTTTTTTCTCTTTCTATTTCCCATCTTTTACCATTAAGGCCCCCAAAATGCCAGAAAGCTTATCAAAAGTTGAATGGTGTATTTTGGATTCCTTCATCAGTTACAGTTGTTTATACCAAGACAGATCGTAAAAACGTCATCAAATCGTGTCCGGAAGATCTGGAAGAAAGTCTTTTGTGCATTTTGCTGAACTACTTAAAACTGATCTTGCTTCTCATATTGGTACCAAAAGAGACCTTGGAGAGTTACAGCTTCACAGTTTGATAACTAATGATTCTTTGGAGTCTTGTTTTCCAATTGTAGAAATTGCCTCGCACATCCATTTGTTACTCATAGTCACTAAATTCAATGGGAAACACTCATTTTCAAAACTAAAAAGGATTAGGAGTAGATTAAGGATCACCATGGGTCAAAATGAATTGAACCATCTCATTCTAATGAGCAGGGCATATTAAGTTCTGTGCAGAATAGACATTTCTATTACCATCAACAAATTTGCTCGGGTTAAGTCTAGAAAATATAACTTCTATATTGTAGCTTTCTTACATCTGATGCTTGAACTGAAGTCAAAATTGCATAAAATGCATCTTTTCATTGGCTATTGATTGACTAGGCTTTCCATTGGCCACAGCTCAAGACTAAGATCTTTATTGGACAGGCTAAGACTAGGCTCTTCATTGAGCACATGTTAAGATTAGGCTCTCTATTTTTATACAGGTTAAGACTAGGCTGTTCATTGGACACAGGTTAAGACTAGGCTCTCACTGAACACAGGTTAAAACTAGGCTTTTCATTGGACACAGATTAGGCATCTTATAAGGGGAAGTTGCTCAAGCTGAGGCCAAATGATATTGAACCTTTTCTATTTTGACTTTTTAAAATCCCAGATTCAAGGATTTTTTTTTCAAACAAGCTACAAATTATTCAGAAAAGAAAATTTGACTATTTTTCTCTATACATCAACAATGTTTTTAAAAGCAGTAATAATCATTTCACATATTTAATGTTTTAGCAAAAAAATTTGTCATATCATTTTTACCTTAATATCAATTTTTTAGGTTTCATCTGAATTCATTTGAATTATGGGCCAATTTATTATTCTTTATGAAAACATAACAACAGCATATACAGGGCTACGAGGAGTGTTGAGTAATCTTTGGTACTCAACACTTGATTATTTCTTTTCAAAGAAGTATTGCTGAACAATGCTGACTCATCATTTTCTCTGCACTTTTTCTCCTGGCTTGGTACAGTTTGATAGAGTTCATCAAGTTCAGAATTGTCAGAATGTTTTTAATGGATGCCCGGCTGTGACAGAATACACATAAAGTCCTACAATAAAGAGTATCTATGCATTAATTTGGGGAAAACCATGACAATTTTAGAGCAAATCAAGCCCTCTGTCCACCTCAACTAAAGTGCTTCCATACACTCATGTATATTAGGGTAGGTTGATTTTTCACTTTGTTTTAAAAATCAACTTTGGATGAGTCAAGATAGTTTGGGTTTAACATGATAAAAACTGATATAAAAATTGAGATTCCAGGCTTTTACGATCATCGAGGAAATACATTAAAATATCCTATGCTGAAATTCATGACAAAAACCTCATTTTTGTAGGATTTGGTAAAAAAACGTTTTTTTTTTTGTTTTTTTTTACAAAAAAGGACAATAAATTATAGATAGATACATAGTATGTATTTTTTGTTAAATAAATCTGATTAAAGAAAATTTATGAGTATTTTTATTCAAATTCTTTTTATTTTCATTCCTGTTGAAATTCACATAAGATAGATCAAAGATTAACATAAAGGGATGTTTTTGTCAGAACTGGGAGAATTAGTGCTACATGACAGTTATATGAACATCCGAGAGTATGAAAGAAAAGCGAGAATATCAATAAAATAGAAAATAAAACGATAATCAATGGTTTTTTTTGTTTTTTACAAGTGATGTTTATGTTTACATTTTTTTATTTCATCCAAGAGAATATGTTTGAAAATAGTAAAATACAGAAATAAATGTTGAAAATGAATGAACTTCTCTTGAAAATGGGATGTTTTGAAACAAATTTGCCTGAACAGTTTTTCACTCAAGAGATTTATAATCATAAGAAAAAAGAGAAAGAGGGAAAAATCCCAAACATCACTGCTGAATTTTAATGATCAGGAGTGAATTTGTTATACAAACTATCTGATATATATATATATATATATATATATATATATATATATATATATATATATATATATATATATATATGTATATATATGCGAAGAAAAAAATTCACAGAAAAATTGGAAAAAAAATGTTAAAATAATTCTTTAAAAAAAAAAGGTAGAAATTAAATCTTGGATACAAAAATGGTAAATATTTACCAAGACTATTTGTATTTGGTCAATTTCTGAACAAAAACCAAGTAGAAAGATGTTTAATTCTTCTTTGGGATTTGCACTCTCCATTTTGGCAATCCAATAACTTGGATATTTCACCCTGAAGTAGCTTTCTCGGATTACAGTAAAAGCTAGGAATAAAATACTTTGTGTCAATTTTTATTATCAAGTTCCAACTATTTTGACATATCTGAGACCTTAGCTCCAAAATCAACCTATCATATTGTATGTAAGTATGTATAGCTAAGAGGTAAACAAGGAATCAATCTCCTGAATAGCAGAAAAGATAACTTTGATGGGGGGATCAGTAAGGAGGTATATATATATATATATATATATATATATATATATATATATATATATATATATATATATATATAAATATATATATAAATATATATATAAATATATATATATATAATTAAAACTATTAGTCTATAAAGCATCACAGCTTCATGCTACCCATTATTTAATTTTCCAAAACAAAGGGCTTATTTACATAGATTACCCCAAAATGTATTTGACAATGAAGGATCAATAAGTATAACAACAGATGTGACTTGCTGTTTATGTCACTTCTATTGAGTGTTCACTTATGTGAATATTAAATCCATTATGCTGGTTTCAATCTCAGACTACATGCAAACCAACTTATGACATCATCTTTAAGAATATGAAATTGTCAGAAAAACTTCTTCAAGTTGATTTTCTACTAACATATTCAACCTAAGAATTTGACAAAATGTTTTAAAATCAGTAGGCTGAATTATTCTTATATATATATATATATATATATATATATATATATATATATATATATATAATACATTCTATGTATTTCCTCTCATATACTCTCTTTTTATGTACACTCTTTCTTTCATGTTCCTACTCTCTCATGTAATCTCTAATCTCTATATCAAGTACTCTCTCTTTCTCTCTTACTCTCTCTTATATTCTCACTCTGTTTCTTTTTCCCACTCTCTCTCATTTGCTCCCTCTCTTGTGCTCTATCTTTCTCTTTCATGTACTTTTTTTTCATGTATTCTTTTGCTGTGACTACCATGAGAAGTAACTCTATTTTCTAAATCTTTAAAATCTCATTCTTGATTAAAAAGTGGACCTTGATATCCTTGACAGAAGTCAGCTTGAAAACCTGAATGAATACATGATATTGCTGAACAAGGACAAAAGAAAGAGAAATGAAAATGAAATACAGCTTTTGATGCCTTCATTGAGTGAGTGCTGCCACTTCAGGTGCTTATCGCCTCTAAGTCTATTTCCACATGTTGCAAAAACCTCGAAGAATTCCAAAAGGAGACTAAATTTGTGATATGTGAAGCTACGGTAGGAACAGCTGTTGCTTTGGCCGGCATAAGGGTACTTACTTACAATACCTTCATTTTTTTATATGTTACCTGTTAGTAATTAAATACATTATGAGTTATATGAGACTGTGAGAGAAGTAACCTGGATCTCAGCCAAACTACAAACATACCATTGGTTACTAATCTTTATAGATGTCTTTTTTTCCCTTTATATTGTGCCTCAGTGGTCAAAATTTTTATGTTGGCCAGATGGTGACTCGATCAATTATTTTGGCTGTGGTTTTCGAGTCCTAACATTCGCTATTTTTATCTCTAGCATGTTTATTTATATTCCATGTCTGTGGAACAGTACAATGGGAGAAACAATCAAGTATTACTTATTCCTTCTTGCAGGGCCTCATCATTTGTTTTCTCTTTTTCTCTACTTATATCAGCCAACATCATTAGAAATTTGCACTTTGCTGTCGAGAAATTAGGCTCTGTTTTTACAGCAATAGATCAATAATGATTTATGAAATAGAAAATTCTAAATGATTTATTTTGTTTAATTCTCTATCACAGTGAATCAATTGATAATTAAAAAATAACTCAGTGCAGAGTTGTTGAGGCACTACATCATCAGTGTATCTAGAGTGAAATAGCCTGATGGAGCAGACGATGGAATTGGCAAGCCAAGTGCAAACGTTGAGCAAAGCCATTTATTTCATTTCGCATTAATACCCTTGGGAAAGGCATGAATCCATCTCTTCTATCCCCCCACCATCTATGGGAGAAAATAGTAGGGTAGACAAAGAACTCTAGCTTTGGCTGGCAACTGGTTTTAGAGAGGGTCCCCGACAGGAACCCCCAATCAACACAGGCATCAAGCGTGGTGATTAAAGCACTACCCTTAGTCAAAACTACGATGTCATCAGACATCACTTTGATAGGACATAGGAGTGTGGAAAGCTTGATGATGATGATAATGATGATAATTCATGAATGTATTAAGCTTAGCAAAACATTTTTTGTACAATGATATTTTTTAAAAATTTACTTTTATTATCGGATGAACTATTATAAGATTATTATTAATTTTCACTAGTTTTTACCTTCATCCTAACTTTCAGTTGCTTTTTATTGCAACTTTGAATTGGACCATGATCCTCCAGCAACAATTAAACAGTGTAATGGGAAAATAAAGAGTAAGCCCACAGTGAGAATCAAACTCACACCCTCTAGCCAGATTTCGCTGTTAAACCGTTGCCATACAATTATAGTCTGATTTGAAATTGTGATGAAAAGCAACTGAAAGATAGAATGAAGGAAAAACTAGTGGAAATTAATAACAATGTTACATTTTTGTGTATCAGCAATTTTGCTCAGATTTATGGTTTGATTATCAGAGAATGCTGGTCCATACTACTATTAATTCCTCAAGTAAGTGATTTGTACTAATGAAGATAAGAAGATTTTCATTGTTGAAAGTAAATATTATGAGCATTAATGCTGGACTATAGGTGTCCATAAGGGGATGCATTTACTCATTTACAATAATAAAGTAATATAAGTAATTATTACATTTTTGACTGGTGGTAGTATTTGTTAACATTATACCTATGTACATTGAGTATGCATTGCACGGATATCTAGTGATGTACTGACGGCCACATTATATACTATTTTTACATCCCTTCCCCCTTTACAAACATCAGAATTAAAATTCTAAAACTACTTCCCAATTAAAAAAATTTGTTTTTTGAATAGATTTTTAATCTTTTGGGCTATTGGGAAAAATATTTTTCTATTCCTAAATCTGCTCATTTAGAAAATGCATTAATTGGGATCCTACCATGCACGGAAAAGTTTTGACCTGATCACCCTAGTACTAGCATAATTGGTAAAAAAGAGAAAGCCTTCATTGAATATATCCTCTTGCCTTGCTTCCCCAGAATTATATTCTTTTTCACTCTGCTGGAAAAGTGGCCGTGGACAGCCGTGCTCTGGACCCACATATTATAAAAGGCAAACCTCTTCTAAAAATATCATCTCTAGCAATTACTGTAATGGAAAGCTGCTGCCATTATAGATATCTATATTTAATAAGTATGATTAATTTTGCAAAAAGTGTGGAAGAGTGGACCTTAGAGGACTGAGTCTGAGTTTGGTTCAAGACTGCTTATGCTCAATTAGCTAAAAATGCCCTTGGGAAAGGAATGAATCCCCCCCATCTCCACTATGGATAGTTGGAATCCTTTAACCCTGTAAGGCAGCGATTGATCTGATTACTGCCCTATGCTTCATAAGGAGTTTACAGGAAAAGAGAAAATAAGCAAACAATGAATTTTTCAGGATCTGGAAACGTTAATAGACTGAAAAACACTTTGCTTAGATTCGAAACATGTTTTCTTTCTTTAGTCATTTTGTAATGATGTATCTAATGAGTTCAATATATCTTAATCTTTCTTGATATGATTTAGGCTAAGTATACAAATGTCTAATCCACTTTATATACTGCTGATTGTTCAAACAACATAAGATATCATAAAACAGGTCTGGCTTGTCACTCAATAATAACTATCATGAGACCAACATCTTTTGGTAGCATGCCTTGTCACATGACCAATATTTTTTTAATAGCATACCATGCTGGGGGTGATCAATCACAAAATTGAGAAAAGAATGATCAATCAGTGAATAAGTTACTACTATAGCCTTTTGTTGGGCAGTGATCTAAAACTTAATTTCTTTTGGGGTTTTTTTATTGAAAATTATATTTAGCTGATGGTGACCCAACCAAAGAGGATCTGTTAATTTTCTGCACCCCGGAAAAAAATTTTCTGCTGATTGAAACAAACAGTTCTGGTTTTAGTTAAGAACAAATATGACTGATACCAACTTTTATTCAGGCAATTCAAACTATTCTTCTCATTTCGATGTGGCGTAAACTTTTAGCCGATTCATTCTATGATAGTGATAAAATTTCGGACAAAATATGATTGAGTTTGGGCATAAGCAGCTCATTCCCTACCTTGTGAAATACATGTTCACAGATGAGCCCAACAGTCCTGGCTTCAATGCACTCAGCAATGCAGTAGTATCAAGTACTTCATATATTTTATAAACTAGCTGAGCAATGCTTAGGATATGCAGTTGATTGTGTTAAACCATTTTAAATTCCATGTCATGTAAATTTAGCTTAGTAAACCCTCATCTATCCGTCTGTTCGTTCAAACAATATCTCAGAAAGTTCTCCATGGATTTTAATTACAGTTTCTGGACTAAGGAGGTATTTATCAAACTTTGGGACAGAACCAGAACTTTTTTCTCAATTAAGATAATTGTCGTAAATACTGAAAATCAGAATGCAATCACCTCCCCTACATCATACCTGTATATTAACCGACTTTCATTTACTCCTTTGTGTATGGCATTGGCAGAGGTGTAAGCTTCCTAAGTGCTTTTTAGTTGCTTTTTATTAAGACTTTGACAGTTCAATTTCATGTTATCGCTTGCACTTAGCTTTTCACTTCAGACTGGTAAATGCCTGTTGCTTTGCTAATGGTATACCTAAGGCTATGTCCTGCATCAGTATGTTTAGACAGTAATTTGAAAGGTTTACACAAAGTGTTGTTGACTAAAATTCTTTTATTTATTTAGGGTGAAAAACAAAGTTGACACATCAGCAATACTAGCGGCAGTGGACAGTGAATGAACGTACATACGTATAGATAGTAGAACAGCATTTTGTGTTTGTGTGTTCGTAATACTCCCTTCCTCTCTTTCTATTTGTCGTCTCAGACAGAGTGACAACTCGTAAATTCTATCAAGGAATATTCATTGTCACTTTTGATTAAGACTTTGTTTGCATATTATCTTTTGTACTTTGCTTTTCACTTAAGATAACTTTGTTCACTTTTTTTGTACACGTATATATGCACATCTTGAAACACACTCACATTATGCATAGGTATATCAATAAGTCCATAGTTTAATGATGGAACAGCATTTATTTTTAAAAGGAATATTTGTTTTTCAACATAACGTCAGTCCTTATCAATACACTTAATTTTCATATATCAATCACATTGATCAAACATTATACAGTGAAAATTTCAGATCAAAATTCATTCAATAACTGCGTCAGCCTACGCATTCATTAATCTACCCTTGTATGGTACGTCCTCCAGTATATGTGACTGCTTTAACTACCTGAGCAGCATCCTTAATCTAGATGTATTCAGCAAGTGGAAGAGTTAATAGCCGGGTCCATTAAAAGTAGCTGAAGAACCTTAATTCTGAGCAACTGTCCTTCTCGACTAGTTGCATGATGTCACAACAGTGAATTAAGTATATCTTGAAACTGCACTCATGAACTAGAAAGCAATCAGATAGCTCATACCTCTGTCAACGCCATTGTCACAAAAACCTTGATGAAAATCAGTTCACAAATAGTTTCTATGAATGGGGAGCTAGCTGTGAAAAAAATCCTGGATCCGTCCCAACATTTAATAATTTTCTCCCTTAGCTCATGGCTGACCTTTCTAAAAATGTCATTTAAATTCATTGAGAACTTTTGGAGATAATGTGCAGACAAATATAAGAATATATATGGGTTTATTTTGAAAAATACATGTGTGAAGACATGAACTCATTTTAAAAAATGGATGTATATATCTTGAACTGAAAAAAAAAATTCAACCAATTCTTTTTTACCTCATGGCCTACTCTTCAAGAAAATTAATTGAAAACTTTTTAGTAACTCAACAGAAAAGTCATGACAGCACATCATGTTGGAGGTGATCAATTAAAAAAATTAGAGGAAAGGGTGATCAATGGATAAGTTACTTCTCCTTCCTTTTGTTGGACAGTAATGACCTCTGGAAAGTCTGAATTTCTAAAAAAAACAAGCGGGCACAAACGAGGTGCCAATTTAGTGTAAACTTGTATTACAAGCTGAACTCCCCTCAAAAAACTATACCGGGGAAATTTTTAAAAAAAAAGGAAGTTTTTGTAGACATAATAAGGAGTGGAAGTTTGAAATTTCAACCCTCTATCTCCATTAGTGTTGTTTGTAGGTATCTAAATACATATATAGCCAGCCAGACTGACTTCAAAACTGGTTTAATCTATCAGAAATAAAGGATATGGACATTTATTTAAGGTGGCTGTAGGCACACAAACAAAGACAAATGCATTGTTGAAGCAGTGTTCCCAATTCAGAGGGTTTTTTTTATTTTTCAAACTTGGAAGTGACTTCTAAATTAAAAAATAAAATCCCAAAACACCCAAAGTGAACTCCAAATTCAAAAAGTAAACTAAAATAAATATCTAAATTGGTAACACTGTGTTGGAAAGAGAAAAAAAAGGATTAATTATCTCCCTTTGGAGATCTTTTTTAAAATTTTTCTCCAATCCATTCTGTGCATTGCAATCCCAGGTTATTTATTTCAATTCATCCATTTTAACAACATTTCAATATTTCTCAATCAATTTATATCAAGTTCAAAATTGCAGCATTTACTGAGTTAAATCAAAAGATCTATTCATGTTTGACTGAAAATTTTAGCCAATCACTGTTGTAACAATGTGAATTACTTCTTTTATACAAATACAGGAGGTGAAAGTAGCAAAACAGTTTATAGTGCAGACTATGGAATCAGCAAGTCAAAACTCCAAACAATGCTGTTTACATTCAGTTTATACTAATTCCAATTAGGAAAGTCATTAATCTATCTCTTATCCCCATCTGCTATAGTAAAAATAGCATGGCAGACCAGGCCCCCAAGCCTTTGAGGGCAACCAATCTAGAAGGACCATTCTGAATTGAAAATCAGGAACTGGAGTCCAACGTTGTCTTCAGCCTTATTCTGGCAATTCCTGCAATGACACTGGTGCCAATCTGTATTGGCCCTCGCCCTTCTTTTGGATTAAATTGGCATGTGGAGAGGCGAGACTTTACATGACGGAAGTAGTAAGTTCTTTGAGAAGAAAATTTTAGGTGCTTCCAATCCATTAGACCCTAGAACTATCCAGAAATTTGCTAGTTTTTGGAAAGATATATTTTAAATGTTTTACAGAGAGGATTCTGTAAACAATTTAACTATCATGGCTCTTACTTTCCATCAAATACAGGGGCGGGAGAAAAATGAAGATAAAGCAACACAGATAAATTCAGAAGTAAGAAACCCCAAGCCTAACTTTAGCCGTAATCCCAACCCTAACCTTAATTCCAAACCCTAATCGTAATCCTAACTGATAAAGGAGCCATGTTTGTAAATTTTTCGTTTTGGATAAACAAGATGGAACTATGGAAGAGCTCTCTGGACTTTTCAAAGAGCAGTCAGCACATTGTAGGTAGAAGTCATGATGGTGATAAGGGAATGATTGTCCCTATCTCTGTTAGAATGGCAGAAAGTATGTACCCCCATTATCATTATTGTTACATTGTAAATATAACCCACCTCGTAAAACCTTATAAGCAAGCAGATCCTGCTGATTGTGGTTTGTGTGTTCAATCTTCATTGGATCTCCCACTATGGATGGTCTCATATCAAACAGTTCCGTTGATTAATGACTCGACAAAAATAAAAATGAACCAGAATACATGTCATATAGCAATGACCAGCAAACTGATCCTGTTGTTTGTAGGTTCAATCCTCTTTGAATCTTCAACTATAGATGGTCTGATACTAAACTGCTTTGTTAATGATTTTTTTTTGTTGAAATGAATCAGGATGCAAATTGTTTAGCAATGATAAGAAAGATAATCTTGAAGGCCATTGTTAGTAGGTTTGATCCTCATTGGATCTCCCAGTATAGACGGTCTGATACAAAATTATGCTAAGTTGATCTCCTCACATAATGAAGAATATATTGTTTTTTTTTGTTTTTCTGTCTGTAACAATGGATTTTTCCATTTAAATGTAACAAATTTTTTTTCCTTAGAAAGCATCTCATAGAAATTCTAATATATCCATGAATTTTTTCACTCGGATTGACCAGTGATAATAATAAGACATGGACCCACAGATCTCAAAAAAAAAAAAAAGGATGATTTCAAGGGTTAGCCAATATACGAGATTGACTAAATTTTAGAATTAGTTTGGCTCTATTCTCATTTTCTCACTAGAAAGTTAAGGCCCCATCCACCCCTGAGGGAGACACACATTTTCATTGCAACACATACATTTTGTTTAAAAAATTTTTGATATCATTATATGCATGTATGCAATAATATATTTCTGTATGAAGTTTTCTAAAATTGTTAATTTGTTTAGTTTTTGTAATCACAGTAGACATATATACCAAATGTCAGGTCTAGACTCATTAAGCTACCTGTGACCACACTAACTTCCCCAGCACACCCAAACCTTCAATCCTCATACCTATTTCCTCAAAATTTTGAAACTCCTCTGTAACCCTTACAGCTTTGAAATTTCTTTAATCCCTTTGCCTCCCACTATTCCTTCCCTCAGCACTGAGCAACAATGCCTCTCTCAAAATCTATCATCAAAATTAGGATTTAAATTCTTTAATATTTTTTTAGACATTAACATTAAATTTATGTTCGCAAATCGCAGTTTGATCACCCATGTTTCAGAAGATAACAATTTTGTGGTCATCATTGGCATCTAAGATGTCAACTGCATTGACATGCAACTGAATATCTTGAATATATTGCCCAAATTCTGGAAAGAGAAATTAATTTTCAAGCTTAGAATCGATATACATCAACCAGATTAATTGGACACACTCCAATTTCTTTACTGCATGTTTCACAAAATTTTTTTAAAAATTGAAAATGTACATTTTTCATTTCATGTACTTTCCAGACTCTGGTCTCCATTTTTGTTATTAATACAACTATCGAAGTACCTGTAAAAAAATGACAAGATTATTTCTGTATGGAATGGTTCATCCAAGAGTATCATTGTGCTCTGGCTAAGATCAAAGTGTTCTATCTGACACTTCTGTGATGACTATCATAGGATCAGGGTGTGGTGTCTGTATGCTCATTGAGAGGTGTTATGCACAAAATATATATATATATATATATATATATATATATATATATGATAGGATTCACTACAAAAATAAGTTTATGTTTCTGCCCTCTATGGGCCTCATCAGGCGTAAACTTGTTTGTGTAGCGAAACCACATCATATTATATATTTCCAGCTCTACTCTAAAACGACTTGACTTTTGAAGTATAAAGTTGAATGTATCGAGCACTTTATGAAATAAATCCATCACACATCAGACATTGCTTAATACTGTGCTATATTGCAAACCTGATCTGTACCATATGTACTATATATATATATATATATATAGAGAGAGAGAGAGAGAGAGAGAGAAAGAGAGAGAGACTCTGTGTTTCATATATCTGGATGCTTTGTCCGATACAAATGGAAATGTATAATAATGTACAAATGTAAAAAAAATGCATTTAGTATTTGCTTAATTATTTCCATAGATGTGATGTAACATAACAGTTACTAGCATGGAAAATAGAATCAATCAATCATTTATTTGCTGGGTAAATTGCGAGGTAGTTGGAGCCCCCCAGCCTTGTGAGGCAGTCCAACAAAAAGGAGATCACTCTGGCAGAAAAACAAAAAAAAGGAGTGAGGCCCGTCAGAGCAAATTGTTGGTAAACTCTCCCTCCTTTCTGGCAACTTCTGTAGTAAAAATGTCCTGCCAGTTGTGACGTCTCATTGTACCAAAGGGGGTAATGACCTAAGAAGCCGAGAGTGTGGGATCATCTCCATGCAATGACAACTCCTCCCCCCGACATTTACGCACAGATTGCAACGCAAATCTCTGCACAGCCATAGACATCAACGGAATGATGCTCAGACAACAAGCTAAAACCAATTACTTCCATAACTAAGATTTTCCAGACAGACTGGTTTTGTCCGACATATTGCTGACTCCCGTTACAGCATTGTAAAACATTGCCTACGCAATTTTACAGATTATCAATAACTTCCTCATTATTCTTTGAAAGAAGTCTCATTCATTCAGCCCTGGATTAACCATTAGATGAATTAAGCATGTGCTCGGGGCATCAAAAGAGAGGGTGGGGCACCACAGGTTTCTTGCAGTTTTTGTGTATTAGATTATTATAAAGTGTTTAATTCAATTAACACAAAAGTTCAAATTAAAAATTTCTCTTTTGTATAGAGTTGATTCAAACATTTGAATGATTCAATCGTCCATTCAAATCCCATGGTAGAAAACTGGTCATTATGCAAGCATAAGTTTTGTTGGAAAAGATTTGTTTCAGTGAAGTAGTATATTATGAGAGAATTTTTTTTTCCAACATATATTATGTGTTTGAAATGAATATAACTTTCATTTCTTTAGGAATTCTGCAACATTTTTGAAAATCTTGTCAGTTAAGCAATGGAAGGGCTAAGAGAGTGTGTGTGTGTGTGGGGGGGTCAGTAATGGGACAATTTTATATCTGACAGAATGTGATAATTACAAGGACATTTATCAGGAACTAATTACTCAGCATCAATTTTACTAAGTAGCAAATCGAACAGCCTTGGATGGTGTAAACACATCAAGAAATGAGCGTTGTGTGGGAATGTCTTGGTAATTATCTCATTCTGTCGGATATAAAATTGTCCATTTACTGATATTCCGCAGTCAACATAAGGAACAGCATGATTGTGCCAATGATCATCAAATAAGGAAATGAGTAATATAAGAGTATATCTCGGAATTTTTGAGATGAGGTATTATTATTATTATTTCTATTGATATTCGGACCATCCTCATCTTTGTTGTTTTTCATACAGCGTTTCGGCCGTTGCACTCTACGGCCTTTGTCAGGTATCATCTGGTAGATTTGGGGAAGTAATGAACCGAACCCTTTATTTATCCGACGGGGGTATATTGACCGTACTTCCCTCTTAGCGTTAGTTGTATTGTTATTATGTCTCACACTAGGATCGAACCTAGAACCATCAGATTACTTGACAGTAATTTGTCTGATGCTGTAACCACTGCGCTATGCGTCCATGTGCAACGGCCGAAACGTTGTATGAAAAACAACCAAGATGAGGATGGTCCAAATATCAATAGAAATAATATAAGAGTG
Source organism: Thysanoteuthis rhombus (assembly GCA_963457665.1). NCBI lineage: Eukaryota > Metazoa > Mollusca > Cephalopoda > Oegopsida > Thysanoteuthidae > Thysanoteuthis > Thysanoteuthis major. The sequence goes on from OY735199.1 coordinate 20,161,323, forward strand.
TTTCTAACTCCTGCCTCACCATGGGTGTTGTTAGCTCAGTGGTAAGAGCTGAGGGAATAACATGATTTGATGATCGTCAAACAAGGATATGATTATTGGGATTGTGATGTACATTCTAAATTGGTAGTTACTATGTTCAGAATTTCAAAAGTACATATTATTCATAAGTGAAAACAAAGTTTGGAAGAAAAAATATCTAATTTGGAGTAAAATGAAATGCTAATATGAAAAAAAAATTTTCTCGTGTAATGTGTCACAAGTTTGAGATTGAAGATTTTAAAGCCTGTAACACAGAAATATTCTTCTTTTTTTGGGGTCTCATGAAATAATTCATTAAGAAGTGGAATTACACTACTATTCTGTTTGTTTGTATGTACGACCTTCACACTTACTGATTATTATTTATTCTCCTCATCTTTCATCATTTCTCTTCTCCATTCCCACTCATCCTTGCAATGTAATAAGTAGCAGTAGGAATGGAAGAGGGTGCTTAAGTTTGAATGGGAGCAAAAGAGACTTGATCTTCACAATAGCTGTCTCCCTCTCCATCCACCCTTGTAATTCAACGAATAAGGACAAGAATGGAAGAAGGAGCTTATGCTTGACTGGGGCCAAAATGGACTCAACCTTCTCTGTAACTCTCATTCATTCATTACTCCTCAATCACAAGTCTCAAGCCTAAAAAATAAGTTATAGTGGTCGTAGAAGATTGCAGGAATATAGACAAATAGCAAGAGTAACCAATAATAATAGTATCAGCTGTATTACTTTCATTTGCCTTTGTGTGTTATTATAGTCAATATAAATCCATTCTGTAGATTATAAATCACTTGACTCATAGATTTATGAACTGCTTGATACCACTTATAATTGACAGTAGAACTCTTCATTCCAGAGGTAATAAATCACTTTACTCTCAAAGTCATGGACTGCTTGATACCACTCATAATTGACTGCAGAACTGTATTGTGAATAGAATTGAAAAATGATAGAGCTCTTCTGAGAACAGGGTCCTTTTAGATATTTTAAGATTTATTCCATGATCAGAGGAAAGTAAATTTAATCAGTAGTTGTTTACCTTGATGATAAAATTCAATGTTTTTTTTATGAATTTAAAAGTTAAGATTATGTACATTATTTGCATGATTATATATGCAAGAGTAATGATGATCATTGACGGACCAATGAGGGGGCAGCCAACTCTAGGTGATTCCATCAGAGGGGGTCACACTATGGTGACTGCCCAAAAAATTTTCATAGTTTCTTGGAAATTCTTTTTTCTGATGAAACCTCTGTCTGTCTATGTTCTTTCATTCATTACTCAACCATTACAAGTCTGAAGCCTAAAAATTAAGTTATATTGGTAGCAGAAGATCACAGGAATTTGGACAAATAGCATCTCTAAAAGAACTCAATGGATTCTACTGAAAGTTTGTTGAAGGGTGGCAATAAGTCACTGAAGCAGTAACTAAATTAGGAGGCAGATCAATGCACCATTCTTTCCCTTATATTTTAGATATGTCCAACACATCTGCTTTTTGGTTGGTTCTGTTTATGTAAACATCAGCAAGAGGAAGCAGGAGGATGTGTGATATCATTAAAAGAACATCTATTCTGATTGATAGATCACGTATCATGTGTTTGCTTTCTTAATATTTTGCTTAATACCATTTGTTTTTAATAGGTAGAACTGTCTTAAAAAATATCAAAAAACATATCCTGAGTTGGTAGAGCAGCATATAAATATGGTTATCCAGATCCTGGGTAATGGTATTCAGTTAGTGTTGTCTTAATCAGCCTTTGGGATATTTCTACCTAAGTTCCATTGGGTCCAGGTCAAAAACATCTTTTGCGAGATAACTTTACTTGTTGAGCAATCAATGCTGTTAGCTTTGTTTGTGTATGGTATCATCCCTCACAAACTGAAACCATTCAATACCAAGGAGGGTATGCAGACATTAAATGTCAAAAGCATCAAATCTTCTGTTGTCCTTTTGGCTCATTGACCGGACTGACTGCCATATGAGAGGATAGACAGGGTAAGAGAGATGTATATGAGAAGCCTTGGTGATCTGACAGGATATTTCATGATCAACGACTGGCTTGAGGAGCACAAGTAGGTGAAGTTTTGAACAAACCCATCAGTTTCACTATCAAGTTGCATGGGAGAAGAGACTATGTTGTTCAAAGATATTGACATTAGCTTTGTCTTTGGACAATTGATTTTCATGCCTGCTTTAGTTGCTTCTTGCTAAGTGGTGTAAAGATTGAATGGATCTTCTCAACATTGGTAGCAAATGGTGATAAGCTTCTTCAAGATGTCTGGTTATGTTAAACATTTCAGAGAAAAAAAAATTCATTCACACAAACATTTCTTTTCTAGATTTAGACTTTAAAACCCAGTAATAAAAAAAGGCTTCATACTGTAGCACCCTCTAAACTTTTAGTTAGGAATTGAATACGAAACCCTTCTTTTAGTTAGATATCAAAAACATCACTTCCGACGACGACCCCTATGAAAACCCTGGACGCATATAGTCCAATGCTCATTGTCACCAACACTCCTAGCTGGTTACACTTTTGGCCCCGGCTACTCTTCCTCCCTCTTTCCTTCTCCCTAAGATCGTTATCATTTTGCCAACCTCTCAGCCAATTCAATCTTAACCATTTTTCCACTGTGACCTAACTCTGAACTAACTTTGCCCATTTCACTTCACTGATGTCGAGGCATCACACATATACATAGCTATACAGCTATGCCACCATGTCTTCACCACATGTATACACCTCTCACTCTCGTGATTGAAATGTTAATGCTTTTTACTATCCGATAGTCACAATAATCTTTCCTAAATTTGATTCCTTAACGAAACATACATGGAGAAAACTCTGTGTTTTCTGTCTTTCATGGTCTGTCCGTCGAGTGTCTATCAGCACCAGAAAATAGCCCCCAAGTTCACACTGACTTGGCAGTATGGCTCGCACACTGAACCCGGTTTCCATGTATCCCCTTGATACAATCCAAGCCAAGCAACATTTTCGATATCTAGCAAAAAGAAGGGTTTCGTATTTAATTCCTAACTAGAAGTATAGGGGGCGCTATGATACATTCAACAATTTCTTGTTCATCACCAAGAGAATTTATGGAAAGTTAACATAAAGAGATGTGTTTTTTTCTTTCATTGGTGTTTTTTAAAATTTTCTTTCATACAGTACACCTCATTAGATTTTGACGATTTGGCTGAGCTAACTTGAAACATTAGACTTTGTAATAAGAAGTCCTGAAATGAATCTTCTAAAGAGACTTTCTAGAAGTTTCTAGAATCATTATGTGAAATTCTGAGATGAGGGATCACTATTTCATTAATTATTTTCATCAGGATCCTTCTCATTGCTGTTTTGATTATTCCTTCAAATTCTCATGATAAGAATTTAAAGATTCTCCAGAGTGAAAGTGAGAAAAGTTTGTAATCATGGCACTGAGACTTGATGCATTCTTCTAAAAGAGACTAATTGACACAAATAGCCTTGAAAAATAAAAGAATCGACTTGATATATATTTTCAAGGGATGCATAAATAAATACGAATAGACTAAATTATAAAAGTACATGACCCAATAACCATGATTATCAGATACAGCATCATTGGTGCATAATCATAATTGCAAAGCAACAATTAAGTGATCTATGAACAATGCACAAAAATGGAAATGCTTGTATATACTTTCATTTTCATGATAACTTACTACTTTATACTACCATTCTGCTTGTTCCTTCTTTCCTTCCTGCATTCGAATATTATGCTTTAATTTTGATTAGATGGTTGGAACAGAAAGGAGAGAAAGGAAAGTTAGGTAGTTTGATAGGAAGATAGAGAAGGAGAATGGAAGAGAAAGGAAAACTAGGTTGTTCAATAGGAAAATAGGAAGGAAACAAGGAGAGAAGGGAGAGTTAGGTAGTTTATGGAGGGGATAGGAGAATTCTCGTTTATGAAACTAATCCATGTTTGTATAACATTTAGACGAAAACATGAATGAGCAATTGAGAATTAGAAAGAATAAGGGAAAGAATAAGAGAATAACAGAATAATGGATAATTTTAGTTATCAACATGCATGGAATTTCCATCGGTCCAGTTAGTTATCAATATCATCATTGTCATTTGCTTTGGATAGTAGTGCATATCTACAATATCAATGCCACTTAAAGAATTCTGTCTTCAGAATCTTCATTGCAGTGAAATATCCTAGGTGGCTCATTCCTTCAAACATTGGACTTTATTTTGTGAGACTTTGACTTTTCAGAATTTTGGTCAACCCAGGAAGCAAGTCATTATTTTGTGAGACTTTGACTTTTCAGAATTTTGGTCAACCCAAGAGGCAAGTCGTAATCAAGGATAGCAAATGAATCTAATTATAACCAGATGCAACAGAACAAACTGTTTCCATAAATGCTGATCAATATCTTCTTGTAATGTTAATTGACTATTGTGTTGTCTTTCAACAAATCTCTTTGCCCTTTCAAGTTCTTCCTTGTTTTGTTTCCATGCCTTTACAGATGTTAACTGCGACAAAGACAAACCAATCGGTAAGTGACAAGAGGGGCAATGTCAGTCAGTGTATGATGCATGCATTTCGCTAGGTCTCTGGATACATGTCTTTTTGGTTTTGCTTCCATCCAACAGCTGTCCCCCTTACTGATACACAAAACCACTGGGCTACAAGCCGATTCAGCTCTAAAGGCTCATCTTACTGCTGACATATACAGAAAAAAAGCATCTCAATAAGCAAACGACTGATCATCTAATTCATTTCTTCTTCTCTAGACAAATAACTCTTTTGCAAATAGATATAAAAAAAACAAATAAGCATACATATCCATGTGCTTCAGATAACAGACATACATATAAATGTATGTCAGGCAACATATATGTATGTATGTTTATTTGGAGTGTGCATATTTATAAGTGTGAGTATAAGCTTGTTGCCGTATGTTTGTGTATGCGTGTATATGCATTTTTTTTATAGATACATAATAGAGTTAAAGTTTATACATATAGATGTTTATTTAATCAGGCCAAACCTGGCATAACGCTTTTTTCTAGCTGGAAATAAAAAGAATGCTGGTTGACTATTTTCATTCAAAAAGTAGCCTTCAACTTTACTTAAACACTATTAGCTACAGTCAGTGGAAAAATTGGTGACTTAGACAGCCACAGAAAGATACCACATGTGTTTTTGAATATATATATGTATATATATGTATATATATATATATATATATATATATATATATATATATATATATATATATATATATATATATATATATATATATATGTGAAGTATGTGTATGTTAGTATTTGTGAATGGGTGCCTTTCATAATTGTATAAACTTGGGAACAAAAAGGGTTGGCGAGCCATACATTTCTTATAAAACTTAGATATAGATAAATCCAGTAGGTTTGGTTAGTCACTCAATAAAAACCATCGCATAACCAAAGTCTTTTGGTAGTATGTCATGTTGGGGGTCAATTAGAAAATTGGACAAATGGGTGATCTCTTGCATTTTTTTCAGCAGAAATAACTAAAAAAGTCTGAATTTTCAAAAAACAAGCAAGAATGCTATTGGACACAAATTAAGGGATCAATTTAGGATGAAGGTAGATTACAAATTGAACTGCCTCAAAAATATTCTAGGGAAGGATCTGAAAAAACAAAAAAAATTGGGGTTTTTTGCATAATAAGGAGTAGATATTTAAGTATTCAAATTTTCAGCTCTCTAGCTCCTTTGATGAGAGCCAACTTGAAAACTGAAGAAACCTCTGTTGACAGTTTTGGTTGACTGTTTCTAGAAAAAGCAACAAATCTAGTTTAACTTTTCAAAATAAAATATTGAAAATTTAAAAACTATCTATTTATCAATATATACTCTGAAAACCCTTATTTTATTAACTACTTATCTAGATAAGCCTGTTTACTCAACATAAACTTACATAGCATCCCCTGATTGAAATTTGGTCATCACCAATCAAGGATACTGGTTGAATAAAGAGACAAAAAAAAAAATTGAATTGAGAAAAATTGTTAAATTTTAATGAAACACAAAAGTACAGAAATATAAATTCTAATCATTGTTTTTTTTTCAACTTTTTCCCCTGGACATGTGAAAATAGAGCACAAAAATGAGATTTTACTTCAAATCTGTAAATCATAGAAATAAAATCAGCTACATTAAGATGAGTCTAAATCTTGCTACATTAAATCTATATCTATATTATAAACTACTAAAGTATGTGTGTATGTTTGTATACTTAAGATTTGAGGACTACTCAGCACAGAAGAAAAGCATAACTGAAATCAGCAGGTTTAAAATAATCTACAGCGTGTATTTTTAGGTAGAATTTGCAAAAAGAAATTAGCTAAATTCTAAGGGGTTCAAGTTCATGCTCACATGAAAAAAAAATCTATTGCTATAGAAATTAGTGAAAGCATTAATAAAGCAGTGTTCAGAATTGAAGTGATTACAATCAGCAGGCTAGGTTCAAAACCTGATGGAGAGAATTTTAACTTCTTTCCATTAAATCCTTTTTCTTCCGAATTCATCAAGCCTTCCAGAAATTTGTCAGTTTTGAGAAAGGAAATATTTAAAGGTTTTATTGGAAGGGGTTCTGTTTACAATACACATGTAATTAGGACCATTAATCTTTTGACCTGGTCCAGGGCCTCAAACCTCTCTTGCGGTGACATCAAAGCAGTGTCTACAACAATGTTGAAAAATGACACCTCAAACCTTTGGAGGTCACCAGTGAAGAGCTTGTCTGCAGCTTCAAATGCAAACTGCCTTTTAGTGTTTTTGAGCCTATTTCTCCTTCAGTTTTTGATCAATGTTCATGGTGTCTCAGAAGTCCTTGGCAGTTGACACTTCCTCAGCAAACCCAGTGTCTGTATTTGGAGAGGACGTTTTGGCAATCTCAATGAGCCTCGCGGCAATGTCAATCTATATTGTATTTGACTGGAGCAGCTTGTTTACCTGCTTTGTGAAGGTAAGAATTTCACACCATACAACAGAGCGAATCGAAAATGCTTATGAAGCCACTTCTTCCAGGGTTTGAGCCTCTTCTTGAGAGACTGGATCACTGAAACTCACTGCTTGCCTAACCTTCATGACAGCTTCTCTAACCTCTTTGACTTAGTTTTTAACAGCTATAACACTCTGTAGTCTGCTTTCCAATATAATATCACTCCTAGATTTCAGTGTCATGTTGAGTTTTCGGTAGAATTTTGAGCCATACTTAAGAAAAAAAGCAATCAAAACCTGAGATTAAAAGAAAAGCTTCAAACTTGTCTAAAATATTATTTTTATCATCAAAATCTTTGTGCTATAATTTAGAAGGAAAATTGGAAAAAAATCCAATATCACCTTCCTATGAGAAAATTCTATAGAATCAGAAATTTTTTTAAAAGATTAACAATGTGAAAAGTTGTCCATTTGTAAACAACATTAGAATGATGTAAATTTGTCATTCTAACATAATCCAAAATTTCTGTTAAGTAAAATGTTTTCATATAATAACAGTATCTTAATAATGTAATTGTATGGTCAAGTCAGTGATGCCACTTCGAGTGTTTGTTACTTCTAAGTCTATTTCACACATTGCAAAAATCTCAAAGAACAGCCAAGACAGGCCGGAACTTGTGATGCATGAAGCTTGAGGAGGGACGGCTATTGCAGTGGCCTGCATAAGGACATTTACTTACTTTGAAAATATAAAATATAAGGATTTAGAAGATAATATCCCTTGGTATCTAAACAAAAAATATATTTTAATCAGCTATCATTAAAACCTATTGGGAGGTATGTCAAAGGTATTCAAAAAAAATTCTATTCTATGACATATAGTCGGTGCCTTTAAGTCCCGTGACTCCTTTGTCCATCATTAAACCAATCTGAACTGTCAAATTAGATAGAAAAAAACTGAACAAACAAATAGTAAAAATAAAAATTAATTTTTTTTTCTAATGAAATAAGTGTCGACAGTATTTTTTTCTTTTTACATGTCCAGTGAAACGTTAAGGAAAGTTATACAAGTTTTTTTTTACACTTGCATTTCTTAACTTGAATTGAATTCTAAGTCTATTTTTCCAACATTTTTAGAATTAACTTCAACCTACCTGCAAGTGATACCTGGGCATCGTACATTTTTTTTTTCTTCTTTCTCTTCGCTGACCCCTGTTGCCTTTTTCGGGTCATTCTTCCAAAATCGTTGCAGCCGTCTGATCTTATAGCAGATGAGCTGAGATTGGAAACTGGTACGAACAGTTGGAATAGCCAAGGGGAATGGGAATAAGGTAAGAGGGATGGACATACTAAAATTCATTTTATTTCTTTAAGGGAGTAAAGCAGCAGAGACTGGGGATGTGATACCAAAAATGGACACCAAAATTCATCTGATTACTTTTAAAAATTATGTATATCCTGTGTTACCATGCTTATAAGCATCGGAGGGTGCCGATTGTAATTATGAATCATTATCTTTTTTTAAATTGTTAGGCTGGTTTGATTTATCCTCCGGGGCTCATGGCGTATGTGCCTAGTGGTTGCTCTGGGAAAAATTGAGTTTTAAGAGTGGGCACAATGTGGATCTGCCAGGAAGTTCCTGCTTCCCTCCTTGTATGAATTCATGAAATCTCTATAAAATATCATTTGCTTCCGAGTGTTGTTAGATTTTAGAGCTTATTTTTTCCTCAGGCAACATCAGGTGCCCCAGCTAGTAAAGAAATAAAGGCAGAGCTGTTTTAAGTTATGGTGTGAGTATTTTATTTTTCATTGTGTGAAATATACTGGTAAACTAGTATAGCAACTGTGGAAAAAGGACAGAATTATTTACGTATGGATAAATTATATAAATATAATCCAGTTTAAATGTATTCATTGCAAAAAAGATAAATAAATAAAGGAAAAAAAAAAAAATCTTGCACAAAATTCAACTTTCTACTATTCTTCATATTTTTTTAGTATTTTTTCAACAATCAAACAACAGAATTGGGTAAAAAATGAATTTTTTTTCAAATGCAAGAAAAACATCCACATTAGATTGCGCCCCCCCCCTTCTTCAATGGAGGATTCGCTGAAAAGCTTTGTGAATAGCAGTTCAACTACTGTATTCCAACTAACATTATGTAATGTCTGCTACTCCTAGGTTGGGAACAACTGCAAAAGATGAGCGATGACCCCCCTCTAGGCCCCCAAATCTCCAGCTATGCCCCAGAACTAAATGTTGGATATTCATTGAGAACTAAAATCAATATCTTGTAAAAATAGTTGTGTCTAAAATTCAATCCAAATATCAATTTACATGAACACTTTAGATCGTTTATTTTTTTTACCTGACAATGAAGTCGGGAAATAATAGAAAACTTAGAAAATAATCTTGCTACCCAAGGCTTTCCATTCCTCTCAATAGAAAAAATGAAAATCAAGCATTTATAAAACATTCCTAATTTTCTGTTTTGCTCTATAGTTTTTGTATTTTACAGTTTGATTCTTTTTCATTATTTCTAAAACAGTCAGATAAAAATTGCACCTCACAAAAATATTCAACTCCTAACAATTTTCCACCACCAACATATGTATATATTTTTGCGAGTGACTGGTAAATAGCAAAAATGTTAATTGCTGTCTTTCAGCACTGAATGCGTTAAGTAAGGATTTAAATCTAAATTTTCAAATAGATAAGTTAAAATTGATTTATCATAGATTTATCACATTTATTACAGAACTAGAAAGATTTTTTTCTAATGTGATAATTACCAAAACACATTTTTGGCAATCAGTTCAAGAATCAAGTAACTAATTTCATTTGAAAAATACATCAGTTGCTCAAATCTTCCAAATTAAGCCATTTGCTTAAACTTATCCCCAGAAATATAGGATTTTTCAAAAAAAATTCATGCCTTTATCCAATGTTAGACAACTTTATAGTTATTGATCCCATATGATATAGTACTGGTTATTTGATACTTACATAAATCGGTAGGTGAATATGTAGTTTTATTCTGTTTTACACGTGCATAGCAGAAACCATCATATTTGGCAGCATATGATACCCTCCATCCCCTACCAAAGGTAAACATAATCTTCACAGTCCAGTCCCAGAGAAACTCAGGGAAATGAGTCTTCTTAATATTCCTTGCTGAAATTAAGGATGAGAAGATCTTATATGGCATCAAATGTTAATTGTAATGGAGCCTCATCAATTTAAAGGAAAATATCTTGTCTCTTATAAACATCTGCCTTCTGCGCATGCAGATAGATACTAAGCTATGAGAATATTTTTGATTATATAAACTTATCAAAATGTTTAAATGTCAAAAGTATAAAATGGGGGTCATGTTTGCAAAACAGATTAAATCCAAAGTAGTTTATGAGAAGAAAATATACTTGTAAGTGTATTGTTGGACAGAGAGTAGAGCTTATATTCAGCATGTCAAAGTTGAAGACAATTTGAGAGAGAGAGAGAGAGAGAGAGAGAGAGAGAGAGAGAGAGAGAGAGAGAGAGAGAGAGAGAGAGAGAGAGAGAGAGAGAGAGAGAGAGAGAGAGAGAGAGAGAGAGAGAAAGAGAGAGAGAGAGGAAAACCCTGGAATGAAGAGTATGCATAAGTTTCAAATTTTTTTTATTGTAGAAGAAAAAAAAGCACTAATAAAGTTAGAGACATAATTCAATCTGCAATTAACCTTTAGCATTATGCATTCTTTTTCAAGGGCACCAAGATTTTGTGCATTAGTGCAGTAATTTTGAAAGCCTGTAACTTGTGCATCTCTTCATGTAAAACTGAAATTGACATGATGGCACAATCACAATATTCAAAATCACTTTCCTTTGGTGATGAGGTCACCTGCAGTGGAAAGTACAAAAGACTGAATAGATTTTGCCTATTTTCATAGAACTTTTCAAACAGAGTTAAAAATTGAAATATTTGAGAGGAAAAGTTTGATATCAATTCAGTGTACTTTTAGGAGATTGATACATGTTGCATGAATGATGAATAATTCTCTGAATTTTGATATAGGTTTATATTGATCTCAAAAGACAGAAGAGTATTAAGCCAAACTTTGAACTTGACAGTGAATTGTAAAAAAAACAAAAAATAATCCATGAGGACTTGTATACTTTTTGATCACTTTCTCCTGTTACACCAGTTGATGTCGGTTGTTTTAATTCATTTATTTTATCCAAAAAAAAAAGGCTAAATGTGTTGGAGGATTGTAAACTGTAAAGATCCACACGTCCTTGCTCGCTCAATATCGAAAATGGCGCACAAAAGTTGTGCACCATTTTCAACATTGAGTGGGTGAGTGTGTGAAGATTCATGAAAGTAAAACAGAAGTTGTTACATGAATCATATTGTTGTTGCTTTGAATAAATCAAATTCTTTATATCTGTCGAAAGAATTAATTAATAATAAATATTGTTTAGTCAATGACACCTGGTGCAACAGAAACAAAGAGATTTTTTGAGACATGGAAAAACAGTCTGAACAACTCTTGGAATGACAATGACTGACATGAAAATTAGAGAAGGTATCCTTACAGAAAAAATCTATTGTACTTCATGGTTTTACATTTACAGCCTTAAAATATCTGAAAGCAAAAAACCATCCATAGAAATGTGAACAACACTCAAAAAGTTGCAATGAATTAAGAAACAAACTCGCCAGTACTTTTGACATTTGTTTCATTTTTTATACAATTGTTCCAAAGATTTTTTCATCAACCACACAGGCCAGAAAATAACATTCATGACAGTTTCTATATTAGAAAAATCATTTCAAACAGGAGTTTTGAATCAGGACTTGAAAATTAATTATCATAGAGAAATTAATGTTAATTCTGCTTTCAAAATTTTCTGATTCACTTTTAGTAGGAACAAATAAATGAAAACCTTTTTTTTCAGCAAAACAATTGATATGTCCTTCCATTTATTTACCCGTGTGATCCTTACCCTTTCTATGTTCATCCTGAAACCAATGTTGTTTGCTTGATGGAATGAATCCCTGTTTTGCATTATGGTAAACGTTTGCTTCAACTCAGCTGAGTGTGATTTTTTTTTGATGGGTAAAATTGTCTGACTTTAAATGTACCAATCCAACTTTACATGTCATTTGTAAAGCTCATGTGCCTTACCTGTGAAAACCATGAGCGTCTCAAGTCAACATTTTGTCTGTATAACCAGGCAGATTTGTTCATTTTGCATGGCTTCCATAAGCTTTTTAGTGTCAATTTCCTACAGAGGGAATAATCAAAGGATTAGTGATCTTCCCCCTAAAATTAGAAGCAAGTGGTTCACTTGCCGTAGACATTTGTAGAAATAAGCAAGTACATTTGGTGGTAGTTGTCGCTTGCTTAGCAAAGTAGGTAGAAACAAAGCTATAGGATCGCATGCTTATCTTAGATCAGACCCTGTTTAGAACCTGAAATTTATTTACTTATCATTGTATAGGATATGCTGTTTCATGTTTAAAATTATTATTGTCAAAAATCTTGTCTTATAGACCTTGTTCAATTATATATGGAATTTATTTTTTAATCCATATTCATGTTGGTCTGTGAATATCTGGTTTTGTCTACACTGAGCCGAGATGACCACAAATCAGGTATATTGTTTCATATATCCATTAATGCCAAAAAAAAAAATGAGTAAAATCAATTCTTATATTATCTGATAGCTTTATCATACTTTGAGCTGATGAAATCACAACTCAGGTATATTGTTTCTTATATCTGTGAATGCCAAAAAAATGAGTGAAAGCAATTTCTATATCATTTATTTTTATAAGATATCCAATACCTTTATTGTACACAGCCTAATTATAACAAAGCTTCTCATGAATATAGATTTATTGTATCTTTTGCATATCAACAATAATCCATATTCAATCCTGGGAGAAAGAAAATACTTTCATGTCACTTATTGCCTTTCATATTTTATTCTTCTCTTAAGACATTTTCTGGTCAGTAATCTTCAACACAAAAGCTTGTTGGTATATTTTTAATCATCTACAATTCTAGAATAATTGTAATTGTGGTGTTCATTACATATTTTTTTTTCTCTTAATGTACATATTGAAGTATCAAAAAAAGTCTCTCTCTGAATTTTTCAATACCTCAGAAAGTAAATATCAATTGACAAGATCCAAGATGAAAGCAAATTTTTTTCAAAATGTTTCTGTCTACCAGAAAAGGATTAAGATTATCTTCTGCTTTTTAAAAATTTGCTTTATGCCACTTTGCTTTTACAAAAGACCCTCATTGTTACAGGTTTACCCTCCAATCTGAAAGAGTATTAGCAAAAAACAATTGCCATTCATTTGCATGGAAAAAGTTTTTAGCATTTCCAGACCTAAAAAATAACCTTCTTCTATGTTAGTCTGCTTAGATGTTGAAGGTCATCTGCTGCAGCTAATATGGAAGGCTTGAAATATAATGATATATTTGATTGCTTAGCCTCACATATATTTCTGTCATAAATCCTTCATAAGCACTCAAAACATCCTGCAAACTTACCCCAAACCTATGAACATTTTCATAATTGAAATCATGATTTTCTACAATCATTGCAGTACTGTCAATCATAGTAAAAATTTCCTGCAAGGTTATGATTTGGTGTGGAAATGCTAAAAAAAATTTCTCATGTAAATTAATGGAAACTGCTTCTTAGTTTTACTCCATTTAGGCTTGTAAAAGGATTCACAAGAACAATCTACTTTTGGATGATGGTGAAAACCTGTAAAACAAGTTTTACAGCTGTTTGTAAGAGTTACCATTTATTCATCCATCTCTGTCTTCTGCTGCTTACATAAAAAGAGGATAAAATCAGCAACACATCTGAAATTGTGATGGCAAAAAATGTCAAAGGAAATTTTATTGTTGTTTTGAAGTTTGGTGTGTGAAGTCGTTTGTTATTAGTTTTTTTATGATACTGTTAATAAAATTCTGATGGTTTCAAATGTACTTCTCTTACCATGTTATTGCCTTACAGTAAATAGTAACATTTCAACATTTGCCTATTTATTCATTTTTTTGAGATTTTGGTTTCAAGTCATTGATCCAATGGGTTGTTGTATTTATATCATTAACAAATGTTTTGTTATGCAAAAGCAAATTTACTTCATTCTCTGATACACAGGGTGCACTCAAAATTTTGAAAACACTTCAAGTTTACAGAAAAATTACTTTTCAGATGCCAAGTATTTTCCTTAGGCATTTTATACCAAACAGAAAATATCAATGCTGGATACATAAGTCAGATTGTGAACTTCTTCATTTATTTAAGAGCAAAACCTTTTTTTAGATTACAAAAAGTCATTTAAGCCAATAAAAAAAACCCAATGTTTTCATTTTTATGTTTCTTTTTTAGTTTGTTGAATGGTAATTTCTTGGATAGTACAGAATTTCATCATAGTTTGCTTTTTATCTGATTTGCAAACAATTCTGGATACAGCCCAACCAGTCAATAAAAAAAGGCTGTGAAAAAGAAATTTTGGAGAACACAAAAATGATAAAGTGGATAAAAGTGTATACATTCATTTTATCATATATTCAATGTAATTTATTGTATTGTGTTATTCAGATTTACTTAATGAAAGAAGTGATTATAACCTTTTTTCTTTTCATGATTAAGTAATAAATTGCTTAGAATTTTCTGCATCTTCTTCTAAGAAGTTAGAGCACAAGTCAATGTATTTTTCATTTCAAATGAAATCTATGAATGGCGGATGAAATGGTTTGGCCATGCGGCAAGGTTCTCGCTTACTAGGGTTGCATTCCAAGTACGGTGATGGATACCTAATGGAAAACAAAAAACCAACTGGCAATGCACTACCTGAGAAGACGTGCAACAGGTGAACAAGAGCTAGAATGACGTTAGGTAGCTGATTGCTGACCAATCCAAGGGGAGAGCATTGATTGCTTCAAATGTCAGACGATGTTAGAATATTGATTGATTGATTGGTAGTTCCAAGTTCCATGTCTTCCTTGCCAGAAATTGTAGAAGACAACAAATGACTAAATCAGGGGTCAGCAACCTTTTTGCCTCTGCGGGCCAAATGAGGGGACAGCAGGCCAGATAAATGTCATTGAATAATTTGGATCAAGATCATTATCATATTTTTTTGGTACATATTGAAGTGCAGCTTCTGGCATTTAGTTAAGATCAAAGTAGTATCAGTTCTTCTTATGTCAATGAATCAGAAAATTTGTTCTTGGATTTTGATTCAATTTGAATTTTTTTTCAAGTTGACAGAAGCAAAAATCCTCATGAAGTTTATTCATTGCCTTTATAATGTCAAAATCTCACTATTAATTATGAACATTCAAAGAGACAAATCAAACGGGACATAGATAAAGTTTATAACAACTTCTGTTTTTAAAAATTTTTACAATGTAACTTGGTTCGGTGAAACAAAAGTATATTCATTCAAAAAGCATCAAACAATATCACATGATGCTAAATAGTTTCTTGTTAATATGCACCAACAGCTAACATCTATAAATTTGAATTATGAAATCCAGAAAAAGATTAGGTGGCATATTCTTTTTCTCTCTAACTAGAAACTCGATTCTTCTTATTACAAAACCCCAAAGCTTAACATATGGTAATGATCCATTTAAATACATCTAGTTATATTTTGCCTCAAATCAATGAATAATGCATGCTAGAAAATCATTTATGGTTATCCAAGGATGCCAATTAGTAATCAAAGAACTCAATTTAGTCACATTTGTTTCAATCAAGGCATCATTTGAATCTATCAAAAAGGCACAAAGAATCTTTGAAAGATAAAACGTATGATCATGATGCAATAAATGGTGATCAAGCAAGTATAATAAAAAAAAGTAAAAATAGCTAATTCTAATGCAAACAGTCGATGAATCAATGGGAAATTTCAGGCTGTTTGTTCGTTGAAAGCTTGTTAATGATGGGTGTCAGAGTTGTTGATGCCAAGAGCAAGACATTTTCCAGATGGGCATCAGTCAATCTTGTTCCCAAATGATTCATAATGGGCTGCATTTTTGGAAATAACTGCTCACATTGATAAATGCTGCCAAACAATGATACCATCTTTTTGGCATGGTAACATTAGGTTAGGATACTTTCCACTGTGTTGAATATAGTTTCTATAAAAGTCAAGACACATTTTCAGAATTAAATTTTATTTTCAATAAGTCATCATACTGCATCTCAATCAATACCACGATTTCTGGTGCAGTGTCCACTTCCACATCAAATGGAGTTGCAAACAGCTTGAACTCATCTGCATGCAAGCAAAAATCAGCAAAATGAAATGAGAACTCTCTTCTCAGTTCTTGGACCACATTCACAAAAATTTCTGGATCGTGTTCTTTACATTTTTTTAAATGTGTGAAAATGAGCAAAATTTAATTTTGGAAGCTGGCAATCCGACAATTGCAGCTCTCTTTCAAAGGACACAAATATAACCATACATCTCATGTACTAGATGATTTTTGCTTTAAGTTGAGAGATATAGTCATGATATTCACAAGGAATACTATGGTTGCAAGTCAATCAGGATCCTAAAAATGTAGAGCATTCTCATTTTTGCCTCTTCTTCATACAATGCAAATTCCTTTTCCAACATTGATTCTCAGCTAATGCATAAATGAGCCCAGTTCCCATATTCTGCCTTCTTATCCAGGAAAAACTGCTGGAATTGGCAGTGATTCAATCCATGAAATAGGATCCAATTCACTGCTTTCACAACAATGTCCATAACATGCTTTAATTCCAAAGACGTGGCACGTAATGCCTCCTGATGGATAATACTATGAATTTTATAAGTTTTTGGAACAATGCAATCATGCTTTTTTTCGGTCCTACCATTGTTGAACCCCCATCAGTTGTGATGCCAATTAGCTTTGAAGTATCTAATTTCTGATATCATTTTCAATAAAGCTTCAGAAATGTCTGCTCAAGTAACCATATCCTTCATGGAAATTAACTGAACAAACTCTTTATAAATTTGGAAAGTTGAACTCATTCACATGAACTAGTTGATTGTCTCTCAAGTTTGTGTTCTCATCAAGCGCAATAAAAAATAAAATTGCAAATTGTTACTGGCAGCCATTAAACAACTTTTGACATCTGCTGATATTTCTTAAACTCCTTCTTGCAAACAAGCTTATGGATGCAAATGAAGATTTCTTTTCAGGACAAACAATATCCACCACTGTCATTCTTTGACAAACTCTCTATCTACAATTTGTTTTGAAACTTTGTATCAAGCAAAAGTTGATCCTTCATTTTCACCGATTTTTGGTGAAAAAAATTGTTTGTTTTTCTTAAACTAGTCTTCAGTGGCTCCACTTTCTTTTTCACATCAACGTTTTCTAGGCAGACGACACTGACTAGTTTCCCAGTATGCTCGGTGAAGGAATAATCCAGCATGCAAGTGTCTTGAATTTCAATACTGAGCGTCTACTTTCCTCCATTTTACATTCATTTCCATTGAAATATTTTTCTTCAATATAATTTCAAAATTCCAATAATTCAAAAAGTACTTTATCACATTTATGTGTTTTCTTCACTTGTCACGTGACCAGCATAAACTTTCGGTCCAGCTTTTTAACCACCAAATCTAAGGAGGCATTACCCCATGGTGAACCTAGGAAAAGAGTGATGACTCCAGGATATTTTTTGCAAATCACTTGCCTAGCAACTGTAGTTGAGCATGAAAGAAGAGACAATATATATAGCATGGATTTCTTGTTAAAGTATATTGATGATGTTTCTGCTAAAAAATTCCAATAACCTTAACTGAAAACATGTTACAAATACAGTCGATACAATCAGTCTCTGATCGGACAGATAGGTTTGGAACAAAATGGAATAAAATAGAACCTGGCGTCAGTGTAATATGATCCATGAAAGCATCTTTCATTTGATCAGACTTTTAAGGTCAGTTGTTAGACATATCCATCAAATAAGGTCACAGTTTATCATTATGGAAACATTTCGATTTGGAACAAAATGGAACCAGGCATCAGTGTAACATGATCCATCAATGTAGTCAGATCCCAGAGTATGGAAAATCTTTCCTCGGCCAAATACCAATACTTGCTTACAGGCCGTTCAAATCAAGGAGGTTACTGACCATTGGACTAAATGAATGCGAGAATGCTGGGAATATGATTAAAAGTGGTGAGTAGACATAAATAAATGAAAAGCCTCCGTTAGAATCAAGGTCATAAGTGTGGGACAACCAGAGAAGTTTAAATTTACAATAGTAATAATGATTTTCAAAACCTTTACTCTACGGCAAGACACCTTACTTGCCAAGTCAGTGACGCTACACATTCATCAAGAGAAAGAGGAACTTATGTCAAATCCAACCTAATAACTTTCCCTCTTCCGCCAAGCAGTAATTTAACCTTGAACATTCTGTAGATTATTCTGTTTGCCAAGCAAAAGTTTGTCTTGCCACTGCTGGCAACTCTGATCATCAAATAATAGTATGGTTTAGTTTTGTGGTTGTGTTGTCATGCTGATTTTAGTTATACACGAACAGACGCACAAACTTACAGGCTTTCATAATTACAAAGTGTTCGAAATCTTGGCAGCCTTAAAAAAGAATACAGAGTGCTAAAGGTTAGTATCTGGATTGATCAAAGAATACAAGAATCAATTTAGTTACAAAATGACAAAAAGTTTTTTAAGAGCCAATAGTCATTTATGGAGCTGAAACATGGAACCTAACCAAAAGACAAACCTGCAGATTGAGAACCTTGCAACATGCCCATGAAAGAATTATGCTCAACCTCACATGGAGAGACCACAAGACAGCACAATACATCTGGAAAAAGACAGGAGTCAGGGACATCATAGAATCCATTAAAAATCTCAAATAGTAATGGGCTGGCCATGTCACAAGAATGGCAGACAGCCAATGGACATCGCAACTCATGACACAAATCCCCAGAGATGACATGCGCAACCGAGGCTGGCAGAATACAAGATGGAGAGACAAACTGGACAAATTCAGAAAGTACTGGGTCTGTGACGCCCATGATAGAGAAGTGTGGCGAATCCTGGGGTAAGGTCTATATTCAACAATGGACATTAAAAGACTGATGATGATGATGATGAATTATTTTAGGTGAATTACATTTTTCTGCTGATATACGTATGTAAAACTGGAAAGCACTCTCTGTAATTGCACATAGATCCATCCAAAAATTGAATCACTTCTTCTATAGGCCAATTGCCTGTGCTTCTGCACTCGATAAGTTTTGAGATATTGTGTGGACAGACATTAACTTTTGGTAATATTATGTGGTGTGGACATATAACTACAATAGAAGGGAGGTAATTTAGCATTTAATCACTTCTTTCCTAGCTCATTGCCAATCTATCAATAAAGTTTAATGAAAATTTATAGAGGACTTTTGGAGTTATCGTATGGACAGTGATGAGCATATACATACATATCTATAAATGTATGGGGAAAAAATATGGAAAAATATCTCTCAATCAAAAAAAAATTCCTGAATATGCTCCAAAATCAGTTCTTCTTTAGCCCATTGGCTACCCTTTCACAAAATTTGATGGAAATTTATTGAGTACTTTGGTTGTATCAAGTGAGCAGACACACAGAATGACAGAAAGACTGAATGATGGAAAGATTTGACCAAATACATATATTGCTCCGACTTTGTTGGAAGAGGTAAACAAGAAAAACAAACATGGATGATTCTACAAACTTATACGATACAATAAATACACATTACTGATTTGCCTAAATTTATCTCATTTTATCAGCATAGCTTATCAATAACATTAAAAGCCTCAGCATATGGTAAAAACTATCTGAATGTTGCATATCTGTAGCCTAAAGTTTCAAAACTCAAATTGTTTATTGCTTTGAAGAAAATCTCCAAGTGGAGACATCCATGGTTCACTGGTTTCTGAGACTTGTTGTGTGTTATCAATTGAATCTAAAGATCCATCTCAATACACAAATGTCACATAGTCACTCTTGGATTCTACTTGAGACCCAGTGCAATATCTTGCTTTCCCATATGGTATTTGCGGCTCATTGAATCTTTCAAGCATTTAGCAGAAGTGAAAATGTTACATTAAATATGCAACACTGCACATTCCTTGGAGCCTCTCTTTCATTTACAATATGCTGAACATTATTATCATTTGATCATTCCATGATTTCAAGATTTAGATGAAACATTGTCAACTGTTCCTGATATTTGACTAGTATTTTGTACATCTTAACTTTAGCAGCTTTTCATCATTTCATTTTGAATCTGAAATTAAGCTGGTTTACAATCCTTCTTCAGATGAAAAATAAATCAAAATAATAAGTCTACTATTACAACTAGTGTATCTCTCGGAGCTTCTTCTTTACCTCTAAATTATGTTGTTAACTCACTGCGTTTATCTGAGATGGAGAGCAACTGCAGTTGAGATCAAGAAACGCTACTAAAAAATTAATAACCTAAAAATTGATTTTTTCTAATGACTAAAAATGAATCAACTTGACCTGTTATAGAAATCAAGGTACTTGCGCCATTAGTAAGTGTTCAAACCCGGATAAAAAGACCGGATTTCTTACACTGACGTTGAAGGCAAACAGTCCCTCCCAACTTGTAAGATTGGTGCAATACAATTTCCCAAATCTGTATTTTCCCCATTAGGCCCAAACTATGATTAGCAAATATTAAGATGAAGCAATTTTCACAGATGGTATCTGATCAATTCATTGATAGGACAATCTGTCACCAACTCTGAGAAATATTCAAAATTAAAAACTAAAAGTAAGTTTGAAACACATTAAATATCAAGATATTCAAATTTGACATTATGATTGACTCCATTTAAGACAAGACTGGCTGCTTCAGGGCCACTCTGACAGAAACTTATAAGATTTTGAATACTTTAATTTTTGTAAAGATAATTTCCCTTTAACTGGAAAAAATCTTTATATATGGACATGGAAGGGGATTCAGTATCTAGATATATATTCCTTAATAAATGGCATAAAAAATCTGGATAATCTTAAATATAATCTGAGACAATTTAGTTATTAACTGAAAACTAGCATTCATGGCTTTCATTTACTAATTCCCTCTTTATTTCCTCTTTCTCTCACTTCTTTCTCTTTCTTCCTCTCTTTCTTTTTTCTCCTTTTCTTTCTTTTTTTCTTTCTTTCATTGATTGTTGACATAGGAATATGATCTGTCTCTCTCTCTCCTTCCCTTTCTATCCATCATTTTGAACCTTTCACCTTTTAGTCTCGACCGCAAGTCTGAAATTGTCATTGTTGTTAGGTGGGGAAAATAAAGTCGAAACTCAGTAGGAGTTTGATGAAATCAACTTTTTGTTCTGAATCATATTTTTCTATCTCATTTGTAAAAAATCATTAGTCCAATAAGTATTGTCCAAACTAACAAATATAAACTAATTATAGCAGACACATTGTACCATTGACTATCTCATAAAACTCCTATTATCATTCTTGTTTGTATGTATGACCATTACACTTTGGAGTGAGGGTACCGCTTTAGAATCCTCGCCCAACAACGCACCTCTCCTTTACCTCTTCCTGACCACAACATGCCACCTGTGTGGCTAGCATTGTTTTCTTGCACACACACCCACTGCTTGTGCTGACATATCACAATAGCCCAGTGCACATACCACGCAGCATGAAGGACAAATGCTACAGATCTTCTCCCTCCACACCAACCCTTGAAATGAAATGAACACGGGTAAGAATGAAAGAGGGATAAGCAAGGGATTCTGACCCTTGTTCAAGGCTTAAAAGGCTTGAATGGGGGCAAGAAAGGATGCAACCTTCACTGGAACAGTCATTCATTCATTACTCTCCCTTCACAAGTCTGTAGCATAAAAATGAAACAAAAGTAATCAACAATGATATAAGTAACTGATATATTAGTTTCATCTGCCTTTGCACATCATGTTATTACAGCTGATATATGTACATTCTATAGATAATAAATGACAAAATTGTATTCTTTAATTACAGGAAAATATGTGAGAATAATGATTAATAATCACTGCTACCCAAAACAAATCAGTTCATTAACTGTTGCTGGGTTTAAGTTATTCATGTGTTCTGAAATTCATATTTATCTACCTATCTTTCTTGACTTGCCCCAGCTCTAACTGAAATTTTGTACACACACCCCCCTCAATGAATGAGGGAAAACTCTTTTTGTTTTATTATGGGGTTCATTTTAAAATGAAAGTTAATGCCAATTAGGTCCCTCACTTTCTTTCCAGCAGTATTCATATGCATTTTTTTCTTCATAAGATTTGTACTTTTTAGCAATCACAGCCCAAAAAGGCAAGAAAAGTAACTTATTCATTGATCACTCCTTTTTTTTCAATTTTCAAATTGATCATACTATCAAGTGACTAACCAGACCAGTTTTTATTTTTTATGAATCATATATTCATGATTCAAATCATACTGATAGTATTTTCATCAAGGTAACTTTATTTTACCATTCTCACTACTTAATTGTGAGGTAAAAAGTAGCATGCAATGGTAGAGGTAATTAATTATTTTGATTGGAATGTTAGTATGTAAGTTGTCAACACCCATGGGTCTGGTTAGTTCATATGATATAAACTGAAAGTAATGAAAATTTATTTTATTAATCTACACTCCAAATAATTTAGTTTGATTCTGATGTGGGACCTGAAAGGTGATCATGATTCACTAGTTGAACCTTCTTCAGACTTTTCACCTTAAAGGTTAACTTTTCCAAAGCATTGTACAATATCTGTCCAGAAAGTAGCCAGTCATTTTAAATATCTTAAGAACCAATTTGCATGACCTTAATTCAACTTGGTATCCAATTACAGGGGATATTACTGTGCATGCTTGAACACACATTCTTCCAGGTGTCATTGCCCTAGACAGACAATATTTTTGTTAATATCAAATGATTGGATATTATCCAGACATACTTTGTATATACGAAATGGTAGGTTCAGATTTTAGTTAATCAGTTTTGATTTAGACTATGGAAAAATCTTCTCCTGTTTAACCTTGAGAAATTAGTATATTCATATACTCATAAAGTCCTTTAGAGAACAGTTGTGATCTCTTGTTATGTGAGGATTTTATCAATTTCCTCCTGTCATAAGCTGTTCATGGAACAATTGACAAAAAACAGTAACTCTGATATAGAGCAAAGACATCTCCACAACTAGAATGTCCTGTTTCTCAGAAACTCTAAAGTTATCCATAGTTACCATGCTCCTTATTCTTAAACCTAAAATAGTAGCAGCAATTTCAGGTCCACTGCTCAACAAAAATCTATCCCAACTACTCACCTTAATGATAGTATGGTCATGTTGGTTTTGGGGAGAGGTAGTGTCTATTCTAGCCCACGTATTGTAACTATTTTCTGGTGTTCTCATTCTGAATTCAGAGCTGTCCTTCTCCCAGACTGGTTTCCTTCTAAGGCTAAAGGGCTGCGATTTCACCGATAACGAGGGAAGATGTGCATTCATGCCTCACTGAAGGGCATCAATGTAAAGCGAACATAAACAGTGCTTCAGGTCAACTATCACATCACTTGCACATCCTTATCTGAAACATACCAAACATTCAAGTTGCTTATGGCAAAAATATTTATATTATCAGATGAACTTATCAGCAATGCATATAATATCACTAAATTTATGTTTTTTAGTTGGATTCTATTGCAGCCAGTGTTGCCAATTTAGCACTTTTGGGGCTAGATTTAGTGCATTTCTTGCTTTGGCAGTGCAAAAATCACTAAATTGTTTTTAACCACTTTAACATCTTTTTGATGTGTTTTTGGCTATTTTCTAAAATTTAGCACCTTTTAGCTTTTTTTGGTAGTTAAACTAGACACAGAAATATTTTTTTTCAGTTGGCAACACTGATTTTGGTGATCAAACAGTTTTCCTTCTGTTTCTGCTTTACTTTATCAATTAGAAGACATTGCCCCAGTCACAATGCAGCAAGATATTCCATATAAAGTGCTCTTTGATTTGCTGTCCTTTTGAGTGGTGGTCAATGGCAGAATAGAGAGAAAGTGTTCACACTACTTTGAAGTCAGGTCAATAAATCAATTCCTATTCTGCATACCGTTGGTCTCCATGACAATAAAAACTCATAGACAACATCAATAGAAAAGGAAAAGGCGAACAAGAAAGAAATTATAATCATTTAAAGATCTCCATGTTATTGGTATGTATAAGGTTGCATGTATGTAGTAACAAACTGGATTTGTATCTATAAAATAATAGATGCTCATGAAAAGAGTGATGTCCAACAATGCAGACAAAAAGTTATTCCCCTTGAATGATTTAGAAAAAATATTCTTGAGGCAGAACATACAGAAAAATAATCCCTTATGAAAGGGTTATACTTCTTGTTTGCCCTCTGTCTTTATATACTTTTTACTTCCATTCAGCCATTTATAGGTTTCAAAATATACTTAAGCTAATGGTTTTATACACGGAAGATGTAAACAGAAATTTCATGTTTGTTTTAAAGTTAAAATAAAAAATCTTCTTGGCATAGAGCTCTTATTTACTAAAACTTTAGCTTAAGTAGATTTTGGAAGCTTCAAACAGCTGAAGGGAAGAAAAAGTAAATAAGGGCAAAGGGGAATAAAAAGTATAACACTCTCATAAGGGATTATTTTCATCTAAGTCCGGCCTCAAAAGTTTTTAAAAAAAATTATTCATGGGAAATAATTTTTTTGTCTTCATCATTGGACCCCACTCTTGTATGAATACGAAATAATCTTTACTATTATTCTGCTTGTTTGTACCCTCCAGCCTTCTTCTGAGAATATTACTGAATACAAGCACATAAAGAAGGCCTGAGAGTAAAATGGCCAAAACATTGTGATTATAACAACCAAAGATGTG
Organism: Thysanoteuthis rhombus; assembly: GCA_963457665.1. Taxonomy (NCBI): domain Eukaryota; kingdom Metazoa; phylum Mollusca; class Cephalopoda; order Oegopsida; family Thysanoteuthidae; genus Thysanoteuthis; species Thysanoteuthis major. Next base: position 20,186,295 of record OY735199.1, read on the forward strand.
GACACTAGTTTGAATAATCAATGCATAATAATTCTGTAGATTTACATGTAATTCAAGTAAATAATGTCAACAAAAGTCAAGTATTTTCAGAAAGAGATCATACAAATATCAATACAGGCATTCTTTAATCTGACGCCATTTGTTATAGCACAAATCCTGATACAAGGTGCCAGGGTTGATGGACCCTAAGATTTTTTAGCTATATTATTGCCAACTTGTCAAGAATTTCATTTTTGAACCATAATCACAGTTCTCCGGGCTGAACAATATTTGAAACTCATTTGATGATAGAGGTAGCACATCTCTCATCCAACACTACAAAGAAATATGTTTGACTTACGCCGACAAACCAACTGTCAAAATGTAATGAATTAGATAAAAACGTAATGTGAGGTCCCAAGGGGAGTACTTTGAAAGGGATTACAGTGTCATTGCCCTAGGCAGGCTATATCTATGTAGATATTAAATGGCTGGATACTTTTCAGACCTTGTATATGTGTAATGATAGGTTCAGATTTTAGTAAATCAGTTGTGATTTAGACCTTGGAAAGATCTTTTCCAGTTTCACTTTGTGAAATTGGTATATTCATATAATCATAAAGTGCTAGAAAAATGAAGATTTTCATCTGTAGGAGTTGTAACCCAGGAATTTTATTCATGTAGAAAGCACTGAAAGCTTTTTCAATTACCTACCTTTGAATATTGCTCATACTCATCCTGCAGTTATTGTGGCTTGGTCATAATGCATTTGGCTTCCTTGGACTCTAAGACCCGCGTTATAAAGGGGATACCTGTAAAATTATTCTGCTTTTTCTCTTGTATGATCATTATGTTTTTCTACTAAGTTTCAGCGTGTAGTATCTGCGCAATCCCCGGCCCCTCTGAACTAGAATCAGTTACACTTTCTGGTCCTGAAACCTACATAATAATATTAAATGGGAAGGAAATAGGAAAAGCGAGGGAGAGGAGGAGGAGGGGAAAAAGAGGGTGTGGTAAAAGAAAGTTGGGAGATAAAAAAGCTGGAGAAAAATCAAATGAAAAGCAGCTTAAAGGAAAGATAAATAGGTGTGTTCGGTCACTCAATAGAAACATGACTAAAGTATTTCGGCAGCATACTGTGTCAGAGATGATCAATTGAAAAATTGAAAGAAAAAAAGGTCAATGAAGAAATTACTTCTATTGTCATTTGTTGGGCAGTGATCATTAATATAAAGTTTGAATTTCCCCAAAACAAGCATGAATGCTACTAGGCACAATCTAAAGGATTAAATTAGCATACACTTACATTGCAAATTGAATCCCTACAAAAAACCTATTAAGGGGATGAATTTTTAAAAAACAAAACCAAAAACGTTTTTCTTAGACAAAAGAAGGGGTAAATGTTTCAATTTTCCATTGTCTTGATCCATAGGTGCAGCCTGTATGAGTGATAAATACATACATAGCCAGCCAGCCAGCGAGACCAACTTGAAAACTAAAGAAATCTATGTTTTGGTGATAGTTTTGGATGATACTTTCTAATATATATATATATATATGCATTAAAAGATGGAAGGGATGGAGACAAAAGATAGACATAGAGACAGGCTTGCAGGCTGGATATCAAGAGAATGAGAGAAAGATTGGGAGGTAGATAGGAATAAAAACGCGAGAAAATTCTTTATGGTGAGCAGAAGACAAAAGAGAAGATGCAATAGAAAAAAATCTGTTCATGTCTTTTTTTTCGTATAGAAGTACTCCATATAAGAAAATGTCGACCAAAATTGTCATCAAAACTGTCAAGATAGGTTTCTTCATCTTTAAGTTGGTCTGGCTGGCTGGCTATGTATGTATGCATGTAAGTATGCGTATATTATGTATACAGGCTGCACCATGGTGCTACAGGGCAGGAAATTTGAACATTCACTCCTTATCATATTTAGAAAAAACATGCTTTTTTTTCTTAGCGATGGTTCAATTTACAATGTAAGTTTATGCTAAATTGGTCCCATTTTGTGTGTTCACATTTCGTTTGGGAAACTTTTAAATGTTTTAATGATCCAACAAAAGACGAGAGAAGTACCTTCTTCATTGTTCACCCCTTTTTCAAATTTTTGAGTTGATCACCCTAAAAATATGAACTGGCCATGATGATTGGAGAAGTTAAGGGATAAAATGAGAAGATACAGGCAAAGGGTTAATGAGGAGCAAAGGCATTAGATAATGGATAATCTTAGTTTCCAACAACTGTAGAATTTCCATGGGGCCAGCTATTATTAGTATTATTAGTACTGAAGAATGAATGTCCATGTATATTGATAATTCTTCCCAAAATGGAGGAGTATATCACTAATAATAAGAGAATGAACCTGAAGACATTATTTGGATGTAAAGTCATACTAGATCAAATCACCGTAGCCCCACAAATGACCAGCCCGATAAACCAGCCAAGTGGGCTACAGATTCTTCTCTTTTTGCTCGTCTGTGTATCTATGTGTCTGTCTGTGTCTCCAGGCACTGCTGGTCACATTTTTCAGGCTACAATTTGCACGAACACACCAGAAGTGCTTCTTTAGGTCTCTATGGTCAACAATAGACTAACAATACCTAAATCTTGTGTTGGTACTTTTTTTTTTGATAATTACTTCTGGTACACTAGCAATTGATATTAATCTTTTCGTGGGTTAAACAAATAGATTTTTTGTTGTTGTTCTGCAACTCATTATACATGCTTGGGTGTCTGTTTGCATAGTTATTAAAAGATGCAACCAAGAATATAGATAGAGCAAAGCAACCAATTCATGATACAAATTTAAAGTTTACTATTTGCAAGCATTACTTTGTTAATTTCAAACATAGGAATTCGTACAGAAAACTGGAGGATTTTAAGCACAAAACACAGCTCAACATTTCCACACATTTTCTACCAGCAAAACTATTCCCATTGTAAAAATATCAGAGGGCCCAATTTGATAAGGTTTCACCACAAAAATTCCAATTATATTCTCATGATTACTTTTTACTTTCATCTCAGTTTATTAATTGTTTTTTTTTTCAAGATTTTGTTGTATACATAGTCCGGTGAGTAATACCTGCTTTCCAGCAAAGCTATTTAGTCTCTGGGGAATCTCTACTGTTCTACTCTTGGTTTACATATATATATATATATATATATATATATATATATATATATATATATGTATATGTATACACACACACACACACACACACACACACACACACGTATATAAATATATATATATATATATATGAATGTATATTATAAAGCACTAAAGTAGATATGAGTTAGTGTACACTTGTACTCTTAAAAGTCAATAATCATGCATCAAGGAGGAGAAACAAACGCATGTTCAATATCAGTAGGTTTCAATCACCTACAAACACACACCTTTGGGTTAAATATCACACAGAAGAAAATTCCCGTAGGATCTGCATTTATGTTCAAACGCTAACCCTACTTCTGAACTCTAATCCTGACCCAAAGCAAAAATAAAACATTGGCACAGTTTAAATCTGCTTGGTTCTACCTGGGAATATGTGCGCTGACCTGTCTGGTAAGGGGGGTGTCCAGCAAGCATGTTAGATTTAGAGGGATTTTTTTTTCCCAGGCCAATGCTACTATATATATATATATATATATATATATATATATATATATATATATATATATATATATATATATATATATTATTTGGCTACTCATTTCTCCTTTCTGCAAACACTAACTAACTTGATATTTTAAACTTTGTTGAAGGAAATTTGCTATACATATATATATATATATATATATATATATATATATATATATATATATATATGTATATATTCATATTTATATTCATATATATATATATATATATATATATATATATGTATATATTCATATTTATATTCATATATATATATATATATATATATATATATATGTATGTATATATTCATATTTATATTCATATATATATATATATATATATGTATATATGTATGTATATATTTGTATTTATATTTATATCTATCTATCTATCTATCTATCTATCTATATATATATATATATATATATATATATATATATATATATATGTATAATTATATTCATATATATCAATATCTATCCATCTATCTATCTATCTATCTATCTAATTATATATATATATATATATATATATATATATATATATATATATATATATATATATATATATACATATATATATATATATATATATATATATATATATATATATATATATATATATATATATATATATATATGTGGCTGGGGTGCCATGTTGATATAATTGTTTTTTTTTTTAAATCCCCCAAAAAGTTACATGGTAAACAACTGATGATCCTCCAAAAATGTTTTTATAAGTGGAAAAATTGTAATTTAAATATTTGACAATTTGGAAAAATAACTAAGTTATAAATTTTTCATATATTTTTTTTTTCCAATAATACTATTAAACAATGTCCTTGAAAAATGAACATATCCTCAACATTGGCAAAAATAATATTGAGATAAAAATAAATGCCAACAAAGACAAATAAGAATAGGGACATAAGCCAAAATTATAAGTAACAGAACACAAAGAATTTGAAGTATCCAAGAGAAAACCAAATAACACAGCCAAAATATGATACTATTACACAGTCTCCATGACAATATTAGACCTCATACATTTTTTGATTATTCAAACCCAATCTGATAATGCCATTGATAAATAACACACACACACACACACACACACATATATATATATATATATACATGGTAGCTGCTTCAACATAGTGATGCTCTTACCATCGAGCTAAACACCTGCTTGTAATGCAAAGGCCCAAATCACTGTTTTCACACCAAATTCTCATCTCATTTATTTTCAGTCTATTTGCTTCTTTCAACGTGACAGCTATGTATTAAAATATATGTATATGATCCAACAGAATGATCACAAATTGCATCATATAGAAAATCATTTGAGATGATATCCCAACCTGTCACCATTAAGAAATGCACAACTACCTAAGGCTGTAGTAGATAATAATTAAATGTATCATTCTGGCACAGGGTCAGTCTTGTGAGACATCAGTAAGGATCAGGATCAGTACAGGAGTAATGGCCCATGAGATCTTCCTGCTAACCACTGCTCCACAGTGATTACAATATTAGAAACTGTCAACCAAAACTGTCATAATAGATTTTCTTCAGTTTTTAACTGGTTAGCTATGTATGCATGTATCATGCATACAGACCGCACCAATGGAACTAAAGGCCTGAAATTTTCAACAATTTACTTTTTAGTATGTCTAGAAAAGTTTGTTTTTTTTAAAATTCCCCCAAATAAGTTTTTAGTGGGAAAGTCCCAATTTGCAATGTAAGTATATACTAAATTTTATTTAGAAATATTCATTTTTTTTTTAAATTCAAACATTTTTGGTAAACGCTACCCATCAAAAGGCAAGAGAAGTAACTTATCCATTAATCACACCTTTTTCCAATTTTTCAAATGATCATCCCCCCACTCCAGACAGTATGCTGCCAAGAGATCTTGGTGATGTGACAGTTATTATTGGGTGACTATCCAGACCTGTTCATCAAGTCTTCATATTTAAAAATAGAGATTGATATTTCTTTTATAGAAGTGATGAAAATTCTTTCAGATTGAACTTCGGAATAATCTTATTCAAAGTGTGTGTGGGGAGGGTTAATAAAATCTCCTAAGCAAAACAGTTATGAACTTTGAGTATGAAACTCAAGAATTCCAAATTTTGGTCGGACAATCAAATCTCTTTTTCCCATTCTTGATGTTGGCAACTCAAGATTGCTACTGATCCATCCTCAAGCCCTTATCATTGTTATTATATCTTCACCACTGAACCCTGTGCTTGAACTCAGGTTCTTAAAGTAATGTCATTGAGTAAGTCAATTGGTTGAGGCGGCCTGCATATACCCAGCATATTTGTATATGTGTATTATACTTGGTATACATAGTTGTAACTGTCTCATTGTAAGGAGGGCTTTCTTTGTCAATAGGAATTCTCTTCAGAACTGCCTTTATACAAAGATTAGAAATTTAAAAATAGTATAATGCGAGATATAAGGCTAAACTTTTTTCCCTTGACAGTTATGGTGAAACAAAAATTTTGTCCATTAATATGCAAACAGGATCAATCCATTTCAGCAGCTAAGTACACAGATGTGATCCTACCACAGAGCAAGCATCCAGGCAATTCTAAATCATGCATGGAAAAGTTCTCCAGCACAGATTGTCTGAACAAAATTTGAAATATTATCAACTCATTCCAGATTCATTGACCGGACTTGGGAATTTTCCTTTCATTCTATTGAATCACTGAAGCCCACAAATTGCCCAATCAACCAATCAGCTAAGTGGGCTACAGATTTTTCTCTCATTACTTGTCTGTGTGTGTGTATGTTTGTGTGTGTGCATGTGCATATGTTTGTGTATATCCAGGAACTCCCATTCACATTTGGAAATTTGCATAGTTACACCACTTGGCACCATCTGATAACATTTTTCTCATTCCTCGGTTTTGAACATTGGAAACAAAAGATTCTTATACGACACTATTGTTGAGCAGCTCCTCCCAATTGTCATCAATGCCACAATTCTCTTGGGTCAGCAAAAAGGTGGACATGTTCATCCTGAGGATGTCAACAGACTTATCCTTGGAATTCAACCAAATCCTATTCGAGGGAAGACGCGGCTTTGCCATGACTATCAACAAGGCATAAGAACAATCTCTCAAGATTGTTGGCCTCAATCTGACTTACCTATGGTTTTCCATGGCTAGCTTTAAGTTTGTTGTTCTAGGTCTGGTTCCCAAACAACCTTTTTATACTGGCACCCAATGGAAGAAGCTCAAATGTTATCTACTCAGAAGCCATGTCTGACTAAGGAACTACATCATGTGATTTTTGTGCAGGTGTAAATGGTGTAGAACATCTTTTATTTATTTGCTGTGTTCTGTAGGAATAATTATATCCAGGAAAATATTCATGACTGTTCTTTCTTAATAACAATCACTGTACAAGATATCCCTGCTACTTCTTCATGAATTTTTTATTTGTTGGTTCTGTGGTAATTTCTTTGAGTGAATTATTGCTACAAAAGTACAATTCAAATGTAAGTGGGAAATGCCAGGTTTGAAATTTGCTTCCTTTTTCACATACTTTTTTGAAAAAAGTTTTTTCTGTTCAAATCTCCCCCCCCTCTTCACTCAAAATCCTGGAACTGCTCCTCATAATACTGAATTCACACTAAATAACCTTACAGATGCTCTGGGCACGTGGGTTTGGAAAATAACTCTCAAGGTTACAAAGTACAATTTGTGGAGATCTTTGGATAAGATTGTATCATATTTTTCAAGAAGTTACAATGGTTTCAAAATCTTGAAGATTTGGTATCTAATAGGGCATCTTACAATAAAAATTCTAAAAGTGATGTTCCTTTGAATTTGTAAATTAAGAATTGTAGTGTGTGGGAGCTGTAATTTACATGGAGGAATAATTTAACTGGTACTTCACAAGAGTAGAATTTATACAGCAAGTAGCGACGTACTGATAGTTGGTGTCACCCAGAGACGGTAACTTATGGTTACTCAGGATATCTGGAATTTTAGTAATCTTTTGTACTCTTACTATTCATTATTCATCACGATTCTCCCATATTGTTAAATGTGATGGCATAAGCCTACATTTACTAGTGATTCTATTCAGCTTTAGTTTTCAAATTTTCAGTCCTGACTTTGTGAAATAGAATGAAGAAAATTTGTATATGTACCATGAAAATGTTCTTACACGGTATCTTTAAGAAAAACAAACAAACAATACAATAAAACTAGAAAGAACTCAGTCAACTGTCACTGTTGGGGGAAGTAATTATGCATGGATCTACCCCCAGGTCACTTTTTTCGTAGCCCATGTTCAACCCTTCCACAGAATTTCATTGAAATTCATTGAGGACTTTTGAAGATTTTGTGTGGACAGACATGTATTTCCAGTGATTTTATGTGCAATGGATATGCAAATATGACGTGAGGAGGTAATTATGTATGGATCCACCCAGAAATTTAATCACTTCTTTCAAACCCTATTGTCCGCCCTTCCACAAAATCTTATTGAAAGTCATTGAGTACTTCTGGAGATGTTGTATGGACAGACAGATGTTTCATAAGAAAAACAGAAAAACTATATGAAAAATGTCCAGGCAGTCATCTTGGTATCAAATCCTCCGATAGTGTCATAGGGGCAGGTCGTCTCCTCCACTTTCAACCCCGCTTGATCTGCCATTGAGAGCAAGCGTCATCGTGCTTACTATCAATCACAGTTTCTGCTATCAGTTATTGAAAGTTGCTGATCAATCTCATCACATCTCCCTCCTTGAGTAGGACACCAAGGAAGAGGTCACTTTAATGCTTATGATAACCAAAAGATGATACTCTACAATGCTGATGTCACTGTCACCCAAGTAGCAGACTGCAATCATGTGCTGTAGTATAATTCACCATTTTCCACTGAAATCTAAATACAGAAGGGAAATAACTGAAATCTAGAAATAGAGGCTTCAGTCACGACAGCATTTCTGGCCCCTCTTTGTTTTCTGTTCATAGGTTTGATATTTTTTCTTTTTCTTGGTTGATATTACACCCTTCTGACTTCACTTTTTTCCACTGTCTGAAGGCATTTTTTTTTCATCTGAAGAACAGATCTGCCAACTAGTCTAGCTTTTTCTCCCTGTTGAGATCACTTGGCATCATTTGCTAAACCTCAGCAGCCTTCAGTAACCAATGACAGAAGTCATGATTGATTTCTTATAAACCTGCGTATTGAGTTATTCCTCTATGTATATTGCGTCTCCCACAAATTAAATGGTAGCAACGGTTAAAAAGAAGCAGTTAATAAAACTTGAACCGTCTCCCAAAAAAAGACCAAAAGTAACAAAATGTACTTCAGTTCTTGTACTTGGAATCAATACTTGGAATCCTGCATTTTGAGTCATTCGTCTGCATGTATTGTGTTCCCTACAATATAAGAATAGTAGCATTTCCTTGATTCTGGTGAAAGTTGGCTCAGTCAGGAGAATATTTCACTCAAGATTATAGATTTCATTTTTGTATGCAACTGACAAGAATAATTGGGATAGAGACTTTTTAATATGATACTCAGAGGAATCCATTTCATAGAATATTTACCCAACTAAAAAATCTTTTATAAAAAATGTCTCCTTGAAGTTTCACCAATTGTGATTCCTTAAAATATCCACTGATAAAATGGTCCACTAAAATATTCATCATTAGTAATGGTATACTAGAAAAATAAGAGAGAGTTAAACAAACTGCAGGATAGATGAATTGGCTTAGAATATTGGAGACGCATCAAAAACCAGGCCGTAATCACTAAAAAGGCTGAATTGAAGAAAAAACAAAAAAAACAAGCAGGCATAGACAAGAGATCAATTTAGCATACATTGCAAAGTGACCCCCCCCCCACACACACACACCTAAAAAACCTATTTATGGGACGATTTTCCAAAAGCAAAAAAAAAACATTTTCTATTGACATAGTAAGGAGTAAATGTTGAAATTTCCAGCACTCTTTTGGTTCAGCTTGTATGCATGATACATATATGGCTAGCCAGCGAGTCAGCCAAACCAACTTGAAAACTGAGAGAAATGTTGACAGTTTGATGACAGTTTTGGTTGACAGTTTCTAATACAGGTAAAAAAAAATGTTGTGTCCTTTTCTCATGGTTATGACAGGAACACGATGGAGAGAACATTAGTTAGGCTTCTTCGATTCTGTAGTATTCTTGTGATTATTTTTCTCAAGTAAACAGGTACTCCAATCTTAGCTTTGCAGCCAACTACCTTCCAAAAGACACTTCTTGCTACTGGTTGTACAAAATGATGTAATGACTATATGGAAGCAGCCAAATGTTGTAGCACAAAAACCAATACCTTTTACTGTGTTCAAATTGAACTAAAACCAAATAACATGTATTTTTTTCTATTTAGAATAGAAATGAAAATTAGTAGAACAAATATGCATACTTCTTTCCACAGAGTAAGAAGCAGATAACTCTTGAAATAAGTTCTCATGGCAAGATTTAGAATATGAAAGAAACACATATAGCTAGCCATTAGCTAAGTCTCTTAGCATTGAATGTCTACCCCAATGTCTGCACCTAATGTATCTAAAGAGGCCCGTGGATCTTCAGATATTGAACTGACGCATCTGCTACAGGCAGACATGAAACTCCCTACCTTAAAATCTTTAATTTGAAGCCAATTTCACATTGTGCACATCTTATCTTCTTATTTCATTCAACATATTTTGATTGTATTTATTTATTATATCAATGTAACATGCATTTTTTTGTCTGAATCATCAGATACTCATATAACTTATAAACCCTGATTGTTCTTGCACTTCCATTTTAATTGTGTCATAAACTCTTCAATCAATTTCTACTGGGAGATATTCTATGATACATCTTTACAAGGTCAAACAGACCATTAAGGAATACCAGACTGAAACCGACAATAAATCTTCAGCAACTACTTCTCTCACTTAAAACTCTCTTTTGTCCCTCTAATATTGAACTCAAACTTTTATTGTCTTGTGACTGGTACCATAAGGAAAAAAACGTTCACCCACCCTGACACTACGACTCACATGCTGCTCTAAGCTGCAAATTACATCAGGCCTCAAGAGACCTCAACTACAGGCTCCAGTTTTCTGCTTAGCAGGTCTAAACTCAAGACATTTCTACTCTCACTCTCACTCTCACTACTATACTACTACTACTACTACCACTACTCATCACCTGGAAATTACATCAGGCCTCAAAGGACTACTACTACTACTACTACTACTACTACTACTACTACTACTACTACTACTACTACTACTACTACTACTACTACTACTACTACTACTACTACTACTACTACTACTACTACTACTACTACTACTACTAATCATCATCATCATCATCATCATCATCATCATCATCATCACCACCACCACCATCACCACCACCACCACCACCACCACCACCACCACCACCATTTGCAAATTACACCAGGCCTCAAGAGACTACAACCACTACTACTATTACTACTAATACTTCTCATCATCATCACCATCACCACCACCACCATGATGTTGATTCAAGGCTTCTCTTGCTGCAAACTAAAATTTCACTTGTTTAGTCAACCCCTCCAGTCCTAATTGATGAATTCCAAACAATCTCCATATCTTATGTACCTTTCGCCAATTGATCTTTATAGTATATTTACCACACCCATTATTATTGGAAGAAAATTAAACTGATATCATTATCACCACTCTGCCCTAACCTACACAAGAATGTGTTCAGAAAAAGTAAAAATGTCCTCTTGTAGAAACATTTTCTTTTCACAGTATTTTAAAATATCACCATCATCATCATTACCAACAGCTGCAGCAGCCATTATAAGTCTACTGATGGACAAAGACCTTCCCCATTTCCTTCCATACCAAGCATAGTTACTTTAATCTCTGCCAAGTCTTACTGGCAAACCCCTCCCATCATTCTATCTTGTCTCCTCTTTTCCTTCTACGTTTACAATTAGTCAAATTTTGCTTCATCTGTTGCCTGTTCTTCTCGTTATGTTCCATGCCCATCGCCGTTTTCATTACTTACTTACTTTCACAGTATCCTACACCCTGGTCCTCTCTACGATCCACGTGGATTTTTCTCTATCGCTAAGAGCTATTCCTAACATTGCTCTTTCCATTCCCCCCAGTGCTATTCGATTCTAAGTTTCATGCGGTTTTGTAAGTTTCCAGGTTTCACACCCATACTTCATGCTGAAAAGCAAATCGCCAATATGCTTAAAACATTAAGTATACAATCAATGCAAAATAACATACGGCTTCTCCAATTCAAAAGTCTTTAATTATCAGAATTTGATTTGACTGTAATACATTTTGCAGTTTAAGTAGGATATCTTTCAAATTTTTGGCATCCATATTGTTCAAGTCATCAAAGAAGCTTGGAGGATATCAATTGATTCCTTTTAAAAATCGTGACTACCAAAGACTTTTTTTTCATGATTGTCTTTTTCCGAAATGCAAAATCAGTAGTTATTATTGGAACATCTAAATTTGGAGTTATTTTGCAATCTGATATTGCAGCAATATGCAGTTGCTCAGTTGCTGGTAATTACAGAAATATTAAAAGGATGAGCTTTTGACATTTTCATCTCCATGAATACAAAGAGATTTGATTAGAAAATTTAATTGAAAATCCTTATAAGTCTTTTTTTAGAACTTATCAAAAAAATCTGTTGTTGTTTGGTAGTTCCAAATTTTTAACAGAATATTAAGATTATTTGACAAAATTATACTGCTTGATTTATAAATACCTAAAATAAATACAATCATATTTATCCAATTGCTTAAAAAGGTGCTGAAAATCTTAATTTAGTTCAGGAATGTTGATTCTATCAGAATTGTTGATTCTTTACAATAAAAAAAATGGTTTTACTTTTATAAAAATTCACAAAATATAAACATAAATAAAAACAAATATAGGATCTAAAATGAAATTCTACTCCTACAATTTTAAAAATCTTTTTTTCAAAATACAGAACTAATTTACATTATTATACATTATATATGATATATCAATCAAGAATTTCTTTTCCATTTCAGTTACAGTATTTTTCCTATTCTCTAAAAAGTTACTTAACAAGCATTTTGTATATTTTATAGTAAAAACTTTCCTGTTCAAAGAACCTATGGATTAAAAATGAGCAAAAACATGGAGATATTTTTAAACACAAAAAATATCTTTAAATGTATATGAAATAAAAAAGATGAAATAGAAATCAGATCATAATAATCAGGGTGCCCAAATACAGACTACTATAATTCAGTTTCAAACTGCACATTCTTTTTTGCATTCTTTAGGTTGATGCATTTTTGGGATACCTTACTTCAATACTTTGGCCACTATGATATGATTAAGCTACTTTGGGATTTCATTCAGATAAACAGAATCAGACTCTAGTATTATTTATTGTAGGGTATCCTGTATTGCCAAGGGGGAAGAAAAACTTCAAACATAACAACACATGAAAGCAAATGTTATACAATGTAGATTTCATGAAATTATCAGGAGGGTACACTCGAGCCAGCCCTTCCCCACTCAGGCCAGAACACACACTAATGAAAAAAACTTCAAACCTAACAACAAAGGAAAGCAAATGATATTTATCAACTTTTCATAAATTCAAAAAAGATGGTGGGGTGAGTTTGTTCACTTCCGGCCTCTGTCAAGCTTGCACAAACTGTAAAAATATCAAATGGCACTGACCACTCTACATCAAAACAAATGCACACACACACACAACCTATATTTGCCAACTGCTTGACTTGCCTCAAAATTACAATTTATGGCAAGATACTTTACAAGCAAAGATGTATTTTTATTGAAAAAATGGCAAAAATCAAATAAAAATTCATTTTTTGGGAGGAAGTCAATGTGCCATTCTTTAGAAGAATGATTGTAGAAAATTCTGATAACAAAATTATTAATTCCCAATGATTAGGACTGATGATATCCGTGAGAAAATAACCTTTGGTAACCTCAAATGACCTTTAGCGGTGACCAAAGGTCAGGGCCACCTTTCCTATGTTAATCCTGAGATCAAGTAATACTTGTCGCCATTTTGCAGCCCTAGGGATGCGGCCGTTTAGAAGTTTATTATACACAAATTAATAAATAAACATTTGTCGTCTCTATGGTATTAGATAGATTAATAATTGTAAATCAGATCATTATCATTATCGAGTTGAGTGAAAATGCAAGCCCCAAAATATCATTGAATTTGAGAATTTACAAAAACTAACCCGCTGAAAACATGAATGAGGTCCCAAGAATACACACAGAAATTTTCATGGGGATAGGTTGTGTGATTCCTGAGTAACGCTGTTATATACAGATGGACAGAAATTTGCTGAATTATATTGAGATGAAAAGTTGTCCTGTTTTAATGTTTGGTTTTTTCATATTAGTTGTTCAAATGCAAGTAATTCAGTGATTCACTTGATAATTATTTTAGTTTATTAATTTTGATTAGCTGAAAAAGGGTGAGATTTTCAGCTAGTTCCTGTGGAAAGCCCAGATGAGGCCTCTGACCCTAATATGAAATCATGAATTTGAACTATGTATTTATTGATTAGTACTTCATTTGAAAATCATAATCATCTTAAACTCTTGGATCATGGTTAATTCAAATATCTGGGAGATTTCACAAAAGATAGGTGACTGGTAGTAAGATAGATATATAAATAGGAATCAGATCATTATTATTGGATAAGTGCAGATGCAGACACAGCAAAACTATTTTTTTTCATTGGAAATTCAAAAAAACTGTTTGCTGCTAACACGTCTTGGATCCCATTAGTACACACTAAAAATTTCATGGGGATATGTTGGGTGATTCCTGAGAATCATGCTCAACCTTACGTGGAGAGATCACAAGACAGCACAGTATATAAGGAAGAAAACAGGTATTCGTGACATCATAGAAACTATTAAAAAACTCAAATGGCAATGGGCAGGCCATGTTGCAAGAATGAAAGACAACCGATGGACAACATGGATCCCCAGAGATCACATAAGAAACCGAGGCCGATAGAACACAAGATGGAGAGATGAACTGGACAAATTCAGGAAATACTGGCTCCGTGATGCTCTAGAAAGGGAATTGTGGCAAATCCTGGGGAAGGTCTATGTCCAACAACGGACGTTAAAAGACTGATGATGATAATGCACACAGACAGATAGACAGAGAGTCATTTAGTGAATTATAGCAGGATGTATTGCATTTCAAATTGACTGAAACAAGTTTTTATTCTTGCTCTTTTCTTTACCTTTCTCTGTTCCTTCAGTGATTCCAAAAGCTGTAGTTGGAGATAAAAGTCAAATTTGATAAAATAGAAAATACAGTGAAAGAAAAACCGAAAATTTAGAAATAACTTCATTTTTGGCACCCACCTCAGCCACTTTACTCATTAATTTGAGAGGTTTTCAGGAGTTTAGAAATTTTTTCAAACACACATCATCCAGAAATATGTCAAGATCGATTAATTTTGATACAAAAAATTAATTACATTTGAGTGATTTAATCACTCTTATTGAATAAAAGAACCCTGGCCAATTGAAAGATATCTACAGGCACTGAATAAATGATTTCTGATCACCGTGCCTTGTATTTTCAATCTCTTCATTTCAATGTTACTGTTGAAAAAAACTGTTTGTTTCATAAAAAATCCTACGTATAATAAGAATCATGTTGGTCACGCAAATAGTATCAGTTGCAGCCATCAGCCACATGTGTTGTTGCCGGGCAACACCAGCCAGCAGCAGAAGCCTGGATGAGCTTTGTGTTGGAAGTTAGTGCTGAGCCTGTCACACTCATGTTGACTTTAGAGGATTCCATCTTAAAATATATAATCCAAACCAGAGGAATGCATAATCAGAAAGGAAAAGGAGGTAATAAACCAAGGAGACATCTACAAAGAAATAATTGGTTATAATTCATGTAATTAAATTGCATAATACTTATATATTGATTAGAGACAATGAACATTTGAAGTAACATTATGTTGTTAAAGTATTGATGATTTAGGATTAAACCTTTGTTAAATTGCTCTCTAAACAGTACATCAGTTTTGGCAAATTTTCACCTAATATCGAATAATTTTTTTTTTTCACATTTATGCTAACCATCAGCAAAGCAATGGGTCATAAACTGGTAATTATTAAATAAAAAGCAGCTTTTTTTTTTATCACTTTGCAGTTTGATTTATAGTCAATTGATATTTTTCTACTACTGCGAAAGTGAATACCTAGTGAAGTTTCAAAGAAACCTTTTTGAAACATGACATTTTCAACAAAGAAAATAGGAATTTCAATTGATTAAAAAATTTGATATTGGGATTATTAATCACTGCTATCGACAACAGACCAGTTTAATCACTGTTGCTAGGTTTATGATATTCATGTGTTCTGACATTTATATTTATCTATCTATCTAGCTAGCTATCTGGACGGTGTCCTTACCAATCACTGAAGAAACTTGAAATTTTGCACACACACTCCTCTCAATGAGTAGGCAAAATGTTTATTTTGTTTTACTGAAAATTCCCCTCCAAAATAGATTCTTAGTAAGGGGTTCAATATGTAATGTAAGTTCATGCTAAATTGGTTACTAGTGTGTGTCCACTTGTTTTTGTTTCAATTCAGCCTTTTTAGTGATTACTACCCAACAAAAGGTGTGAGAAGTGACATTCATTGATCACCCTTTTTTCCAATGTTTTAATTGGTCACATCCAATTTGTTCATGTGATGGTTTTTTTTTTAAAATTCAGACATAATTCCGGGATCCCTGTCTAACAAAAGGTGGGAGAAGTAACTTATTCATTGATCACCACTATTCCCAACTTTTTAATTCATCACCCCAATACAGCATATGTGGGTGATTCATAATTTCCCTTGGAATTGCTAGTTTGATCTCATTTTCAATTTAGTGGGTTTATATCTTTTGTTTCCTGGCAACCTGACCCATGGAAAATTGTAGAGACCCTTTGAATAGCTGTGCTAAATGCTCAGGCTTTACCAGCATAAAATGGCAGTGTATCTGTAAATTATGTCTTAATACTAAAATACCTGTTGCTTTGCTAATGGTTTACCAACAGGTGGATGTCTAAAGCACTTTGATATCTGAAAAAAACTCAAATCTTAACCAAATCTTCCGCTCTCCTTTGGTGAATATCTTTGTTTCCCCTTTATCCTTTTGAATACCCCTACCCTGCTTCTTTCCCCCCTCTCCCAAAATATGACTCAGCCAGTGATATCTTATTTTCAATTCTTCTGTGGGAAGCGTACTCTCTCTCTCTCTCTCTCTCTCTCTCAAACACACTCTAAAAGAGAGATTGCAAGAGTAAAATTTCTTATTTGATAGTAATATGTCACCAACCCAATATACATTGAATGTAAAATGTGACTTTTAAAAATCCTATTCAGAACAATGCTAACGCCCCCCATCCTTCAGAGGTGGCCACAAAATAAACCACAGGTACATCTTCCAAGAGATTAGGATCTGGGAAGACCACTATAAAATACAGTTGCAGGATTCACTTCCCATCTGGAAATTGCCAAATTTAAAGGCTGAGCCTAAACTTTTTAACAAAACACACGATAGTTTTATTCTTCCAGAACTATCAACATTAAAACAAATCCCTTCAACCAAAAGAAGTCCCAGTCTGATTCAGATAAGTGCTGCTTTTCAAGTTATACTCTTTATCTTATTTTAAATAATATGTTAATTACTTATATATATTTTTTATTGTAAAGAAATTGGTACATCTGGGTTATTTTTTTCCAACTTGCTATTTATATAACACTAGTATATACGAATCCAAAATAATGTGTTTATCTATGTATGGATCGGCACTTACGAACCTAAGGCTATTGGGTAATTTCTTTCAAGTAAGCTGATTTTAATTTTTTTCCATGTCTCAACTCAACTCAAGCTATTTTACTGTGTGATCAGACGCTCTCAGTCTTGAGAGTTTCCATGACGTAATCTACGACATAATTGTTATGTCAAAATAGAAAGGTGAATTAACCAATGAGATGTGTCACCGACAAACAAATAAACAGAAAAATTTGCATATAAGATCACTGGTTAGATGATATCATGGACAGGATTAATTGAAAAAATACATCGAATCTTTCTTTCAAACGGTTGTGTGTATATAGTGACACAGCAAGTTCTGGTGGTAGGGGAAAAAAAAAAAAAAATCACTTGTATTGTTGTACAGACTGCTTTTAAATGCATTGTACTAGGCAGGGTTTCAGCTTATTGTAGCCGCCCACTTACTTTATCACTGCTCCATCATTCAGCTGTTTGGTTTTAGTCATTTACTGTCCCATCAAAGAACATATTTCTACTTGCAGGGGAAAAACAATTTGATGATTAATCATTGATTTTAGCAGTATTTTTTACCTATACTTTCTGCAAGTTTCAGAACTCAATCTGATTTCCATAGAAGATCAGAAGGAAAGGATTATCCATGGTCAGAAATTGAGATTAGCATTATTGAAAGAATAGAGCTATGATATACAGGCAAACCCCATTATACTCTACTTCAATAAATGCAAAATTTAGTCACCACAATTTCGAGAACCATTTCCTGTTTTATGGATCCATTCCATTATTCAAATTAAATCTGTCTTCCACAAGTAAATATTGAGACAAATTAATCGCATAAAGAAGACACACACACACATACACATATATATATATGTATATATGTGCTCACAGAAAATATTTATCCGACTGTTTTCAGTGATATTATCAAGAGAAAAATCACACACACACATACACACACATATATAAAAATCACACACACACATATATATACATATATATGTGTGTGTGTATGTGTGTGCGTGTGTGTGTGTGTGTGTGTGTGTGTATGTGTGTGATTTTTCTCTTGATAATATCATTGAAAACGGTCAGGTAAATCTTCTCTGTGAGCTGAGAAGTACAACTACAAGCACAAATACTTTTTATAAAGTATACAAGTTGTCAAATATGAAATAATCTCTAATCAATGTGGCTTTTCCTTACTTTTTACTTATATCTTACATTTATTGGGCTCATCCTGTGGAATGCTTGAGCCTTTCTATATATCTATCTATCTATTTATGTAAACAAACAATAAAAATCAGGAATACAATATAATATAAGCCTAATACATTATCCAATGTATAATGGGTTTATTTCATAAAGTTCCCAATACATTCAACACAAAACATTAAGTTGATTTAGAGTAGAGCTTAAAATATCATGAAGCAAGGATTTGCTACACAAACATGTTTATATTTCTGCCCTGTTTGGGCTTCTTCAGGCAAGAGATTCATATTTCAAGCTCTACTCTAATTCAAATAAACGTTCAATGTTGAACGTATCAAGCATTTTATGATATAAATTGAACTCACATTGGATATTGTATTATATTATATTATATCATATTATATTGTATTCCTAATTTGTATTGTATATATATATATATATATATATATATATATATATATATATATATATATATATATATATATATATATATATATATATATATATTCTGGAATGTTTCACAGATTTAAACACTGTATACATAAAAAAAATCCCTGTCCATTATTTCCTAATATCTGTTGATATAAATGGTATAATTTGAAAATTATCAAAATTGAAAAGGGTTTTCCTGGTTCAAAACTTGTATTAAACCTTAACAGCTAATTTCTGAATTACACAAACTGGAAGAATAAAGGAATCAAAGTAGTCAGCAAATATCTGAGCAACCTCAGATTTGCAGACAACATTGCCTTTTTTGCAGAGAACCTACATGACCTTCAACTAATGTTCGATGAACTCAATGAAGAGAGCAAGAAAGTCGGCTTACACATAAACTTCAGCAAGATGAAGATCACATGCAACAACCATGTTGGAAATAAGAATACTAAGATCGAAACACAGGGCACAGAACTGGAGAAAGTAGACCACTACATCTACCTAGAACAACAAATCTCCATGAGACCCTCAAAAGAAGGAGAAATCAAGCAAAAAATCACCCTAGAATGGTAAGCCTTTGGCAGAGTAAGCTTAACCTTAAAAAACAAGATGATCCCATTAATCTTAAAAAGAAGGGGGTATAACCAATGCATCCTCCTAATAGTCACTTATGGAGCTGAAATGGAAACTAACCAAGAGACAGACCCACAAACTGAGAAGCATGCAATGTGCACCAGGAAGAATCATGCTCAACCTCACATGGAGAGACCGCAAGATAGCACAATACATCCAGGAGAAGATAGGAGTCAGAGACATCACAGAATGCATTAAAAACTCAAGTGGCAATGGACTGGCCATGTTGCAAGAATGGCAGACAACTGATGGACAGTGCAACTCACAACATGGATCCCCAGAGATCATATGCACAATTGATGCCGGCAGAGCACTAGATGGAGAGACAAGCTAGACGAATTCAGAAAGTACTGGCCCTACGACACCTACAATAGAGAAGTGTGGCAAATCCTGGGGAAGGTCTGGGTCCAATGACTGACGTTAAGAGACTACTACTACTACTACTACTACTACTGATGATGATGATGGTGATGGTGATGATGATGATGATAATGATGATGATGATGATGATGATGATGATCATCATCATCATCATCATCATCATCATCATTTTACTGAATGTTGCAAAGTAACAAATGCTAAAGCTATTAATAACTTGAAAGCAATGGCGTAATTTGATTGTTGTAACTAAACACAATAAAGTATTCCAAATTTTTTAGTAAGTGCTCTAATGTTCAGAATTTGTTTCTTTAGAGATATTTTCCTTGGTTCAAAACTAAATTTTAGTAAATTTATGAATTTGATATATATTTTCAACACCAAATTTGTTTTGCTTTAGAAAGGGGGACATGAATTTTTTTTTGTAGCTGATGATGTGGGGCATAGAGCAAAAAGGTTCAGAACTATCATTTCAAACTTTAAATTGATGTCTCTATTGTTGAAATGTGATAAAAATTCAAAATTATTTTTCATTGTTTTAAATGGGTACTATGCTAGCATATATATATATTCACTTTACTCCCAAGTCTGTCTCACTCTTTACAGTATACATTATATATATATATATATATATATATATATATATATATATATATATATATATATATATATCTTACAGTTGTATCCTCATCAGAGAGAAAAACAAGCAGATTTTGCCATCAGAAATTTGTTTGTTTCTGTAAATTATTCATCACTTATAGATGCTGCTCAGAAAATGTTCAAAGGGATTTATTTTTACTCAGAATTAGATCTTATAGTATTATAAGTGGAATTTTCTTCTGGGGGTCAACAGTTGTATAATTGATTGGGGTTATTTAAAACCAAAACAGTTATTTTACCATAGTTCTTCAGCATTGTGTGTGGATGAAAACTCCCCTCCCTCAAGCTATGATTCTTATCTTTAGCTTGTTATAGGATAGTCATAAAATATGTTGTTTGTTGTTTTATTTAGGGCATTGTCATATGGATGCAAAACATATCAATGGACCTATTTTAGTTATTATGACGGATGATACACATGTGTTCATGTTAAGTGTTTCTCCACTGCAATGATTAAATCCGTTATCATCATTTTTAACCTCTGACCGATGCAAACCTACCCAGTCATCGTCAGTCTGACTGCCAATGAAAATTAGAAACATTTAAACAGTTAATAGTCAAATAACATATTCAAATGAAGAATTTGACACAAAATCCCAAAAGATTATTAACGTCAGCTTGACTTCAGTCTGAAACCATCCCAGATTCTCACAGATAAAAGTAATTTGTCTTCAACGGAATCAGCAATTTATATGAATCTAGACGAAAACAAACTGTATTGCAATAATATGGTTAGTACTGTTGAATGTGCTCTACCATCAATGCCTTTAAGACATTTGTTGAGTTAGCATTCCATGATCAATCTCCCATGGTACGCAGCTAAAATCAAATGAATGAAATTGGGCCATTTTTGTTCCCCCTTTTTTAGTTTAGCCATTGAAGTGTCCTTTCACACTCCAAAGGACACTTCTATTTCTGTTGTCTTGACTATATGTAAAATATTAGTATCTATTGTAGAAAATTAAATCATTATTTTGCTTTGATATTCAATACATTTTAATATTTCTATTTTATTACACTGCTGCTAAATATATTTCTCATTTCTATTTCATAAGGGTTAAACTGATAAAGTTCAAAAGGCTGTGGATGTCTGTTAACTGCTTTATTAAATTGTTTAAATATTTTATGATGTTCTCCCCCCTTTGTCAACCATTCTCATCACTGAAGAAGAAACTCTAGACAAGAAGTCATTAAATCTGAGAGTGACACAGGCTATTCTTGGATATTCTGGTAGTATGGTACCATAAAAAATATAAAATGGAATACCACTTATTTTATGAGGCATGCAAATATATCGATGGGCCTAATACTTAAGGTTTACGAATCATCCAAATAGACGGCCACGCAGGGGAAATTAAATATATCTATGCTACCCACGCCATGAGTCAGAAAGATTAGGGAAGCCAAAAGGGAGAGAAAAGGAAGGAGAGAAGAAAGGAATGAAGAAAGAAGGAAAGGAAGAAGGAAGGAAAGAAAGATGATCATGATCACGATCATCATAATATTATCATTTTTAGGTACATGCAGGGGCACAACTAATGATTTTTATTGGAGGTGAAGGTCACCAAAGTAGGTGTTTCCATCAAGAAAAGGTGAAGAAATTAGACATAGAAATGTATACAAAAATCTAATCCATGTCAAAAGAGAAGATATTCACTCAAAGAAACAGCATTTGGGGAGGGGTGCAGAAAAACATTGATAATACATACAATGCCACATTGACAAATATGTTCTCAATGTTGCGAAGTATTTGATATTCATAGCTAAAACTGTCTTTGAAATGGTGCGAAATATTTCCATTTCCAGCTAACTTCATAGCTAAAAATGACATTTTAAAGCCATCCGAGTGAAACTAAAAACCAGGAAAAGACCAAAAAACCAATCTGAAATTATGAAGCTAACATGGTTGTAAAAAAGCCAAATTCTTGAAATTTGGCTTTAAAAGAAAACGCCAATCTGGCAACCCTGGCCAGAAGCTTGATGCCATGGGTCAGAAGCAAATTTGAAAAATTGTCCCTGCAGACATTATCATTCAAAATTTTTTATTTGTTTTTTGATGGCTGCTACTGATACAATAAATGTGACTGATAAGTTAGAAAGGGAGAGGGGGAGAAATAAAGTTAGGTAGTTTGATATAAGGATAGGAAGTTAGAAAGGCTGATGGCTGATACTGATGCAATAAGTCAGACAGACACAGCTCATTATATATATGATGATTGCAGTCTCATAAGGTGTAATAGGAAGTATAAAATATACTTACATGTATATAACCTTATTTACACATCATTTGGCTTGTTCAATTTACTTGGCATCTGTTTTCACAAAGATAGAGCCAAAATAATTCAGCCATTTTCTCCAAATGACTCAAAATGGAGTTCCTTTTACTTCTCTACATTTTGCTTCCTCAGCTTCCCACTCCTTTTTCTTTCGCACTTTTTCAATTCCCTCATTCTCTGCCTTCCCCAACCCTACCCCAGATTCACTTGAAACCTTCCTACCTTCCTTCTTGCTACAGCATGCTGTTACCAATATTGATCACCACTTGAGTCAATACACCATTTCAACATAAATTGTGCTTATTTTCGTTCTCTGCTCTCTGTGTGATACAACCAAAATGCACACTCAAGACCCTCCTCTTAGTGCTAAGGCCTGAACTGATACTTAGGACTGGAAATCACATGCACACAATGCAGTACACAGAGGTGGATACATGACATTTGAATTTTGTTGATATATAACAAGATACATCAAGTATATCAAGACAGCAAGCAAATTCAGTTGGTAGATTGGGAAAATTTCCCAAAAGGCATGAGATTCTAAGTAAATCAATATTTACTTGCCCACTAACCTGAAAACCAGTAGGCACAGGAAGCTTGATAGAAATGTTGGCATAAGTACAGTATAGCTCATAAGTATTTGAACAAACAGAAATTTTGCATGTATGGCTTGGTTTTAAGAATTAGAAATGAGAACTTCACACAAGAATAAACAAATTTTATTGAATTCAGCAAAAAAAGACAAGCATTTATACATGTTTTGTATTTCTCAATATCATCAATTTTTTTCTCTCAAATTGGATCAAATTGTTAGATGAATCAAACAGATTATTTTTTTCTATCCTGCAAAAAAATTTCGTAAACAATTAGCTAGGAGATTGAAAGGCTAACTTACATTGTTATTAGGATAAGTTGCCAAAATAGTTTAAAAAGCCTTTAACTAAACCAATACATACATGGGAAGAATGCAATCAAAGGCAGGAAACGTGCAGTTTCTGCTTGTTCAAATACTTATAAACTGTAGTATATATGTGTTGGTGTAATGTTCTTTTTTTAACTGATGTACTTACACTATTCATGGTCTCATAATATGAAATATACAACCAGCTTTTTTTACACACATTTCAAAAACTATTCCTAATTCAAGTATAAGAACATTAAAGTATAACTAGAAAGCACTCAGAGAGTGCATACCTCCCCCTGCTGATACGGAACTCAAAACTGAATGAAAATCAGTTAATGTTTTGCTATGATGCAGGGGAGGTAACTGTGTGAGTTTTGATTTTCCAAAACCTTTTTATCATTGTCTTGATAGATGAAAAAGTATCTCTTAATTGGAAAAAGTTTCCTGGATCTGCCCCCGAATTTTTTTTTAGCCCATGGCCCATCCTTCCAAAAAATTTCATTGAAATTCATCGAAAGCTTCAGAAGATGTAACATGGACAGACAGACAAATATGAGTGAATATATGTATACCTCTTCCAACTTCACTGGCAGTGGTAACTTACTCCTTTTGCTATAATTGCGTCTAAAAAAAACCCTGCTCTCCCGGGCAGGTTTCCAGCAAGTTCCACTGGAAGGCTGTAATAGACCCTACTGATATTTAATCCAGAAATAATAACTGAAATCACTAGTTCTCAAGCATAAGCAAACTTCTTGCCTAACCCTATTTAATTAGTGTTTGAAAACTTGTCATATTAAGTAGTAGTAGGAATTGTTTTCGCATCAAAATATTTCATTAACACGTGGCAGGGATTGTTTTTTCATCGGAATATTTTATGTGCAGCAGGGTGTGGTAGGAACAGAAAGTACCGCCTGATCAATTGTAACCCTTTAAACTACACTCCATTACAATCTCTTCAGCACCATGTTTGTTCTTTTTGTAGACGTGTTATCAGTAAAGCAAATATCTCTTAATGAAATTACAGAGAGTAGTAACCAAAATAAATAATAATGGTTCACAATACTTCATCAAATAAAATCAAAATTAATGTGAATAGAAAGTTGTTATCCACATTAATAAACAGAGTTATTTGCTTTCCTTTATTATTTACTATGGCAATCTGTGACACAGTTTGAGAACCTATATATTTTGACCCCAGCTGATCATTGACACACCAGAATAACTCATCTTAACAAATCTTTGGTCCAATGCCATGAACTACATAACCTGTCTTACAATAGTGCATGGGTTTTTTTTCTGCCATACTTGTATAAATATATTACACTTATTACATATTCTGTTGTAGATATTTGTAAATTCGTATGAAAATAATGCTTTTAAACAAGCAATGGAGATGGCTGGAGGGCCTAGTCTCTCTAACTGATAACTCATAGCTTGGAGGAGAAGAGATATAATCATGCCTCAAATCGGGGTATTAGTGTGAAGTGAATAAAAACTACCTCAGCCTAAGTTTGAATTCAGCTTGCCAAGTCAATTCTACATGCCAATGACTTTTCACTTTCTCTGTACCTCCAAATTTCACAGGCATGTATGGCTTGTTTTTAAGAGTTGATAACAAGAATTTCACACAAGAAGAAACAAATTTTACTGCAATCATCAGAACAAGTAAAGCATTTATATGTGTTTTGTATTTCCCAATGTTGTATATCATGATTTTTAAAGAAAACTGAAAGACTGTTCTTTCCCATCATAACAAGGAGTAATGTCTATCAGTAGTTGGCCATTCTTGCAACATAACCAGTCTATTGCCATTTGAGTTTTCTAATCGATTCTATGATATCCCTGACTCCTGTTTTTTCTATAATATACCATGCTGTTTTGTGATCTCTCAATGTGATGTTGAGTTCAATTCTATTTCATGTAAATTGTATATCAGTTGATAACAAATGGGTAATGCTCTAATGACCATTGTAGTGTAAAGTATGTAAGCTTCATATTAACAACGGATTTTTTAATTTAGGAAAATCCATTAAATATCTCAGTAAGTACACTAATACATGTTATGCTATGGAATTTGGGGGATTCACAAAAAAACAAGAGACTACAAAATACTAGCATTCCAAGGGGACTTATGAATCACTACCAATCATCTATGCATCTTTTTACCTTGTAAATTAAGCAGTGGTGGAGGTAAAATTAGGTTACCTTGATGAAAATACTACCAGTATGATTTAAACCATAAATTCATGATTTTTCAAAATTTTGTTATGAACGTTAGGGCTGGGCAAAGTCTGGCTAGATATATACATATATAGATAAATAGTTATAAACGTTAAAACATATGAATAACCTGAACCCAACAACAGTCTCTTTTGGGCAATAGTGATAAATTACATGCACAACAGAGAAAAAGTTTATTTCAACACCCTTCAGATAACCAATGTCTTTTGGCAGCATGCCTTATTTGGGGTGATCAATTAGAAAATTGGAAAAATATCAAATCAATGAATAAGTTACTTCTCTTGTTTTTTGTGGGGCTATGATCACTAAATTCTAAATTTAAAAAAAAAACCAATGTGAACACAGCCAGAATCTATGCGACCTATTTAGCATAAACTTACATTGGAAATTGAACCCTCTTCTAAAAACCTATTCAAAAAACAATGCAAAACATTTTCCGTACTATGAATGGTTAGAGCTGGGTTCAATCTGGATACTTAGATGTCAGAACACATGAATAACCTATGCCCAGTAGGTCTGTTGCGGGTAGCGGTGATAAAAAAAAGTACACAAGATATAAACAGCAAAGTGACTTGGAAAATACTTGACTTTCCAATCCTCGAGAAGTACTCACCATTAGAATTTTTTTTTTTTAACTCTTTTGATATTCCCCATGACAAATATATCCCGATGATTATATCACCCTTGATTATATATATGCAGATCCCTTTTAGATGTTTACTGGGACAATTCAATAAAGACATTAGGCGACTTGATAAGTTATTCTTAAAAGAGTTAAAGAATAAGGGAAGAGTATATTCTACTGGACTCTCAGTACATTGGTGTTTGACCAATAAAAGGAACAAGTTTGGTTAGGGGGTCAATAGAAACCCTAATGCAATCGATGTCTTTTAGCATTACACTGAGTTGGGGTAATCAATTAAAAGACTGGAAAAAGGGGTAATCAATCGATAATTTACTTCTCTCACCTTTTGTTTGACAGAGATCACTAGGAAAGTCTGAATTTTCAAAAAACAAGCATGAATAATACTGGGAACAAACTGAAGAACAATTTAGCATGAGCATACATTGTAAATTGAACCCCTCATTGAAGACCTACCATGGGGGGGATGAATTTCATACATACATGCATACATATGCATATACATAGATGCATATATACATGTATACATACATGCATACATATATACATACATACATGTATATATGCATTCACGCATGCATGCATACATATATACATACATGCATATATACATGCATGCATATATACATACATACATGTATATATACATGCATATATACATACATACATGTATATATATATGCATATATGCATGCATACATATATACATACATGCATATATACATGCATACATACATGCATACATATATATATACATACATGCATATATACATGTATACATACATACATATATACATACATGTATATATACATGCATACATTCATGCATACATATATACATACATGCATATATACATGCATGCATATATACATACATACATATATATATATGCATTCATACGTGCATGCATACTTATATATATATATATATATACATACATACATGCATTCTTACATAGCTAACCAGCCAGACAGATCAATTTAAAAACTTAAGAAAACTATGTTGACCATATTGGTGACAGTTTTGGTTTTAAGTATTCCAAGAAGACAATTCGGTTTTTGCATCTCTTCATTATTGAATTCCAATTATAAATAATTATTATGAAACCAACATGGACAGTCTTAGTGACAGTTCTGGTTGACATTTTCTAATAATGTCTTCATGGCATATGTTTAAACATCAGGGTTTCTATCTTTATTCATGATTTCTATTACTTGAAGCATTGTCAACCACGGTTAGTATTGATTTTTTGACAAGTATTTTTGTCATCTCAATTTTTCAGTTGCTTTTGTGGTCACACAATGTCGGTGAGTTAACTACGCAGATTGGAAAGTGAAAAGAAAACTAAAAAAATAAGATGAAAGAAAACATTAGTAAAAAAAATCAGTGATAATAATGACTAATTATCTATTGGCTACAGAATAGCCAAAACTGATTTAATCTACCTAAAAATGTTGCAAGAAATGACTTTCAACCAATGAGAAATGATAGGGATAAGTCATCCAATAGAGATATCTTGAATGAAACACACACACACATACACACACACACACACAAACACACACAAACACACACACACACACACACACACACATATATATATATATATATATATATATATATATATATTTTTTTTTTTGTAATCTTGATTTGTGTATATATATATATATATATATATATATATATATATATATATATATATATATATATATATATATATACACAAATCAAGATTACAAAAAAATATAAAATGATATAATATCTAATGTGTGATGGATTCATTTCATAAAGCAATACAATATATACATCAATATATATATATATATATATATATATATATATATATATATATATATATATATATATCTCATAAAACATATTTTGAGTTAAACATTCTTTCAAGTGAGCTTTTTTCAAGTGATTTTTCAAATTTTAATTTGTACTCATGGAAGATCAAATAAATTCTAATCAGAAAATACTAAATTCAATAACAAAATCTAACATCAAACAGGTAGTCATTTGTTTCTTCAAGTTTCAGGTGGTACTGATAAAATTGCGACAAGTTTGATATCTGAAAATAATTGATCTTGCAATAACATTTTCAGGATGGACAACATTTACAGCAACTCAAGTTTCCTTGTTGAGTAGTTTAACCTAAAAATTATATAATCATTTTTTTCTGTCAATAAAGTTTATTTACATATTATATGTTGAAAAGATCATTAAATATACTAATCCATGACCTGTTGCTTCACTGATGTTTATCATAAATGTAAATCAGCTCAGCTGATGGCTGCTACTTATACTATGTGCAACAGCCACAGTACGAATGGAGAGGAGCTGATACTATATATATATACATATGCAAATATATGAGCCATATCAGTCATATTGACAGTACCAGTTGAAGTCATTTAATAGTGATATCTTTAATGAAGCATATATATGTATATGTATGTATGTATGTACGTATGTACGTATGTATGTATGTATGTATATACATATATATATATATATATATATATATATATATATATATATATATATACACACTCAATACAAATTAGGAATACAATACAATATATGATATCCAATATGTGATGGATTTATTTCATAAAGTGCCCGATACATTAGCAAATCCTTTACTTCATTATATATATATATATATCATAAAATATATTTTGAGTCAAATGTGTTTTTTTGTGATTTTTTTTCAAAGTAATTTGTCAGTTTTCAACTTCTACTGATGGGCTCTTTGAATTGTACACAAATGATGATTCATCTTAAACATTTTTGTATTTTCCAGTTGATGACAAAGGAGGTTGGGAAAGTTTTGAAATCTTGGAGAAGGGCAGTCATGTGTTCCCATTTCTCTATCGTCTTCCTCACTCACTGCCCTGTTCATTCGAAGGACCAGACACGTTTGTTCGTTATACTGTGCAGGGCAAAATCACTGGCAGGGATTACGAAGTCAACACTAAGGAAAAGCCTTTCAGCATCTTCAAGGATTACGATCCGCGAACTGAACTCTCCTCGGATGGGGAATCAGATCCAGTAAGTAATTGGCTCTCATTCATTTTGGTTTTTTGTTTTTTTTTATAGATCATCAATTCATCGATTATAAAATTCTCCAAGATTTATCTGTCTTAATCTTCTCTATTTGTATGTCATTTTGTTTTAGTGTCTTTACCATTCTATCACATTAGCTTATCTACACACTGATTTTCAGCTTGCTTCCTTCTTTTTATGATTATCAAATAAGTTCATATCATTCTATGTCTAGCAATCATTCTTTTTGACCCTATACAGGAAACAAAATTGCAAAATAGGAAGATATAATTATGTTTCAGGAAAAAAAGACTCGACAAAATTGCAATTCTATGGCTGACTCAATGAAATTTCAATTCTATTGTGTTTGATAGCCACTCACCTCTATCTTTCAATGAATGATTTGCAATGGACCACCTTGCAATGGATTACTTCTACCATTCTGTTGAGCAGTCCATTTAAGAAAATACTCTGACAGGAAAAAACCTTCACAGCTTGGCAATTGCCGAATCTGGTCCCAAAGCTAAGTTAAAGAAAGAGGGTCGGAAATGGGGCTAGCAACTTCATCCCGTAAAAATCTACTTACTTCTGAAACTGTAGCAGAGTGGCTATGGCTCTATGCTCCATAGGGAGTTAACAGGAATGAACAACAAATTAGAAATCAACTCTGAGAGTTTTCCTAAAAATGTATATTAAAAAATGAAACTGTGACACTTCTAAATTCAGTGCAAAGAAATTGTTGAATCTAGTTAATTTGAATCAAGTTAAGTTCAATCAAATGAAAAATTTCAAGTACAAAGATTAAACAAATTGTAGTAATAATATTGATAACATTTCATCAATATTTTTTGGAGACTGTAGAATGTCTGTCTTAAAAGAATTGCATAGATGATGATTAATGTAAATGAACTTTAAAATTCAAACAATATAATTTCTAAGAACAGGATTATGAAGACTTGAACATCCCTACAAAATCAATTCAACTTTAATTTTGATTTTAGTAAATAAAAAGGTTTCTATGAACAAAACATGAAATGGTCATTATGATCTTGACATTTCCAAATGATATAACAGCTTATGTCTATCAAATATTATGGAATCATATAATATATATTGATTTGAAGTTTAAAAGTTTTAATAGAGGAAGAAATTATAATAGCTGCCATACTTCTCTTGAAAAAAAACAACTCTTGCTCACTCTCAAAAGAGAGAAATCTATTGTCTGCTATTCCCTGATAGCTTGAATAGATTCTATCCCAGTAATATCAGTAATTTGAAATAGGCTTGCTTTTAAATACAGGATAGGAGAGGGATTATTCAGATCTTACTAGTGCTTTATTCAATATTAGAATAAAGTCATAGTTCTGGCGATTGAGCTAAACTTTGGACCAAAATTGGAAAGAATTAAAGTATAATTTTTTGTCCATAATGCATTTCTATGAAGTCTCCAGAACACCATACTAAAATTTCCAATTGATCCTGGTTGAAAATCCAATTTGACCTCTCCAAGTTGCTTGAGGCCAGAAAACAAAATGTTTGTGTGGATGACATGATATATCATAGGAAAGAAAAGTTTGTCAGCTTTCCAAGGTGTATTTTGTCAATTTGTATCAATTGTGCAAAAGTTATCGATAAAAGTATGCTTATAGTTATTCGAGTACATGCCAATGAAATTCTCTTCCCAATACAATCAAATAGAAAGAGAAATATCCCCTAATCAAAAACTTAATTCCTTATTAAGAGGTATTTTTTGCGTTTTTTTCCTGTACAATTCTGTAACTGCTCCTGGTTGTCCACACAATATCTCTAAAAGTTCACCATGAATTTCAATGAAGTTTTCTGGAAGGGTTGGTAATAGGCTATGAGAACTGATTACATTTTGGAACAAATCCATGCACAGTGCCTCAGTCATATTTGGAAGAAAAGTAGATTGCAGTCATCCATTTTGAATTTGAAAATAATGACTCTCGCTTTCCAATAGACTATAAATGCTGGAATTTTTACTTTCACATTTATGGCTATAACTTCTTTTATACAACAGATACAAACTGACAAGATACACCATTGGAAAGCAGACAAAATTCTCTTTCCAATAATATATCATCTATTCAAACATTTTGTTTCCTGCCCCCCCTCCCAACTTAAAGAGGTCAAATTGGCTACCATCTTGAAAAATAGCCGCCATCTTCTCCAGAACACCATACTGAAAGTTCTAAGAGATCCTAGTTGAAAATTCAATTTGACCTTTCTAATTTCAATTCTAATTTGTCTGGACCATCATGTAAACCAAACTTAACAGGGAAAATTAGGTTTTAAAATTTTACAGGTACTAAAGAATTTACTACTTTTGATGGATATTATTACAAAGTTTATTGCTGTTGCATATTATTGGTTCTACTCAAGTTTTGAATTTTAATTTGATAATTCATTTGTTCAATGTCAAAAGTTGAAAATGTAGCGGTAAAAATCATTTCTTCAATACAGCAACATTTGAATGATGATTATCTGTACCAGTCGTTTCCAAATCCATGATCATGACCCAAATGAAGGTTGCAAGGATGGTCCTAGGGGTTGTAGAATGGTTTGAAAAAAAGGAGGAGAAAATAAAAAAAACATCTTAAAAAACACAAAAAAGAATAAAGGAAAAATGCTAATAAGATAAATATAGTACATATATTTTTACATCACAACTTCAGAATACAGAATGTCATTGAGACTCTCGAACAGGAAAATAGTTCTGAATAATAAAACGTATGAAAACTCCTGATGTATTCCAGTCTGTTCACATCCTATTCTTGTACTTGATTATTCAGTTAAATCAAAAACCAGTAAAATTCATTGAATAAAACTAAATGAAGAAACATTGAAATTATGATTCCACTAGGGAGGTACATACCAACTTCTCAATTTCCAGGTTTTTTGTGTTTTCAATGTTTACCAATGGAGACATCACCATATACATAGTCCCCAAACCTAGCCCTACCGTATACCTAGTTCCCAAAACCCATTTCTATTGCTGGTTTTTGCCCTGTGGAGCTCCAGGTCCCCGAAAATTCTATGTTTAGGATTGCAGCCAAAAATGTTTTGGCGGACACTGATCTAGACCAATGAAAATTGCAAGATAGAAACATTTGTCTCACAGCTCTTAAATTATCGTCTTTTCTATCTCCTTTTATAAATGTGATTTTTCTTCCAGATGTTCGCGCCAATTGAAGATTACACTGAAAAGAGCCTTGGTAATGGCTGTTGTCAGACCGGCCACGTGTCCTGCTCATTAACACTAGATAAACAGATCTTTGTTCCTGGGGAAAGCATTAACGCTACAATCACATTACAAAATATTTCCTTCCGCAAATGTGGTTCATGTAACATGCAGCTGAAACAGGTCAGTAAAAGCCTTGCAATTATGTTTCAATTTTGTTCAAATCATCTTCCTTTGCCTAATTTGATAAACAAAATTTTGAACACAATAATCCAGCTTTATGTAATGTTGTTAGAAAAGCTTGTTTTCTAGCTTATCTACCTCTGCCAGCGACGTTGGAACAGGTATATGTATTAGCTCATGTTTGTCTGTTTGTCAAGATGATATCTCCAAAAGTTCTGAATGAATTCCAATTACATGTTGTGGAAATGTGGACCATGAGCTAAGAAAGAATTGATTAAAATATGGGATGGATCAGAGAATTTCTTTTTGATTGAGAAATATTTTTCTTCAGATAGCAAGAAAAAAGTCTAATATATTTTTTGATTTTCTACAGTTGCCTCCCAGCATTGTAGCTATATATTGACTGATTTTCATTCAGTTTTTAGTTAGTGTGTGGTGTTTGCAGTGTGCTCCCTGGATGTTTTCTAGTTCAAAAATATATTCACTTTTTAGTCTAATATTATCATATCACTGTTTTGATGCAGTAAATATATGATAGATGTACAAAATATGAATGTGACATGTCCAGTTCAATCAAACATGCACTCTGAGTAATGATTCCAAAATATAGAACCAACAACAATTAACAAAGGCCGGAGGATACAAAGCCAAAACATTGAACAAATGAACAAATAGACCAAGAAAATAGTCTGACCACATCCTATATAATGAACATATGATAGAATTTCACAATTACTGGAAGTATTTCCAAGTGACAATTCGTGAGATTTGTACCCAGTGCAATCGAGTATGAAATAGCAATTAACTCGCACATTCTTCCATATTATTAAACAGTCATTAAGGTCCTGACACGTAAATTCTTCCCATCCAATTTATGCTTCCATAGACACTAATGTCAAACCTGTTTGCACATTAAACACGCATACAACTGCATTGATTTTAGATGAATTTGATCATCTCTGGATGTTGTAAGTGCTCCGCTTTCAGAGAATCAATATAAGAAATGCACCAAAAAAAAACAACAAACTAGTCATCAGTGATAGAATCCATGTTGTCATAGCAACCTTGATTGAAGCTTTCCATTTTTATTGGCTTGAAACTTGGAGGATTGAAAAATTGTTCTATATTTTGTTGGTAAGCCAAGTGTAATGTAAACTGTATCAGCTGATTGTGACCCAATTACTTTGGTACTTGTTCTCTTGTGACGGATTCCATCAGCTGTTTACTCTTTGCAGCTATCTGTCAATCATTTGCAATACGACAACAAAAGGGTGCAAACATTAAAGGCAGTGCCTGTTAGGGAGGCGGGTTCAGCCATTGCATCGCACCAGGACGTGGAAGCCCAAGGGGAGCTCGAGAGTTTCCTGAATAGACCTACTGTAGCAGATGAAAACAGGGTGTTTGTACAGTGGGGTTGGCAGAGTGCAAAGCAGCTTTGCAGCACCTTGTAAAATTCCTCTAAGAGTCATGTGAAACAGATTAACATAGCAGGAAAAAATTATAAAAGGTTTGTAACGAAATGAGGTGGGCTGTTGTGACATAACAATGAAGAATACATCACAGAATTTGAAAGTAAAAGAAAAGATGAAAAAGAGTGTGTGAGTCAGTGAAAAAAAATGTCTAATGTTTAATGTTGAGTTGAGACTTTGAAAAAATCATTATTATGATTATGATTATAATTAGGATATCTGATTTATTAAGAATAAAATACCTAATAAAACAGCTTTATATTCCTTTCTATCAATCTATACATAAATAACCATGTATTTTCTTGTAGGTTTATGCCAGTAATATATAATTATATACATAGATAAATCAGTATGTTCATAGTTCAATGATGGAATAGAATTTATTTTGCACAAAAAACATTTATTTTTTTAACAATCTCCTTCCTTTCAAATTGATTGATTCAGTAGTGAATATTGATCACGTAGATCAAACATTATACGGTGAAGATTTTAATTCAAATCTCAGTTTATAACTGTGTGTCAGGCTATGGAATTATTGATCCACCCGTGTAAGTGCAAAATCTTCTACTCCAATTGGTCCAACCTCCTTCACTAGGCCCTTGAGGAGGCTGATATGGGGTAATAGGTGGCGGAATCATAGGAACAGAATAAATGTGATGGTTACTGAAGACTGATGAAATCAAAAGAATAGATTTGAATGATATGCAGATTATTTTCTCAATATCTATTCTGAGTATTTAGAAAAGGTTTCATCAATTCTCAATATTCATTTTATTTGGTTGTTACACATGAAATGCTTTTTTTTACATCATAGAGAATTGGGGTAGAAGTAAAAGATGTATTAATATGATTGCATTTGTGTGTAGATTCAATGTAAATAGATACATAGATTTTTCTGATTGGAGGTTTTGTA
Organism: Thysanoteuthis rhombus; assembly: GCA_963457665.1. Classification (NCBI taxonomy): domain Eukaryota; kingdom Metazoa; phylum Mollusca; class Cephalopoda; order Oegopsida; family Thysanoteuthidae; genus Thysanoteuthis; species Thysanoteuthis major. Next base: position 20,222,001 of record OY735199.1, read on the forward strand.
AATCCTTCACAGCAATGTTGTCTATTTGAGATGCATTTTCAAGAACAATCTAAAATTAGGACCTAATGTTGCTCAAGCTGCTGATAATGTAGACCAGGAGTTCACTACCTTGCCCATGTATTTTTTTTACTGTATTTTAGAGTGTCATTTCCCTCTTCTATAAGATGCATTCCTGTATTTCAGTTTGTGGAAAGATCAATATTTCAGCAGATTGAATCTGCCAAACTGAGATCTCAATCCCCCTCTTCCCCAAAACCCTAAAATCCCCCCCCCTGGGGGGGTGTCCCTGAGTCGACTTTAGGATTCCAGCAGCGACCATATTACATCATCTCAAGGCAATGGAAGAGGTTGAGAAGTTGGAAAAATGGGCCCCACATGAACTGAATGGAATGCTCCATGACAGTTCCTAACCCCACCCTCCTCAGCTGACTGTATCAAGGCTTAATGAATCTGGATTTGAAATCTTGCAGCATTTTCTATCACCTGATATTCCAGACTATTATCTTTTCAAGCATTTTCAACTTCATATCTGTAATAAAAGTTTCAGTAATAGGGAAGCTATAACTCATGCTTTTTATCAACTTTATGACCACTAAATCTGAAGAATTTAATAGAGATGGTAAATTATCATTAGAGATGGGAAAAGATTATTGCTTCGAATGGGTCTCGTTTCAATTGAATATTTACTGTTTTTTTGTTATTCATGATATCCTTCATCTCATTATTCAAAAATAACATTTAGTATACGGCAACCGAATATAAAGGATGAGGCTTCATTCTGTACAGAGTATATATACATTGTATTTTCATTTGATGAAGATCAGAGATTGACAATCAGAACCTCAGATTATTTGCAGTTCATTCATCTTTCAAAAGTATTTTTTCTCTATCATATAACTTGACCTTCAGGCAAGTAATAAGTTTTTTCTCAACATTTTCTCAAACAATGTACTTGCCCTTTTGTTTGCTCTAAGCTATAAGCTTGTAAATCAAACTTCTATGATAGATCAATCCATACTGAGTTACTGAATGGCTATCAGAATAAGTTCCTTTCACAATCATGTTACTATCGTATTTGTAGATGTCAACAATAGCATTATTGCAGAGTATGGTGGCCTACTTTTGTAATAACTTATTCATTTCTTGCGACAAACTTTTCATAGTGCTCAAAGGCGGGGGGAAAAAGTGAGAGTAACACTTGATTTTTTTCAACAACCTTTCTAGTGACTCTAGAAAATAGAAAGCACTCAGAGAGTGCATACCTCTACCAATACCATTGTCACTGGAACTGAATGAAAATAGATAGCTATGATGTGAGAGAGGTAATTGTAAAAAATGCATGGACCTATCCAAACATTTAATTGATTCTTGCACAGACTCTTCCACTGAATGTCATCAAAATTTGTAGGGTAACTTTTGGAGATATTGGGTGGACAGACAAACAGACTGTTAGACATGAGTGGATATATACCTCTTCTATCTTTGTTAGTAGCGGTAAATTACAAACAAAACCGGCATGCATGCTGTAACTGAAAGTACAGGAAATGAAAAGTTGGGGATTATGGGTAAAAAGATTGCACCATATTGTAAGGATAGAGAATTTGTAGAATTGTAGAAAAAATCCACTTCCATTAAAATACAAGAGAATTGGAAAATTGGTCAGAAACATGACAATCACACTTCAATACAGACAGATGCAGAGTAATGCATATTGGAGACGGTGGGGGGGGGGAACTGTTACATGAGATCTCGGCAGAAAAAGATTTAGGCATAATTATAGAATCAAAACTCACAATCCATAACCATGTATGAAAAATTACTAAAATTCAAGTATAACAGAAATAATATAAAGCAGCTCCAAGCTCCTTGATATAAAAACATTTGAAATATCATATACAACATGCATAAGACCCAATTAGAATATGCGGTGCAAGCATGGTCCCCACATTGCAAAAATGATATAAAAGAATTGGAAAATATCGAGAGAAAAGCAACAAAAAAAGAATATAATAATTACACAACAAAAAAGACATCAACAAATGAAAATATTTTGAAAAAAAAAAATAACAAAAATCAAACAAAAGCGAGATATAAGTACAAATATGTATAAGACTTTACTCACCATATATATATATATATATATATATATATATATATATATATATATATATATATATATATATATCTTAATACTGCTCTTGTTGGCTACAAGAGCCTGGGAGAAGTCTGGAGTTCATAATCTGATAAAAGCATAGATGGAAATTAGAGTAGATAAAGGAAAAGCTCTAAGGCTTGTTCAAAAAAATCAAAAAAAGTTTCTTGTTATGAAAATTGAAAAAATGGGACTATGCCCATAACCATCGCGTATGAAAACTTGGACTTGGTAGATTCAGTTAAAAAGAGACTGCTGAATCTAAAATATTGATGAACTCTCAGAAACTGTTTGGGGAAAGTATCTTGAGAACCAGTTCTAGCTTTTCTTCACTTGCAACCAAATCTTAAAGAAGTATAATGTACCAGAACCAAAGTTATGTCTGATATATACCATATTTCTCTGCCATACAAGGCACAGTTTTTACCCCCAAAACTACTCCAAAAATCATACTTTGTTCTATACCCCAATGGTTGTGTTTGGTAGACCTTAGGGTAAAGATTGTTGGTACTTGACTGGCACCTTAATACCCCCTGATTAATGCACCAATCCCCAATGATCCCAGGATGAAATATATATGATTATAAGATATTAAGTTTGATCACGAATCAAAATAATGTTGAAATATTTAAAAGATGGTAGCCAAAAGTCAGGAGCACATCATTCAATAGCCTTACCTAATTTATTTCTAGTCATTTAGTGATGTAACTTATTATTCAATGATTAAATTTTTCTTCGTTCTTTACTACTAAGTATGGATGAATCATCAGTTCAATATTGAAACGAAAAACCCATATGAAATCTGTAAGCTTATTATGGTACCTTGATGCTGCTGATACAAGATGGTCATTGTTAAGATACTGTCTATAGTTTTAAGAAGGGTCTTTAAGATTCAAAGAGTTCTTCAATTGACCTTCTTCTTCAGGTGTACTATCCAAAGTGAAGATGGTAAGCAGAATTTTTCAAAGATGGTAGTAAACTGAATATTCCAATGGTAACCACACTACAACGTTGGATCCGAATGATTTTAATATCTTTTTCTTTCCTTGTTAAGCCTGGATTTTCATATCTTGTCCCTGATGAGTTGTGGATGCCTTTTTTAAACCTTTTTTTTCTATTAACATTACAAATTTGTGACTGAACATTAGTAGAGGAAAGAATCCCTTATTCTAAGAGACAGTCTTATATTTTGTTTTGTCAGCATATATAGTATAATAGAGAAATACTTATCCATAATTTTTCTCTCATACCTCAATACAGTGACTGGAATATATTTTTCAGGGCTTATTTTCAATACTGATTGGCTATAGCTACTTTCTCTTCCCTCCCTCTTATCAAAATAGCTAAGTTTTTTCTTTCATTTCTCTCCTCACGATTTCCCTTGTGTTTCAAGAGTGGACTAAGTTTTCTGAAAAAACATTGCCAAGAAGTTAAAACATCTTGTCAGTATTTCTAACTGCTAACCTTACATAATGGTGGTCCTAGCTCTATCTTCTAGCATATAACTCACAAGGGTATCTGGAGGAATGCCACTCACTGCAACACATCCAAGTTCTATGTCTGTCCATATCAAACTTTGGTAGATGGCAAAGCTGACATAGCAAAAGTATCCGGCTGCGTCAGCTAGCCAGGTCTAGAGACTAAAAGAGGATAAAATGCTATAGGTCAGTCTATGATGAGAGTAGACCTGACAGTTGGTGAGTCAGTATTGAGTTGAGAGAGAGGGGAGGTTTCAGCACTACTAAGTGTGTTTTGGGGCCCAAATTGTTACTGTAATAATTTAGTGAAAGGTAGTGACCACATCTTAACGTAGCTAGGTGAATTCTATTTTTTCTGTTTAAAGTAATTCATGAAGTGTGTGCGTTGGATGGGGATTGTATTTTGTTGTTTTATGATTGTTATTGATTCAGTTGCTAAATGGCTATGAATATGTCTAAACAAGGATGTGTCTACTGGTGAGGGAGGAATAATGCTTAGAAAGGTCTGTGTATAGTGATGGGCTGAGCTTCTTGGGTAGAGAAAAATGACAAGGGTTATATTGATTCTGGATGTTTCTCTCATGTCCATGCGATTAAGTATTGGGAGTTTTGGGGTTTCTGCATGGAGCTGAGCTTTTGATGTTGATTTGATTTCTGCCAAACAGACAAGGGAATCAACTTCAGAAGCCAATGCAATGATGGCTGAGGAACATGTCTCTCCTCAAGAAAAATTAACAACAGAATAAACCAAAGAATTAAAATAAAATGGGGATATGTAGACAAAACATTTTTTCAGAACTTTTGATGACAAGAGGAAAACAGGTTTGTGAAGTTCAAGAAAGCATGCTGAAACTTTAAGGAAATTTGCTGTATCCATAAATCACTATTGACAAACCAGTAACGTGGCTCTTTTTTAAAAAAAGAAAAGAATCTGTTTCATGGACACATACTGGAGAGACTAATTGGGCATTTGCGTACCTCCCCCATCCCCAAGTCAATCCTCCTCACTGGAGGGTGGGGCTGGGGTTGAAAGTCAGAACTTGTGCACCTCCCCCATCCCTGGGTCAGTCCTCCTCACCAAGAGGTGGGGGTGGGGGTGGGGGTGGAAGTCAGAACTTTATAGTTGATGAAGGATAATGTATACATATAGAAAAAATGGTATTATAATCTGCTGGTAACAGAGTTGCTGTTAATATATATTCCAAATATATCATTTTGACCTCCTCCCCCAGAAATTTATTGTTTTGCTTGCCCTCATCCCCTGGAAAAGTGACAATAGATGCTTATATCTGTTCCTTTTATTTATAAACGCTGGTACCCTTACTATAAACAGTGGTTTGCAAGCTGATCTTGTTATACCCTGGGCAGAAATTATGGAAGATGATGTTGATTCAGCTTTTTCAATTCATTACAAATAAACTAATCAAATATATGACACGAAACAGTCTTTAACAGCTGAACATTCTGGCTTCATGGGACATGCCTCAAACAAATTAAATGTAATTTTAAATAATGGGTTATTTTCCCACCCTCAAAAATGACCGATGGAATGAGAAAAGTGTGTAATATCTCAATGTGCACCTGTCATTGACTGTCATCTCCCCTAGTCCTCAGGCTGACATACATCTCCATATCATACATGAGTGGAAAAATTCGCTTGTTCTGTTCAGGTAGCCATTTGTAGGATATTTTTTCATCAATATTAAATGATTGGATTATTTCTGGACAGACCTCGAATATTTTGCTGCTTGTCTGATTTCTGCTATAATTTGCTGGTAGAGTGATTTGCTCAAGAGGGACCTGTTTACCTTATTTTTTCATGTGTCAGCCAATAACATTCCTTTGGTAAAAGATTCACAACCCAACTCTCCATTACGGCTTTGCTGATGTTTTATCTTAACAGGCTCATTTAATGCTCTGCCTATAATCTGAGGGAGTTGCATTCTTACATAAATCAATGATTTTAATTTTGTAATAACTTTTCTAAAACTCAACCAATTTTAATGAAATTTATGTCATCTTGGACAGACCTTTATTGCAAAGAGCTTTTTTAATAATGCCAACTCATGGAAATAGCTCTGAAAAATGCTACATACAAATTTAGGGAATTTCTACTTCAAATTTTATATAACGCTATGAACACCTAAACTGAAGAAATGAATTACACCCAACTTTCTTTATACATTTAATTTGACCGGGTGAATAGCTTTTTTTTAAAAGAAAAAACAGGATTCTCCAATTTATAAACATATAACAAGAGTATTAGTTTTAGAAAGGAGAAAGATTTTGAAAGTCAGGTACAGAAGATTTATACTCAAAAATGGAATATTTTTAGTACCTTTGTCTCTGTGGCACAATTGGTAAGTTTTCTATTTGAAAGATTGGTGGTTCAAATCCACTTGGGAACTACTTTATTTAGAAAACTCAAACTTTTAAACTTCAAATAGTTGAGGACAGCATGTATACATATTGATATTAAAGAAAACAGGACCTGCTGGAAAAATGTATGCCTTCACAATGTATTATTATGTTATTAAGAAATAGATATATAATCCGACAGAAACAAATATAAATGCTTTATATTACTTTGAAACTCTATTTGAAATCACCTCTCTCCTCAATTATCATAATTGTAAAACCAGTGAACAAGAATATTTTGACATAAAATAGTTGATGGGATATGAATACAGTTGCAAAATTGAACAATCTTATTTTATAAAGTTTAGTAACATGTGTGTACATGCTACTCTAAATAACTATTTTGTGCCTGTGTATTAATATTTTTTCATCTATTTTATGTTTGAATATTCTTGTTTAGTGTTTTTTTCAAGTTTTTACTATCATATCAACACATTGTGTAGGTACGTATTTTTTTTACTAGTATGTGAGAATGTGTCATGTAAATGCTCAAATTTATTGCAGATTTCAGCTGCATATATACAGCCACACCTTTTCCTCACCAAATAAAAAAAAATACATAAGTTTTCTTTTTTTCAAGCTGTTCTCCAACAAGATTTATTTATTCAGGACAATTGCAGAAGCTATCTCGTTATTGAAAAGCCACAGTCATTTTTTATTTGCTTTTTGGTTGATTTCATTCTCATAGAAGCAAACATATATATGAAATTAGTTTGAATATCCAACCTGGTGGTTGTCAGGTAAATAACATATCCAATTGGCTAACTTTACGCTGCAATTGAGTGAAATTAAGTCACAAGTCAGCAACTGACCATGCAAAAAACAGATCAAGCAGCTGCTGCTGATTACAGCTTTGCTCACTCGCCTACCATCGCTTTTGTTTACATCCAGTATGTAGCAGTGCACAAAGCCAAATGGCATTGGTCACTGAAAAGTTTGAATTTAAAAAAAAAAACGAGTGGGTACTAGTTAAGGAATCAATTAAGCAAAGACTTTAATTGTATATTGAATCCCCCCCTCCACTAAAAACCTATTTGGAGGAATTTTTAAAAAAAAGAAAAGTTTGTTGTAGACAAAATAAAGAATAAATGTTGAAAATATCAGCCCTCTTACTCCATTGGTTTAAGCTACATATATATATATATATATACATATATATATATATATATATATATATATACATATATATATATATATATATATATATGTATATATATATATATATATATATATATATATATATATATATATACATATATATATACATATATATATATATATATATATATATATATATATATATAGCCAGTCAGATCTATTCAATAACAGAAGAAACCTATTTTGACAGTTTTGTAGACTCATGACATTTACAAAGTAAATGAAAATGATTTGAGACCAGGCCAGTGAAAAAAATAAGTGATTACAATTCAAAAATAATGATATTCTCTTTCAATCACGTACAGGTATTCCCCACTTTTCGTAAGTTAATTTTCCGATATTTTTCCGCTTTTACGAAAAAAAGGAAAAAGCAAAAATAGCAAGTGTTTGTTTTGTAGTACACTGTAATAGAAGCAGTGGGTACCCTCTTCTGCTTTCTCTTACACTCCAGTCGCCTGCACCTTCCATCATATCAACCTCTAATGACTCAGTCTCACATACCGTCCGCATGATTTTGGGGACCTGGGAACACTCAAAAATTTACCCAATCAAATTAATGATTGTAACTTCTTGACATAACGCCATTTTGACTAACAAAAGGTTTTAATAAAAACACTCTACTTTCAGATTGTGGGGTGGGGGGGTAAACCTGTAATTAGAGGCTTTTAATCAGAATAAGGCAGAAAAATGTTTGTCTTGGTCTTCTGACAATTAGCATTTCATTTTTTCGGAGAGTCCACACATCTCTATAAGATGCTTTTCAGTCAGTTTGGTCAGTCTGTCGGTCAGTCAGTCTCAGTTGAGTTAAACAATAGAAAATAGGTTGAAAGGAAAAGGTGTGACATCATGAAAATAATATCTGTTCTGATCGATTTTTTTACCAGCAGCTAATAAAGTCATCATAGGATGTCCAAGGTCTGCACTTTTCTACTTAAAAAAAGATGAAAATCACAAAAAATTCCAAAAATCTCTGTTCAATATTTTTATCAAAAATAGTTTTTGCAGAATATTTCCATTCACAATATTTTACAAGTAAAATGATCAATTGACCTGCAGAAAGACTACTTGCTCTTTATTCTGCTTCTCCTCCTCCTCCTCCCCTTCCACTACTACTATCAGTACGGATGGTGGACACATCATTGAACTTATGGGTCGTTTTTTTCCCCATGTAAGGCATTAGTATTAACTGGATAACTTTTTCAGTAAACACAAATAAGAGGGTTCAATCACTACATTGATGAAATTTTGTTATTTAGGTTTTGCTTTTACAAAATTCGATTGACAGCTGTTTACAGTTAAGCTTGCTTAATTAATCTTTCCTTAATTAACAAAAAGGCTGACTGCTTCTTTTAAAATTAAGATCATTTGTTTATTTTTTCAGAATTTATTGACAATGCTCTAAGGTTACTTCGACGTTTAACATGGCCCAACTGTTGAAAAGGAGTCTTTCATCTGCTGTTTATGATTTAACTTAGAAGTTGGCCAATATGACTCATGGTAGAAATATCTCTTGTTCATATCTGAAAACAATCTTCTGTTTGATATAATCTAAATACTTGAAACTTATGCTTCGAGGATACTTACTTATATCAATTGTAATAATTATATTTCAGATAATACCTGAGGAAGTCATTTATCACAATCATGGATAATGCTATCAACACGGTTATCATTATTAAAATCAGTCAGTCCAAAACACTTTGAATTAATCACAAATTAGAATTAAATCGAAATGAATTTCTTATTAATTTTTCTATATTGTAGAGTTGTTCATAACAATAAATCTAATAAAATTATGAATGAATTTAGCAATGGATGTGAATTCTTCCAAATTTTATATCCTTTCATTAAATGTTATCAGCAGGTTATTGTTATCTAAAAGACCCTGTCCCTAAGTGATCATGATAAGAGGCTTTCTCTGTACATGATTGAATCAAACTAATAGGAAAAATTTCTTAAAATTAGAATCCAAGATGGTGTATATACATTTATCAATTACCATTCTCGGTGGTTAAGGGCAATTAATTTCAGCTGACCTCCTCAACCATTTTGGTCCCATAAACTCATAAATCTTGCACCATAAAATATTGATAAACAAATACCACCATTATCAAATTGTGAATGTACAAATAGATAAATAAATACAGTAAAGAATACAATAAAATTTCTTATTTTCAAAACTCAATCAAAATTTCTGCGATGACTGATCCATCAATCACGGTGGAATCAAATTTCTTTTAGTCAAAAATGTAAACATGGCCTCAATTTGTTCTGAATATGCTAAAGTACTTTTCTTCTTTTATGACTAACTTTATGCTATCTTCTTGCAGTTAAAACCAAAATCAAACTCTCAAAGAAGATATTTGAATATTGATATATTATAAAAGGACACTAAAAAAGTGCGCAGTAAATGCTAGTGAAAAAAAATATATAGTCAATTAACGAAAACCATAAATTTTATAAAATTACAGTGTAGTGATTATTAACAATTTCTTCCTTTTTTATTCTACCATTTACCTTCATTGTAATCTCTCTGTTGCTCTATTTTCAAATTTCATCTAGTTTGAAAAAAGTTGCATTAAGATAAAAATGTTGATGAAATTCAATTTTTCATATACTAAAAAAATAATTGAATTTTTTTACGAAACAATGAATTAGAAAGAAAATTTTGATGTCTAAAATACTGTTTGACAAACCAATTCATGAGTACAAACAATTTTTCAGTCAAGTTTATATTGTCTACATGAATAATTTTTAGTTGATAATTTTCTACAATCTTCCTTCTCATTAATAACACAAAAATTATTTCAATGCATTCATAATTTCCTAAACTTATTATGTTTTGTTCATACTGAGTACAGCATATTTTCAATGGTACAGTTTTTTGTAGTAGGCCACAAAACTCCCCAAAATATTGCCAATAAATTATTCAAGACTTGACTGTGAATTATCAAAAACTGTGAGTAGAAAATCTGTGATTGGCAAGGGATAACTTTAGATGTGACTTGATTGTCTCCCTTCAGTGCTTGAGAGAAAAATCAAAATGTTTCAAACTAAAAATGGATGAAAGTTACCAAGGAAATGATTTCAACCAAGATGGAAACCAATTTCCTTGATCTGGGTACTCAGTGCATAGAACTAGGCATTGGGGTATCTGCCAGGATGTATGAGTTAAGATAGCCAAGAGTTAATCATAATAGGAATAAGAGATTTTTTTAATCCATCTATTACTCATTTGGGGCCTTCCTAAATGGAGATGTTTTCTTTTATAGATAGTTCCAGATCAGGGCATTAGAAATTCCTTCAGGAAGTATGAAGTTTTTGAGATAGACTGAAAAAAATCCAGGTACTATATAATAATCTCTTTACACAACCAAGATACTAGTGATGCCAATTTTTTCAAGTTGTGAGTAGCCCTTGAGTTGTTGCTCTTATACTGAGTATAGGTACCCTCACACTCTGGTCTCTTGGCTTAAAACCAGAAAGAAGGTTTGGTTAATTGCCTGATTTGAACCCAAGAGGGAAGTGTGCAAATAGAGGTATTACTGTACAAGAAAAATACGTATTTGAATCTCTATGAGATAATTTTTAGAAAATAGATTGTGTGTGTGTGTGATTTTCATAATCGAAATTGTTACCACAAAGTAAGAGTGCATTGTTATGGGCAGGGAAATAAAAAAAATGAAACTTTTCATCATAGATAGATTTTTGCAAGCAAGCAAATAACTATTGTATTTTTACTGAAGATAAAAAAGAGAAAGCTTTTAACTGTTGTTAAAGGCACAGGACAGACAAGGTATTCTCTGAAATATTTTCTAAAATAGGATAAGTAAACGCAACCTACAGACTTTTTCTATTGCTTTTGATTAAATATGCTGAAGACATGGTTGGTTTAGCCAAACAACAATGTTTGTCAGCCTTTATGAAAGTTTTTCAAGTTTTTTCTATTTCTCTTTTCATGTTGTAAGTTTTTTTACCCCCCTCCCCCACCTCATGACACATGCTGGACGGCTCGGGAGAATGATACATGAATGGCAAGGAAACTTAATCGTATTTTCTCTTCTTGGTAACTTCTAAACAATGTAGGGCATCTTTTGTTGAAAAATATCCAAAGCATACAAATACTACTTCAGTGCTTGTAAAAAATGAAAAGATTATTTACATATGGATGAATTATGCAAGTATATACTTCAGTACAAATGTATTTATCGCCGACAAAAGATCATGTCGCTCAAAAAAAATATTTGTCTGTCCATTCTCTACAACTCTTCAACCTGAAACATTAAGTCAACCAAATCAGTTAACAAACAAATATCTTACCAATATGAGGAAAAAACATCAGTTTTATTCATGAAAAATCAGAGATTCCAGTATTTAGTGAAATTGTTCCCCTGACCACATCTGAGAAATCAGCAGCAGCAGTGATACTGATGTGAACTCACAGTAACAGTTGTTTTCCCCCCTTCCTCTCTTTCTATATCTCTGACTAAAATGCAAAATTTCAGTTACATAGATGACAAATATAGACAGAATCAGATAGATTTCTGGATTGTCAGCAGACATCAAGGGAGATAATTCATAGACACTGAAGACATAAATTAACTTCAAACACAAAAGAATGTCAAAAAATGCCATAATGCGCTGAGAAAACTCACTGTTAGCCTCTTTATGGCCATTTTTATCAGATTCATCTAAAATTGTATGAAAATAGCTAAAGAGTGGCTAAAATCACTGAAAAATTGTGCTAAAAGTAGCGTAAATGTTGAATTTTCACACTACCATAGCATCATAGTGTCATCCCTCTGATGGTGTTGGCCAACAGGCCGCCAATTAAGTACACTAGTGCTAACTAATATATCTGTGGAAATTCAACTTCAGACAATGACCAGTTGTTGAGTAATTGCACAACATACACACACTAAGAAAGACACAGTCACAAAGATTTCTTCATTGGCAGTAAGTAAATTTTTAGGTAAATGTAAATGCAGCTCAACACAAAATAAGAGACCGATTTAGCATAATATTTACATTATTAATTGAATCCCACCCTAAAAACTCGAAAACATTTGAATTTTCAAGAACTAACTTGCCAAGAATATGCTTCAGTGTTCCATTAGTATACACAGAAAATTTCTCAGTTTGCTGTGTGGTTCCAGATAGACATTTGATGAATCATAGGAAGAGTTTTTGCTTTTGACCCCCAAAAGAGGAAAGAAAAAGTTTCTCCTCATTTTTGTGCCCCGAAAAAGAAAAAAGTTCCCCTCACTTTTTACCCTAAGTAAGATTACTTTTTTCTTCACGGCCGACTTTCAGTCATACACTGAGGCAACCTACAGCTGGACGTGTGGATTTTAGGATAAACATACATTGTAAATATAACCCTCTATACTCTGGTTGTTCTTGAGATGTAATAATGGATGGACTTCTGGTGAATAATAGTAAGATTATTGAACAGCAACATGGAGTTTTGATTTGATCTGTCCATCATTTTGTTTGTTCAACCTCAAGAGACAAATACACAAAGCTCAAAAAAATCAATACATTTTAATGATTTCTCTCTTCTTGAAAATTCGAACAGAAATTACAAAGGCTTATTTGATAAATTTGGGGGTTGTGCAAGTCACCCTAGCTGTTTTTTTGTGTCAAGTGATACACCTTGGATCATGATATTATCCTCTCTAAAGCTAAAAAACTTTCTACTGGTCAACGCATTGTTTAATGATTGATTCATAAAGGAAAAAGAAGAGAAAAGAAATCAAATCAACTTTGAAAACAAGAGGTCTGGTTAGTCATTCAATCGAAACCATCACTTACTATGTTGGAAGTTATCAATTAAAAACTTCAAAGAATCAGTTGCTTTTCTAACCTTTTTGGGGCAGTGATCTCTAAAATGTCTGAACTGTCAGAAAACAGGTGGACACAAACTAAGTGATCAATTGAGCATGAGCTTACATTGAAAATTGAACCCCCATGAAAAACCTGTAGAGCATTGGAATTTTTTTGAGAAAACATTTTCCTAGACATAATGAAGAGTAAATGTTTAAATCTTCTGCTCTCTTGTACTATTGGTGTGGCCTATACATGTGATACATATATACATACATAGCCAGGTAGACCATCTTGAAAACTGAAGAAACTTATACTGTTTTGATGAGAGCTTTGGTTGCAGTTTCTAATTTAATCAAATCAAATCATCCCAGAACTTGCTAGATTGTTGACAAACCATGTCGGATCCTTCTTGGGATTTCTCAAGGCAATACCTCCTCTCCAAGCATCCCATAACTTTGAAATTTTTGAGATACCATGTTGGAACTTTTATGGCATTTCTCAGGGCAATAGGGTGTATTTGACTGTGCCCATCTTTTATCTGAGTAACATTTGTGAGCTTGTAATGGGTTATATGGTAGTAAGAGCAGGGAGTAATCCTTGATATTACTGATTGGGAAATTCATGCCTTTCCTAGGGCAATTAGTATGAAGTGAATTCAAACTACCTCATTTGAAATCTGAGCTCAGGTCACTGGTTCTATTTTCCATGTTGTTAAAACATTCAGCACCAAAAGTGATCAACTAATGTTTTTGCTACTTTACTTAACCGCCCACTTTTTGAAATTCACTCCAGTCTTCATTTTGTTTCCCATACACTGTTCTGACAAATTCCTGCTTTCCAGCAATGCTAATTTATAATCTGTAATCCCCATTCTTCCATGTCAGCTATAAAAAACCTTGCTACTGAAGGTATTAACTGTAGGGTCGACTCTGTACTTCATTAAACCAATTCCTGTATTTCTTGGCATTGAGGATACTTCAACCTCAAGGACACACCCCAATTTCAATTTGCAAAATTAGAGAAAAAAAAAAAGAAGAAAAGTGGGATAGTAAGCTTTATCCTGTAGGACGAAAAGTAAATTTTTGAGATTTATTTCGGTGAGGAAAAAAATAGCCTGGAAAGACAATAAACATGCATTAGAAAAGTGAACTAAAAAACATTCAAATATTAAAAAACAGGATTAATAAAGTGATATCAATTGAAAGAAGAAGTCTCTTGTTTATAAATTCCTCTTTGATAATTGCTTGTGTATTATTAAATCTTAAAAAAATTCCTTTCTTTAATCTCTTCTGAGGAAAATTACTGAAAAAATCTTCCAGTGAGCTAAATATTTTTATTGCTTCCATAATAGAAACAAGATCAATGGAATTTTATTTTGCAATACCATCACAATCAAATTAATCACTTTAAGCCTAAGATATTAATCCATTTCATTCTCACATTTCAGCTTTAGCAAAGCATGAATTCGATTACAGGAGGTGCAGAGTTGGCCTAATGGTCAAAAGTACATAAAATCGACTCAGTGAACCAAGTTCTCATTCCAGACTAATTCCTCTAGGAAAAGGCAGAAAAGCATTGGTAAAAAAGCAAAGGACAATGAATCCTTTTCGGTACAATACAGAGAAGGTGGTCCCAATTGTAAATTGTAAAGTCTCACACTTTCACTCATTCGATGAAACAAACAGTGAACAAGTAAAAAGAAATAAGAGAACTAATGAAAAGTCTTTCAGTGGTACATAATTTTTAAATTCCCATAATTAGCAGATGCATAGTAAAACATAAAAAAAGGATGAAAAAGAAAGGTTTTAAAATTGATTTTTTAAAATAAATCCTTGATGACCTCTTTTAGTTGACACTCGATGACCTATCAGAGAATGTTAGATGTACTGCATGGAAATAATTTGAAAAACTTCAAAAAAGTGGTTTAGACCAGCAAACAAACATTTACTAACATTACAGGTATGATGATCGAAATCAAAATGTGCTTAAGATGCAGTTAAATTTTTTAAAAGTTTTAGCATAAAAAACGAATCCCAAAAATGTTTTTCACCACTGCATATAACCCAGTACAACCTATCACCTATCACATATTACCTGGAGATGATTGTAACCACCAAATAGCCTATACAAACCTGAGTATGCCATTGATGACTCAGTATGGTACCCCAATGATCTGCTGCATCATGCGATAAATTGATTATGATTACTTAAAGAGTGTATGTGAGCTGCAAGAAAAGAAAAAGTTCATGAAACATAAGCATTGAAAATTTGGAAGTTTCAACTAAAAACTGTAAATTCATTCATCTTAAAAATTGACTTTGAAAATGCTTTCACCTTCGATGAAAATGAATTTAAACCTAGTATATTTAGTCATTGAGATGCAGAATAATGTAACTGTTGGTTTCTGGCACAGAAGACAAAATGGTCAGACTGAGCTCAAGTTTTGGCCTAAGCTGTATCTTCCCTTCATACTAGTACCCTTTGGAAATACATGAATCCACTTCTCCCCCTAAGTATGGGTAGATAAGCAGGTAGGCAGAGTACTTTAGTCCTGCAAGGCAATCCATCTAAAACCTTCAGCTTGGCAGTTACTATCGCTGGTCCCAACAAGCCCAGGTAAAGGAGGAATCTGAGGTATAAAAAAACTACTTGCTACTGAAACTGAAATTGGTTGGTTGTGGCCCTGTACTCCACAAAGAGTCCACAGGAATGAATTTAAAATATTCAGTTTTTCATTTATTCTATTGATAAGAGTAGATTTTTGGAAGAATCTGCTTATTTTTACTTTTATTTCTCAACTTTTGATATTTATATTTTGTCTAACATGTCACCCTGCCTCACCATCTTTTTGCTCTAATAAAATATTTTCATTTTGTTCTTATGTTTTTCATTTAGGACATCATAATGCTTCAGTTTTCTATGATTTTTTACTTAGGACATCATAATGCTTCAATTTTCTATGATTTTCTACTTAGGACATCATAATGCTTCAATTTTCTATGATTTTCTACTTAGGACATCATAATGCTTCAATTTTCTATGATTTTTGTCTTAAGACATCATAATGCTTCAATTTTCTATGATTTTTTACTTGGGACATCATGATGCTTCAATTTTCAATGATTTTTCACTTAGGACATCATAATGCTTCAATTTTCTATGCTTTTCATTCAGGACATCAAATTGCTTTGATTTTTCTATGATTTTTAGTCAGAACATTATAACAGTTCTTATTTATACCTGTTATAATACAGTTATTGTAGAGTATCAATCATAGTGAAATAATTAGCAGACTAGTCTTTCTGATCAATTGGCTAGAGAAGTGAGTTTGATTCCCACTGCAGTGGCCATGTGCCTGACTAAGCTAAGCTTAATAAATAACTCTAAAGCAGTTATCTTAATCCTTCTTTTCCTAACTTTCTGATTTTGAAGCCTTGTTAAATGTTCTTATCTGGATCAAATATTGATTGCTTAGTTAGTTTCCATGCAGAAAAAGAATTATTCCACTAATTGTTCATCATCTCTGTCTCTCTCTCTCTCTCTTTCTTTCAGATAATCCGCTGTAGTGACGCATGTCCGATTGTTGTGATTGTGGCCAGTTCCAAGTTGTGTGAATCTCTTCGTCCTGGTCAAAGTTGCCATTGGCAAGGCTATGAATTTACAGTGCCTGCAACATGTCCTTCACGGCTGGACATGTGTAAAATCATCAGCATCAAATACTGCGTGGCTGTGAGTAGAGAATCTAAGACAAAAATTTACACCTTTATATCTTTTATTAAATTGCATTTTGAGTTTATAGATAATTTTCATCACTATGGTGCCAGGTACACCAATGTTTTTTCCAGTAATAAATTGTACAAATAACAAGTGTATTAAATGAGTTTTAAGGAACTAAATGCAAGTTTCTCTGCATTCTAAAAATAAAGTGTTCCTAAAAACCTTTCATAAAAGGAAATGGTATAAATCATGGAAACTATTCCAATTAAATCAATTGGGAAAAATTTTTGTGTGTTCCTAAACCCGCAAAATGGTGATGATAGTACATAAGGCTGTGTCATCAGAGTTTGAGGTGGTATGTGATAAAGGAGATTGGGGTGGATCTGATAGAGAAAGAGGGTGTGCATTACCTCTCAAATGGCCCACTGCTGAACAAACACTGACCACTAATTTTGCCCTCTGCTAATTTTTTCTAAGTGTGAAAAAGTGATGTAAATCAAACTTTCGAAAAGCAGGGTATACTTCTATTTAGTTTTATTAGAGAAGCTGGAAAATATAACAATTTGAACCTGAGAACATGTTTTTGTTTTTTTTTGCAAGATAAATAAATAATTGAAAATCAATACCTACCCCAATTATCTGATTTGCATCAAGGTGACCTAATTACTATTGCGATCAATCCATATGCATTACATATGTCATACACACACACACATATATATATATATGTATATATATATATATATATATATATATATATATATATATATATATATATATATATATAGATTGATAGATAGATAGATAGATAGATAGATAGATGAAATAAATAACCATCAATTCCAGGAGGTATGTGTTTCCAGGGGTAAACAGTCATATAGTTTTGGGCCATGATAATTTTGTAAAAATCATCAGTTGGAATGCTCAATAACTGTCTATAGTAAGAGCAGAGCTCTAAGATTTTGTCAGAGCAAATACAGTAAAAAATAAAACTTACAAAGTTCCTTATGTGGTATTTTGATGTCTCTAGCATCACATCGGGAGACGGAATTCTCCATTCTCCTGATAAGAAGCCATAGATATCAAAATATCGAACATATATAGAGAGAAACTTTTTCTTAATTTTTTGTTTTTTACTATATATATACTATATATATATAGCCACTATTCTTACAGTTTAATTCAGTAACCTTTTATTTCTAAAAGAATTCCTTTTATTTATACCCTTTTGCTTGTAAGTAATACTAAAAATTAGTTATTGATTGAGAAAAAATAACAGATATGTTTGAATTTCTATAAGATGCCTTTTTTGTAAGTAAAGAAACTAAAAACACTGAAACAAGAATAAAAGTTTAGATTTTCCTATTGACTAAACCTACTATGGCATGAGGCCAAATGAGTCCATCTGTCCGTCTTGGGAAATATTGGATTTTACCAGGGATTAAACACTTCTGGCTAGAGATATGCAACTATCTCAGCCAACGAAGAGGTCAAGTAGATTTTCTTATATGGCAAATTTGATTGACGGATTATTAACTGTGATTTACAGTTTCTTAAACCTTTACGTTTCATTTAACAATCCTCCAAATATATTTGCTGAACCTGAATATAAAACCACTGACAGCACATACGAGATGAATAGTTTTGAGATGTGGAAAAAAGTTCTTGTCAGTATTTTTTAGATGAAGTTTTTAACTGAGTTTAGTCAGACTATTTTGTCTTTGTCTTGCATGTTTTTCACAGCATTTCAGCTAAGAAGCACAGTAATGGAATTAAGTGGGTGTGGCCAGAGAAAACAGTGTGTGTATAAAGCTAAATAGGAGATTAAGTGGCCCGCACAGAGGTCAATCAGAGACGATCCCCCCCAAAATGCAAAAACTGGACAAGACATGATGTGTATGTGAGGAGATATGCAAGCTCCCTTGGAAAAAGATTCAACATACCCAATCAAAACAGACACCCGTGGGAGCATAGCCTAAACATTGTAAGAATAAACAACAAAGATGGGAAAGCAGTCAGACTAAATCACATAAAATGGTGTGAAAAAGTTGTCTTTAACAAAGAAAATCAACTGTGTTGCTCAATTCCAATGTTTGGTCAGAACATTCTTAATGTATGTTCAATCTATATTTCTCGAATGCAAAATTAACAGTCATTCATTAGAATGAAATCAAAATTGAGTAACTACTGAAATGATTCCCAGAAAGATTTAATATTTTTTCTCCGGGGTCATTTTCTCTATTTATGATCTTGGTGATATTGCTCTTAAGTCATTTCATTTCGATATAGATGCCTTGAAAAAGATCTTAAATTATCTATTTAGATTTTTCCAGCCAAATCAATATTTGTAGAAAAGTTATTACATTTTAAAGAAAAGTTATACTATATTTAAAAGATCTTTTTTCTTGTTGTCTATTTTCAGATTGACACCAATTTTGATGATTTCAATTTATATGCTGCTGTTCCAGTAATTATTGCAACTGTGCCTGAAACTGGTGTCGATTTGGCAAGATGGTCTTACAAAGGTAAGGACACAAGTGTTACAGGTGAGGCACCCATTCACACTTCACATTCACTTGCACTTTGTTTTCAATTCTGTTTCAGGATCTAAGATATTCAGTTGCCCATTGGCAGAGGAAATCAAATTTATATTGACTTCTATTTCAGGGTCTAAGATATTCAGGTACCCAGGAGAAATCAAATTCATATTGATTTCTACTTCAGATTCTAGGATATGGAACCTATTGACAGATTTTGAATATATATTGGTGTATGTGTTTTCTTTTTGAGAAGTGAAAACTTGAGTTTTAACTTTTCCAAACTTATTTTAATAAGAATCTATAAAAACTCCATCTTAGCATCACTATTTAGTAATGAATACCAAATGCATTCTAAAATCCATTCAAAGATAAACAAATACTATAAGATGTTGAAACAAACAATCAATATTCGTTTTCTATTTGTCAGAGTTACTAATTTAAATCATCCTTTAAATTTGATAAAACTTAGAAAAATATACTTTCTCTTTCTGACAATTGCAATATCTGAGACAGATGTTAAAAACACCAAAGTGTTAATTTAACTCATCTTAGATTTATTACTTAATGATTAGTTGATGTCTGAAATTTGAAATGTGTTATAACGCAAGATTTATTTATTAGAATATCCTATGACACATTTTTATGTTGCGTTAGCACATAATTTTCTTGCATTTTAAAGTTTAAATGTATTCTTAAAATTATTATTAATTTCATCTTCATACTATTTTTTGGTTGCTTTTTATCACAACTCTGGATCGGACAATGATCCTATGGCAATAATTAAACAGCATAATCAGAAAATAAAGAGCAAGCCCTCGGTGAGAATCAAACTCACACTTTCTTGCCTGAAGGGGTCTTGTATATAAAAGGCCATTTTTAAGCATTCATATAGGGTTTTGTAGTTAAATGGTAGCTAATTTTACACCTTAAACCCAACTCCTTACCACCAAAATTCCACACTGATGATATTCACAATTGAGATCTAGCAGCCAAGTATATAATGGACCCCCTTTGGCTTGAGGGTGTTTGTTTGATTCTCACCATTGGTTTGCTCTTTATTCTCTGATTATGTTGTTCAATCATTGCTATAGTCAAAATTAATAATAACATTGCAATACTTTATCCAAGAATAAAATTTGGAAAAAATGAACAATATTGTTGTATTTTTGAAATGATCTGTATTTTATGCTTAATGGGCACTGAATTGATTTATGCATGTATTCAGTAAATCATGAATTGTAAATCTTATAAAGTATGTTGTTTGCAGTTATATTGTCACAATTATTATCTTCCTCATTTGAAACTCTGCTCTCTAAACCATCATCGTCTGCCTGTTTCAAATGAGTACATTCAAGAAATAGATATGGATCTATTCATGGGGAAATCACTGTCTATGTCACTATATAAGATGGGCTTTAAATACTGTTTGAAAGCTATTCAAATACTAAGCTGTATCTAATGTTCTAGTGCCATCTCCCCAAGCTCATTATAGAGAGTCATGGAACTAGGATGAGTTGCAGTTAGCAGTAGTTCTCCAAATCCTCTTGTAAACCATTTATCTTATAGTCCAGCATATACGGTAGATTGTTTGTAGTTATATTGTCACAATTACAATTACTGAATTTATTGAAAAGTGAAATTGTGTCAATGTTTACAGTTATTTGACACTAAAATAAAGTCAAAAGATAGGAGATTTTGTTAGGGACAACTAAAAGGCGCTCAGAGAGTGCATATGTCTGCCAGTGACATTGTCACTAAATACTGAAAGATTTGGTAACAGATACCTGACTCAGCTTGTAATGATTATTCATCACAGACATCTATTTGAACTTCAATTCATTTCAATATTTCACTTGGATTCTTACTTTGTCGTTACTCTGTTATTATATCTGAGAAGTTGAAAAATTGCCCTATTTTACCATATTGAAAAGTTTTTCAATTTTTTGACCAAACCAACCATTTTATCAGTTATTCCCTGGTTCGTGGTCCATCAAACAAAATGTCGCTGAAATTCATTGAGAATTTTCAGAGATGTGGACAAACAGACAAACAAAAAAACAAACAGATAGATGGACAAACAAACATGGTTGAATACATAACCTCTGTCCAAGATCATTGGAAGAGGTACAGAGAAATCCTTCAAAATTTTCCCATAAGTCAGAAACCAAAGAAAATTGGAAGTTTCAACATTTGTTTCTGTAAACAGAATTCCCTTAAGAATGTTTGTAAATTGAATTTTGTATACTTGAAAATTGTGAAAGTCGATTAAAAATAAGTGGAGAAAATTTTGAGTTTCAGAATGAAAAAATACATGAAAAAAAGCAGACAACTTCTTCTGGAATTTCTATAGAGATTTCCTAAAATCAAATGGAGAAAAAACATTAGGTAAAGCAAAAATTTAGCAAAACTTCACATTCAATCATCAGATTTCTAGAATTCTAAGGCTTCTTCAGTTGGTTTGCAAAAGTGTTTGTTCCAACAGTCAATATTCTTTGAAGTAAACAGTTTCATTTAATTACCCAACTGTCAATTTAATTCCCACTAGACAAGCCTGTGACCTATTGGGTTACCCTTTGAGAGAGAAGTAGTGTAACTGATGTTACCAGAATGATCATTAAATCTAAAGGCAAAATTGCACCCAGAATTTTACAAATTTACAAATAGGTAAGGGAAACTACTCTATAATTAGCTTTTACCAATTACCAACCTTGAGAAATCGTTTTTCAAAGGGTTGCGGGATAGTACAGAGGTAGACCCTAAACTATTATCATAAAGTTGCAAATCACCCAAATTTTTTTGTATTATTTGAATCATCATATTTTGAGGGTGCCCGTATTCAAAATATACAGCCACAATGCACCGTTTTGGATAATTAAAGGTCCCAAACAGATAAACAGAACGAGAATTTTAGTTATACACAGGTCTGGTTAAAAGCCAACATTTGATCAATGTCCTGGCAACATGCTATGTTGGGGAAGATGAATTAAAAAATTGGAAAAAAGGATGATCAGCAATTAAAATACTGCTTGAAAAAGATTTTTAAAATTCAGTATTTGTGCTACCAGACAGAAAATAAGGGACCAAATTAGCAAAAACTTACACATCAAAATGAACCCCCCACACACACACACTAAAATCCTATTTTAGGGAGATAATTAACAAGAAAAATTTGTTTTTTTTTTCTAGACATGATGAGGAGTGAATGTTTGAATTTTTAGCCCTCTTACACCATCGGCATGGCTTTTACGCATCATATATATATATAAACATACAGACAGCCAGTCAGTCTGCCAGACCTGGTTAAAACCTGAAGAAAACTATGTTGATAGTTTTGAAGATATTTCTGGTAGACAGTTTCTAATTAATAGATTAACTGGTTGATGATGTTTTCTCAAATATTTACCGACCATGATTAAAGAACTTTAACCTCCAGAAATAGAAAATAAATGGTTAATGATTCATTAGACTGACAGCTTAAAAAAAATTGCTTGATTTTTCTTTGGAAGCAATTTGATATTGATTTATTCTTCTATTTATTCTCATTTTCATTTCTTGATGAAAGAGCTTTTTGACATTTTATGCAAAAAGAAGAAAGAATTAAGTAGGATAATATTTTGTTGATTTGTCAATGAAACTTTTTGATAACATTCATTTATTGCTTCAAATGTTTTAAAAAATATTTTGGCATCAGAAACAAAATTGCAACAAAGGTTTTTTCTAGTTTTTAATATTAAAGCATTTTCTTTCTTAGAGGCATCCTCACCTCCCTATAAGAGGCTCTGTCCATCTGTTGGTTGTTCGGCTGGTAGGTCGGTCAGTCATTTGGTCAGTCCCCATATTGATTTATGGCTGTTTCAAGTCAGATTTACTTGAAACTGAGTAGACAGGTGTCGCTTATCTAGAAAGGTTTTTGACTTAGGGTCACGCTTATCTAGAAAGGTTTTTGACTTAGGGTCACATTATCTGGCAAAAATGGCGTTTAAACTTAATGTTCAAAAAATAATTTTCTCAGCTCTCATTAAAACACCTCATTGAACTTTAATCTTTGTTTTTCTCTTGCGCTCTCCTAAAACTTGTTTGAGCATGTTTTGACACTTGATTTTTTATATTGTGCATGGATAATCAGGAAGAAAAGGAATTTAAAACAATTTCTATGGCAGACATTCTTTACAATTCTCAAACAGGAAATTTGTATTATCACATGAGTATGAGCATGAGCATGTTTTTATGCATTGCAATGGTTGCCACCACCTTTTTTAAAAAACTTTGCAAGGGTCGCAGAGAAACTGTATGCTGTTTATATCTTTGAGATTGGGGAATAAAATGAGGAGACAGGGCTATCAGAATGTGTTTTTGATTGTTATTTGGAGTGGAAGAGGGAGGTATTTGTATCTGTGTCAGTGAGAATCAGGTTTGTCTGAAATAAGAATATAATATAATCTTGTTTGATAAATGTTTTACAAGGAGCAACAAAGTTTTTGGGAATAAATGCATGTTGACACTATTCTTATGCCAAAAACACACCACCAGTTTCACTATTTTGAGAGTTACACCATCTTTAATTGGCCTTCTTATAAGTGTTGATAAAAAAAACCAGCTCATTTGAGAGGCAACTCCTTGCACATCTACAGAGGAAGCTATTTAGAATTGTAATCACGGGCAATGTTAGCAAGTGGTTATTGTTATCAAAATCAGTGGGGCCTGAACACTTCATTTTTAATGAACTTGGAATGAATTTAGATTTTCATTACTTATAATTGTTTATAACAATGAATTTGATAACATAATGAATTTATAACAATGAATGTAAACTGTTCCAATTTCTGTATTCTTTGCTTAATGCAAGCCAGTTATTGTTATCTAGAGGATTCTGTCCCTAAGTGATCACAATAAGTGGCTTCCTCTGAATGATACAAATTTATTGCTATTGATTTTGCTTCAGAAATGCATTGAATGAGAAAGAATGAATTATCCAAAGCATCATGTTTACGACAGAAACACTGAAGAGTTCATACATCCAAAAAACTCAATGTTATGTTTGAAATTACATGGGTCCAAAAATAATGGATTTTTTTAACCTTTATCACCCACAATAGATTTCATGTCTGCCCAATTTGGGATAAATTATCCCTGTCCCCAAACCCCTGATCTAGACTGTGAAAACTTAATTGATATGCTGTGTTGTTCTTTGCAGCAAGCCAGGCTTCCAAAAAAGGTGTCTACCAAGAAGCAGCAGAACTTCCCCACACAGAATTCGCACCCAAATATAAAATATACGATTACCTTCCAAGCCAGTCAATACAAGAGAGTGACATGGTGATTGACCTTCTGCACAGTCCAGGACAGCAAAGACGACTGAAGCAGAAACATCGAAACGGAGACGTCGATGGCACCCTGCTCATTGAAGAGGAGGACATACATTCAGTGCAACAAGACCCAGAAACATAACCCAACCATCCACCCCACCAAACTCAGTAATCCTGTTCATGTGAAAATATTCTACCCAAAGTCCACCAATGCCATTTTGGGTACATTTTATAATTTCCTCCCCTATTTTTGTAATTTATAATATACCATTTAAAATGGACTTATGACTAAAAAGGAGGAAAGATGCTATTGTTCCTTTTTAAAAAAAAAAAAGAAAATAAAATGAAATAAAAAATTTTGAAAATAAGAGAGAAAGAAATGAAAGACTTGAATATTCAATTATGTATTCTACAAGAATTGTCATTCATTTTCCTCATTTCATTCTACAAAAGGAAAGAATCTCTCAATGCCTTCATCCAAATTCTTCATATCCTCCTCAAGTTTGCCAAAAAGAAATGCAGAAGTTATTCATTGAGAAGGAATTGAAACAGATACATTTTCTGTCCAACTGTCTGGTGTGTTAGCCATCGCAGTAACTAACCAACACAACATGACTCTCATACTGTCAAACTAATGCTCAAAAAATACTTCAAAGTCAAACAGACAGAGAAAAAAAAAAACACTAAAAGAAGATGCCAGAGTTTTTTTTTCTGTTTCCTTGATTATTTTAAGTTTCTGGTTTTTTGCTGAAAAGGCTTGTTTTTAAGCAAATATGTGAATTATGTTTATTGCTATGTTCACTGTTTATGTTGGATATTTGTTTTTACTCACAAGTGCCATCATATGTTTCTTGTAGCTTTCATAAGTAGACACAAGATATTCTGTGCATAAAAAGTAGCCTTTTTTATTCAAGTTGAGATTCTAAATTCTGAGAGGTTTCCTCCAACAAATATGTTACTCAGAATTGACCGACAAGAATCAAAGGATACTTCTTCATAAAAGCAACCAAAAGGAAGATATTGTGTACCAAAATATTTGATTTTATTTTTTCTCAATTTTATTGACATGATAGTGAAATATTTGTTCTTATCAAACTCATAATATTTTTTTTTTAATTTTGTTTCCAGCGAGTATTAGGTGTTTTTCAAGGGTTACTATGAGCTTTTTATAGTCACTGATTTGACTAAGAGTACACTTTGGCACGACTGAGAAAAGCAGTCACAAAATCAGTGTTCTTGTTGATCTTGGACAGATGAAGAAATTGACATTGGCTACTTACTACTTCTTATATTACACGATTTCCCAGCATGCAATATCTGGATATATTTTTCTTTACAAAAAAAGAAATTATTTTCTAAGATTTCGAGAAGTATCATTGAATTGAATTAGCACGAGTTTAAGTAATTGTTTGTATGCTTGAGTTAACAGCTTTGCTTACTGGTGAGCTTCTGATAGATGCAGGTTCTTCTGGCTTTGTAGACAATAGCTGTTTATCAATTATGAAAATTATTCTTTGGGCATTAGTTTAATAACATGTTACAAGTCTCTTTCTCTATGTGCTGTATCCCTTCAGGATTGGGGCAATCATGGCTCTCCACAGCTTTTAATTGTATATTGGGGGAGAAGAGGTGGATTCATGCCTTTGCCAAGGGCATTAATGCAAAATGAACGTAAACTGTCTCCTCAGACTTTGAACTCTGGCTTACAGATTCCATTGTCCACGCCATTAAGCATTACATCACTCGCACCTCCATCTTACAACAGAAAGATTATCTTCAAAGTCATCTTTCCTGATCTTGTAACTTATTATCTTACAAATGAATTTATACCTTACTCAGCTTTAAACTTTTGTCAAACTGAAAATACAGCACATTCTTCTTTTCAAGTGTGAAAATATAAACCATTCAACTTTTAAACGTGAGATTATGAACCATTCAATACAGAATCTAAAGGTAACTTCATAAAATGTATGGATGTTCTTAAGAAAAAAAAAGTCTATTTTAATCAAATATTGGAAATATTGCAGACATTGAACAAAAAAACATAATCCTGGCCCCTAGATCTGATTGGACCTTCAGCTTGTGTGTTGATTATCTTTAGCAAGTGGATTTTACGGGCTGGGATTGCAAGCACCTCTACAACTTCTTTTGCTATTTTCACCCATACCCAGGGGAAGGAGTGGATTCCATACCAGTTTTGGAATTCAGAGTTTCCTTTCTCCTACACTGGCTGCCTCCCAAGGTTAGAGAACCTAGTCTGCCTTGCCATTTTACCCAAACCTGGAGGAGAGAAGAGATTGATTCATGCCCTTCCTCAGGGCATTAGTGTGTAGTGAACACAAGCAGCCTCAGCTGGACTTAGGACTTGGCTTGACATTTCTATTTCTCTCTCAAATCATTTTTTCTTGTTATAGAATAACAAATTTTTCAAAAAAAAGTCATACTTCAAATTATTTTAAAGCTAGCAGAATTCTGACAAACTGAACCCTTCTCTAAAAATGTTTGTGAAAACACTTGAATTCAAGTGTTTCAAGAATTACCAAAAGTAAAAAGTTCAAACCCCAGCTCAGACAGTTTGTGTTCACTCAACGCTAATGCCGTTGGGAGAGGCATGGATCATCTTTTCTCTCACCAGCTATGGGTAAATAGTAGGGCAGACCAAGCTCTCTAGCTATGATTGGCGACGAGGGGATGGACACCGGACGTAAAAATTTATTAAACACTGGAAACATATTGACAATCAGTAAATAAGTTTTTCTAAAAACCTCTTTTCATCTCATAACACAGTATAAGTTTATAATGGCACAGCAACTGATTTCATCATAGGTGTGTCAAAGGGAAAATAGCCTGACAGAGCCCATCCCTCTTCAGACTGGTTTTTGAATCAGCGTTGTCCATCTTCTAGTTGCCAATCATAGCCAGAGAGCTCAGTCTGCTCTACTATTTACCCATATCTAGTGGAAGAAATGATGGATTCATGCCTTTCCCGAAGACTTTAATGTGAACACAAACTGTCTGAACTGGATTGATCTCATCCCACCAATGCATTCTCCATATTGTTGATTGTTTGGCCCCTCCGCACCTCCGGTAAATATGTAAATTTTTTCAAAACTAGTTATTACTGTTAATATTCTGCTGGAAAAGTGAATAATAATAATAATAATGAATGTATTACTATTAATGATAATAATGATAATAATTAAAACCTGTTTACTATCATTTTTTTAATAAATATCTCACCAAAGCAAATACCTCTCATAAACCTTTGTTGGAAAGAGAATCATTTCCAGAAAGTCACTTGATTGACTCACTGAAAACTCGTTTCACCATTGAAGAGTTCTTCTTGGGTCATAACTTTTCAGTGAGTGTTTATCTCCCTTTGCTCTTTTATTGTGCCTTTGACAAGTGCTCTGCACAGTTTTTTTTAATCAATTAGTTCCCATATCTTACACCCAAATTGAAATTACACAACAACACAATACTCTACATATATCATAATTGTTATCATTCTATATTTAAATAAAAAAAAATAAAAAAAGAAAATGCCCTGATATTCAATGTAGAATCATATAAATCACTAGGGATGAAAAAACACTTCCTGCACATCACCACCACCATTTCATTATTTCCTTAGCAAATTGGAAATGTATGACTTTCATGCAATTGTTGGAGAAAAAAAATTAGGAATATAATATTTCTTTCCTTGGTCCAAATTTTCATAATCTAAAAATCAAAATTTATTGTACCATATGTTCTGCATAAAAAGAACTCATGAGTTTAACACTGATCTCATCAGTCATTCTATTACAAAGCAATATATCTCTCAAATATTTTGGTTCCTTGCCAGAGAAAAGAAAAAGAGAAATTGGGTTGTGTCATTGTGTTCTTGTCCAACTACAGAAAAAAAAAGAAATCCTGGACACAGAACCAATATTTCTGCCCCAAAAGGACTAATGATGAATTTCTTGGTAAATTAAAATGCCTTTTCATCAAATCTAAGAAAAAAAAAAAGCAAAAATGTTAAAGACTGAACTATAAGTAAAAAAAAAAAATGTAAAAAGAATTTTTATATAGGAGGATATTATTGCAAAACAATAAATTTTGAAAAAATACTGAAGTGGAATTTAATACCCAGGGACATTTAATCAAATTTAATTACAAGAAAATTATTCTTTCCCTAAAACATTTAACCAATTTGACAGACTTTCTGCACACTTCAAATGTTGATTAAAAGTATTTTTCTTAATTTGAAAAAAATTGACCAGTTCCCTGAGATTAAGTCCCTACTTGTAGATTTATCTTTTATATGGAACAGCTTCACATTGCAAATGGTCCCTTACTGCTGCTTCCTCCTCAGACCAATTTTGACCATAACTTCTTTAAAGACAAATGTGACTTTCAATTATGAGTCTGCTCTTTAATCAAACTTCCATTTCTTCTAATTTAAAACATGCATGACAGCATATTAACTTACCCATTATTTAACATCTTACAGGGCTTCTCCCACTTTTTTCTTCCTTCTCAAGTTTTCATGTTGTTGTTCACACATGAAGTGTGAGTTTCTCCGCTTGTTTGGTACTTTCACACACTTTTGATGAAAAAGCAATATGTGACAATAAACGCCCAAAACTTATATAAAAGTTGATCTTATTATTATAGATCTTTGCATTGTTTGTAAGAATATTGATTGGAGAAATCATTAATCATGGCAGATTTGAAGTAATTTGTTCACAGGAATATAATCAAGATTTAAAAACAGTAAAAAAAACAGCATTTATATTGTAACCGTATTTATTTTTTTTCAACTAACTTTATGCTATTTTCTTGC
>OY735199.1:20256426-20328926 GCA_963457665.1 Thysanoteuthis rhombus
TTTATATTTTCAAACTTCTCTCTCTCTCTCTCTCTCTCTCTCTCTCTCTCTCTCTCTCTCTCTCTGAAGAGATTCACAAGATTAAAACTTAAAATTTCTCAAAAATGCAATCTCTGGACTCAATTAAAAACTTTGAAAATAAGAGAGATGTGTGATCAAACACAAACTAACAATTTAAGTACACATAGTATAAATCCATAGTACCAGAAAGAAAATCACTCATAAATCTTCTCTCTGTACCATATACCATATCATTTTCTCTTCAGTGCTGCAAACAACCGTACCTACATTCCAAGAACAGATAAGAAAGGTGCTAAGAGCCAGTGGTACTCTAAGGCCCCTCTGAACGATATTGACAGTGACCAATCCACCAGGCCTCATTCAACACATCATGGGCCAGCATGGCAGAGCATGGCCCGACACCCCCCAGGTTTGTACAAAGAATATTATACTGGCCGTTCCTGCTGGGTCTTCAGTCCTGAAAAGCCCAGCCCCATCATTTGCTTTGGGTGGGAGTGATGTGCTCCAGAAGTGACTCCCCGAATACTTCACCAAGAGGACAGCTGTTCCAGTTGAGCCATCATCCCCGCAAGGCCAAACCGCATCACTTGCCTTGGGTGGGAGTGGTGTGCTCCAAAAGCAACTCCCCAAACATTCCACCAAGAGAACAACTGTTCCTGCTCGGTTGTCGGTTCAACAGAGACTACCCAAATAGAACCCAAAAAATCATCTTCAAAAGAACAACGTTATACATTGGCACCTACAATATCAGAACTATCTCAACTGACATGCACTTAACATCATTTAATATCAAAGAACTCCACAACAAAAAAACAGCATCTCTAATAGAAGTCGCCACAATATTTAAACCAACCAGCACACCAACCATCAATAAGATCTCAGATGAAACCAGGAATCTCATGGAAAAACACCAAAACCTCAAGCCACTGACAACAAGAGAGAAAATTGAAGAGAGTGAACTGAATAAAACAATAAAAAAGAAACGAAACAAAGACAGATGAAGATATACGACAGCAGTAATCGAATCATCTCTCAAAAAAGTTTGGGTTTCAAAGCTATGAACAAAAGCCCCAATTCAGGACAGAAGTAAATAAGCGGCATACTCAAGAAAGATGGAGACTTAACAACAGACAGAGACAGGATTGTCGACCGTGCTTCAAAAACTCTAATCCTCTAAACAAAGACTATAAAACAATGAACTGGATATGCAAGCTCAAGGGTTTCCCTGAAGTAACCCCATGGGAGGTGGAACAAACCATCAAACGAACAAAGAAAAGGCCCCTGGACCAGGCAACATCACCATCAATCTACTCAAAAAGTGGTTAAGATCATCACTAGGAAACACAGCTATTCTATTTAACTTATACCTAAAACAAAGTAAAGTCCCTAAAGCGGGTAAGATCATCACTAGGAAATTGACCATCCTTTTCATTCAACTTGTGCCTAAAAGTAAAATCGCAGATGATTGGAACACTGCAATCATAATGCTTTTATACAAAAGGGAAACCCAAAAGATCTCTACAACTACAGACCTGTAAGCCTACTCAACTGCATATGTAAACTTTTCACAAAATCATCACCAACTGAATCACAAAAACTCAAGATGAAAACCACACCAGAGCAAGCTGGTTTTAGAAAAAGCTACTCAACCATGGATCACCTGCATTTGATAAATCAGCTGAAAGAAAAAGCAACAAAATACAAGATGCCTCTTGCTGTAGCATTTATCAACTTGAAAAAAGCCTTTGAGTCAGTAGAAATCCCTATGGTCATGAAGGCCATCACTCCACAAGGTGTAGACCCTATTTACATCAGAGTGCTGCAACATATATACAGTCAGGGCTGCTCCATTATCAGGCTACATAAAGACTCCGAGCCCTTTCAGCTCCAAATAGAGTTAAGACAAAGTGATACCAGCTCACCTGAACTCTTCATAGCCTACCTTGAGATGATCTTCTGAAACCTAGACTGGGAGAATAAAGGATTTAAATAGTTGACAAATATCTGAACAACCTCAGATTTGCAGATAACATTGCCCTTTTCACAGAGAACCTAAACAACCTCCAACTAATGCTAGATAAACTAAATGAAGAGAGCAAGAAAGCCAGCCTACACGTGAACATCAGTAAGACAAAGATCATGTGCAACAAACACGTCAGAAATAAGACACAAAGATTAAAATCGAAGAT
Source organism: Thysanoteuthis rhombus (assembly GCA_963457665.1). Classification (NCBI taxonomy): domain Eukaryota; kingdom Metazoa; phylum Mollusca; class Cephalopoda; order Oegopsida; family Thysanoteuthidae; genus Thysanoteuthis; species Thysanoteuthis major. Next base: position 20,258,637 of record OY735199.1, read on the forward strand.
GCAGAACTGGAGAAAGTAAACCACTATATCTACCTAGGGAAACAAATCTCCATGATATCCTCAAAAGAAGAAGAAATTAAGCAAAGAATCATTCTAGGATAGCAAGCCTTAGACAGAGCCAGCTCAATCTTCAAAAACAAGAAGATTCCATTAGTCCTAAGAAGGGTATACAACCGAAGCATCCTCCCGATAGTCACTTATGGAGTTGAAACATGGAACTTAACCAAGAGACAGACCTGCAAACTGAGAACCATACAACGTGCACATGAAAGAATTATGCTCGACCTCACGTGGAGAGACTTCAAGACAGCACAATACATCAGGGAAAAACAGGAGTTAAAACTTGAATGGCAATGGGTTAGCCATGTTTCAAGAATGGTGGACAATTGATGTATATCAAGACTCATAACATGGATCCTCAGAAATCACATGCGCAACCAAGGCCAGTGGAGTACTAGATGGAGAGGCAAACTGAACAAATTCAGAAAGCACAGGCTCTGCAACACCCACTATAGAGAAATGTGGTGAATCCTGGGGAAGGTCTATGTCTAACAATAGACGTTAAGAGACTACTACTACTACTACTACTACTACTACTACTACTACTACTGATGATGATGATGATGATGACGACGACGACGACGACGACGACGACGACGACGACGACGACGACGACGACGACGACGACGACGACGACGACGACGACGACGACGACGACGACAACAACATTTTACAAAATCCCACCCTTCCAAAAAAAATTCTGATAACCACTTGAGAGTACTCCCCCTCAAGACCTCACTTACTTATCCCAATGCCCCTTTTTCTTGTCAAAACAATCTGCAAAGACCCCTTTTGGGATCATTTTCAGCTGCATTACATTAATGGAATATTTTGAATATAAAGAAAAAGCCATTTATCAGAATCATTGATAATGTTATCAAATAGTTGTTATTTTAAAAATCAGTTAATCCCAAATATTTGATAAAAATTAAATAAAGACTATATAAAAAAATACTTATATTAATCATATTGATTTTTTATAATCTAAAACTGTTTATACCAATAAATTGGATAACATAATGGATTCATACCAATGAATGTAAATTGTTCCAATTTTTATACCCTTTGCTCAAAGTTATCAGCCAGTTATTTTTATTCCAAAGACCCAGTCCTAAAGTGATCTTAATAAGTCAATTCCCATGTATCTGTATGTCAGAGAAAGAGTGACATTGGAGAAAAAATCAATTATTCAACTCATCTATGTATACAGAATTCAGCACCGTAAATCCAGTGTTAATTTTAAGCCCATTAGTAGACCACTTATTTGTAGACCCAATGATTTCGTTTTGGTACAAATATCTTGCATAAAAATTAAGCTTTTATAGTTGAGATTCCATAAAAGATATTTAAAAGAAAAAAGTTGTTTGATGATTGAAAATGAAGAGTTCAGGTTCAAAATTACTGAGGATTGTTGAACTTTTAAGAGAATTACTCAACAGTGGAAATTGGACCCTTGGTCTGGATGATCTCTTGATAGAAACTGTCCCTGAGTTTGGGGTGATCAATCAAAAAATTGGAATGAGGGGGATCAATCAATTACTTCTTTCACCTTTTTTTTGAGCAGAGATCACTAAAAAAAATCTGAATGTTCAAAAAACAAGCATGAATGCTGCTGGACACAAACTAAGGGATCAATTTAGCATAAACTTAGTTTGCAAATTGAACACTCACCTCTAAGAAAGAAAAAAAAATTCAAGTGCCGGTTCTAAAAAAAACAACAAAAAAGTTTTTCTAAGAGAGTAAATGTTCAAGGTTCAGCCCCCTAGCTCCATTGGTGTGGCCTGTATGCATGATAGATACATAGTCAGCCAGATTTCCAGCCAGCTTGCCAGCAAGACCAACTTGAAAGCTGGAGAAACCTATTTTGACAGTTTTGATTGACGGTTTCTAATTATAGCACCAGCGGCACTTATTCTGGATTTACAGATTTGAATCCTTGAATCATGGGACAGGCTGTTGATATCTACCAAACAACAGGGTTTCTCAACTTTTTTTTTATCCCCATGACCCCTTTTGGTAATATTTCAAAGTAATTGCACACCACCCAAATTTTAATGAGACTTAAATGATATTTTATTCACGTTGCTTTTCCAATGTGGTCCTTATGTTTGTTGCTTTGCTTCTAAATTCTCAATGTTTGGTTTGATATTTGTGAGTTTTTGTTTTATGACTTTCTATATTTTAAATAAACATTTTGCTGTTCACTTAGTAAGAGTAGCTTCCCTTCATTTGTTGATTTTCACCGTTGTAAAATGAAAGATCGCTTATTTTAAAGAAAAATCCATGAATACGTTACAATCTATCACTTCCTTCAGCTCAACTTTCGTACTGTCCCATTGAGAGTTGCCGAAGACTAAAAAATAAAATGAAAATAGTTTGTTTTTTTTAGAGGGGGGTTCGATGGAAATGAGTTCTTTCACTTCCGCGCAAATTGAGCTCTATTAAAGGAAATAACTTTTACTCAATCAAACAGAGTGCTCTCCCTTGGTAAGTTCGAAGGGTTTTTCATCGAAACGATTTCATTTTGAGAGCAGATGAATACAACCTTTTTAATTTCACCCATTTTTTAAAGTGATGAGAAGTTTCAGTTGTGATAGATGAACAAAATGAATAGATAAATAAAATATCCCTGATATCTTGTGTACTGGCAAACTTGAAGACAATGATCACAAACGTTTTGAAAGGTTATGGTTACTTATTCTGAAATCTCGATAACCAAGCAGAAACTTGAATTTTGCAAAAACATCGGTGTAGTATAAGCAAAACAAACATCTATTTATTAATAGCACAAAAGTATAGACTTTGATTCAAGTTACCTAATCATGATTTGACAAGCAGACCTGAGTCTCACGCATTTGGCGTAGTTCTATCGTAATATACTTTGTCTCCCATCCCGATTTTTATTGAAACCTGTTTTCTCACATATTTTCGTTTGAGATAAAAACAATAACAACAACAACAACAAACAAGCAAACAGGATAGCTTGCCCCCCCCCCCCCTCGTTTCAATGTTGTGAATTAATTACTTGAAATCTTCCCACTTGGTCTGAGAGGCTCTTGGTTGCAGTAAAATACATTATTGTTGTGAAATACAATGTTTTCAACAAGTAGAGTATTCTTTCAATTATCTTCTTACTTCAAACGGAGTTTTCTTGTGTGTAAAAACAAAAGCATAAATTCCCAACTCCCGGATGATGAGTTAAAACAGTGGCGCCTAAAGTTGAACTGATAAATTGCTTGTGTCATATCCACTGTGATCTTTCATGAGTCACTTTAAATATGGATGTAAACTTCAGTTTAGTGGCCAATCTTAGAACAAGGTTACTAAAACGTGCGGTTGAAGTGGGCCCCGCCTAGGTAATTTTACATTATGTGAACAGCGTAAAAACTATGACGGTTTTTCAATGGTATCAAGAACCAACGCCATTCAAACTTTAAAGATATGGAAATCTACCTTTATCAGTATTTCACCTGTAGTAATTTACGCTATTTCTTGTACCCAATGTGCTACGTACACCGGACAAACTAAGAATAGATTTCAGCAGCGCTTCAATGAACATCTAGATTTGCATGAAAACTACTGGAAAGAGAGTCTGGAATTTCTCACAACATTGTGGTGAGGCTCCCGACAGATCATGTTGTTTTTGCCAACGCTGTTTAGAATTACGGCATTGTGAACATAACTTGAATTGGTTGCATGTGTCCTCATCGCGTTTTTGCTAAATTTTGTAAAAAGTTTACAACAAATTTTTCGAAATCCTGAAGGCATCTGAAGGCATCTGAAGGCATTTTTTGCTGTAAACGTTGACAATGGCATAAAAAATTGAAATATATCCATTCTCTTTAGAATATATGCTAAGGAGAATTATAGATGGTTATTTAATAAATTGAATTTTCACTTTATTTGATTTTTATTTAAGTCTGAACAAATTCTTTTTCAATGCTGCTTTATGGCAACCTGAAAGGGTTGTTGATTCTTCTTTTCACCAATTTACGATTGTAGTACAGTGTTTATCCATCCACATCTGATTCACCAAATCTTCGCAAGTACAGCGAGCTCATAAAAACATTAGTCACTGCCAGAAACAGATTCAACCATTTTGAACGTGTAAAAAACAGAGCCTTTTGATTTGAAACCCAAGAGGTAGAAATTGAACAAGGATGAGAGGAATCGTTCCACAGAGGGAAATTTTACGATCAATGTGGAGACTCGAACTATGCTACAACATTGTAATGCTGATTTCTTTGCCAAGTACAAATAAATTCAAAGTATTTGGTGCAGGGAAATGAAATTGTGTTAGTTGTGCATTAGTACTGAATATCAAACTAATGATTGTCGTCGTAAGGAGGTTAAACTTCTCTTTGGCTGTTACCATTGTAGAATGAAAAGTTACCCCCATGCATAATGTCCCAATTTGAATAAGAATTTACTATATTGTCCTAATCTTCAAATGCGTGCTTTAATACTGAGTGAGAGAACAACCTTTCATCTTGCCCATAGTTGGTGTATCTGTTTCGAAAGGCGACCGAAGTTTCAGACTCAATTGCTTACCTGACAACGGCAGCCAAAGATCTTATCTTTCCAAGTTCGTGCTTAAAAAGGTAAAGTGTAGTAACTCAGAATTGTTTCTGGTGATTTCCCCCACTCATCAAAATTCAGCTGATTTGTTCATAATGGGATTAATCTCGGAAGAATTTCACTAAAATTTTGCCAATTGGATTTCTGAACCGAAATGGCTTTGTAAAAATCCAATCGAACGACCCGTTTCTGACCTCAATTGCTTAAACACAAAAAATGAAAATATAATACAATTAACAGTATTTCATAATATTGTTTTTGATCTGAAAAGGAGCCAACCATTGCCTTTGATACATTCTCCAAATTAAATAAATCAATTGATACTACATCGCTTGTCTTCAAAGTTAGAAACAAGCTAAAATACCTAGATTTGGATCCTGTCCATTGTACTAATTTACACCAGATCAAAGTAATGCTGTTGTAGTCCTCTGAAAAGGAAATTACTTATCTTTTACCAAAACATAGGTGGTAGAAATCCTGCTTGATCATGTATAGTCCCCCATATCTGGACCCTTTGTCAATGATGGCCTTGAATTAAACCATGTTCTTGTGCTATAATATACAAATTAAGTGGACGTGCAGTTAAACAGGCGTTTGTGAGTGGCCAACAGAAATTCTTCAGGCAAGACATAGGATTTAATTTGTTTTAACGCAACCAACTGCGTACCCAAAAGGGTCGATCGGCTATTTTATAAAATATTTTATGACAGATTTCCATTCCGGAGCATTTGATACAACTGTCTTGCTGAGTGCATTAAAACCAGGCCCGTTGGGTCAGTCCTTGAACATGAATCTCATTAGGTAGTGAATAACCTGCTCATACCCAAACTCAATCAAAACATATGACTTGAATAAGCCTGCTTGCTACAGGGTCAAACTCCACTCTTACTTCTACCCCAACTGAAGATGATCGTTGTAATTTTCGTTCTGTATGTATGAAATAAAGGAAAAAAATTATAAAAATACATTTTTGTGGTATAAATTGGTTTAGAACAAAATAAGCACTTGTGTATTTGTAAGGTAAATTCCGTTGATTTGTAAGACTTGATAGCTTGGCTCAGTTGGTAAGACATCAGTGTACGAACCAATTAATCGTCATTTTAGATTTGGAATGGAGTTTGACGATAGTTTGTTCCAATCTTTCCAACACCAGAAAAATATTTTCAAAGTACAGAAAACTGACAGATTCCTGTTCGTTTGAGTCACCATCAGCTGAACATCATTTGCAGTACTTTTTGTTTTCAAGATGAAACTGGTTGCTCCAAGCTCGAACATCACTGACTCGATCGGTATAGCTTTTACATATGACATATACATAGAATAACGCGAATATTTCAGCCATTTAGCAGAATTTTCAAAAAACAGAAAAGATGTTTTCCCCACTCATTGGGGCAGTGTGTGTGTGTGCACTTGTATTATTTCAAGTTTCCACTATGAACGGTTAGGGCTGAGAAGAGTAGAGAAGACAGACAAAGAAAAGGAATTATAGAGAAGATCGGGGGAGAAAAGAAAGAAGTAATAATTCTTAAGTCTGGTTAGCGACACCAAATAATCCAATCTAGCGTCCACAGCTTTCCATGGTCTATTTTTCCCTGTTTCTCTCCCTTTCGTTGATTGATATAGGAATAGAATCTGTCTCTCTCTTTTTCCCTCTTCTCTCTAGCCATCATTTAAACGTTAAAACCCTCCCACTTTTTTAGTCTTAATCTGAAGTCTGAACACGATGTCATTATGTTTAGGATGGGTAAATAAGATCAACTCCAACAACGGTAAGAGTTTAATAAAAATGAAAAGATTCAATGAAGAGAGCACAATAATCCCTTATCGGAAAAAAATGACTGAAACACTCACCTTAGTTGTTGTCGTATAATTTCAACACGAATAACAACGTATGATTTTTTTAAAGCATTCTTTCGTTTTGAATCCATATAAATTTTAATCATTGTCAAAATTGACTACGGATGCATAAAGAGAACGGAGTTGATTGCAACTGATCAAACATCAAAACCAAGTATTTACTATTCAATAAGTCTCCAAATGTACGTCCATCCCACCGCAAACACAACACGACATAATCCCATCAAATTTTCAGTGCGTATTACTGAGTCTCTCTGTAGGTTTTCAACAAGTTAGTTTTTGAAAATTACTCAAAAAGTATGGAGGTTGGGGGGTATCATATTAAACATTCATGCTGAATTGGACACAATTTTACGTCCGGCTTTTTCAAGCTGCCGCTTGACTGCTGCTGAAAAGTAACTTATTTGCAGAACTAGTAGCTACTTCGTATCGTTTTTAGCGAAGATGGAAGAGAAAGTGGAAGAACAATGCTTTTTATAGATATCAAAATATCTTTGCGCTTTTTGGTCGATTTCGACAATGGTTTATAGTTAAGATACAAAAACAAATGTGTACACCATTTTAATTTGTTATTTTTTTATTCAATCTTATGTTATTGATTCAAAAATTCAAAATAGTTGATGAAAACATTTTCTGACCTCTCTTTTCAAAAGATATTCCGTGTGTGAGTGTGAGGGGACCTGTCAAGAAAAACACCATTTGAAATCCTGTTTATTTTTTCTTCAACTTCGTTTACAAGTACCGACTAGAAATATGCAACTATCTCCGCTACGACGCACACCGTTACTAAGACAATAGTGACTCAGTGGAGAGAGAGGGTTTCTTTCCATTGCTCTTATTTCATTGCATGCAAATTTTATCTGCACCTTTCCCAATGCGTTACAACTTGCATTTACTTTTTTGATTCGACATCCCTAGCCAACAGCCATTATGGAAAGGAAGAGTGTAATCTTTCCTCCCTCCCCCTCTCTCTCTCTCTCTCTCTCTCTCTCTCTCTCTCTCTCTCTCTCTCTCTCATCTATAGGGTTAACCCTTCATTTTCCTGAAAGGGCTACTAGCATCAGCAGCCTATTCTAAATGGGGTTTGACACAGGACTTGTAGAGGAGGTTTCTGAATCCTAATAATACTAAAAAGAAAAGTATACAACCAATGCATCCTCCCGATAGTCACTTATGGAGCTGAAAAATGGAACCTAAACAAGAGACAGATCTGCAAATTGAGAAGCATGTAACGTGTGCATGAGAGAATCATGCTCAGCCTTACATGGAGAGATCACAAGACAGCAAAATACATCAGGGAGAAAACAGGTGTCTGAGACATCATAGAATCTATTAGAAAACTCAAATGGCAATGGGCTGGTCATGTTGCAAGAATGAAAGACAACCGATGGACATCACGACTCACAACATGGGTTCCCAAGGATCACATGCGAAACCGCGGCCGACAAAATACAAGATTAGCTAAACAAATTCAGAAAATACTGGCTCTGCAACGCCCATGATAGAGAAATGTGGCAAATCCTGGGGAAGGTCTATGTCAAACGATGGACGTTAAAAGACTGATGATGATGATGATGATGATGATGATGATGATGATGATGATGATGATTTCGATATCACTGATTTCCTCACCGGTGTTTTCTGAGGTTCAGACTATGGTCAACAACAATTCAAGGGTCTTTTTCTTCCTGAACTTGTATAGGAAAGGTATAATCATAGGAAATGCTGTTGGTCGTCTTCTGGAAGTTGGTTATTTTCGGCAGGGTGTATTGGTATTTAGAATTCTGCTTTCCCAGGTGCAATGTTATTCAATATTTGCATCAAATCACACCAGTTTGCAAGTATGTTCATGTTTTGCTAAAGTGACGTAACTGTGTGTTTACTGTCTGCCGAACCAGCCTCTCTATGGACACAGAAGACCATATATAAATACCTGCTAAAAATAAATTGTTATTGCGTTGAAAAAAAAGAACTTCATCTTCTCTATGTAGATTTAGATTTTTATCAAAAATTATATATATATATATATATATATATATATATATATATATATATATATATATATTTATATTAAAATCAATTAATGCGTTAACCTCGAATCTTAAGCTTAAAATTTTAGACAAATGGAAAAAATAAATATTTATTGCATCAACATATCAACAAAAAATTACATTTTATGAATGAAAAGATTGGACTCTTCCATTTAACCGTTCGGTCACTTCTTGATGACACCTCAGATGAAATTCATAAGACAAACATTTATTCATACATTCAACAATCAACAATTTGAAGTAGAAAATATTTAAGACTTGATGTAATTAAGGGGATGTGAAGAAATATGTTTTGGGGCTTTAATACCCCTTGCCCCTCTTGTTGCTTCGCAACATACAAAGTGGGTAAAGAGGGTGAGGAGTCACTCGCTGTCTACCTGATCTAAAGTGTAATATACTAAGCTATGGAACTTAACAAAACGTTGAAACGTAGTGGATATTCAAGCTCAAAGATAAATATCTTTCAACTACTTATACTAATCCCTTTAACTATTCTTCATCCAAGCTAGATATCTTCTACAACGCTATTTACTTTGACAGACACATAAGTGATTTGAGAGTAAACCAATTTTCGTATAGAAGACATATCTTTAATAGAATTTTTCAAGGTATTTTTCTAAATCGTATAGAATCATTACACCAACGCAAAAGGAATGAATAAATTATTAATTAATAGTAATGATTCATCTGAGAAATTGGGACAACTATAAATAAATCTGATTAATTAGCCACAGCGAACAGTTATATAATTTCAGGCTGTAAGAAGTTTCTTTCTGGATTTTTTGTAGAGAGAATATCGATATGTTAATTTTTTTGCCGACAAGGTCATTCCCCTATTACCATTTATTCTGGGAACTTTGGCACGAGTGACCTGACCCTGGTTTCAAACATAAACAAAATACTAATGGCGGATAGTACAACTGACCATGTCCAACGAAGATGCTTATGTCCCCTTGCCAACGCCTCTCAATGCTTCAATGCCAGACAACCACGGATTTTTGATACCTATCACAACCAACAACTGTTTCCATGCAATCAACGAGACGGGCGTTCTCCATCTCGATGATCAAAATTACATCCATTCATCACCTGAACAGGACCGTAGGGTACAACGGCCGAAACGTTGAACTAAAAAAATGAACCAAGACAAGGACAAAAGTCCGCAAAAATTTTACATTATGTAAAAAATTTCAACCACTAACAGAGCCATTGAAGGCGTCTCGCCCTCGGGTGAAGGTTACGAGTTAGTCTTGCAAAACATTACTACTGTGTAATGAGTTCAACCACCACAGCGTTGTCTGCGCTTAACTTATCCTATTCTGTTAGTATAAAAAGTAAATAAATATCTTAAACAGAGCAACTGTTCATTTTTTTATTATCATATCCATCAAACTAACGAAAGACATTTGTTTCAGGAGAAAAATAGCGTAATAAAATTTATCAAGTTAGACGGTAATAATATAATGTGTCCGATACAATAACCAGACTGTAACCAAGATACGCATTATGTTGACAAAAAAGGCCAAGGAAAACCTATCAACTTACGCCTACATTCGCACAGCTGCTCACTGATTTAGGTTACGCAAGGAAATTCAGTGGAGCAGAACCTTTGCAAAGTTTATTCTACTGACAAATCTTAAATTTGATCGTAGGTGTTTCGTGGGCAAATTCAGAAAACAGTCTTATCAAATACTGAGCAATCCTTCAATTCAATAGGTCGTACACTAGCTACTCCCACATACTTTTAAACGCTCCTTTAAAATGTATTACAATAATTAGATATCTTTGACGGTTTAATTCTGGTCATAATTACAAGAAACTAGCATAAAGTTGGTCGTAAGAAATACCCACAGTGTGTTTCTGACAGGTTAAATGTCGTGTTTACACATCTGAACTACAAAAAAACCAGATTCCACCACGATCAATGGTGTGTCATCAGAATAATTGGAAATCGATTAAGAACCTTACAAAAGTAGAATTGACCACAGAGAAATTTGATTCGAAGAAAAAATTGGTAAGTTCAATCAATTCTGGCTGGATTTTGGTAAAATATTGCTCACTTTTATCAGATAACTTTTTGAAAAATACCTCTATTTACCATGGGTACGTTTACGGGTAAACGTAATTCAAAGATCAAGTAACAGTTTCCACACTCTCCGTACGATATCTACTGCGAACATGTCTGTTTTAAATGCGTATTCAATGGATGACATGAAATGTCAATATCTGATCGAATTTTCCCTTTTTCGGTCGCCACTGATAAATTCAAGGGGAGGAAATTTGATTTTTTGATTATATCTTGAACGCACTTCCGTACTTGATACAAGTTATCGCATGTAATTGTACAAAAAAAATCAATTTTTTTCGAAGTGTTCATTAGATTTAGTGAATCTTTAAACTTATCGATTATTAAGATACAGTGGTCATTCGATAACAAAGTTTCAGATGTATTGGTAAATGTAATGTAATGGTAAATGTGATGTAACGATAAATGTGATAATAAACAATATTTTTCGTTTCTTTTTTTTAATAAATTAAAAAAATCTACACCATATTCTAATTTCAAAGAATATTTTGGTTTTATTGCTGTACTTATTTTTTGATTCAGGGTTTTTTTCTAAAGATGTGTTGCAATTTGGAATAAGAATCCAGCTGATTTGATTTCTCCTCGTCACTTCCTCCGACGAACCTTATAAAACCCCTGGACGCACATGGTCCACTGCTCATTGGCGCCAGGACCCCTAGCTGGTCATGCCTCTGACCCCAGCTTTTGTGGCCGACACCTCTTTTTCTCTCTCTTTCCTCCCTAAGATCGTTATCATTTCGCTGATCCACCGGCCGATCCGATCTCAATCATTCTTCCTCCATGACCCATCTCTGTACAAACTTTGCCCATTTCACTTCACTGATATCGAGCCTCACACATACGCACAGCTACGCAGCTACGCCACCGTGTCTTCACCATGTGCTACAAACGCATATCACCTCTCACTCTCGTGAATGAAATGGCAAAGCTTTTTTTACGATCCGATATTCACAATAATCTTTCCTAAACTTCTTTACTTCGGAAAACACGCATGGATAAAACTCTATGTTCTCTGTCTTCCATCAAGAGTCTATCAGCGTCAGAGAATAGCCCCCAAATTAACTCACTTACTTGGCAGTATGGCTCTCACACTGAACCTGGATTCCACGTATTATCTTGGAGCTATCCAAGCCATATGGAAATCCACGCGTTCACACAACTCTGCTCCAACTCCGACGCCAGTACTATCAACGACAAGAAAGCTCCCACTTTTCGCTATCTCTTCTCTTCACATCTCTTCACACGATCGATCGTATTTTTATTATCCTTACATGTACTTCATCTTCATTCTTCATTATTGTATTAAACGTACGTTTTTTGTCTGGCCATAATACTTGTATGTGTTCTTTTCACTTTGTTTCAATGCACGTCCAACTTTATACTGGGTGTGCATTGACTTTGTGCATCTCCATCTCTCCTACTTATCTTATGCAGTGCAGCCAAACCACGGTGATCCAAATTCCTCGTCTCTCTTAAACATTCATCGCACTAGTCGTTTTTCAACTCAAGTCGAATCACTATATTTTTTTTGTGTCCAAAAGATATTCATTTAATGAGATTTTATCAAAACCAAAAGACTTAGGGGAGAAAGGGAAAATACTTCCATAATTTTTTCCTCACGAAATGACCTTTTCGTAAAAAAACAAAACAAAAAATAAATTATTTAAAGCAAACAAATACTGAAAGTTTTTGTTGAAATCAGATCATTAGTTAATTCATGGTAAAATTCTAAAAATTGTTTGTATTTTAGACTAAATTTTCTAATCAAAAGTATCACAGTAAACCGGTTTATTAAGGGTAAACAAGTTTCCAAACCAGAATATCACCGAGTTTTTATTGTTTAATGATTAATAACTTTTACATGAGAAAAACAATCTTAATCTGTGTTTGTTTATATTTAACCACCAGTACAAAAACAGTTCTGAAGAAGATGAAAAAATAACAAAACTCTCAAACAAAAAGCGAAATACAAGCTCAAATATGTGCAAAAACTTAACTCGCAGTGTATATTACCTTATCTTAAGAACAAAAAGACTATAACTATAAAATTGATGTGTTCCAAATTTCGGGCGTCTCTTTCGACACGTGTCGCTTTGTTTTTGGAAGTTCGAGAGAGTAGTAATCGATTCGATCAACACATGTCCGACTGGGGTGTAGACATTGGAATTCGCAAAACCATTTCAAAAATTTAATGCTGCTCTTGTTGTGGAAGCAGTAGTAGCAACAGCAGCAGCATATTATTAACTTTGAAAAAGAACTCTGTTCTCTCTGAAATTTTATATCATTTTAAAAGGGGACAGACAAGAGAGTATCTTGCAAAATTATTACTTGACTGCCTTTATTTATCTTTTTTTTTCTTTGTTCCACTTTTCTTCGTCAGTGAAAAGTCATTTTGCGTGACGGTATTTATCTGCCTCCCCCAGACGACAGAACGTAACACGAGGTCAATATAAAGGTGGAGACCCACTCGCGTACATGTGAGCAGAGACGGAGATAGTTTAGTTTGTTCGACACTCCCCTTTGGGACGCCTCAAGCAATGAACCTGGTCCTGCCCCTTCAAGTGCAATGAGAAAATATAGCTTGGGAGCGTTCCACAGGAACTACACATGATTTATTTACCATCCCGTCAACGAACCGGGGTCATATCTCAAAACGAACGATCCAAAAACACCAGTTGGCGTGACGCCATCATCGTTCAGATGACTTTGGCATTTGAAACTCTCGAATCACACTGTCAAAATAGAAAATGCAAAACTCAGCAAGGTAGACCACTACATCTACCTAGGACAACGAATCTCCATGAGACCCTCAAAAGAGGAGGAAATCAAGCGAAGAATCACTTTGAGATGGCAAGCTTTCGGCAGAGCGAGCGCAATTTTCAAAAACTAGATGATCCCAATAATCCTAAAAAGAAGAGTATACAACCAATGCATTCTCCCGATAGTCACGTATGGAGCTGAAACATGGAACCTATCCAAGAGATAGACCTGCAAACTGAGAAGTATGCAACGTGCGCATAAGAGAATCATGCTCAACCCTACATGGAGAGATCACAGGACAGTATAGTATATGAGGAAGAAAACGGGTGTCCGTGACATCATAGAAACTATTAAAAAACTTAAATGGCAATGGGCAGGCCATGTTGCAAGAATGAAACACAACCGATGGACATCACATCTCACAACATGGATCTGCAGATATCACATAAGAAACCGAGGCCGACAGAACACAAGATGGAGAGATGAACTTGACAGATTCAGGAAATACTGGCTCCGCGATGCCCATGATAGGGAATTGTGGTGAATCCTGGGGGAGGTCTATGTCCAACGACGGACGTTAAAAGCCTACTGCTGCTGATGCTGATGCTGATGCTGATACTGATGCTGATGATGAATCACATTGTTGAAATTATTTTTGTGCGCCGAAATGAAAGAGATTGATGACAATGACATTGTACTCTAATTGGTAGATGAAACTCCGCGTAATCAGGCATGGAAAAAAATCTACATTTTATTTAAAAGTTGAATAAATCTTAATTCATTGTCTGTAACTTTGAGGAGAGTAACGTAGCGACTCTTGTTTGAACAGTCTAATTTCTCGTTTCCATTTTTGTTGTTGGCACAGCATTCCACTTGATTCATTCTACGGCTTTCTTACTGATATAACATTTCACACCTGAAGAAAGTCGTTGAATGAATCGGACGAAACTTGGTTTCAACAACACCGATAGCTAAAAGAGGTAAAACGATAGGTAAAAGAAAAGGTAAATACAGACCAAGAAATTTTAATTATTAAGATATCATTAATTACAATAAGTAGTATCTTTTGTGAATTCTAGTTCAAAAATTTACAACTCAAATGTAAGTGGAAATGATTCAGTACTTTCTTGTTATTGATGTTTGAAATGTGTTTTCAAAATCCTAGATCGACTATAAAATGGAAGATCTACCAAGTTTCATGCAACCATTTCAATACATTCTCACTCTCACACACATGAAAGGTTAATTCTCAAGCATTTTATAAAAAGTGTTAGATCTTTTAAAAATTGGTTTAGATTTCTGATAAATATCTGATCTCGAATGGGTTTTGAAACATATTTCAAAATATACTTAGACAACACCCAATTTCAGTAGCTGATATTCCCTGAAAGGCAATTTTAGCCAACCTTGGATAAATGATTTTAAAATTTTGTGGCAGGGGATGGACCAGACTCCCTAAAAGGCTGCACACAAATTTTCTTTCCAGCACCTTTTTTATTGTAGCAGGGGGTCGCATTATTCTCTCTCATTCTTAACCTTGAAACTTGATTGTGGCAGAAAGAGGTCATTTTTTTTTCAATTGTCAGTTTATTCTTAGCATTCACTGTGATCTGTTTCCTACGAAGGAGTGGGTTTTCCAAGTCAATTCAATGTCCGGTTTTCAACTTGTTTTGTTTACATCCCCCACATGGCATCTAGCAATCCTTTCATTGATCATTTCCTACTTCAAATATATATATATATATATATATATATATATATATATATATATATATATATATATATATATATATATATATATATATACAAAAGCTATGGAGGTAAAGGAAGCAAATATTGTGTTGAAAAAAAAAACCCGTTATACACGCAACAGACGGGAATTCTTTTCATTGGAAGTTATTTATTCATACTTACAGCGGAGGGTAACAAGATGAAGGGAGACACTAAAAAATATCCACCTGATATACTTCAACAGCATAAGCCTACCTGTAATTAACACAGTAAATGAATTTTTGTATAAGATTTGAGAATTATCCTCATCAGCCTTTTTGCGTCCGTCGTTGGATATGGACCTTCCCCAAGATTCGCCAACCTCTCTATCATAGGAGTCACGAAGGCAGTACCTTCTGAATGTATCTAACTTGTCACACCATCTTACTTCCTGTCGGCCACAATTTCGCATATGATCTCTGGGTATCTACGTAGTGGGTCGTGGTTTCCAGCAGTTTTCTGACATTCTTGCAACATGTCCAGCCCATCGCCATTTAAGTTTTCTAGCTGTTCCTACGATGTCTTGGATTCTTGTCTTTTCTCTAATATACTGTGCTGTCTTGAGATCTATCTATGTGAGGTTGAGCATGATTCTCTCATGTGTACGTTGTATGGTTCTTGGTTTGAGGGCCAATCTTCTGGTTAGGTTCCATGTTTCATCTCCATAGGTGACAATCGGCAGGATACATTAGTTGTATACCTTTGTTTTTAGGACTAGTAGGAATTTTGTGTTCTTGAAAGTCGAGCTTGCTCTACCAAAAGCTTGGAGAATAGGTAGTTTCAAACTGATATAGTTATATAAGTGCACAACAATATCATTAGTAGAAAAGGCATTAGTATATGCAAAAAATGATCTTTGTTCAGGGAATTTTGTCATTAAGAAAACTTGTTTTCTTGTAGAATTTCTCCATGGGTAACCATTTTTCTTCACACAAGACGAGCCAATTTATGACCAAAAGGTTATGATCTAGATTTGCAAAATGTAGTATTGTAGGCAAGATTCATACAAAATATACTAATAAAGACCCTGTTCAAGACGTTTACATGATAGGGGCGTAAAATTTATTTCTAGCAAGAGTGTTTTTATAGGTTACAACAGTTTAGTCAATACTCTTACAATATGCCGTCAACCAATCTTAATGGTGATGGGACATGCGTCATCACATATGTCCTCAATTACAGTTTCTACTGAGGGTTACTAAGGTTTACAAGTTTCATTTAAACAAATAATTCTTTTTAAAAAAAATTCCCAAGTTCTCGAAATGCTCATGTGCAAAATTGGGGTCTATCATCTTTGTACTTCATCATTAAAGGAGTTTTTTCAAAGCGTGTAGCACTTTAAATTATTCGGGTACTGTTCATCGCTAATAGTTCATTTGGTAGGCTATTTTCCAACTTCCTTCAAATACTGAAGATTATTCGGGTAGACACTGATATTTGTTTAACTCTATCCTGCATTTTTCTGGGAGTTTGTTCAAATATTTCCCATGTAGCACTATCTCAAGATAAATTTCCGATGATCCCAAACTTTTTCCACTTTTGCACAGTTGACTTAATGGAATGGACAGAGCTTTTTAAGTACTTAGCAATGTTCTTGTAGTTCAAACTCATGAACTCCCAATCATGAACCATAATGGCCACTTTTTGTCAAAAGAAGTTTATGCAACAAATGACAACTTTGATTGAATCATGATGACGTGAAATTTTCGTTGAACATTCTAGAACTATATGGATATATGAATTTCTCGAACAGAATTTATTTTCATACAAGATCTACAGTTATTCACTAAACTTGGCTTGACATAAGGTCACGATAGTTTCAAAAGGTCCCCAAATTCATTCACTTGTGAACTATTGACCCAATAAACGAATAGAACTTTTTAGGTTCTTAGTGAATGATCTTATCGTTCAAACTTTCAGAAAGTTACTTGATCACTTCGTTCTTTTGTTGCTTTATGAACTCCTTAACATTAATCATAATAACCAGCTTTCGATGAAAAGAGGTTAATGCAGCAAATGAACATTTCGATTGAATCATAATTGGATGAAGCTTCCATTGAAACATTTTAGAACTTTTTCTATGTGCATTTGAATTCCTAGAGCTTTTGTAATAAAATAGTCTGGTTATTCATTCGGCTTAGCTAAGTAAGACACATGATCACGTTAGTTGGGCATCCTGTGGTTGTTCTGATTTAATGGGGTCACCCTATAATGAGGCTTTGTGTCAGGTTAAGCTAAGCTTAGTAAATAACAAACACACACACACACACGCATATATATACATTAAGTTCTACGGCGTTAAGCTGAAACATTCCACATCTTTATATTGGCATTTGGATTTCTAAAGTTGTATCGATTTTTCTTATTAGAAACCATCAAAGAAAACTATCACCAAAAGTGTGAAAACAGGTTGCTTCTGGAACATCTACAGGCGGCATCAATCAACCCGAAGGGCTGAAGAGTTGCATAAGTTCTTTACTAGCCCACTCCTGAAAAGAATTTGCTGAACTCGTTTTTGAAAAAGTGCTTTTTTGGCTTTGGAGAGGCTCTTTGTCTCCAAACATAAATCTTTCAAGGGTTTAAAAGCGTAGAAACTGTACGAAGCGCATTTTTTTTATGACAGCCTTGAAAATTTGCAATCGTAGTCTACTATAAACCGCCTGTAAAAAAGTTTTTTCAACCCAAGCCTCAAATTGATTTTAGTGGCTAGTTCAATCTGCAATGTAAGTTTATGCTAAATTAGTCACCAGTTTATGCCCGCTTGTTTTGTTTTTATTTTCTAATGCAGACTATTTTAGTGATTGCCGCCCAACAAAAGGAGAGAAAAGTATTTTTTTCATTGATTACCACTTTTTCCACTTTTTAATTGATCACCCCCTCCCCCCCCATCCAAAGATTAGAAACTGAAGATAAGGCCCTGCAGGAGCCTCAGACAAAAATATTTTCTAGTTGCAAGAACATTTTGGGGGGATGGGCTTTGGACAAAAATTTCTTCAAGTCGCCAAAAAAAAAAAAAAAAATGTGAGAAGAGGGTCCCTGCAGGGACCCGGACGAAAAGTATTTTTTAAGTCGCTTAAAAAATCTGACGATGCGGGCCCTGCAGCGGCCTCCAGTAAAAAAAAATTCAGTCGGAAGAAAATTGTGTTAGGGGCGCCTATTATGTGTCTAGGACGGCTAGGCTCTCTAATAAAATTGGGGAAATGGGAGAATGAATTTAACAATGAAAGAGTCAAAATAAGAAAATTCCCTGATGTAAGTTCTTTCTTTAGTGATAAATGTACGCAAAAATTTCACGTTGTGCATTTGTTTTCCATTACAAGATTAAAGTCTATACGAAATAGGCTGTTGCGGGTGCTTCATACATTTTCTATATCAATTTGTTCCGTTTTCATTATACGTTTGAAATATAAAATAACTGAATAACCCACGTTTTTTATGTTTTGAATACGTTACAGTTTTCAGGGCTTATTGCAAAATAGGTACCACAACGAATTTCCCTACAAACACTAAAACATATTGCAATATTAAAAGTGATGGGTCCGTATGTTAGTGGTAAAAAATTGCTCTTGCGTATTTTTTCGATTAATAATCCCCCTCCAAATATGTTATTGTGCTCCTCTTTGTACATTTACATGAATAATTGAAAAATTGTAATGATTGTATCTAAATCTCTCGAACATTGGATTTTGTAAAACTTCACATTTCCTGATTATTATTCTTTAATGCCTTTTTGGAACGATAAAAATATATTCAATGTATTGAAATATCAACAATATCTACAATTTAAACAATTCACAGATCAGACTCTCTTGAAACTTTGGTCAGACAGATTCTAAAAATGTCATTGGAAACTCATGTCCTTTCCATAATTTGTGAAATAATATATTTCTGTAAGAAAAAAATCCGATTGTTAAGTAGATTTGTTTTGTTTTTTTTAAAATCTGCCTTAAAACAAATTGAAACTCTTTTTTTATGAGAATACATTGTTTCTCCAGAAGTAACTATGGAGAATAAAGGATTTTAAGATATCAAAATTAAAATGTATGTCTAAATCTCTTTAAAATTATTTTTTGAGCAAATATTTTTTGGCACATTTGCAAAGCCTACCTTGTATTTGAAAAATAAATCTCAGAAAGAAAGTCACAAAACAGCATTACCCTGAGTTACCTAATGTAATACGAACTTTGGTTTTGTGGTTAGTAAAAAAAAAAGTGTAATATCTCAATTTATTTAGGAATGCCATAAGCAATATTGTAATAGGTTACGTGCTGTTTCAATCTGATTTATACTAATTAACCTTTTTGAAAATTTGAATAAATTTAAGTTTACCTGTGATTTATTTACCAACATATTTTGACACAATGCAGGGAACGTGGAACTGATTGTAAATTTTCACCAACTCGCTCACTTGATATTGAAAGCGGTGACTAAATAAAGACAATTGAACAATTTAATTTATTCAAATAAATAACAATATGATTTATGTATTTACTTCGGTTTTTCTTTCAATAATTCTTTTACTTCTTTTTATTTGTCCACTTTTTGTGATATCGAGTGAGCGAAAAAGCTTGCGTTCTATCAGATTTTCAAGAAAGATTAAACTAACGCACTTTGTTAAAGCAAGATATTCCGCTTGCCTTATTTAGTTGATAAAAAAAATGAATGAAATAAGAAGAAAGATGAAATGAATTATTTAATTAGTATAAATTAAATTGAAATATCATTTATTTTATTAAAAATTTTACTTATGTCATTACTAAATATTTTAGGATATTACTCATTTTAATTATAAATAAATGATTTTTCCGACCCAGACAACGGAACATGTAACTTTTCTTTTTATTACGTTTCTCGGCACTTTCGACATGCCATAGATCCACCTCAGAATTTAAAAGAAAATTTTTGCACGATTAATTTATCGTGCTTCCGATCCATAAAACTTTTTTCTCCTCATGGAATTTTTCAGTTTTGAAAAATGTTCATTTTTTTTCATGGACACTTTTCCGTGGCCCCTTTACGTCACAATATAAATATAATGTGAACACAAGCCCTGGAATTTCCACCATTCGTATACATTCGTATAAACTTTGTGTACTAATGAATTTTCTGCTCTTGTTATGTATTTTTCTTGCTTTTACGAACGAATTTTTACAAATGAATTATAATTTTAGTAGAGCCATAGCTTACGTTTTCGTAAAAAGTGGACATTTGAAAAATCAAAACACGAAAAAGATAATTTCTACACGAAAGGCGGAAATTGCGAGAAGTAGGGGCTTGTTTCCATATTATATTTATATTGTAAACTAAAACCTTGGAAAATCAACTCTTTTTCAAAACTGACAAACTGACTCGTGACTTTTCTTCCGAATGAAATGAGTCCATTGGGGTGGATCCAGGAATTAATTTTTTGAGAGATATTTTTGCATTTTTCCTCTGCAAATTTCTGTATTCGCTGCTGCCTGTCAACGCGATATCTCCAAAAGTACTTCATGAAAGTCAATATAATCTTGTGGAAAGGTGGGCCATAGTGTACGGAAGAAGTAATTTTATGTTAGGGTGGATTTTTTTCTGATTGAAAAAAAAAAGTGCAAAAACATCACTTGTACATTTCTTTATCCTCAATAGTCTGTTCCATCTATATCTCCAAAAGTTCTGAATAAACTCCAATTTTTCAGAATGGTGAGGTAGGGCGGATCCAGGATTTCGTTTTTTGATTGAAAGATATTTTTAGTTTGTTTTTTTTTTTTTCATGCATTATGATTTTGATCCCCTGTTTTCAACCCTCTGATTTTTTCCCGTGAATAAAAAAACAAAACAATTGTAACCTTTTTTCTCAATCTTCATGTGATAATCTTTCTAAAAATGCATTGTTTCAAAATCTGACAAAAGATTAGTGCTGGCTGCCTGATTTGAACCATGGTCCTATTCTAATAATATTTTAAAGGAGAGATTTTTTTCATGGCTGTTTATTCTTGTATTTTTGATTCATTGTTTAATTGAAGCATGAAACAGACTTATGAGAGTAGATCTCAAAAGAGACAAGGAAAGGGAGAAAAAAAAGTTGCGTCATTGAAAGAATTACCTCAACTAACTTTGTGGTTAGCCAAATCATTGCAAGCCAAATCTTATTGTCAAGCATGTAAATCGAACAATGACATGAACGATTGCTATATTCAGGTTGGAATCATAAATCAGTTCCTTAATCTAACAATTCAAACTTATTGTGATTACGTTATGCTATACGTATTATGTTACGAACATTTAATCGCCTTAATTGACCGCAATAGGTTTTCTGGTTAAATCTAGTATATTAGCGTAGCACTGCGATTACAGTTTCAGTGACAATTAGGATTTATTCTAGAATTAACGATAAATAAACTTATCAGAACTCCAAACATTATCACCGGTAATTGATTGTGTATTTTTATAATATTGAAACCGTAGCATTTAGGATTTGTAGTTTATAGTTATGATTACTTTACGAAGGAGCAAATGTTGGTCTAGACTTTTTTGGGCGAGCAGTACAGTGTAACTATTCAATGGATGAAATTGAAGAAATTGAGGATATTTAAAATCTTAGGGAGTGGATATGTTCTATGTTTCCATAGAATAAGAGTTTTTTTTTGTATTCAAACTCACATTTGATAACTGAAATTGATTTTGATAGCGTAGGGTATCTGTGACAGCAGTAGCTCAAAATTGACCAATAGAAGAATGTGCTGGAAGAAATGCTGAAATAGAGAAATCTAGTTTTAATTCTGTGGGAACTGAAATTACGAGTGACACAACAGAAGATGTTGGTCTTGACTGGGTGAGTTCTAAGAGATGATTTCTTTTTGAAAATCCCACTAGAATTTGAATATCAAAAATTTCCCGATGCAGTAGCAGATCCAAGAATGAAGCCGATCATTATAGCGTCAGGTCCAAACCAACCAAAGGAACCTTTTCCGAAGGATATAAATCAGGACGGGCGTTCCTTCTCGACTATTTATTATTTTTCTGTGGGGAAGTAAGGATTAGATGTATGCCGATATTGGCTCTGCTATTTGTCAGACGTGGACTGGGTCTATTGTCAACCCTGTTATTCGTTCCAAATATGTCAAATGAAAGATTGCGACAACATCCGTCACTAGTGATATACAAGATTGGAAACATTTGACAGAACGAATCCCAAAGCATGAAGAATCCCGAAATCACGCCAATTCTCGCATCCTTGCAATCTAGCTTTCCATGGAACGAGTGACAATACTATTTACACAAACAAAGGCAATTTTCTGTCTATCATAGACTTGCTATCAAAATACGACACAGTTTGGGACAAATCATTAAAGTCACTGGAAAGTTCCGTCAAATATCAAAGTCTAAAAATACTGAATGAGTTAACATCTTTACTGGCAAGTGAAATAGTCAAGGGAATTAAGAATGGACTGAAAAACGCCTTCTTTTATTCTCGATAGTCCTTGACATAACACAAGATATCAGTAAAACTGATCAGTTGAGATAAGTTTTTCGCAATTAAATCAATCTATGATGATGAAGGCAAGTCATCAGAATCGAAGATTTGTAAAGTGTTCACTGAATTTACAGAAATGCGTGATCATTCGGCCTTTAGACGCCAGAAAAAATACTTGAGTCGATGAACGAGAAAGGGCTAAGTGTACAAAGATGTTGCAGACAAGTTTACGATGATGCAGCTGTCATGAGTGGGTTGAATACAAGTACACTACAGCTGATTCTTGACATTACCCTGCATGTATATTTTGAACATTGTGTGGCCCACAGTTTGCATTTAGTGCTGAAGGATGCATTGGGTTCAAACCGAAAAATTGACAATTTTCTGATATTGTTCAAGATGTGTACTGCTTTTTTAGTCGTAGTATAGTTCGTTGGCGTGAACTTCAGAGCACATATGATAACGAAGGATCTACACGAGCAGCACTTGAAATTTTGAATACAAGATGGACTATGAGATTTGTCGCAGTTTAAGTTGAACCTTCAAAAACCAGACGATCCCAATAATCCTCAAAAGAAGAGTATACAACTAATGCATCCACTCGATAGTCACTTATGGAGTTAAAGCATGGAACCAAACCAAGAGACAGATCAGCAAACTGAGAAGAATGCAACACATGCATGAGAGAATCATACTCAACCTCACATGGAGAGATCACAAGACAGCACAGTATATCATGAAGAAAATGTGGGTCCGTGACATCATAGAATCCATTAGAAAACTCAAATGGCAATGGGCTTGTCATGTTGCGAGAATGAAAGACAACCGATGGACATCACAACTCACAACATGGATCTCCAGAGACCACATGCGAAACCAGGGCCGACGCAATACAAGATGAAGAAAGGAACAGGACAAATTCAGAAAACACTGGCTACGCGACGCTCATGATAGAGAAAAGTGGTAGATCCTGGGGAAGGTTTATGTTCAACGACGAACGTTAAAAGACTGATAATGATAATGAGTGCGATCAAGCGACATGTTTAAACCGTATATCCTTCACCAGCAAAAAGCTCAAGGAAAGAAAGGAAGCAGCGGGACTCAAAAAAACAAAAATTAAATTTTGTTCCACATCTTGTTGTTCGGTGGAAAATGTAGCAAATGATTAATATTCCATCGAAGTCTTCGCAGTCTGAAAAGATTGATTCATTTGCTGTAGACAGTTTATTGCAAAATGCATTGAATATTATTGCTGACCTGAGAAACGGGTTCGAAGAGTTCAACACATGAGCCTCAGAGGTCAGCATTAGATGACGGTTGTCTAACCAGTTCTCAGGTAGTTGGCTGCATGAGATTAAAATACATTTTGACGAATTGGCTGATGAAAGATTTAGTGATCCAGAACAATATTTTCACTGTTTTTATCGCCATGATGGACACTCTCTTCTCATAGAAGCACGATTTAAAAGGATGCATTCAATCGTGGAGGCTTACAAGGTCTTACATGCAAAGTCTTTTGTTAAATTCCACGGAGAGAGAAATTTTTAAAGGTGCCGGAAAATTTTCGAAAAGAATTTTAGGAAATATGTCTCCTTCATTCTCTTCTCAAACTTCTCACAAAATGTTTAAAAATCAAATTTCAAAGATCAGCGATGTGAAAGAATTGGCTGATTTCTTGATATTAGATAATTTTGCGTTATCTTCCAAAAACCCTGACCTTTGCTCAGCATGTTCCAAGTTCTTGAAGATTCCGGTGATTGCAGCGATAGCAGATCGCTCTTTTCCAAAATTAAAAATCATTAAAAACTACTAACGGGGATCATAACATAAGATCGATCGAGACGTCTGTCATTACTTTCAATTCTAAAGAGAAGAGTATACAACCAATGCATCCTACCGATAGTCACCCCTTGGAATCTAACCAAGAGACAAACCTTCAAACTGAGAACCATGCAAGGTGCACATGAAAGAATCATACTCAACTTCACATGGAGAGATCACAAGACAGCACAATGTATCAAGGAAAATACAGGAGTCCGAGACATCGTAGAATCCATAAGAAAACTCAAATGGCAATGGGCAGGTCATTTTGCAAGTATGGCAGACAACTGATAGACATCACGAATCACAACATGGATCTCCAAAGATAACATACGTAACCAGCAGAATACAAGGTTCAGAGACGAAGTAAACAAGTTCAGAAAGTATCGGCTCCTGCGATGCCCATGATAGAAAGGTCTGGCAAATCCCGGGGAAGGTCTATGTCCAACAACGGACGATAAAAGACTGATGATGGTGATGTTATCGTCCAAAAATAGATTTCACTAGAGTGATTAATGACTTCGCCGCCATGAAAGCAAAAAGAAAGAATTCAAATTATGAACATTCAAATATACACACTATATAGGTATTACATAATGCGTGGCAGAATAAAAGAGTTTTTGTAATGATTCATTCAGAGCAGTATTTTTATGAGGAATTAAACTTGTATTTTTCTTGTTTTATTAGATCTGAAAATACATATAAGCGATGGAAAATTGATACGGCTATTGCCAACTGCACAAGTATAACTACAGTAATTCCAATTTGATTGTTTCCCTCTAATAGGACGGGTTCACGATTGAAAAAAATGAACCTTTGGAGAATCGTTTACTCACTACAAGTTTCACACGCTGGCTTTTTCGGATCACAGCTGAGTCACATGATCAGTCACCCGTGGAAGCCTGTGTGCGAAACTACTAGTAAATAAACGATTCTCCCCATTGTCATTTTCTTTCATCCTTTCAGAACTTTCTCCAAGTATTTGACATACTGTTGATATGGAATAGAGTTCGACAATGCATGAAGATTCAGGTCACGTCACTGGGTTAAAAAAAATGTATAAGAATTCGAAAGTGAAGACTCTCAGTCCTGATCACCATGTCAAAAATACCTGTATCGAAAAGGTCTCCAGATTTCATTCAGATTTTTTTATTTAAATTTTAGAGCTATTTCTATCCTCTTGATTTCGCCTCGAGTCACTTCAGTGCAACTTTGCTAGACATGATATTTTTTACGTAAAGTATGTTTATAGGGGGCCCCAATCAAGGGGTCTACCCCGGGCCCGACAGTCCAAATTATGGCACTGATTGATTACCATCCACCCACCCCCTACATGGTATGCTGCCAAAAGACGATGGTTACGTGACGGTTTCTATTGAGTGACTAACCAGATCTGTCTTTCTACTGGTTCAATTTTCTTAGGACAAAACCTTTATATTGAATAAAGCTAATCTTTCTCTCCTATCTTCAGATTGCATAAATACTGTTTATTTCCGACAAATGTCGTATGTAAATGAATTTTTCACGTGTTCATAGAAATACAATGTTGAGGGATGACTTTACTCTAGTGATAACGATGATACTTTCTCCCTTAGGCTTGCAGTGATTGTTAAAGCCTTGATTTCAAATTTACATGAAGCTTTTTTTTTTAAATTATTACACGCCATATTATTGATGATTCATGGTAAATACATTGCTGGGAATCACATCGCCTGTAATTTCATGGCATGGTAAGTTTCTCACAAGGTAATTACATCGTGAGCCAATACGCCGTTGGCATATACTAATACTGTGTATTTTTCCAATTGTACTTTTTCACCGGTGTATATTAGTTCTGCATACTCTTCCCCCAACCCTGTGGGTATTATATCATGTAAATGCAAGAATATTTGACGACGTTTTCCATTGCAATGGAATTGCCTCTGCAATGAAGATACCAAGTGGTGTAAATCCCTGCGATAAATTTACTACAACGGTTTCAACGGACACGATCATAAAAAAAACCTTCTGAACAGTTTAAAGCTAACGTAATTTAACGTTATTTTGAGGAGGAATACGCTTAGATGATAATCAGGATATAAACAAAACGATCGAATGTGGTATTTCGATGATACACTTTACATTTTTTATTAGAATTAAATGTTGGGCGAAAATGCTAATCTCCGAACAATGAATACCAAGTGAGAAGCAATCTCATTATCACAACACAATTGTCGTCATCTCCAAAACAGCGAACTGGGAGTCAGTTTTCTTCAGATTAGTCTGTCTAATCCAGCGGTTCTCAAACTGTGTTTCGCAGCCTAATAGCTTGCCACAACTATCTCCAAACTGTGCCACGTAAATTCGTCCAAGTACACGAACATGTATTTTGAGCCTTGAATGTATCCGATTCGGGTATTATGTCTGTCCCACTTCCAGATACGGAAATCGAGTCAATCACGGGTCCCATTAATCAGCCGTTGAATTGCATGAAATCCAAACCCTAATATGACCTAATACATACCAATGTATATTAGAAACCGTCAACCAAAACTGTCAACATAGGTTTCTCTCGGTGATTAAGTTAGTCTGGCTGGCTGACTGGCTGGCTATTAACAGAGTTAGAGGGCTTAAACATTTACTCTTTTTCACACACCCCACCATCAAATAGGTTTTTAATGGGGGGTTCAGTTTGCCATGTGAGGTCATACTAAATTGGTCCCTAGTTTCTTGAAAATTCAGATATTCAGCGATTACTGCCCAACGAAAGACGAGAGAAGTAACTTATTCATTGATCACCCCTTCTTCCAATGTTTTAATTGGTCGAGTAAAATATAAACAGGTCTGGTTAGTCACTCAATAGAAACTATTGAGTGACTGAGCAGTCCTGTTTATATTTCAATAGAGTAATGAATTGGTGTGCTACGCACGTCAAATATATTTCTTATTGTGCCGTCATACAATACCGTTTGCAAACAATCGGTCGGATCTCTTGCTCACCCGTCTCAATGTATGTTCAGTGCAGACGTCATTTTTTTTGTAGAGGCAGTCAGGGTTATAAGATACTCGAATGCATTATTCCAGGACCATCCTTTTGCCGCCATTGTAAGAATGGGAGAAACCACAGCAGCTGGATTTTTAAAAATCTGTTCCAGGACTCTGATGAGACAAAGAGCCAGCACCACTGACACAGCGGCAAAAATTGTTTCCTATATTCTTATACTAAGCTGCACCTTTTTCTCTAAAAATTGAAAAAGTATAAATAGCTTTTTATTTTGCCGCTTATTCTCATGTATTGATCCATAAAAAAAACACTCCTTCTTCGCTAATGAAATAATAAACATACTGTCATGACGAATAACTTGCAATACTTCAACGGAAAAGAAATAGGGCATAAAATGTC
Source organism: Thysanoteuthis rhombus (assembly GCA_963457665.1). Taxonomy (NCBI): domain Eukaryota; kingdom Metazoa; phylum Mollusca; class Cephalopoda; order Oegopsida; family Thysanoteuthidae; genus Thysanoteuthis; species Thysanoteuthis major. The sequence continues at coordinate 20,286,455 of OY735199.1, forward strand.
ATAGGATTGAACTTTAAACATTCCTAGACAGAATAGTAAAAACAGAGATGTTCTGCGGTTCAACAAATATGAATGTAACATTGAATGTTAATCAAGTAAATCTTAATAAATTCTTGATAAAAGAAAAAAGAAAATCTATGGAAACGAGAAATAAACATTAAAATCATCTTAACTGATGAGACTGTTTCTGCTACCAAACGGGTGGATTAAATTGCAGTCTAAAAAAGGATTTCATAAAATAGAAAGATAGATAGGGTGAAATCAGATTGAGTTTAATTATTTTTCAAATTTATCATTTCAATACCACTCTTCATTTACATAATAATGTACAAAAGGATTTGGCTTATGTGAAAAAAAAAATGTTAAAAAAGAGGCCCCTTTCGTTTTTGACCCCTAAAAGTGAAAAAAATATATATAAAAATGAAAATAAAAGTTTCTTCCGCATAATCTACATAAACTCTAATCCCCGAATTTCCTGTTTTGAAAGATTGATTTATCAATGAAGTAGAAAGTTCAGCAGTATAGTTACATCGTACAGCAATACCATAACCGGACTACATCAAAACCAACACAAATCAAAACAGCACTATTGAAGTTATTCATGTACAACCAATAATTAGCGCAATACGGGAATTGTTGAAAATGTCTTAACCTTTTCTTGATTAACAATCGTTTAATTACATCACATTTTGATTTTGAAAATTGATTTTAAAAAAAGAACTACCAAATATTCTATTTTACGTCATAATGCGTCATTAAAAAGTTAGGATCATTTTATGATGTAAATTGACCCCTCCAATCACATATTTGCGGGTTGATTTTCAAAAACTTACTTGTCACAAGCCTACCTAGGCGAGGGATTGGTACACACAGAATTTTTTTCATTGGTACACATAGAATATTTCATGGGGTTGTATTGAATAGTTTATGCGGTAGGCTGTCACATACAGACAGACGGACGGATGGACTTTGGCGAAAAGTGAAGGTCTGTCAATCCGTCTGTTTGTACACACCTACTGCAAAACCTCCTCGACATAACCCCCTGGAACTTTCTGTCGGTACAGATGTGACCACGGGAAAATGTTTTGTTGCAAATAAGTTTTCTTCTAAATCATCCCCCAAAATATGTTTTTAGTTGGGCTTTTTTTGGGTGGGGGGTATGATTGATTTACAATGTACATCTTCGACGAACTGATCCCTTACTCTTTAATGACGTAATAAAAGAGCACTTCTTTATTCTTATTTTTAATCTATTCTCGAAATAAAATTGTGACGTAAGGTCGTGTTCTTTATTTGAGAAGAAACTAAGGCATATACAACAAATTTCGTACTGCAATGTTTATTGGTTGCAATAGAAACAACAGCCAGATTTTTTCATCATCGTCATCAGCAGCATCAGTCTTTTAGCGTCCGTTGTTGGACGTAGACCTTCCCCAGGATTTGCCACACTTCACTATCATGGACGTTGCGGAGCCAGTACTTCCTGAACCTGTCTAGCTCGTCTCTCCATCTAATATTTTGCCGGCCTCGGCTGCGCATGTGGTCTCGGGGGATCCATGTCGTGAGTCGCGATGTCCATCGATTGTCTACCATTCTTGCAACATGGCCAGCCCATCGCCATTTGAGATTTTTAATGGATTCTATGATGTCCCTAACTCTTGTCTTTTCTCAGATGTACTGTGCTGTCGTGGTCTCTCCATGTGGAGCCTAGCATTATTCTCTCATGTGCACGTTGCATGGTTCTCAATTTACGAGTCTGTTTCTTTGTTAGGTTCCATGTTTCAGCTCCATAAGTGACTATTGGGAGAATGCATTGGTTATACACCCTTCTCTTTAGGATTAATGGGATCTTCTTATTTTTGAAGGTTGAGCTAGCTCTGCCAAAGGCTTGCCATCCTAGTGTGATTCTTCGCTTGATTTCTTCTTCTTTTGAGGGTCTTATGGAGATTCGTTGTCCTAGGTAGATGTAGTTGTAAAAAAAAACATTTGAACTCTGTGGTGGAGAACTTTTTTCGTACGGTGGGTCACATTGGAGTGTCACTTATACAACTATTTTGCTCCAAGGTAAATGCTTATAGATGAACGACATATTTTTCTCGCATATTCATTCATAAAACCAAGAGTTTAATGAAATTTAACTTGAAAAATATATTTATAAAAGTAGGATAATAAAATGAAGTGTTTCTTTCAAATTCCATCGACTGTCATTTCAAATCAGCAACGTGTCGCTGCTGACACGCGTGTCATGGGTACGACATTGCTGCTCTAACCAACCCAATCGAAACCAAATTTTATACAGGGATGATTTGTATAGTGCAGTTTTGATTAGTGCAGGTTTTGAAAAGAAAGGTTCAGGTATTACTGTACAGATTTAATATGAGTCCCCTTTTTTCAACATTGTCCCCCTTTTTTAACATTACCCCCCCCACACACACACACACACCTCCTTTATCATTTGTCCACTATTTTTTTGTCACACTTTTTCTAACAGCTTATAGAAAGTGGCAATACAATATTTTTTGAAAACAAATTAAATCAAACACTATCTGATTTTCATCTATCTGTTTTATTATTTGGGGGGTTGGGGTCAGTAATTGACCCCACCCGTTAAGGCAGCTATTTAGTCTAGTATAACACATTCAGATGTATGAGACAAGTAGTCCTTGTAATTGAAATATTAGATAATTGGAAACATAAAATAAACCAGATACAATTAAAACAAGACAAAAGTTACTGTCTATTGCTTCAAGAAGGGTTGTTAACATTCAGAGTTTTTTTTTCCCCGGACGATTGATCTCTTTCTTGTTGCTTATAAAGACTATGTTTCGGCCGATTCATTCTACGGCATTCTTCTTACGAATCATGCGTTGTATCGTAATTACGGAAAGAATATTCTGTTTATTCACTTTTACCACCATCATATTCGGATATGACACTAGGAGAAGACCGTAGAATGAATTGGCTGAAACATCGTTTTTACAACACAAATAATAAGGAGTTCAATCGTCCGTGAAAAAAAAACCCTTTGAAAAACAAAAGTTTTGTTTCACGGCTTTTAGGTACAACTTATTCAATTGTAACATCAATTTACGGTATTTAGGATGAGCATTTTAATCTCACTCCCATGTGAAAACAAGCCTCAAAATGCAAAATTAGCAATAAAACCAATCGATATTTCGTTTTGTGAGCATTTGTATTTGCTAGTTTTTATTGCAGATTCTCTGGTTTAAAGTCAAACTTTTAATGAAAGAAAAGCTTTTCTTATAGTATTTATCAGCTATGAAAACAAAATGATCAAAATAAAATCGCCTAAGCCGTATTCAAGCAGGCTATAAATAAAATGCGTTTGTGATTCACCAAAAATAGTTATAATGTATTGTTTTCCGTGTTGCATGACACGTGAGGCAATGATTTTGCCTACAGTCCTTGAACAATCACAGTTTGTAGTAATTGTGTATTCTTTTTAAAAGTGATTTTCATGAACTTGGGTAAAATAGTCTGCGAGTCGCAGACTGTTACTTTGTTCTGGTTTTGCCGGGTAAAGTATTTCTCCGCTGATTCTCGTAGCTTGGGGATACCTCTTCAAAATGCAAGAAGGTACCTGGTAATAACCCTAGAGCATTTTCAGACATCAACTCCTTTATGTCTGAAGCGCCAAAATCACAGATAGATGTTTATTTTGCTAGACATCTTGATATAGACGACAATTTTATCAGTGAAGCTGTAATGAATGCGGATAAATCGCACGGATTACTGTAGATTCGCCGAGCTACAGGTTATCGTATGCAATCAAATAAACAGACACAGCCTCACCCGAATGCACCCATTTGTTTATGCACCTGCAGTCATCATTCCGATTTTGCTGCACTCCTGAACAAGATACACATACGTTCTAAAACCATTCAACAAAACACTGCCGTAAAATATATATACAATGCATCAACTTACTAATTGTAAACCTTCCTTCTAACTGTAACATGTGATGCAACACATTCGTGGATTTTATGGAACAGCCAATGAAGCAACGAGTTCGTACAATCAGTGTGGGACTGATCTTGAAGCCAGTAGCCCCGAAGGCCCACCTGCAAGATTGTCAGGTGTGAACGTGGACGAGAGGAGGAGATGAATACTGCAATGGGTCATCCCTATCACAAGGATGTGGCTAAAGCCGGGGTTTTTAGCAGATGCCAAAGAAAAGGCAGGAAATTCTTCAAAAAATGGACACCAGCCTCCATCCACTTGGTCCCAATGAACATCCAGGGGAGAGCATCGTGTACATTATAAGTGAAAAGATGACCCCCATCAACTGTCAACGTATACTGTACCGTAATGATTGGGTATATATGTATTATATATAATATGCAGCTAAATCGTGTTGGATACACCGGTTCTCGTAAGATCACCGAAGTTAGGCGACAACAAGTCCTGGTCATAACCTAGATGGGTGACAGTCGGGTAATATCAAGTACTGTATGGTTTTGTGACTCTGCTGCCGTGCACTTGATCCTCCCTCACGTACTCGCAGATCCATAGAAGACGAATTTTTTCATCATGATGACGACGACAACAACAAAACAACCGTAAAAGATCTGGTAACGGAGATCACAGAAATGTGTCAACTTAAGACTGTAACGATACCTATTGTTATAGGTGCCCCTAGGGTCATAAAAAAAGACGTCGACAAATATCTTGGTAGGATACCAGGTAAACCCTTTTTCTGGCTTTTTTTAGGGGGTGTAGTATCTGCACCACAGCCTTACCCAAGTTGTCGGTAATGACACTTGACACCCAAAAGGGCTGGATACTGGGTTGACGGGTATGCTCCAGACTGAGTGCGCAGGTGCAATGCATTAGCCAATGAGAGGATACAGGCTGCGCATTGCCAATTGCATTGGAAACCTTTGGACTCGTCCTTAGGTTCTCCCATTATTACTCGGCCCAGCTACGGGGAAACAGTGGGCCTCAGGGCAGTGCTGTCCCATTGTACCAAGAAGGATAGGGTAGGCTCGTCCTAACGCTTTTGTAACTTCAGTTGCAGCGGCTGGAGCTACCTTTGAGAATGCTCCATCCCACGTTAAACTCCACCTTGTGTCACATCTTGCTCTCGTGGGAGCGCAAGTAAATAGGATACCACGAAACCCAAGCATCTATGAGATATAGAAAATTAACCTCACAGGTACTGCCCATATCCTTTGCAAAGCTCTGACCATGTAAATATTTTGTCTGTTATACAACTATGCACTGTTTCTTGTGTAATGATCCTATATTGACCCTCCCTTTTTCTCTATATGAAATGAAGAAAAAATGCCAACTAAGTCATAACATTGTTGCCCGTCCTAAATTCCAAGCCGAAATTCGGTGTGCAATGAATACTACTAGATATCAAAAGGAAAAATAAAAAATACCATGACTTCCGGACTAAGAGCTCCCTATAAAAAATAAAGCAAATACAGTATATGGTTGGTAGTTTCAGTCAATAAACCCAATTTTCTGATGCTATGCTTGGTAATGCTGTAACATTTACTGTTAAAGAGGGGAAATGTTAGTGTTCAACGATTGAATAAGAATGACAGTAAGCAAGCGATCACTGTTGAGCGTTCCAAACTTCAAGATCCAAATACCCCTGTCAGATAACACCCCTCGACTGGTATCTTGAATAAATCAATCCTATTTAAATGTTTCAAATTCTCTAGCGGTGGCCGGTATTCAGAGGTCAGAATTAGCGACCAAGGCGGTGATGAATCTTTAAAAGGACGTTATCCTAATCAGAAACTCCAAATAAGGTTCACATAAGTATATCATAAATCTCCATACGACTTTTTTCTAGTCTTTACGCTGGTAATGGTTTTCGCCATCCCTGCATAGGCTCCACATATCACATTACTACCATGACTCGTTTGCGAGATGTTGAATCAAATACATATAACACATTGCAGGTTTTACAGAGAACAGAAACGATTTTAATTTTCATCTAAATTCTTAAAAAGTGTTTGCTTCACTAGTTTCATATTCTATATTTTGATATTTTTTTTTTGCTGTACTTGAATTAATATGCCAAACAATTATAAAATACAATGAGAATTTATTTCTCTGAAATTTTCAAGCTCATTTTCTGGCTGTCTTCCATTCTACAATAGATATATGGAGAGTCTATGATAAATATTGTTTATAACTCTAAGATACTACAGACCTTGGTCTTGAACCTGTGGCCCACTAAAATGTTTCCAATAGGGTCTCGCAGCTCCTAACGATGACCTGGACAAAGATATACTTATTATAAAAACTTTCTCACGAATTGACTTAGTTAGCAATGAATTCCACAATCGTTTTGGGTTTTGTCAATGTAAGGCTTCAAAATCATATTGACAATGACTGCAATGTTTATGGGAAGAGGCGTGTCTGTTCTCGTAGGCAACGGTAACAAGTGACAATAAAAAAAATTGTTACTTGGTTAAATATCGTTTGCGTTTTATTACATGTACAACAATGGTGGCAGTGATTCTTGAGGGAGAAAGTAAACCAGACTTATATAAAACTCAAATACCAGCTGCTCAAATCTCGAGTTTACTTTGTTTTACTACCGTAACAGCAACAAGAACAAAAACAATCCTCATCAAATCTGGGGGGGGGGTAAATTCTTCACTGCCTGTACATATTGTCACCTTGAGCCAAACCGATGTGAAAAATCACCATTCGTCACCTACCCCAACTGGAGCATGCCTTCTCACTGAGGGCAATGGGGATTGAAAGTTTGAACCTTACAGCCAATAAACAATAATAGTACAGTAAGATTGTTTGATGCAACCTCAACTTGAAGGTTCCTATATAAAGAGACTGTATTATTATTTGCTGGTGATCACTCTGTCGTCACATCCAGGTCAGGTCATGCGTCTCTTTCAACGGTCAAGTGCGCCATTTGAAATCTGGATCATACCGTGGGTCGTACTTGCTTACACTGCAAATGGCAAGTGTAGTGCTTATCGTGTTGCTCGGTTGCAAATATACTATTTTGCCCCCCTCCAGAAATATACGCTTTTGTCCCCTCATCCCTAATATTTGGAAATATGTGCCCTCCCCTGTAAAAGTTGGCAGTGGACACCCTTGTTGATTTCTCGCATCATGTACGACTAAATACGATAATCACCGGACGGAGTGGATTGGCTGAATAGAGCTGAACGAGGGTACAACATAGCCAACCAAATAATGGCTCGGATAATGGACTTGGCGAGCCTATATCAAACTCCTCGTGTCAGACTATACCTCATCCTCCTCTCTGGGGTCTGACAAAAATATTTATATAAATTACCCCAGATGTACTTAAAAGAGTGGGAACTGTAAGCTATGGCAACCATTAACGTATTATTTTTGATATTATACGTAATTGTTGTCAACACTGCTGATGATCCACAATGTAGAGTCATGCTTTCAACCCAGCCGAAAGGGTCAGCCTTGAACTGTTGTTCTTAACATTTTTATTACCAAGGACCGCTTTATTTCAGATGAATTCGCCCACGAAACCCAGAATTTTTAAAGTTATTCCAACTCAGCAAGATCACAGATCCACAGCAATACCTTCGTGGACAATCCTAGGTTTGCAGTGCCCAGGTTGGGAACCGCTGGTATAGTGTTCTCTTTTCGACGAAATGGTCACTCTAATTAAGAGCAATTGGTTAAATTGGTCCAATTGGCTCAAAGCTAGGCTGGATCTTTGCTAATGTAAGTTTTTCTTAAAGGAAAATAGGATCTTAAATAATTGTATCAAAATTTTGAAAAAAAAGGAGACACACCCACACGTACACATAGACTATGTTACATGGTGTTGGTGAAGTTTTCCATTACAGTCAAAGGTGAAGCTATATTTTTAAATTTTATTCCTATGTAGAGATTCAGTTCGTTGACAACTTGTCCGGGCCTGTAGTAAAAAATATTCGTTTGTTTTTTGGACTTGCCAAAATATACAAGAAAAATGCTTGCATAGAACTATACAAAATAATGTGTCTTTTATTATGTTGCTCTCTTGCTCTAACTCTCTTGCCCTCTTGCTCTCTCTCTCTCTCTCTCTCTCTCTCTCTCTCTCTCTCTCTCTCTCTCTACTTTTTTTACTGTGCATGGTCTTTATGTCAATGTCATAATCTTGTTTTCATTGCTTCAGACGACCAGACTTAATAACGCGTACGATTTCAACTGGAACCCATAGAAACTGTTTACATTTTTACTGAAATGTAAATAGAGCATATCATGATGGGGCGCATTTTTCCCAACAAACAAGTATCTTGAGAAAAGTGCTGATGATTCGTAAAGTGTCAAAAAAGAGGATTTTTGAACAAATAAGATCAATCGGGACCCTGAGCAGAAATAACCCGTTTTATGCTTGCTATATGGACTGTTTCTCAATCTGACATTATAGGTAAATAAATAAGTGGGGGTTTTGTAGCATATAGATTGTCGAGGGGACCACCTGATATGTAACAGAATTTTTTTCACCTCTAATATTTTAGCAAAACAAAATTCCGCTGGTTTGGGAGGCCGAAATTATTTATATCATCATTTGATTTTTCTCCCGGTCATTTAGCAACAGTCAACGAAAACTGTCATCAGAATTGTCAACATAAGTTTCTTCGGTTTTTATGTTGGTCTGGCTGACTGGCTATGAAAGTATGTATATATTACGCGTATACGCTGCACCAATGGATCTAGAGGGCGGGAAGTATAAACTTTTACTGTTTATTATTTCTAGAAAAAAAAAAGTTTTCTTTGTAGTTTTTTTAACACTCCCACTAAACATGTTTTTAGGGGGGTTCAATAAGCAGTGTAAGTTGATGCTAAATTGGCCAGTTCGTATGTGTCCAGTAGTGTTCACAGTTTTTGTTTTTCGATAATTTGGATTTTTCCATTGATCACCGTTTCATAAAGGTTTTGGTGTAGCGAACAGAGTTACTACCCCTTGATTATCCTTGTTGTTGCTATACACCTGAAGCCAACAAAGATTTAGAAAGACCTTGGCAAACGGTGGGCACTGATACATTAAAGTTTGAAGGGAAGTATTATATAATTGTCATCGACTTTTTTCTCGCTACATAGAGATTGTTTCCTTTATAGATATTGTGGTTCTATATAGTTCTCGTTGAAGAATGGGTGCCCGGTTTGTTTGTTGGCCCATGCGTGGATGTCAGTGGAAATGTTGAAGGAGGAAGAAAGATGTGTGATCGCCATGACAGCAGGGAGAATATGTGCACCAAGCACGATTAAACAGAGTAAATAGGACACATGCAAGTCTTTAGATGAGCAAATAAAAACCACATTTAATGCACAAACATAGCGATACAGAACTGAAATGGAAATACATATGATGGAAACATTGATACGATCGTATTAAGAGAAAAGAAGAGAAGATGGGAGATTGCTTCTAAGCGAAGGATGACAGATTTGTGCCGTGATGATTGTAGTTGGAATTGTTGTGAATCCATTAGGCTTGGAGCATACCAAGGAATGATTATGGAGACCGAGTATCAGTGCCAAGTTATGGGCGATGTATATGGGATCGTGTGTGAATAACTCGAGGGCTATTCTCTGACGCTGAAAAACACACGATAGAAAGACTATTTAGGATACAGAAAATCCATGGGGTTTCATCCATGTGCGCTTACCAAAGTAACGAGAATTAGAAAACAGATCATCGAGACTTGTGTAGTACAGGCGTTGCAGTTTCATTCACGAGAGATCGAGGTGTATGTGTACTTTGGTATAGTGGTGATGATATGGTTGAGTAGCTGTACATATGTGAGACGCCTCGATATCAGTGGACTAAAACGGGCAATGTTTAGTACAGAGATTGGTCACAGTGGGAAAAAAACGGCCAAGTTCGGATCGGCCAGGAGACCGATGAAATGATACACCAATCTTAGAGAGGAAGAAAGAGAGAGAGAGGAGGGGGCGGAGAGAGTAATCGGCTAGAAGCGCCGGGGCAAAAGAACAATTGAACACGTTTTCAGGGCTCTTATGGAGTGTCGTCTTCGGAAGTGACTTTTTTTTTTAAATATCTAGCAGAAAGAAGGGTTTCGTATTTAATTCTTAACTAAAAGTATAGGGGCGCCACACGTTGAAACAGTTGACATGTAACAACATAAAAGAGAAGATGAAAAAGATCTTCGCCAGATAAGGGGATCCGGAGGTGCTAGTCAGTGATCATAGTGGACAGTATTCAAACAAAGAATTCGCCGAACAATATGGCAATTCTACAGTCAGTTCACATTTTTCCTCAGGCAACCGGTGTCGTGGAAAGTGCAGTAAAAATCGCCAAAGACATGATACAGCAACCAGATGTATTTATGACGATGAAGGCGTACCGGAGTACTCCTATAACTGCTACAGGACACAGTCCAGATGAACTCTTGATGGACCCTGGAATAAAAGCTATACTTCCATACCATTGGTAGAAAGTAGGAACAAGATGGCCAATTTTACTGTTGATAAAGAAGAGAAACTGTACTTGCAAGAAAAGAACGAAGAAAAGGCATCATAAAAGACACGATACCACAGATCTCACTCCCCTGGATGTGGGAATGAAAACTGACGATCAAAAGACGTGGTAATACACTGGTATCTTGAGGTCAGCAAACAAAAGCAATAGAAGATACAAAATAAAAACTAAGGCTGGATAAATTCAAAGGAATCGAAGAAATACATCTTATGACAATAGAAAAAGAGATATTTGAGTCCAATGAAATAGATATGGAGCAATGGGAAGTTTAATAGTATACAAAAGTAAATAATAATGAAAATGAAAATAAAAAAAATTGGATCCGTAACCAGACGTAAAATCCAAACACCAAAACACCTGAAGGACTTTGTTTTAGAGAAGGAGGGAGGAGGACTAACAGAGATAAGATACGATAATGATACTCTCCAAATTGATAAAATCGTTTTTGTAAATTGAAACTGACTTTCAATTTGAAAATAGAAGAGATGTTTCATAAATATTTAGGTGTAACGAAACCTGTTACTGCCCTAGATTATTATTATTATTATTATTATTATTATTATTATTATCATCATCATCATCATCATCATTATTGCTGCTGTTGTTTTCGTTAACGTTTGTACATACGAAGTTTGAATAAATGTTACTGGCTGAACAGACATGTTTCTGATAATCACTGCTCAACGAAATGCGACGAAAGTAACTTATTAATTGATCACATCTTTTCCAATTCTTTAATTGATAGCCCCCTAATACGGCCAACTGCCAAAAAGACATTGGTTGCATGACATTTTCTATTGAGTGACTAAGCTGGCGTTGACTACTTTATTTTCATGTGAATTTTGTTGAGTGTGAAATCTTTTTGTTGCAGTTCGACTGCCTCGCCAATCCAGGCCTTTGCATGTTTGCCACAATACGCTCGTTCCGGAGAGAGTATCATTCACTAACGGTGTGAATGAGTGTAGTAACTTTCTGCTCCCGGGTCTGCTTTCGCTGTGGAATATTGATTACATAGTGCTTTGGTGGTAAGCATCACACATGTCTAGTTCCATCATTTGACATAAGATGGTTTTAAAGATCTCCCTGTCCTCTTGGAAATAAATCTACTTTCTTCGATTAAGGAAAATTCCCGAATCAACGAATAACATCAATGTTGAAGCGAGGAAATCTTTTTCTAACCAGGCAAAAACTGTCAATTAGAATTTTTCCTGCAAGGCAATGTACTGATATTCCTCGGGGCTGAAACCGTTCCAGGCGTCGTCGATGTTCGAGTCTGGGATGTTGAATGTTGATTTTTCAGACAAGCAGGCCTCCCCTACTTATTCCTGTTGTACTTCGTTTCTATAATGTCTTTTCATCTTTGTCTCAGATTCATCGTGTGGCTGTTCAGACCCATAATTTACGATGGCGGAAAAAAGGTACAGTGTACACGAGGGAAAAATATCTTTTTATATTTTCTCCATTCGGGATTATGACCCAAAGATTCACCAGATCTTTCTATCGTGGGCGTTGCAGTGCCAATATTTCCCGAACCTGTCAAAATTGTCTAGCCATCTTATACTCTGCAGTTTAGCATTGATCTCTTGGGATCTACGTTGTGAGTCATGATGTCCAGCAGTTGTCTACCATTCTTGTAACATGGCCTGCCCATTGCCATTTGAGTCTTATAATGTGTTTTTTTTTATATATAATGTCTCTGACTTCTGTGATGTACTGTTTTTCTCTGATATACTGTTCTATCTTGTGGCCTCTGCATAGGATATTAAACATGAATCTCTCCTGCACATTTTGCATGGTTCTGACACTGAACGAAATAATTCTGGAGAGTCAGGGACGTGACAGAAAACAGAAGTTTCGACTCTTATGGATGTTTACAAAGTTTCGCATTGTATGGCACCAGTCCAAATGGAGAGAATGGGTGTGGAAGGCTATATTACACTAATGCTCTAACTTGCAGGCACGTGCCAGCAGTCGAAGAACTGATGTTTTACCATGAGCTTGGACATTGACCACTGAACAATTAAAATTATACAACTACCTCGGATACCAGGTACCCAGGCTTTGATTTTTATTACCTCAGATTTTTACAGTTACATCCCCTGCATTGAAGCTATATATCCACGTAATATCTCCTAAAGTTCCAAATGTACTTCAGTTAAATTTTCTTGGGGGATAGGATATGGAGTAAGGAGGGACAGGTTCAATTTTGGGACGGGTCCACGAATCTATTTGATTGAAAGATTTTTTTCATATATATCAATATACACTATTCACTAATCTTTTTTCAGTTTATCCACACAATATGTTTAAACGTTCCAAATGAATCTTAATTCCATTTTCTGGAAGAGTGGATTGATAAATTAAATGTTTGGCCGGATCCAAGAATTCTTTTTCAGTTTTTTTAACATTGTGAGATAGAACAATTTTTCTGCTTTTCCCACGTAATAACACAGTAATGACGACATCATAGTGACATCATCATGCTAGATGTTTACTGCAATGACAGTAATGGCGTCATCACGGTGACGTCATCATAATGGATGTATATTAGGCAAAACCTGAGATCTGTGACCTGATGGTTCAGTTTTTAATGACACTGGTGTTAGCAGAGGTATGCCCTCTGTGTGCTTCCTAGTTCAGTCTACATAATTACTAAATATAATAAATCGCTCCGATCACTTTTCTAGAGAGGGAAAATGTTCATTTATTTATAATCAATATTTAAAGAAGGCTTAAAGTTTAAAATGTAGGGAGAAAAAGAATACCTTTCGCGGTTAAGATGAAAGTTTTTCACGATTTCTTGAGCAATAACTTTCTTCAAATCGATCTGTAATATGACAGCTCAGCAGACTATTTGCAGAGATATGGCACAAATCAATATGTGTCATTTGAGCCTTGCATAGCAATTGCTCTCCAAAAGGAGATCCTGCAGCGCCCAAAATAACGTATATCGCATAAATTTGCGACAAATTGTATTCTTTGTGAGAATACGAAAATTTGGTATTGTTAGTGAGATGAATTATCCCTACAGTCGCAGAAGATCTGCAAGAAGAGGAATTTGATAGTTTAATTTGTAAAACAAATAAAACGGGCTTAGCTAAAAAGTGCTCGGAGAGTGCAGATATCTGTCAATGCCATTGCACTTGAACAATGAAAATCAGCCAATATATAGTTACGTTGTCGGGAAGGTAGAAGTAAAATAGCTGGATCCGACCCAAATTTTATTCAATTCTTTCTGAGCCCACAGTCCACCCTTCCACAAAGTTCTATTGAGATTCACCTAGAACTCCTGGATATATTTTGTGGGCAAACTAGGTGTATATATAAGTATATATAAGTATAAAGGGAAAAATCTAACATCTAGATCATACAGTGGGTCGAAGTTGCTTATCTACGGATGGAATGTAATAGGGGTTGTGACTATGATATATTCCGAATATACCCATCCACTCTGGAAATATACGCTCTTCTCTTTAAGGGTGGCAGCGGACGCCCATGACTACAGTACATTATTCATGTTATTTGTAAATATCATACAATTATCAATACCAAACAGCTGCACTTTTGTTGCAGAAGTCAATAGCGTATACGAGTATTGATCTTCAGTAAATTTTGTGGCATAATTTTAACCAGGGCTTTGGAAAATGAATGGGAATTCAAACAAATCTGACTCTACTGCCTAAAATTGGTTCAAGTGTTTCAAGACTTGCCCTTTAAAATAAAGCTGAGAAATGGACTACCGTCAGTTGTCGATTATGATGGTTTTAAGTGCAAGGTATAGGAGAACCCAGTCACCAGCCATCGAAAACTTCAAGAAGAGTTATGATCATTAAAAGATACCATATGTAGAGCATAAGCTTCAAAACATGCAGGAACTCTCCAGGGGTTCACCGTCAACACTTAGAAATGTATAAATCGAATACTTTTGATACACACAAATAATTTCTTCTGGTTTTCACTCTTGACTTTTATTTTTTAAATGCTTGCAAATCAATCATATTAATGATGAAGTGAAACATCTGTTCGTACTTGGAACAAAAGAAAGAGAAACATTAGTTTTAGCAGGAATTAGTTGTAGGGTCGACCGGTCAATCACAGTCTTACGAAGAGTGCTGACTTGCCTGGCCAACCGGCGTACAGCTTAAAAGTAGCTCCCTCTTTTCACTTGGTTACTCTTCAAACAAAGACATCCTGAGCGATGGTGTCAGCAGCAGGGGAAACTCGAATAGTGACAGTTGGAGAAACACACTCGCAGCATTGATATCTCCCCAGAGTTTACGACTTATCTAGGAATGGGAGCTTGAAGTTGGACAAGCTATCAAATCAGCGACCTGAGGCTCCCTAAGTTATCGCCCCTTGAAGCACTAGAGGAAGCAGATAGGGAAGTCAATGTCCAACGGATTTGAATGCATTTTTGAAGAGAGATTTTGCTCAATGTTTTTTTTACTTCTACCAATTTGAACTCTTCATTTTCCCTCTCGAGTATTTGTCCAGCTTTTGTTTTTGCATGTTGTTTTCATCTTTATTTTTCGGAAACTATTCTCGTGACTTCAACAAGCTGTTATATTCCCTATAGTTTCTCCTCGAATCTTTGTGTCACATGCCTCGTGGTCATAAAACAGATGATAATGTTAGTAGAGTATGAATAAAACTATACGCAGTGAAAAACAGATTACCGTGAATTATCATTATTATCGAGCCCTAAGAGAGAGCCGTTATGACGACATTGAGGTGGATTAAAATCACCATCATTAGCAGCAGCTTCTTAGCATCTGTCATTAGATATAGACCCTCCAAGATTTGCCAGACCCCCCTATCACGGGTGTCACAGAGCCACTCCTTTGTCTATAACAAGTTATTCACATTTCATTTGCTTAGGAAAAGGTTCATACATGGGCGAGTGAGTCAAGCTGGGGCAGGAGCAACATCCTTCCGAAATTCGGGCAAAACAGAGGGGAAAATTCGGGCAAAGCGAGTATAAAAAATCGAACAGAGGAAGCAAAAATATCAAGTAATCAACAATGTACTTATAAAAGAGTAAATCAATTAAAACGTTATTGTATTGGGTCAGATGCTGGTGTTAACTCCACAACTAACTTTACTGTGTAGATTGGACTGTTGATGGTGATCATGCTGGTTATGGTGATGATGATAGTGGTTTTGGTGGTGATGGTAGTTGTGATGATAGTGATGGTTATCATGATGACAATGGTGGTGACCAAACATCATCACCACCATCATCGTCATCAACACTATCATCACCACAATCATAATCGTACCATCACCACTTCCACCACCATAACTATCATCATCACCACGACCATGACCTGTCTTATCAGCTCCATCTACAGAATTTAGATAGCTGTAGTGTTGACACCAGCATCTGACCCCACGCGACGTTGGTAATCTTAGATTTTGAGATAGACAGAAGCTTATGGGCGTTTCTGAAGTTTCAAATTCGAATTGTGCATCACCATCGTATGATATGACACCGAGATCATATCAGATGACTCTACGGTACTATATTGCAATAATAATTTTCATATTAGTCATGGCAGTCATTTTAAATTTTCAAAGACTTGCATGTATTTTCCAAATGTCAATTCCCCCAAAGTATGTGGGGTAAATGAATTCAACTCATTATATACTCAATATCATATTATATCAATTACTGATTGAAAAAATATTGGCCTAAACAGTTGTTGTTGGTAGCCATGAATGGCTGCCGTGGTCGACGTATTGAAAATTCATAATCGCTCAATATCCAAATTTTGGGTTCGGGAAATGCCATAGGCAATAGGTATACTAATTTTCATGCCTTTATCACAAAATACATAATTATTTGGCAAAGCAGATCCATTATCACATTGTAAATGCATTGTTTGGCTGGGCAAATGATCAAGACCCCTAAACATCAACAGATAGTTTATCATTGAATGAATATGCGATTTTAACTTTAATTGGATAAGTGGTACTGAAAATAATACTGTCAAATACGACCAGTCTTAGCAAATAATCCCAGAGAAACCCAGTGGAAGGATAGCTTCAACAATCAAAAAAGTCTTACTAACTTCGAAAATGAAGAAAATTTCGAAAGCGTTCAGAAATGTGCTGAAAAGTTATCTAAAACTATCAGAGACAAGACAGCAGAGACCAAATCACTCCAATTTCTATTCCAATTGAAGATGATTACTGAAACATTTGTATAGTATATATAATAAATAATTTTTTTTGTATAAATGTATTTATTTATTTGAATGAAATAGACCCGTGCATATGCATATGGTAATTTTCTGTTTATATGTAAATCAATTCAGCTCAGTCAGTAAAAGAGCCTCCTGACAATCAGTTAGTCATGAGTTCAAATCATATATAAAGCTAGTATCCCATGGTCCAGGAGTTCCGTTACCCGCAGTACCCAAGGATGTATAATTCACTCAAGGCACCAATGAAAAGCATTATGAATATGACAGATCAGCATCTTATAAACCTCCGAACACCGATACATACAAGCCTATAACCTCAAGTTAAGGACAACTGAATTAACCGGAGATTGCTCAAAGCGTCTGCTCAGCAACTCGGTTCACAAGACGTGAAAGCAAATTACTTGCTCCGGAAACAACATACTTCTGGTATCGCAACAGTGATGACTCCTGCAAGTTTTTCACACTGCACTGCAATGCTTTATCAGAACAAAACATAGACATTAAATGAGTAATTGAATCATTGGGTCTGGCTTATAATCCAGTAGGATGAAAACTCTTCATTGAAGATGTACTTCTAAACAATGGCAAAAAGATTGCGTGTGTTCCTGTGACACATTCTGTACAATTAACTGAGAGTAATTAGAATTATAAATCAGTTTTTCAGTCGTGACATGCATGCAAGATAGCTAGTTGTTCGATAAAAATTCATTGAATATTTGAACCTCAACATTTTGTTCTCAGGTCGTGTCCCAAATATCAGGTATGCAAGTAGGTCACGCCAGACATCCCTTTTTTTTTCTTTGTTTGTGGGATAGCCGAGCAAATGAAAAATGCTGTGGACAATGTGAATGTACTCGAGAAACCTTTCAACCTGGTTCTCATAGTGTGTTTGATAAATGTCTCGTCGATCCCCATCAAATTTTGTCTCAACCTCTTCACATAAACCTTGGGTTGATGAAACATTTTCTCAGGGAAATGAATAAGGAAAGCTAAGCATTCGTTATCATAAAAAAATAATTTTTCACACATTAGTGTTGCTTAATCAAATGCATGTATTTTCGACGGCCCTCAAATTAAAAGCCCAATAAAGGAGGCTCAATTCGAAAGGTTAATGAGTGAGACTAAGAAGAATGCATGGCAAGACTTCAAGTCAGTCGTGAATGACTATCTAAGGTATCAGGGAGGATGGTAAATAAACTTAACGGCAGACTTCTGTTAATGAATAAGAAACGTGATTTGTCCGGTGTAAAAACATAACCAAAAATCATTGAAGAAGATATTTTCTTCCACGCTAACGTACATTTATGTTGATTTTCAATGTTCAATGAAACAATTGTACTCGGCATTAAAACATTTTATAGTTTCATTCACTTCTTAACTCTTCAAAAACTGAGAATCTTAATCATAAAACAAGGTTTTATCAAAGTAGTTGCTACATAAAAACCTGACTTGAATGAGCAAAACTGCTGTAATCTTTATAATTCACCATGACCAGAAAATATATATATTCAGCAAAAAAAATTGTCGACGGCGGAAAAAATTCAATTTCGGGCCAATGTAATTATTATAAACTTTTTTTTCACGGTATAGTATGGGTTCACGCACGGACAATTCTTAGTAATGAGACATACTTCCGGCTTGACGAACCGGATATTCTTCTGATGAAAACCACGCTAGACGTTGTTTCTAACAATAACTGATTCATCTACCGTAATTTGGCAGTAACCGCTTTGTTTCAAGGAAAGATTCCTCAATCCTCATTGAGTATTTTCTACCTTTATGGAAAATACACTTGTAAAAATCACCGATTCGAACTCTGATTCCTCCAGCGATCAAGTCATAATCATTTTACATGAAATATCAAGTCACAAACAGTCAAATTTGAATAATCTAAAAACTGAGTCAGTTTTCGATCTTCAATCTAAAACAAGGAAGCTACCGAACAACAGGAAAAAAACGAATAGATCTTTCCATGTATAAAAAGGTACAACTGGCCTACAATAGAAGAATTAGTGGTAGATTCATAAAATCATACAACAATCTAAAACCAGTGAGTTCATTTGTCTTACTAGAATTTGAATTTTAAAAGTAAAAAGAGCACAAGAGTTCTCAGTAGAGCTAGCTGATCACTTGAACATCTCCCTAGACTGTTTTGCTTTTTTTGTTTCTTTGTTTTGTTTTTGTTTTGTTTTTGTTTTATTGTTTTTGTTTTTGCAGGGTTGATCTTCAAAGTTGATCTTCAAGTGATCTGAGCTATCTATCAAGCAATTAAAAATAAATAGTAATAGATTTTCTGAGATTGAGAGAAACTGGATAGATTTATCACAGACAAATGCTATTTTGATAATAAAGTGTTGGTATGATGGCATCGAGGCAGTCAAACAGGTTAGGTGCATGTGACATTGTTATTAATAATTTTATGTAATCTTATTTCAGGAGACGTTATTAGAAAATTTGAATCCTTGACATCTACAAGCAAAACTTATTTTGTAGTTATTCTCATTTCTTTTCCAGATCACAGAAAGAAAATTCCCATCTTGATTACTTCAGTTGATGATATTACAAATTTATCTTTCGATAGTAGTAAGAAGACTAGATGGCTATGCAGTATGAAACATGGGTTATATAATGCAGATACGTGGGTAATTGGGTACAAGAAATGAAGCTGCATCCACAGGAATATTTGCATTGCTTTAATTTCGTATCTCATACTCCAATATCGTCGGCACATGAGAGAATCATGCTAAACATTAGATAGATAGACCACGAGGCAGCACAGTATAAGGGGAGAACAGGAGTACGAGATATCATAGAATCCATTAGGAAGCTCAAATGGCAATGGGCTGGTCTTGTTGCAAGACAACCGATGGACATCACAAATCACAACATGGATCCCCAGAGATCAAATGCGGAACCGAGGTCAGCAGAATATGAGATGGCGAAACAAACTGGACAGGTTCGGATAATATTGACTCTGCAACGCCCACGATAGAGAGGTATGGAAAATCCTGGGGAAGGTCTATGTCCAACAACGGACGATAAAAGACTGATGATGATGATGATGATAAATTCGGTACCACAGTCATTGGAGTACGAGATGTGAAAATGAAGCAATACAACTGGCTCTGTAGGGCAGGGGACACTCCTATTCAAAGATGGACTATTTCTTCACGTATTCCAATAAAAGCAATTTAAGTATAAGAAATGTACTCGCGAAAATAAGAGCAGATCTAAAATCTACCAATAAAAAATAATGTGTTTGAAAGAGGCTTTCACGTATTGAAAAAGGGCGATGGAATAAGAAAAAAATATATCAATTCTATCCTCTGTCTCAGAGTCTTTGCAGACTTGTTTTTTGTCGAAGTGTGAAATATGCAAATTTGCCAAAAGATTTTTGCAATACGTCAATTAAAATAAGTCAGTTTTCGAAGGAGACAATAAAGGTTAATGGGACAGCACGATAGAGTAAGACGCCTATGTATATTATGTACCCACTCAACCTTGGTCATTCATGTGCTTAATAAATGATCGCAACTTCCTGTGAGTCAGCAGGTGGAGGATTTCCTTTCATAAGCAATGTCGTCGGTGACCTACTACATTTGAAGAGGCAACATTTGCCTTTTATAACTGTCTAACAATGGCAAAGGGAAAATAAGAAGAAACCGTATGAAGCTCGTTGTGGATAAAAGGAGTTAGAATTGACTGGCTTTCCTAGAATCTGTATCGTGAAGAGATTGAGTTCCCTCCTGAAGTATTCCCTGGTTAAGGTAGTTAACGTGTATTCTTAGCAAGATGATTGGAGAATGTATCAGACACTCTTTTTTATTTTTCAGGTTTTTTTTCAAGATCCTCTCTTCAGATCAATTTACGAATCAGTAATGGGTATTATATGACATTGAGGACATAATCAGTTGAACTTATTTACCGTAATAATTGCCATTAAAATATTGCCATTTGGATAATACATGCAGATCATTGAAAATTCAAGATGGAAGCTATGACTAATATAAAGATAGTAATGGCAGTAAGATTGCGAAAACTTGTTTGATATTGATGAGCTTGGTGTCGAATCACTCATTTTATATTATAAAGAATTCGAATTTGGAACTTTAAAATTGCCCAGAAGCCTCCTTTTATTTCACAATCCAAGATGGCCATCATGTGTGGAGTCAAATGCTGTTGTCAAAACCACAACTACCTTCAATGAGTAAATAGGGCTGAAAAATCTCTTCCTGTAACTTTTTTCCATACTGCACGATATCAGTGGTACTGTTTCTTACATAATATTCTGTCTCAAAACTTTATGTCCGATCTTTCTTTACAACAGTTGAGGTGAAACGTTATACCAAACCTAAAATTAGAATAATTGAATAATTAGAAACTGGTAATACTGTCTGGCGTTGCCTGGGGGAAAATAAATGCAAATATAACAAGGGTTTCCATTGCTAAAAAAGAAATAAAAGTAAAAAAAAATTATCCCTCGCCTTTGATCCCTGGACGGAAGGAAAAATTCTTCTTCTTTTGATGCATAGAAGTGGAAAAATGTACCCGCTTGAAATCCCCTTTTGATTTTGATCCTTGTCTACCATTTAACTGGACTTTGATTTCCTACTGATTTTTTTCATTTTCCTTCCCTCTTAGAAATATATATATATATACACACACACACAAATATATATATATATATATATATATATATATATATATATATATATATATATATATATATATATATATATATATAATCAATTTTATCGTCATCAGTCTTTTAACGTCAGTCGTTGGATAAAGACCTTCCCCAGGATTTGCCACACTTCTCTATCGTGGGCGTGCCAGTACTTTCTGAATTTGTCTAGCTCGTCTCTCCATCTAATATTCGAACCGGCCTCGGTTCTGCATGTGATCTTGGGGAATCCATGCCGTGAGTCACGATGTCGATTGGTTGTCCACCATTCTTGCAACATGGCCAGCCCACTGCCATTTGAGATTCTTAATGGATTCTATGATGTCCCTGAATCCTATCTTCTTCCGGATGTACTGTGCTGTCCTGTAATCTCTCCATGTGAGGCCCAGCATAATTCTTTCATGTGCACGTTACATGGTTCTCAATTTGGGGATCTGTCTCTGGGTTAGGTTCCATGTTTCAGCTCCATAAGTGACTATTGAGAGGATGCATTGGTTGTCCAACCTTAGCTTCAGGATTAATGGGATCTTCTTGTTTTTGAAGGTTGAGCTTACATATGTATTAAAATAAATGTATTTCCTGAAAAAATGCGATGGCTTATTTTCACTGTGATCCCCTGATTGACATAAAATCTCTATAGGAGTCCGCATATATTTTTGAAAACATTAAGCGGTTCACGAGAGAGAAATTTTCAGAATCCTTATTGTGGTGGAATTTTCTATAATGTTTAGTCAAAGTCGTTTTCTCTACCCCACCGTACTGATTTAAATTCTTCTAGACAAAAAATAAGGCTTTAGACAAAGTTCTAATTTTTGACTAATCAAAAACAACCTCATTGATAAAATTTTATTTTTTAACCAATCACCATTCAGAACGCCGATCTTTTTTTTGATAAAATCTCCCCGGGCATAAAAGACAAGATTCCTGTCCAAAATCTTCTGTTGGTCTTTTTTTCCTCACCAGTCTTTCATATAAGATATGCAGTTCTTATTCCAGTCCTACCAGCCAACATCTTGGAGAGCCCGAACAAACTTTTTGCGATAATACTCCTCCGGTTATTGTCATAGTGACCTTAAACTTATACATGCAGTCTATCATGAACTTCATATTTTCTTGAATGTAATCAAGATCTTACTAACAGAACAAATAAATCTTGCTTCTATCACTTGTCAATAAACCTGGATCTGGTCGTCTTTTCCTTGACACACTAAAAAATTTCAAGAATATTGAAATATTTCAAGTAGCTATAAAATTTAGTAGGATGTATTATTAGTAGCACTGAAGAAGCAAACTGGCATTTATTGTGACATGCAGACACAGGCAACTTGTGAGTTGTCAGGCACATTCAATGAGTATCATGAAAAGTACAAGAGATAATGAACAAATGAAGGAAATATATTTTCAACATGAAGGAAGTAAAAGAAATAGGGAAAAAGCAACTTCATTTCAATATCATCATAATGTGTGTACAAGAATTAGCTGCGTGTGGATCAGCACTCTTCAGAGTGTAGTATCCATGCACTATTCTGAGGATCAAAGTGTTGCTCCCCTACTCTTTTGCCTACGATAAGTGCAGTATCTGTGCATTCATTGAAAATTGAAAACTATAACCACACCGAAGAGTTGTAATACAACGAAACAGCTGTCTGTGAATGACATATTATTGATCATTATTATAATTAACGCTCCCTTCTTTAGGGTTGAGCACTCTTAGGTAGGACACGACCATTACAAGCTACTACAGCAATGCTCTTCCAACTCTAGTATGGAGCACCCTGGTAGATGGAGAGTTGTGCGTAAGTAAATATGTTGCTTAATTCGGTACTACTGACCGTCCAGTTCTGCATAAGGCAGGGGTAGAATATCTGCCTCTGAAGTGAAGGTCTTAGTCCAACCTCGAGGTACTGAAAAGGGTGTTGGATAGTCTATGGCCACGCAGAAGAGTTGTCAGACAACGAAACAGCTGTCTGTGGATGACACAATTATTATCATTATTTATATATGAAAGTGAATTATATTGAATTAAATTATATTGAAATTCTATTTGAAATGATTTCCAATCACTACACGGTTATATATATATATATATATATATATATATATATATATATATATATATATATATATATATATATGAAGCGAAGGTTTCAAGCCTACCTCGTCGTACTGGATGGGATAATGAATAGTCTATAGCCACACTGAAGAGTTGTAATACAACGAAACAGCAGTCTGTGGATGAATCAATTATTTAACTATTGTTATAATTAACACTCCCTTCTTCAGGGTTGAGCACTCTTTGATTCTGTAGAGATAAACAATTCCTCGTATAAAACCCAACTCCAACTCTCAACATTTTTCAGTACAACTCTCTCTCTCTATATATATATACATACATTTACATATATATATATATATATATATATATATATATATATATATATATATGTGTGTGTGTGTGTGTGTGTGTGTGTGTGTGTGTGTGTGTGTGTGTCTACAATTATTGACACGAATATTTTTATTATTATTCATGGTCATTTTCTTCAACAATACACATTGCGATTTATTCATGCAGATGGGTTTCCCCTTCCCCTTATCCTCTTAGAGGATAGACGCACTCGTTCATTGAATCATAAAAGAGGTGATTCACGCGGGGTGGGTTCCTTTCTATCTCTTCCCAGGTATCATAGCTTCACTTCAAAAGATGTCGGTGATTCATTGTGATGGACAATTTGCTTTCATTCCTCTCCAAAAGTAATAAGATGAAAACAGTACCCGTAGTCAGGATAAATCGAGAAAGTTTTATAGATTTTACTTCAAGTTTGACCCTAAAGGGTATAACCAAAGTGGAATCTGAAGTTTTAAATCCCAGTTCAGGTCAGATAGCACTTGATAACTAAAGTTCACTCAGAAGAGGAATAAAAGCAAGCAGCCAATCCCTTTTGTGACACGTTCTGTTTTATTTTCTCTTAATCCCACAATTACGTCATCTATTTTTCGTAAAAAAAAAGCAGAGAATAGTTTTGTCAATATAGCTAGTTTATATTTGCTTTCCTTTTTTTTCATTTACACCATCAGCTTCTCTGTCTGTTTGTCTTGCCTATGTCGCCACGTGTATCAAAAGAATACTCATTCCTTCTCATGTGGTATTATAAAAGAGTGATCACCAAGGAACAAATCACACGGATATATTTGAATTCCAATACGATGGGGGTTTTTTTTCTTAGAAAAGAAAATATATACATTTGTATGAAAGTGTTTGGATAGGTGATCAACAGTCAATGTTTCAGCCGGATAATCCTTACTATTAATGCTGGATGAATCATGTCACGACTTCATAAAAAGACAGATATAAACGTTTTGGTCTAGCGGCACACAGCCCGGATCTCATCATCATTGAAAATATATAGGATTGGTGGCACGGAAAGTTTTTGAATTTGTGAGACAATTTAGTTACTTAAAACCATCTCAACAATTTTTAAACTGAGTGCCTGATGAATTGATCAGTCGTTTGATTTAAAGTGTGCCATATCGGATTTCAAAGTAATCAGCAGTTATAATGACGCAGCTAAGTATTATCGATAACATTTTCTCCAGAAAATTTATCAAAATTCCCGATGAAACAATTACTTGAGCAATGAGTTTACAGTCTAGTAGAATTTGTTAATCTAACTGATGATCTGTATAGATATTTTCAACTTAAAAAAAAAACATACGACAACCTTTAACTCAATACGAAAACCAGGTATTAACGTTTTAACGAACATTACATACAATTCATTCAGCACATATGCGAAAATGGCACTGCTACAGATAGAATACACACACACATATATTCATGATAATGATAGTAAAACAAAGGGACACAATATCACTCAAACCATTCACAGCAAGCCTTGAAAGCATCTTTCGGAAAACTGACCGGGGTGGGGAAGAGAATAAGAGATTCGCCGATGACATTTCCAATACGTTAGAAGCATCGAAAAAAATTACAAAACATGTTGACAGGTTTAAATAGGAAAAGTGAAAAAAATAGGCTTAAAGAAAGGCAGAACAAAGACTAGAGTGATGTTCAACGATAAAGTCCACCAAAAGACCAAACGAATAGTGGGCGAGGTTCTGGAAGAGTTTGACGAATAGATTTATCTAGGACCAGCAATGAAATTAAAGAGAGTCCATGAAATCGGAATAAAACGGTGCATAACAATTCACAGGAAATCATTGATATCATGAATATACATATTGAAGAGAACCTTACCAATGTGCTCAAAGTATAAGGTATAAAATGAATACATAAAATCAGCTATGACTTACGGATGCAAAATATGGACAAAACGAACTGAGAACCAACTTAGAATCGCACAGAGAGCTACGGAAAGAGCAATGCCAGTGATAACTCAAACAAATAGAAAAAGATCAACATGGATCAGAGGGAGGATGATGAAGGATCAATTGATTAGTCAACAAAATGGAGATGGACTGCAAGAAGAGTATACAACAGATGGAAAAAAAAGACTAACCGACTGGTGTCCATGTAGGAAAAGACCAGAGACAAGATGTAAGGATAAGATTGAATGGTTTGCAGTGAGGTTCGGCAGAGGTTCATATAATTATTGTTGTCATTGAAGGATATGAGAAAAGCCTTTGTCCAGCAGTGGAATTTTAATGGCTATTACTGCTGATATATATATGTGTGTGTGTGTGTGTATGCGCGTGTTGGAAGAAAAACAATCGGAAAAACTTTGGGAGCTGTTGAGAAAGTTTCTCGATGTCCTTGCTTGAAAATGCAGGTGAGTGGTGTAACATGCCACCTAGACACAAGTCGGGACTTGATCGAACTCGGCTGGGTCACCTGTGTGAGCGTGTTTGGTGATTAGGACCTGAAACGCCTGAGGACCTTGGGTTTCATCACTACAGATGTGTCCAGCATGCTCCAAAAACTCCAAATAATGAGCTCACTCATCAGTAACCTTGCTTCAAAGCGATTCGGTAGCAAGGAGCATTGAACGAAGGGCTGCAATAAACCTAAATCGACAAAAGCAAAGATCACTCATCTCAGAAAAGAGTTGAGGTCACTGAAGCCAGTACAAAACTGCAAGTGAGGTAAGAAAAAGCTTCCCTGGCGAAGCTCCCGGGAAAGGTGAACAAAGTCTCAAAAGAAGAAGCGATAAGAAAGAGCCTGCAAAAGAAGTGCCTTCGTGGCTAATCCTCATGGATTCGTGAAGAAGTCGCCGGGGAAAAATGCATCGGCTGTCTGCCATGACAAGAGTGCATTGCCCTACTTTAGTTGAACTAGTGAAATTCAATATCACAGCAATCAGTGAGGTTCATTTTTCAGACTAAAGTATTCAGAGAGAATGTAAAGCTTGTTGCACTGTTATAGTAGAATAAACAAGAACCGAAAGTTCAACGAGGCATCCACAATGAAGTTTAAACCCCATTATTGCCCGACCCCCATCCCGAGTAAAAGATAATTTTAGGTAATAAGCATCTAATCAAGAAATACCTTTCTATAAAGTTTCGTGTAAATTTAACTTGAAACATTTTGAAACATAAATCGTCGGATCACGTGACCCTGAGTGGAGAATTTTTCTTGGTAAGAAGCATCCCATCAAGGGACACCTTTCTACCAATTTTCAACAGCTCAAAAAGACTATGGCGACCGACCAACCGACGGACAGAGCCTCTTTTAAAGAGCCGATGGCGCCTCTAATAAACCAGAACAATGTATTTTCGGGTGCGCCAAGATAAGAAGCCTTAAAAGTATATATTGTGAAAGTGAGATCATGCAAAAAAATCATGTCACTAATTACTGAATTTTGGTTATTTGGGTGGTTTTGTCCGGCTTTGCATTTCATAGGGGTCTTGTCCCATGTTTTTTGTTGGCCCAATATATATATATATATATATATATATATATATATATATATATATATAAATTGGTAACTTTTGTTGTCTATGAAAAAATACCGATCAGTATTGATGAAATAAGGATATGTAATTGAATAAATACAAAATATGTGATAATCTCCACAAAAGAAATTTGTTAAATAATTTTAATGTACTTCTCAGAATATTAGATCATTTTACCCAATTGAGAAGTACATTACAAGCACGATGAAACAAATTTGTTGTAGGATATCATCACACATTATATATATATATATATATATATATATATATATATATATATATATATATATTTTCCTCTTCTTGTCCACGATCCCTCGATCCAGTCTTCTCGCTTGGATGGGATGGTCTGTTTTGAGTGTCAAAGTATCAAAGTAATTTATAATTTCCGTTTTTCAGGGCTGTCTCCATTTTGTGCTGGTACCACCTTTCGGCATGGTTAAATCCCATTCGTTCACTCAGTTCGTCTTCATAGTATTAGTCTTCTTCTTTTTCTTCTTCTTCTTTTTCTTCTTCCTCTTTTCCTTCTTCTTCAAAATGATTTTCCTTTCGTGGATCATTCACACGGGTCTCGTAGACCTCACTTTGAGAACCACCGCTCCGAAGTCGCGGTCGTGTTATGTAGTTACGGCTCGTGAACTGCTTTCTCTTACAAGAACCCTTTTCATACAAAAAGCAAACAAACTCATTCATAAATGGATAAGTACTGAAATTTCCCAAAAAATAAGTGGTAACGTTAATTAGCCTATTTATTCATTCATTACCAAGATTGATTCTTTAGTCATTGGGTGTTATTTATGAACACCGTGTACCATGTAATTTTATGTTAATCGGTCGCATATTGACGAAATGAAATATCATAGTCATATTGAGTAACGCCTTTCGAATATCTAAGTAATCCCAGATTGGCAGACGACATCGTCCTATTAGCTGATAACCTACATGATCTAGTAATGCCAGACGAACTGAATGAAGGAAACAAGGAAGTTCGTTTCTACATGTACTTCAGTAAAATAAATATCATGTACAGCGAACTTGTTGAGGACAAAGATAACGATAAAAATCGAAAAGAAAGAGTTGGAGAAAGTAGACCATTGTATCTACCTCGGACGACTAATCTCCACGAAATCTTCAAAAGAAGAAGAAATCAAGCGAAGAATTACTCTACGTTCGCAAGCTTTCGGTAGGGAAAGTTCAAAAATCTCATTAGTCCTAAAAAGAAGGGTATATAGCCAATACATCCTCCCGATAGTAACCTTATGGAACTGACACCTGGAACCTAATCTAAAGATTGACCCTCAAACTGAAAATCGTGCTACGTGCAGAAGATAGAATCATTCTTAATCTCATGTCAAGAGATCACAAGACATCACAGTATATTGGAGGAAAGACTGGAGTCAGAGACAGTGGTGTTCCTAGGGTTTGTGTCATCGGGGGCCGTAACTCAGGGTGAAACCCCAAGTGTTGGCCACTCAAAAGAGAGTTAGAAAACAATTTTTCAAAAGATCTTTGACACATCTGTACTTCGCATAAATGAATAACCACAGCCCGCTCATGTACCAGAAAAACCCAAAAATCCATTGGCCATTTTTAATACTTTGGTTAAAAAAATTAAAAATCGGATATATTCATTCATCTCTTAATTTTAGAACTATTGCTACAAGAGCATTATTCTTTCTTTTTTATAATCTTATATAGACAAGTTTTCTGCGTACTCTCAGAGATACAAAGACAACATCTTTTGGTACCTGTTTACCAGTGAATTAATATGAATTATTGGGTTCTGTTCAGATTTTCTATTTGAAGTGGTGAGAATGAGATATTTACCTATTATGAAATAATAAATTTGTGAATTCAAATCCATGTCCATGAATTTTAGAAGCGGTTACGTGGAAAATTGTATTCTTATTGGCCACTTTTTCCACAATTGCCAAGTTGCAACAAAATATGAAGACAGGAGGCTATAGTTAGCAGGTTTCCAGAGAGACAAACTCAGTAAATTGGGAAAAAAACACTCAGTTTAGAATTCAATGATAACTTTGAAGAAATCATAAGGCAATAAGTACAATGTTCTTTGAGATCTATACAATGAACCCTCGATGCGACGAACCGCGATATAGCGAACTTGGGCTTGAACGAAGACATGGACCATAACGAACGAAGGGTGATAAATGCAGCAAACTGGTGGACCATTGTGATCTTTTGCATCAGAGCGTAGTATCTGTTCGCAGTACACTCTTTGGTAGCTTTGTGCCGGTACAATGACGTGGCCAATCATGGCGTACTGAGGCTCGGTATCGCTAAGCGCATGAGGCCTAGAATTCGTCCTGTGGCCTCAAAAAATAATTCGACTCAGTCTCGGGGAAGTAGTACGCCCCTGAGCAGTACCGTCCCATCGCATTAAAAGGGATGGGTAGGACTTGCCCTGACGCCTCTGCAACACTAGTTGCAGAGACAGGAGAAACTTTTACCGCTTTTCTGTTACTGGAATCCCACTGAATTAAAGTGAAATTCATGAAGAAAACAATCAAAATAGAACTATAATAACGCTTTAACTCATTGAGTTAATGCCATGTTTAGTATGGCAATCGTTTTTAAAGTAGTGCTTAAATTGTGTGTGGTAGATGTAGAGATAGATAAAAGTAAAAAGAATAAATGCCTGACCTTTTCAGGTTGCCTTTAATTTGAATTTTTTGTCAACTCGAAAGACAGTTTCTCAAAAAATATGGCAGCTAATAGCAGTATAGATTTATCAATAAAATAATAAATTGGGCGAAGTTGAGGAGCACCGGGACTCAAAAAAATCTCCGAAACCGTCTCTTGAAATTTTATCATTTCGAGCTGACTTTATTACTAAAATGTTTTATGTACTCAGTTAAAGTCCACTTATCAAAATAAAGAGGAAGAATTAATCGTGTGAATAAAACGCTTACTTCTGTCAAGCATACTAATTATTTTGAAAATTGGCCTGGTTTGCGGCTATTGTGGATTTTTATCGGATAAATTATAAAGAATATTCAGTCAGATCTAGCCGAGAAACGTTTATTTTGGTAACATTGGGTTATCTTCAACAGAACAGGTGCCTTTCCGATTGAATTCATTCAAGAACATTGTTGTATTCTATGGCTTCAGTTGGAGATCAAAAGACGCAACGATAGCTTGTTTGTTCCGTTTTGTGAGTAGGAATAAATTCGACAGAAAACAGAACTTTGCTAGTCAAGATATCCAAGAAATTAGGGTTTTTTTTTTCTTCCTATAAATTATAGTGACCCAAAATAAATCAAATATTTCATTTCATTATGAAAAGCAAATTACTTTGCATCACTTAACAAGGGCAAGTCAATTTAATTTATTAAATTTGCAAATATATCAATAAAAAAAAATAGGCTGTCATCATGGCGTCCCCTTCAGACACTGTAATCTGGGGCAGGTCACCACCTCCCGTCGGTGCACCACTGGTCAGAGATATCATTGAATCCATTTGAAATTCAAATGGTAATAGGTTGGTCATGTTGAAATCACATGCGAAACTGTGGTCGACAGAAAATAAGATGGCGGGACGAACTAATTCAGAAAGTAGCTCAGTGGTACCCATGATAGAGAGGCCTGGTGAATCCTTGCGAGGGTCTATGTCCAACGACGAGCACTAAAAGGGTGATGATGAATCGAGTTTTCTGGTGAAATTCTGTTTTTGGTGGCATTTTTTAAACGAGTTGGTGATAATGTAGGCAAAAGTATATATCAGAACCGCGCTATATAGGGGGAAACCGGAATGAGAAGTGTTCGTTCACATTTGAGTCAATGTTGAGTGTATGTTTAGAAATAATCTGTATTAACAAACCTCTTGCAGAGAGTATAGCCATTCCTCTTTCCAAGTATAGCACAGTGGTTAGGGAGGAAAGCTCATCGCATTTGAGAGGAATTTCATCAGAGAGTACGAGGTTTCTTTGGCGCCACCCTTTCCTTTCCATTGATCATGTTGTTATCCCCAACAGTTTTTTTTTCTTGCCATGAGCTATAAGACTGAAAACAGGTATTGGAGATGAGAGAGGGGTAGAATTGTACACTCAGTTGATTCTCTGCATTTGAGATCTTATATCCCTACTCACCCCCGATAATAGATATAAACAGGTCTGTTTAGTCATCCTGTGAGGACCGTCACAGCTCCTTTTGGTGTGCCATGTTTGGGTTGATCAATCAAAAAATTGGTAAGAGGGATAATCAATGAATATGTTACTTCTTTCGCCTTTTGATGGGCAGTGATCACACAAAGGTCTAAATTTTCAACAACAAAAAATAAGCGTGAAAGTCACCGGACACAAAATAATGAATCAATTTAGCATAAATACACATCGCGAATGGAAACCCTCACTGAAAAGCCTATTGGGGGAGATTTTCAAAAGAAAAAACACACTTTTTTCCAGACATAATAAGAAGTGAAATGTTTAAACTTTGTAGCCTGTATGCGCAATACATACATACATACATACATAGTCAGCCAGACAAGCGAAGAAACCTTTGATTAAATGAAAGAGGATCAGAGAGAATAGGACACGTTTGAACATATCGATTTATGCTACACCCGTAAATTGAGAACGATGCAACGTGCACATGAAAGAATAATGCTGGGCCTCACATGGAGAGACCACAAGACAGCACAGTACATCCGAGAAAAGACAAGAGTCAGGGACATAATAGAATCCATTACAAATCTCAAATGGCGGTGGGCAGGCCATGTTGCAAGAATGGCAGACAACTGATGGACATCACGACTCACGATATGGATTCCTCGAGATCACATGTGCAACCGAGGCCGGCAGAATATTAGATGGCGAGACGAGCTAGACAAGTTCAGGAACTACTGGCTCCGCGACGCCCATGATAGGGAAGTGTGGCAAATCCTGGGGAAGGTCTATGTCCAACGACGGACGCTAAAAGACTGATGATGATGATGATGATGAGAGGGAAGAAGAAAGAAATCACAATGTATATCCTTTTATATTACAATGTGGATCAGAAAACAAAATTATTTGTAAAAAGTAATGTTTTTCAAGTAGATAGGCTTAATATTTACTTTAAAAAGTAGATTTTTCTAGCTCCTGTCGCTCCCTGGACACCTGTACCCTCCTTTCCTAGGGAGACTCATCACGTCAGAAGCAGTAAGACGTGTCGTCGTAATCTAGCTTGCGTGATTTGGATGCAATGGTTTAATGGTATCTTAAACAAGCGAGGCATTGCGTTACGCTCTAATTAATCTCTGAGGTTTTGAAAAGAAAACAACTCACGCTGTTCTATTGAGAATGAGTTAGAGCCTGGCTGGACGTTCCACGAAATCTACTTTGTGTTGCACTTGAAATAGATATTGTGGTTCATCAAAAACATTCCATAAACATATACTCCAAAGATTATTTCATGTGTGAGTAAACACCGAAGATCAGGAATAAAGAATAAGCTCTACACGTGACTCGAATTCGAACATAAAGCTTCCTTATATAAGAGAATGCACGTCTTTGGTCTTGCCTGAAGCTATTTACTTATATCTAAAGCTTTTTATTTGTATCTAGTTTGCGCTGTTTACTCACTGCAGTGAACCGACGGTGTGAATAGTTCCGATGAAAAGCAACTAAAATTAAGATGTAAGACGTACAAGTCAAAAATTAATAACTGTTAGCAGAACGTTATGTTCTTTGTTGATCTGAATTAACAATGACATCATTCGAGTCGGTAACTAGAACATGACGTTATAGAACCCATAACGAGGAATGGCTCGTGGTAAAGGAAATTCCCACCTAGCCACCAACAGAATTCGGTTCTGGGGGGTGTGGAAAATTTCCTAAATAAAAGATTCTTTAATCTGATTGTAAATGTTCAATATGAAACATCATAGACAAAATAGATGTTTAATTGGTGGTATTTGACAGGAAATACTTCTATGGTTCGTAATAGTTAAAATGTATAATTCTTAATCAATTTTAGGAAACAAAAATCTTTTGTTCTATTTATATTTTGAGGTTGGTATTATCTCTCATCTTACCACGAATAAGAAAGTCAAATAGTTTATAGAGCATGACTCTTTCAAATTAATAAAAGTTTTGGCTTACGAATACAAAACTGAACTGTAAACAATAAAAATGAAATGTGATAAATCTTGTTCGATTCATACAAAAACTATCGGATTAAACTAACTCTAACGAGACAGGGACTTGCTAAACAAAAACATTCTTTAAGTTTAGAAAGTCAAGACGATCAGATCGTTTCTGGAAACATGTAAGTCAAACTTTTCATAGAAATTTTTGGCGAGGTCATTTTCTCTGGTCAGTGACCCGTGAAAACAGTTAGACTAGAACTTGTTAACTGCCCCGTCCAAATTTAGTCCAGAAATTTTACGTGAAAATGGGGTCAACCTCACACAAATTGCGACAAAATAAACTCAACAGATTTTTTTTCTTACCATCAATATGTTCCGAATGAGAGGAAAAAAGTATCAAGGGAAAATCCTGAAATTCGAAATGGCCGCCATCTGCCCTGATGAAATTAATCTATCCCGAGAACAGGGCATAAGAGTGAGTTGGTATATTCGGTAGATTAGGCTAGGGTGTGGTGCTGGGGACCTAAGGAAGTGCAATGTCGAGTTTGAGGTGTGTTTGGATAAGCTGTTCACGAGAAAGCTGCGATTAATCGACAGAGGAAAATGTCCCGTGTGTTGTCCCTTACAAATCACTATCCAAATGAAAAATCGTTCATAATCCGTCAAGACATTTTAGAGTAGAATTTGTCATACAGCTGATATGAGATAATTCGAGGATGATGCTTGACATTCACCGTTCTCATTGTTATTACAGAACTCATTCAAAATCAGCAACAAAATTGTACTTGCCACTCCGCGTCAGTCTTTCTAAATGTAATTGCAAAAATGATATCGTAAAATAACTAATTTGGTTAGGAGAAAATTAGTAAGTTTAACAATTAATTAACTGGATCTTGGAAAAATATTGCCTACTTTCTACAGCAAACTTGATAAAAAAAAAGTACTTTTATTTACCAGGGGTGTCGTTTACAGGTGAACAGAGTTCACAGTTCAAGTAACCTACTTTCTTCCCACTCCCATATATACAATGTTTGTTTTTAAATTTTCAAATTTTTTAGTAGATGATAGGAAAATTTCAACCCCAAATAAAATACTTCTTTAAATATTATTGGAAAATCCAATGGGAGGTATTTCAAATTTCTGAATAGGGAGCAATAATGTTCAATGAGATGTATTGTATGTAAATAATCAAAATGTTTTTCATGTCTTGTCAAAATTTGTGAAACTATATATTTATCGATAAGTGAAACACTGTTCTTTCTAAATAAAAACGTTTTTGAAGCATCCAGGGACCATGAACATTAATAATTTAATGATATTTTTTAAAAGCCGTAAAAAATCCAGCAGATATTTTTTTGTAAAAATAAAAAGTGTACATTGTATTTTAATGAAATAAAAAAAAAACTACGACAATTTCCCAAACAGAAAATGTTTTAGCTTTATTCCATCCCTTATTTTCAGACTCAGAGCTAATTTTAAAAGAAATAAAATTTCACCTGATTTAATTTCTTATCTTTAGAAATATGTCAATATTTTTGGCTTTCAAAAGATATTTTTTGAAGTTTCATATCATTGAAATAGGGGACAGGGTTGGCTTGAAAAAAATTTCCAAGTTTTTCTCCCTTTTCATTAAAAAAAAATAAAAATTGAATGAATACTCAAAATTTTATTGAAATCGGCTAATTAGTATGTTTTTGATGAAAGTCAAATATTGTACGTAAATTCTCAGTTGACGAATGTGAACAAGTTTTCAAACGCAATTATCTCCGGGTTTATATTGTCTACACAAATAATCTCTGGTTTGTAATTTTATATCTTTCTTCTTATTCATAAAACGGCGATTATTGCGATAAAATTGATAGGGTACAAGTTTCTAACATTTTTATCGGAATGTGTCACTTTTTTGGAATAGCCTAGCCTGTTTTATACTCCAGGGTATAGATTGACCCAGAATTTACTCGAAACATGGAACCCAACCAAAAGATTGGTCCTCTGAGAACTATGCAACGTGCACATGAAAGAATCATGCTCAACCTCACATGGAGAGATCATGAAAGCAAAGTATAGTAGAGAAAATACAGGAGTCCCACAAAGCATAGAAACTGTTAGAAAACTCAAATTTCAATGGGCTGGACATGTTTCAAGAATATCAGACAACCACTGGACATCATGACTCACAACATGGATCACCAGAGATCATATGCGAAATTATGGCCGACAGAAAGTCAGAAGGTGTGACGAGCTAAATAAACCCAGAGAGTTTTGGCTCCGCAATGCCCAAGATACAGAGGTCTGGCGAATTTGGGGGAAGATCTATGTCCAACGACGCACGCTAAAAGGCTACTGCTGCTGCTGCTGCTGATGATGATGACAAAACAAGCTAGCCCACTTTTATCCCGGGCAGTTTTGGGGTGGTTAATCTGGCTACACTGGTACTGATCGTAAGCCTTCCCTGTATTTACGTGAAGAGCAACGACGTACTGCATTGTTGGCTTTTTTCGCCGGGGAGATCTTATTACTTGTTTGGACTTCGAAGTAAGTGATTTATACACAGGTATGGAAGACTCAAGGGCGAATCAGGATTACCTCATTTCCTGATTTAGATACAAAAATGCGACATTCTCCTGCTTGGGTATTTTTTCGCTTGACTGATTGAGAACAAAAGATAAGAAAATATCTTTCTTCACAATACGCTGTCCTTGTTTAAACAAACTTCCATCTTACGGAACCTACGAAATGCGTCATGATAGTTAGTTCAACGTTCATACTGAATGGTCGAATGGACAACGTTTTAATACCAATGTGAATATTGAATTAAAAGATATCGATTAAAAGTCGCAAATTGTTGTCAATTTATAACGAAGTGAAGTTTTCGGCCTCATAGAAAATCGAAAGAATTTTACGTTTTCAGCGATGAAAGTCGCCCGGTAGAATTCGGGTCAAGAAACGGTTGTAATCATTTGTTCCAAGCAAATGGAAAGAAAACATTCATGACTGATGGTACAATTAGGTCGGGAAAGTAAGTGGGACGAGGTGAGGTTGCATTAGAATTTGTGGGCTACGTTCGCCTACGATATTTGTCATCAATTCATCTACCTTGCTTCTCCTTCTCGCCGCCCTCGTCGCCATCTTTCTGTTGTGATTCAGAGCATCTCTATTTCATTTTTTGTCGTACGAAACTTCTATGACTTTAGTTACCAGATCATAGTTGCGACAGATGATTCCTGACCCTTACTTGACCTGACTTTCGCTACCTTTAGAACATCAGAAAAGTTTTCAGTCAAAAGTTTAGAAGAGTTAGATCATGATGTCAGTCCGCTGCCCCCCCCCCCCCAAATACCCGAAGAATAATTTCTTCTCTATTCACGGTCAATGTTCCCTCTAATCTCAATTTTTCTGTGTGCACAAAAATCTCATGTTGTGAAAATGTATTTCCTACGTACATCTTACAGGGAACAATATTGACAGGTCGATTTTATGTGTTAATTCTTTGGGTATCGTTGGGTTGAGTACCCTAAGCACAACAATGCCCCAAATATTGTCCATTTGGCATTACAGAAGCACATAATGGTCATTTACTTCGAGTTCACAGAGTAAATAAAAATTAATAAGAACTTTAATTGTGCTTTTTGTAAGCACACATTTGTCAGTTTAAAAGCCCTTTTGCTTGAGGAAGTAAATATCAGGGGTTCATGTGGACGAATTATTACAAAAATGCAAAATACAGATTTTAATAATTTGATAGAATAAAGTCACTCTACTCTATCCCTATACATAATCTATGGAGATTAAGATCACTTTTGTTACTATTGATAATTTCGAAGAAAATGTGTATGTGTATTCGAACTCCGAAATCGATAAAAAATTTACACCTATCGATCTTGTTTTGACTTACACAACACCAAATTAGTTCACCATACTTATTGCTTTAATAATATTTTATAAGTTTTGACAGATATTTTCAATCAGCAAAGAATCCAGTTTAAAATCAATTTTCCTTCTTTTTATTCATCGTTTAAAAAAGTATTTGAATAAATGTGAATGGACTCGCTCTTAAATTTAATCATTTATCCCATAGCCTAACTGTCCACCCTCCACAGAATTCTATAGAGATTAACTAAAATCTTTTGAAGATATAGTGTTGACTGTCATGAGCGTATACACAAAATATAATAAGGAAAAAACGGAAAAATATCTCTCAATCAGAATGGATCACCCTAAAATTTTAATACCCATTTCTAACGCCATTGTGTCGTGTGAACAGATGAACAGACGTGACCAAATACATATAACTCCTTTCGTACTTCGTTGACAGAGGTAAAAAAAAAAGATTATTTTTCAACTCCCCTCCCTTCATAGTATACAAACGTATTCAAAGAGTAAAAATGCTTTTAAAAATAGGATTTAGCTAAAAAGCAATACAAATTATGTACACTCAAAATAAATATTGGGTATACGGTTCAATAAAACAAAAAGGTCAACAAATGGCATCGTTATGTTCAGGATACTAAATTTAACGATAGCAAATTATTTCTTGATAATCTTTGCGTCTTTAGTAAGAAGAAAGATTGCAAAAAATATCATTTTAAAAATTATCTATTTCCACTACATAAACCCAGAGGTATTTGTGTATAAAATGTAGTTCACACTGCGCAAAAAGGCGTAACGTAATAATTTGCTTTAGAAAATTTTTAAGGCAAATACGCATCCAGATTTTAAAATTATACCAAAAATTAAATAATCCTCAGATTTCAATAAAATATTCGTTATTCATTCATTTATTACGTGACATTTCAGACAGGCAAGTATACACATCCTGTAAAGAAATGTATTTTTCACTATATTTTCCTTCAAAAAATGACTGATCCAGTCTTATAATCTTTAAATTGACTTATTTTCTTCTAAATCCATATATGAATCCTTCTTTGTATCCTTAGTTTCTATTATAACTATCACAGGTAAAAGGTCTCAGCATTTTAAGAATGTGGCTTCCAAATATAGTGCTTTAGATCTAAAGTATTTTGACAGTGCAGATAATGTGAACAAATAAGAATTTTTAGCAGACGTTATCCAAAGTCAAACTGAAATAGTGCAAGAGATTCTTTTATTCAAAGACATGTACAAAGAGATAAAGGGCATTAGCACTGTGGCAAATTCAAGTGTCGAGAATCTAATCATAAACGATGTACACATTTCGTTTATTCAAACCAGTTTACATTGTATCTCATTTTTTCCTCCCAGTAA
Organism: Thysanoteuthis rhombus; assembly: GCA_963457665.1. Classification (NCBI taxonomy): domain Eukaryota; kingdom Metazoa; phylum Mollusca; class Cephalopoda; order Oegopsida; family Thysanoteuthidae; genus Thysanoteuthis; species Thysanoteuthis major. The sequence goes on from OY735199.1 coordinate 20,325,064, forward strand.
CTAGCGCAATTGCAGAACCTTCAGTCGGCTCAAGCACACTTCGTTCTACAATGGACAAGGATAGTTTGTCGGAGTTAGCTTTATTCTGCATTGGAAGGCAGTTGGCTATCAAAATGGATTATAATTAGGCAATAGATAACTTTACAAGAATACAGCCTGAAGAAAAAGAGAATGCTGTAGTAGTTTCATACATTTTTCATATTGCTTCGTTTTGGTTTCATTTTACATTTAAAATGTAAAATAATTAGATAAAACACGTGTTCATGCTTTGAATATGTCGTAGATTTATGTGCTTACTGTGAAATAGGTGCATCTACGCACCCTCTACAAAAATTATAAAACTTATTGCAATGATATAAATATCTTCTTTAAAGTTTTAATTTTGCTTCAAGGGCAAGAAAATAATATTAAGTCAGTCGTACGTATTTATATCAATAATTCAAAAAAACTGTGGGCTAACAAGTTACTGCATTCCGATCCACCGTACATTTTAAATGAGATTGGTATCTAATTAAAAAAATGAAATACTTCAATTAAAAATCTCACGAAATCTTGTGAAACTTTACATTTCCCGATTATTAAAACTCAGTTTTATTCAATGACAACGTTTCTGAAGTAATTACGAAAAATAAAGAGATTTGAAATATTTAAATTGAGTTGTTGTTTTTTTTTAATTATTGATTTTTAGGCAAGTATTTATTTATTTATTTATTTATTTATTTATTGCACAACTGCGAGTCTAGAATATCTTTAAATGAAAAATCCTGGAATAAAAGTCGCAGCGAAATAAATCAATATATTGAGCTGTCTTGTTTTCAATTTAGTTAGGTTCCATATTACAGCTCTATAGGCGACTATCAGGAAGATGCATTGGTTGTATACCCTTCTTTTTAAGACGTGGGATTATTTGATTTCGAACTCTGGACGTGGGAAAAAATCTCCCTCTTGATTTTGACCCCTGAATGTAAAAAAAATTATTTGCCCTCTATTTTGAACTGCATAAGTGAAAAAATATCTTCCTCTCGATTTTAACCCTTAAATGTAAAAAAAATGTCCCTTTTTAACGCCTAACAGTGAAAAAATCCTCTTGGATATCGACCGATGAAAGTGAAAAGAATCCTCATCGTATTTCTGGCCACCAAGTGAAAAAGTTTTCTCCTTCAATTTTAAACCCTAAAGGTAGGAAAAAATCTTCCGCTTGATCTTGACTCCAGAAAGTTAGAAAAAATATTCCCTTCATTTTTGATTCCTAAAATTAAAAAAATCCCTTGGATTTCAACCACTGATAGTAGAAAGAGAATCTCGATTTTGACTCCTAAAAGTAATACAATATTCTTCCCCTCAGTTTTGACCCCTAAAAGTGAACAAAAATCTTCCGTCCATTCTGACCTCTAAAAGTTGAATAAGTTATCTCTCAATTTGGACCCCTAAAAGGAGGGGTTGGATTCCCCCAACCTAGATAGTGAAAAAAGCTCCCTCCGTTTTCGACCGCCTAAAAGCAAAAGCACATTCCTTAGATTTCAACCCCTGAAATAGGAAAAGAAAATCTTACCCCTCGATTTTGACCCCTAAATGTAAAAATAAAATTCACTTTGATTTGGACCCCAAGAAGTGAGAAGAAAATTTCCGTTTGATTTGGACATCTCTAAAAACGAAAAAAAATTTCTGTCTTCATTTTGACATTGAAAGGTAAAAATCAATTGGATTCTAACCATTTGAAGTAAAAAATAATTCTCCTTGATTCCGACCTCTAAAAGTGGGGAAAAATCTTCAGCTCGATTTTGACTCCTATTAAAGTAAATGAAAAAGAATTTTCTTGGATTGGACCCCTAAAAATCTAGCCCTATTTGGCCCCTAAGAGTGAAAAATAAATCCCTTGGATTCCGACCCCTAAAATTGAAAAAAATCTTCCCCTTCGATTTTGATCCCTAAAAGTAAAAAAGTTCCTTTGCATTTTCACAAAGTGGAAACAATTATCCCTCAATTTGGACCCTTAAAAGGGGAGGTGGGAAATCCCTTCCCATTATTCTCTACTTTTATATCTAAGGACTGAGTTGAGAAAAAGAATAAAAACATTCTTTTATTGCGTCATCAAAAAGTACTTTTTACCATTAATGAGTAATAAGATAAATAGACCCCCTTTGATTTGAAACCCGCAAGGAACTTTTTTGGCGGGGTTCAACAAGCGATTTGCTAAAAACACTTCCCGGGGATCAAATCTGTTCCGACGGAAAGTTCCATGGATTCATATCAAATAAATTTTGTGGCAGTCAAGTACAGACAGTCAAACAGCCAGACGGACCTTTTATTACCAGATTATCCGAGCGAAGCTAAGATCTATCCACAGAACCCATTTGACGATAGGTCTGCACCATTTGCAATTTCTTCAACGTAGTTGCTTTTATAGATCGTCGGACTGACTCGAAATTTGCTACTGGAGACTTTTGGACCAAGGCACAACTTCTGTATGCACTAAACTACAGAAGACACCCTAACGCAGGCTGCCTAGAAAACTGATCCCTCGCCACTTGAAGTGCAAAGACCTCAAAACAGTCTAAACCGGCTCTAAGTACGCTAAAATATTTGAATGTGTAGAGATAATTAAAACACTTTCTCTTTAAAATGTATTACAGGTACTAGAAATCAAATTTATGAAAATCAGTTGACTCCGCCTCTTTGATAGGGAAGTGTTACTATATATCAGGTGTTTTGGTCAATTGGTTAATTAACACTAGTTGCAGGGACTGGAACATTTTTTGCAGAGCTTCCGTAATTGGGACCCCACATCAAGACAAGACCTTGTATCACATCTTGTACTAGTGCAGAAGCGAGTAAATACGATCAGTAAGCCCTGGGGCAGCACCTTCTCATTGCACTAAAATGCAAGGGTCAGGCTTGACCTAACGCCTTCACAACACCAATTGTGGAGATTGGAGCATTTTTTTAAGTTTTCCGCATGGACCCACACATTAAACCGACCTTGTGTCACATATTGATTTTGTGGAGGCGCGAGTAAATACGGATCTGCACCTGGTGGGTTCTGCAACATTCGCAGTTTTTTTTCCATCAAAATTGTTCTATAGATTGGCGGAATGGACTGAAATTTGGTTCCGGAGACTTTTGGACTTAGGTGTAACTTTTGTATACGTCAGACTATAAAAGTACCCTTACGGTTTCGGCCGTTCCTTCTAAGGCTCCACATATCACATTACTACTCACTCGGTTCCCGTTTGCGATTTTTGGAATAGATTCAATTTTTTACTTGTGATTCCTTGCATCCATACTTTCAAGCTGCTTTTCATTGCTTCTACGGAAGTGAGTTAGCAGATTGGAAATAAAAGATAATATGGAGCATTGCCAACCATCATCATTAATTTTAAACTAGTATTTCCTTCCACACTAATATTTTAGTTGCTCTGAAAAACAAATGAAGATGATGTTGTTGCTGCTAGTTCGAAAATACATGCTTGAATAAAAAGTGATGAGAAATATGGCACCGAGAGAGATATTGGGAAAGAATTAAGAGTAGGTTTAAAGCTTAGGTTAAATGTTTTATCAACCGTAGAGTTCTTGTAGCATAATCGTTTGATGTAGCTGGTATAGTTAACCAGGTTATACTTTTCTGCAATCATCGCAACAATGTCAATCGTAACGAAAATCTCACGCAAGTGTATTTTTCGAGTCTGGGAACTGGGAAGAATTTTCACATAGAAATTGATAGTAACTTCCTCGCTTTATGCCATTTCGGGTAACGAAATGTTTCATAACACCCTACTTTCGGATAGTGGGGGAGTCTTGTAATGCAATTTTTCAATGTTTTTCGTTCCTTCAAAAATCCACCCCCTCTCTTTCTCTCTCTTTTT
>OY735199.1:20333926-20506426 GCA_963457665.1 Thysanoteuthis rhombus
TTAGTTTCTTTTTGGTTCGGTTTTTTTCTGGGGAAAATATGGTTTTTGGGTTTATCCGCTAAAACTAATCTGAACTAGATTATTTTTCTCTGTAATTGAATAAACAATTTTTATTTCTGTAAATTTAATGAAAGTAAATTCAATTTACTCACAATTTTTTTTTATCAAATATTGAAACAAAAACTTTCGTGGGGATAATAAAATGATTAAATTGAAGCGATTTGAAGTTTTTATCGCATTTAGCAGATTTTGTAAGACGTTCAAGAAAAATCAGGTTGAATTTTTTTTTTCTTTTTTTCTTCTTTTAAACTCTATCTAAACAACTCTAAGTTTTTGTGGATATAACATTTTTCTTTTAACTCCTCGTAATAAGTATTGTAATTTAATGTCTCGTTGGAAAAAATGGGAAAATTTAGACTTTTCATCATAAAAAAAAACAATAACCGTATTCTACATAAACTGAAGTTTATTGGATAAACATTTAAAATCGTCTTGATAATCTTTTTCTCTCTTCACATGGTCAGAAATATCGCATTTTTCTGAAGTATTTTTATGTGAATGTGGTTTTTGTCAGTAATGTCAAACCAGATTTAATCTTCTTCCCCACCCCCTTTACAGAAATAAAATGTAAGCCCTTACATTTCCCAATAGCACACCCGTTGTTTGAGCGGACCAGAATGATCAAGTCCGCTGTCATTTTTTTCATGGAAGGGGGTACGCTAAGGCATACATTTCAGGGGGCATTTATCTATGTATTGATTGATATCTTAGTGGCAACTCTGTTAAACGATATGCGTTCTAAATACGACCCACTGCATTATCTAGATGTCAAGATGATATATAGATATAACCTGACCCTAGGTTGATACGATGAAGGGGGGGGGATCAGCGAATAATGATTTTTTCCTCTTATGGGAACATAAAGCTGGGGTTGAATGAAACATTTGTATTCTTTATAGACTATAAGGTTCAAACTTTCAAACACCCTCATCCTCTATGATAAGATCTAATCGAGGGGCGGGGGACAAAGTGGGAACCCATGACTACTAAATTACTCTCTACTCCCTCTTCGTGGTCGTTTGAGCTCTACTATCCACCAGATCAGGGGTTGATACACCCAGATTTCGAAATTCTACTAAATATTAACTTGTAGACAGTATAAATCAATATGAACGCTTCATGCAGACTTTTATATTACTTGGGTGAATATTTACTCGAAACTTACAGGTATCCACTGCCTGAAGTTAAGTAGCCAATAAACGCTCCGCATACGGTTGTTATAAGAACTGCTTTACTTGAAAGATTTTTCGTGTGCATTTTAGAAAGATCATTCTAACGTTCAAAGTAAGTGTTGGATTTTGTCATGTAAAATATCCATAACTGGACATTTAGCTGAGGCAAACCACAAACAAATATTATCAACCCAAAAAAATTATTTCAAAGCCTTGGTGGTGGTCGTTTCCATAAAATATATAGTGGCGGATGAAAAAGTCACCAAGGAAGAATCTCATTTAAAGGAAAAGAGTTTTTTTTTTTTTGTTTTTTTTAAATCAATCAACAATGTTGCCCTTTGGGGGATACTATTTGGCATGGGTGTTACCTATATCTGTCATTTTTCGGTAAAAATGTCTTTTCACTCTCTAGTCTAATAATGCTATCCACTAACATTAAAAGTTTATTTTTTTCACAATCTTTCTTTCATTATTAAAAAAGATTATCAAGATACAATTAATAGATTTCAAGTTACAGACGTGACATTTTAATCAACACCTGTTTTTTTTGTTTGGTTTTTTTTTTTTGCTAAAGGTAAATGATAGCATAAAATGAAAACATTGACAGATTTGATATTTTCATTTTTCGATAGAGTTACACATCGCTCAAAAACCTTTCAAAGGTATCATCTTGGAAGGGTGATGAATCAGTCATTCTTTCAATCGCCAAATCAGATGTTGCGTAAACGCCCGCGCCTAATTGCTTATGCTGGATAGTCCCACCTCCTTTTGTCCAACACCATCGGAGTAGTATTCATCGTTGCGATTAGTCAGATCTGGAATTTAAGATCTGGGAATTCCAGAATGAATAACAGAGAGAGAAAAGGTGTCATTCCGTGACGTCATGTCGTGCCAACTAGCGTTTTCAAGTTCACGGGGATTTTTTTTGGGGGGGGGGGTCCTTTGTTATGTGATTGATTTTTATTTGAACATGGAATTTTTGCTATGAAAAATATTATTTTTATAAGTAAGTATATTTTCTTTTCGGTGAAAATTACCTTGCCACTAAGGATGTCATTTAGAACAATTAATATAATAGAACCATTAAACAATATAAAAACACGAGGATTTTAAAAGGCAGATATTCGTCCGTGATCTTGAGGTATTCGCCCAACCGTGTTATTTATAATTACAAATAAATTACTGTTTCTGTGGCAAAGTGATCTCTGGCGTTTTGCCAGACATCAATAGTTTTGGGGATCGAATCGAAGTGGGAGCAAAACATTTTTCATTCTTTTCTCTGCTCTCGAGGTCAGTGGCTAATTAACCATTAAGCTGAGTAGGTTTTTTCTCTTTTTTTTTTTTTTTTTTTCAAACTCTTACTCTTTAGTTTTGACTTCATTTTGCAACAATGCCCCGAAGAAAATGATATCATGCACAAGTAAATGACATTGTGACGTGCAAAAACTGATGACTTATTCAAAAGCTTAATGCTGAAGTTAGCATATTTTTTTTTTTTTACTGGAACTATTGATCAAAGATAAATCAAATAAAACGCATTGTTTTGAAATATTATTGTTGGATAAGAGGAATTCTGTTTTGTTTACTTATTGGCTTTGAATTTTGATTGAGCAAGGAAGTTTGACCTTAACGCTTGTTTGTTTTGTTTCGTTTTTATTATTAATTTGTTGAATTGAACAACTGGTACTAACGAATAGGATACGTTGTTAGGTAGGCGTTCATCTCGACTAAATATAGAAAAAAAAAACACGAAGTGTTATTTGCAGTAGTTTACACAAAACATATCCGTAAAATAAAATGATATTTGATCCTGAAAGTAGTGATCAATTTCTTTGACCAAAACATGCTTGAAAGGTAAAACTTTGAATTAGTCAAAAAATCTCCGAATGGTTAGTCATGCACATCTTTCAAGTCAGAAGAAATCTTCAAAGGAAAATTTCAACATTTTCTCGTAGGTATCTGGGTTAATTTAATCTAGCTTTCTCTAGTTGAGAGCATGACTTTTAAAATACCAATACATTCAAACAGGTGTGTGGAAGTGTCAACAAAAGTCAGGTGTTATTTTACCTCTAAATTCTCACAGTGGATTAATACTGATATTTTTTTAAGCATCCATTTATACTTGACATGTTGTGGGTAGGTAAAGACGGCGATCGCGTTATTTCATCCGTCCGGTCATTGTCTAAGTCCAACCACTCGTTCAAGACATAAATCGACGGTAGGAAACGTGTTCCCGAAATACTGTCAATGGGACTCTGAAGCTTCTACGGTCCTAGCAAGTCGGATGTGGATTAGAATAAATGGCTCAAATGAAATAGAGAATAACACTCGGACAAAATAACGCGACCGTTGTCTCCACCCATCGCCACGACATTTAAAGTAGATGTTTTTTATCTTGATAATATCATTTCATAAACAAACCCACAAATAGTCAACGAGTAAATCAGGATCTCATCAGTAGCATACGAGATTTTTCTTTAATCTTCGAGACAAATTAGATCTTCGGCAGCCCGAATTCTTTGTTTTTCCCGAATACATACGAGCCTCATAAATGTGCAGTCGGAAAACATCAACGTTGATATTATCATCCACTTACCAAAAATCATTGTTAATGATCCTGTTACACGAGAGGCGTTGACACTGTTTCTGATGGTTTGTTTGTTGGTTGGTTTTCGGTCATGCTAAAGCAAATAAAGATGAGGATGATGCCAGCAGCAGTTTATTTTGTATGAGTGATCACTGGAGTAGATATATGCTGCTGGTAATATCGCTACTACTATTGCTGCTAATCTCTGCCTCGTTTTTATCCAATTCTTCGGCCTGCATTTTGTAGAACAACAGCAGAGTAAATTTCGTTCGAAGTATACGGATTTTTTTTATTTGTTTGATATTTTTTTACTATTCATATATTTATATATTCTGTGTCCATACGCAAATATTCCTGTCATTTTCAACGGGTGTTATGCTTGTTAACATTTGTTACTGAATAAATCTTGATATCTCATTTAAATATTCATTAGTCTTTGCTTAGCACGATGCAATTATAACTCTTTTTTCCAATTTTTTAATATTTAGTGTTTAGTTTTCAAAGCTCTTTCGCTTCAATAGAGGTGCTCTCTTTGAACGAAAGACGATTGGTTCAGGAAGTGAGCGTAAACTGTCACACTTTGGAACTCGTGTTCACACAATAGAGAAGTATGGCGAATCCTGGGGAAGGGCCATGTCCAACGTCGGACGTTAAAAGACTGATGATGACAAGGATGAAAGTGTGGGTGGGTTAAGGCTAGGATGCATACCTACTTCACAATTTCCAGGTTTTATTTGTTTAATGTCGACTAATGGATATCATACCGTATACCTTGTTCCCAAATCCCATTTCCATCACGGTTATATATATATATATATATATATATTAGTGGATTGTGGATTCTCTACACAAACTAGCTCATGTTTCTGCCCTCTTTGGGCCTCATCAGATGAATTCGCCTGATGAGGCCCAAAGAGGGCAGAAACATGAGCTAGTTTGTGTAGCTAATCCTCAATCTACTATTTATTTCCAGCTCTACTCTAAAATAACTTAACTTCATGAAAAATGTTGTATGTATCGAGCACTCCATGAAATAAATCCATTACAGTTCAGAAGTGGCTTTATGTTATTGATATATTATATTATGTAATACTGCTAGCCTGATTTGTACCACATATACAGTATATATATATATATATATATATATATATATATATATATATATAGCTCTATTTATTGTGATAAATAGTGAGCACTGATTGAGCCTCAACAACAGATAGAATATTCACTATTTCTTTCTTGTATTCATGCATATTGAAAATATTTTTATGAACTAATATACATATTATAATAGGTATAAGAATTTATCATAGTAATTCATTTGACAATACTCAATATATTGGTGGATCATCATTGGAAATTTTTCTGTTCCCTATAATGAAATGTTTTGCCAATTGTGCAGAGATCGCATTGCCCACACCAGAGCTTGTTGTATTATATTATACTGGGCGGATGGAAGTTTAAGGCAACAGCTCTATGAAAAAAAAAATCTTTTTTTTTTCAATAAGCGGTGATAGGTGTTATATTTCAGGATCCCACCCGATTGTTCCTTTTCGTTCTGATAAGTTGTATTTATAAATACGTTAAAACTTAATTTGCTGACGCTGGTTTTCTTCAGTATGATTGTTCTTGCATTGTCATGAAATTATATGATAGCAATTAGTTTTCAAATCTAATATAATTCACACTAACAAAGATGTGATTTTTTTTTCAAATGTAATTTGGCACCTGTGCACACTTTTGACAAGGTGACACATATCTATAAAAATGCCCCAAATTTAGAAAAATGTTAATTTTGTTGAAATAATCTCATGCTATTCATCATCATCATCATCATCATTATCAGTCTTTTAACGTCCGTCGTTGGACATAGACCTTCCCTAGAATCCGCGACACTTCTCTATCATGGGCGTCGCACAGCCAGTATTTTCTGAGTTCGTCTTGCTCATCTCTACATCTTGTTTTTTGTCGGCGACGGTTTCGCATGTGGTCTCTCGGGATCCATGTTGTGAGTCGTGATGTCCATCGGTTGTCTTTCATTCTCGCAACATGACCAGCCCATTGCCATTTGAGTTTTCTAATGGATTCTATGATGTCTCTGACCCCTGTTTTCTTTCTGGTATATCATGCCATTAGTAAAAAGAATAATTGGTGAAAATCCTATTATAGAAATTACTTTGTCTGGTGTATAGAACGAAGAATTGTCTTTGAAAAGTTGTTTACATTACAGGATACTTGGAAATGAATATATAATCCGACAGAAGTAATTATCGCATATTATTAATCGGTGAATGTATCATTTGGCTTTGACAAAGTAAATAGAATGAACAATTATAGAAAATGGGACTGCTGCTGTTTATATTATTTACGCTGTCGAGGCCAAATGATAAGTTTACCGTGTGATAACAGGAGATCGTTTCAAGCACACACAGATTTGAAATAATAAAATATCTTATCTAAGTGGTTGCTTTAAAAAGTGTTATCAACGTATGTAAACTTTGGGATTGTGGAAAAAACATTCGTTGATGTGCAACTGAATTAAATAAGTAAAATTATCTGGACGAAATAATGTGACCAGCGTCTTCACTTTCCAGCAAATACAAGTGAAAGATTGCTTTTTTTCTTTTTTCTTTTAATATTTTGGGTTCTTATCTTGAAATTTACGCATTAGACAAAATTCATCTCTTATTTTGCAAATTATTATACGATTCAGTTTATTTATTTATGCAAGACAATTCATTTCATTTGTAATCTGGGAGAATTTTCCCCTTGCAGAGCCCTCATTAAACATTTCTACTGAGATGCATTAGGTGAACTAATTCATAAAGCTTTTACCCCCGTTCATTGGGAGCATTTTTATTTTTTATAAAGCGCCTCTCCCCCTTCAACCACGCCTCTGGTGTTGTTAGTTAGCCACATTGACACACCCTGTCACAGAAACTATCAGAGGTAATATTTTTAAAAAGGAGATAGGTATCCGTATAATCTATCTCCTTTTTTTTCTCTATTTTAGAGTCCAACAAAAAGTTGACAGATTTTTTTTTCTTTTTTGCTAACGACTTACCCCTTAGCATTTTGAGGTGTCTGCAAATATTAATATAAAACAGCCAAAAGTTTTGTAGAGAGTAAATCATGTATTAAGATGCCCAATTTATTATCGACTGGCATAGTTTTTAATTCCCAACAATGTTCAAAAAACATATTTTACAAAAGTGTTAAAAATTAAAGGTCGGGATTTATTTCTATAGAAGACTAATTTTCTTCCAGATCAATGTATCGAGTAGTTTTCACCATTTATTGACAGTGTGCAAAATCATGATTGGAAAAGATGTACAAAAGTCTGATGTGTTAGTGCAACCATAGTTCCAAATATTATTTTCGCAAGCTGTTAAAAGTAATTGTCTGGGGGGAGGGGGTATTATTTTTTGTTTATTTGTTTCTGTCTTTTTTTTTTTTAGGTAACCTTTGTTTTAATTTAACAATTACAATTTTAGACCTTGAATCACTATTAAGAATATAGTTAGTCTATATTTTCTCTGGATTCTAACGGACCTGTACATATCAGTCTTTAAATTTTGCATCCATGAATTTTGACTTTTTGTTAAAACTTAATTATTAAGAAAATTATAGAAACTCCTGTTATTATTACTTCAGAAGTATTTAAAACTGAAAACTCAAAATCGGTCCAAAGTTAAAAAATTAACATTTCAACTGTATGTAAGATATTTGCGCGAAAGACCAGTTAGAGCTTTGGTATCGAAATTCAGTTGTAATTTGTAATCAGGAGAGAATTTTTCCCTTGAAGAGCCCCCCCCCCTCCTTAAACATTTTTCAGAAATGCACCTGGTGAACTAATTTATAAAGCTTTTGCCCCCCCCTTTCATTGGGAGCGTTTTTACAAAGCGCCTCTCTCCCTACAGTATACTGCGATTCTTTTCGAATTCCATTTCTCAATTACCTTTATTATCACCTTCCGATCTGAATAGCAGTAAACATATTGTGAAATTTATACTACAGTGCTTGCGATTTGCAAAGAAAAGTGGCTATGGCCATGTAATAACTTGTTCGTAGTGATCCCCACAGCCATCAACTGTTGTGAAATATTCACTTAACTAGAATAGTACCCCTTGAAAAATGACTGGATAATCTATGTATGAATAAATCATACAAATATGTATTTTGATATGAATATATTTAAAAGAAAGAAAAAAAACACGTACCTCGAACGGAAGAAATCTTGATATTTCTGGGGTTATTTTTAATAATTTTTGTATAATATGGCAACATACTTGGGTAAAAATGATTTTTTTTCTTGAAGAAAACATATTCTATTCATGAAAAATCAGATGCCTATATTTTTCTCTCAAACCATGACATCAAAAGCAGTTGTCCCCAAAACAATTAAAAGGGACGAGATCATGGTAGAGGCGTCAAAATGCGCAGATTTGGAGGTGAGACCATGTGCCGAAACAGTAGTAGATGAAAGTGTGGCTGCTTAGTTAAGGGCAGGGTTTCAGTGACCTCGCTCCCTACGTTCAAAAATTTGACGGCTCATCCTGGTATATAATATTTTTTTAAAAAACACTTGACGTGCGTCGTATAGCACTGATCAGAAGCTAATTTTGTTGACCGTTATCAGTGGGTTCGATCCCTCCTCCAGTATAGATGTTGTGATACCAATTTTTAAGTTGATATAATCATATAATAAACTGTGCCCTTTTTTTTTATCTTTCTGTCCGTAACACTGGACTCTCTAACTCTGGGTTAAAATTTACCGGTAAACATGCATCCTATCCGCTATTTCAAACTAAGAATCCTTTGACTGAAGAAAATTCATTATTTTTTCTTAATCGTTTCATAGAAATCCAGATATATCCGTGACTCATTTTTCATGTGTGATTTTAATTTATTAAGAGATATATCAAATTAGAAATATAGATATGTTTAAAACTTTTTGAATTATTTGAATAGAAGCTTTTTGTGTCGAATATGATAAGAAAAGATTATTTGCTTAATAGCGACAATCCGTTTTCTTCAGAACTTTCTAAACTTTTAATCATCAAAGTTAGAAATAAAATCAAATGTAAGTGTTGAAAAAAATTCCCGGTGAGTTGAAATATATGTTTTATTGTATCATAAGAAAGCTTCATAAAACTACATTCTGCCTTTAAAAAATTTTTTAACATTTTAAAAATTTGATAAAATATCCAGTTCCCAATGGTTACGTACGAGTACTTAAGTGTAAAAAAGAAGTTTGATTGAAAAACCTGCCTTGTATTCTTTAAGAAACTTAGTCTTAGATTTTTTTTCTTTTTTTTTTTTTTTTTTTAATGAAAATCCACAAGTTACTCTGAGGAAAAGAACTCGATTGCACAATGAATTTCTAAAAGACAGATGAGACAACGAACAGAACGCTTGATTTTTTTTCTTCCCACCAATTTTCGAAAATATCCCATTTTTGTAAATTATTTTGCCCTTATGAGCCTCCAGATTGAAAAAAGGAGTTCACTTTAAAGAAGAAAATTGATGTGACCCCTAAAACTAAAAAAACAAATCATCCTAACAATTCATAATTTATACTACTTCGGCTTGGCGTCTGGTTACGTTTTCTGTCGATCAATAATCTGGATGTGAGTTCTGATCCTCATTGTTAATTTTATAGATCGTTTCGTATCATCGGGATTCTTTGAGCCGAACAGACAAATAAACCGACGAGATGATGACACTGGTTTTTATGAATAGATAATTGCAAATCGTTAAAATGTTTTAGAATTCAGTCGTAATTTTAACGCTGTAGTAGAAATCATAGTTCCTAATCCCCAGGACTTGGTGCTCATTTATAGAATTGCCTTGTATGAATCAGTTCATTGTAACCTCGCCTTGAAAGGGATTTACATATCAAAAGTTTCAAGGCTAAACAAGTTGAAATTCAATTTCAGTTTGGTGACGCATCAGAGTTAATTCTCTATGTGAATTTTTAGTACTATTCTCACAAGTGTCTACTACCAACAATTTTATTAGTTTGCCGTCATCTTAGTAGGTGATTGGTTTATTACTTGCAAATTGAACAAGTGGAATAACATCAGGTTCATCATAGGCTACTTGGTGAAGGAAAGAATGTTACTGAACTTCATAGGTATTAGTGAAAAATGAAAATACCCAGAGCTACTAAAAGCCAAAAGATGATAAACATGGCGTAGATAGCCTTCGATAGACTGCTTTTTTCCAATACAGATTTCCTCCATTATCGTAAAATGAAGCTTCTGTATAGAAACAAAAAGCTTATTCTAAAAAGAATGTTATTTAATTTCATATACTGTTATAAAGTTCTTCAATGTTAAGCTGAAACATCCTAAAACTTTATATTGGCATAAGTTCTAAAGCTCCACTAATTTTTCTTATTGGCAACTGACAGAGAAAACTGTCACCTAAACCCTTTAAATATCTACAAGCGGCAAGGTTGAAGGTTGGCATTAGTACTTTACAAAACCCCTCCTGAAAATACCTTGTTGAATTTTTCAAGTGCTTGGGGGGGGGGGGGCTTTTTGCTCCCAAACACCAAATTTGGTGGGAAGCACGTGCAGCTTTTTTAAAAGGGCTCGCAGCAAAACAAACGCTGAATGTTCCCCCCCCCTCCCCTTTTTCCGTGAAGGCGAAAAAGTGGTGAAAAGTGAACTTTGGAAAAGCGGGAGTTACTTGTAATTATGTGAATTAAATCGTTGAATATCCTCCAAAGAAGTTCATGTTCTAAGCACGAAATAAACCTTCTTTTTTTACGTATGCATTTTATTCCTAAAAAAAATATTTTCGTATGTGGCATGAAGAATATTTCAAGCATAGTTATCAAGTTTTTCCTGGCTCATTTTCTGATGAATGAAGGGATGAAATCCCACCACTTCTCAGTGTTTAGATTCTTCGTTCACATCGCCAACTGAACGGACTTCCAAAGACAACAAATCATCTTAATGAAAATAGCAATAGAACGTATTCAGAAAGTATATACCCCTGTCAACACGATACACGGAATCAAAATCTGTTCATACATAGCTAGGGTAAAGAGAGGTAACTGCATTTCGACTTTCCATTGGGGATTGCCATGTAGTAATTTTTCAACATTATTCTTCCCAATATAGGTTTCTCCCTTTTGTTTTCCTAACTTTCGGAAATCCCCCCCTCCCGGAAGCCTAATGCCCCCCCCTCATTTGAGAATCGTTGCGTTGGGATAACCTAAATTCTGTGAACAATCTTGAGAATGAAGATGAAATGTTTTTTTATTCTGTCAGCTATTCAAGGAAAACCCAACTAAATTGTCATCCTTGTTATCTTGAATTTTGATACGTATTTTCATTGACTGGTTGGTTGTCATCAACTAAAGTCTACAGATCTTAGATTCTGCTTTTACAAGCATTACTTACGGTCCGTTTGCTTTGTTGATACAAGATAGTCACTTCAGCTGTCTATCAAATGGCTTTTGTGTTATTTGTTGATCGTCCAACGAGGCGACACAAATAGGAGCGAGGCTTCTAGGATGTAGATCTGGCAGGAGAACGTTCGCCGTTGATAGATGCTCGTGATGTTTGAAGGAGAATCCCGACAGTGCGACTGTCTGTAACTTTGAGTTCAGACGCTGACTTTAGAGACATACCGCCCAGGGTATAACTGACTTTATAGCCAGCAGTCTGCGCAGACTGGAGTCCAGATAGGAATCAAACTTATGGAAAAAATGACCTCCGACACTGAAGACCATGGTCATAAGCGATCTACATTCAGAGTTAGTGCTAATTCATCTTGATTAATGAAGTTTTAACTAAGTTAAAGTCCAATTAAAGGCATTTATGGTATTTCCTAGTAATGACAATATGATAAAAGAAAGAAAGAAAAGTAAGATTCGTCTCGTCCCTAGTTTATGAATAAAAGGTCTCACTACAATTTGACAGTTTTCTTTATAGGCCTGGGGTTTCCATTGGGGTATTTGCTTACAACAATATCTGCTCGTGTTTCTGCAGAGTTCGAGCGGTTTTTCACATTCTCTTACTTGCTTTGAGACTTGAGCTACACAACTCTGTTGTATCGTCTGGTTAACTGTTGCAAACGTTGTCTTGACTGATTTCTATGTCAACTCCATTTTTATATCGGCTCAAATCTGGCTGGCTGAGCGAGAAACTTTTGGTAGATTTGTATACTTCCAAAGTATCTTTTGAATATTTAATCCCACAATCGTCTGCTTTCATTCATTTCGTTGTTGTTGTTGTTGTTTCACTGCACATTAGCTGATAATGTATCTTTTTTTTTTCTTGTGCTTTTCAGCCTCATGGGCACCCTGCAAAAAATATAGGTGATTCCCGAGATCAACTTCACGATGATGATTCTTTCGGCGACGATGATCGGGGACAGTGGGGCAACAAGGCGGAATTCATGCTTTCTTGTATTGGTTTATCTGTTGGTCTTGGAAATGTGTGGCGATTCCCTTACTTGGCTTACAAACATGGTGGAGGTAAGTTTGTGTGTGTGTGTGTGTGTGTGTGTGAATATCACTTCTAAAAACGTCAGTGAAACATTGGTCTACAGTTACATCAAAATTCGTCGAATGTCAATTTTTGTACAATTCCATTCATTAAATGATTCGATGAAAATCCTACGGTGATGTTTTGCAAATTCCTGCTGAAGATTCTAGTTTTGGTTATTTAACGATGTGATCAAGTTGAATAACCGATACAGATTCAACAATGCACAGAAGAATGTATTGTGGGAGCGAGTTCCAGTCGTATAGAGAGAAATGAGCTCACTTCGCCCAATGAATGTCTTTTAAAGGCTGTGCACTCGGATAAACTGCCCGTGGAAAAGGATTTGATCATGTACGCGCCTATTCTTTCTATTGTGAAAATACCACTTGTCTTGAAGTTTGTTGATAGTGAACTCTATCTTCAAAAGGTGTGATTGTTCATTTGTTTGTTTTACCAAAGTCGCATCGCAAAATACAGAGATGCAATCCAGAACTACTGGGACACCGGTTTTTTCACGGGTGAAAACACGATCTTCAATGTTCTTGCTCGTATATAATCATTTCGATCACAACAAATTCGCTAATCCTAAAACAAAATAAATATCTTGAACTTGTTTTTCAAATTGAAACCTGCGTGACGCTTAGAGCCTCTCAATATATTTTGCTTTCGGTGAATTTGTAAATCGTTTAAGCCACAGGATTCGGTGCTGTATTGGTTTTTAAAAAATAATGATAAACATCACATGGCTGAGCCAATAAAACAATTTTCTCCCAACAAAGGCGATTGGCTTGTAAACAAAAATCCCTATTCATTAATCGATTTTCTGTTTGGGGGCTATCGTAAAACGCCTTCTCCAAAATAAACCCCAACTTTCAAAAAACAGATGATCCCGATAATCCTAAAAAGAAGAGTATACAACCAATGCATTCTCCCGATAGTCACTTATGGAGCTGAAAAATGGAACCTGACCAAGAGACAGACCTACAAACTGAGAAGTATGCAACGTGCGTATGAGAGAATCATGCTCAACCTTACATGGAGAGATCACAAGACATCACAGTATATAAGGAAGAAAACGGGACATCATAGAAACTATTAAAAAAAACTCAAATGACAATGGGCAGGCCATGTTACAAGAATGAAAGACAACCGATGGACATCACATCTCACAACATGGATCCCCAGAGATCACATTAGAAACCGAGGCCGACAGAACACAAGATGGAGAGATGAACAAGATTCAGGAAATACTGGCCAAGTGACGCCTATGATAGAGAAATGTGGCGAATTCTGGGGAAGGTCTATGTCCAACGACGGACGTTAAAAGAATGATTATGATGATGATGATGATGATTTTTTTTTCAACGAGTATTCAATTTTTCTCATTTCTAGGAACATCATTTATTTAAATTATTTGGTTGTTCCACAAGAAATGTCGTTAGCTTTGTTTGTTTTTTGTTTTTGTTTTTTTATTTACAATAATGCTTAAAGAGACAGAGTTACGAATTTTATTGCCTTTTTTGCAGCTCCAATGTGAATAGTGATATAATTCAGTGCTATAGGAGATTCATGGGTCCTTAATTGCAATGGTGTCTGCCCAAGATAGACTGATTTCAAATCGGAACATTCTGCTCAAGCAACTGATGATGTCGAAGCATTTGAAGTGAATATCACTACAGTACGAACTGCTCGGTGTTGGTTCAATAGATTTAGGTTTGCCAGTGAATGCCAATAAACTCCATGAAAGCCTCGAACCTGCTATTAATGATTAACGTCTCAATAATGATATCAACATCATGTTATCTCAAAGCAATAAGAGGTTAAAATATTGGGAAAATGAATTCCACATGAATCGAATACCTTATGACTGTGCACAACGCTACTTCTCTCCGCTGGCTGTACCTAGTCTTAGAAAATCGGAATATGAAGTCTTACAGCATTCTCTATATTCATTTGACAATTTCCCTATAGATCATCATCTTTTTAAGCGTTTTGAACTTCATGCCCTTAATAAAAGGTTTGATAATAAGGAAACCATAATTTGTACTTTACACTGAATTTCTGACCGCCAAAACTGAGGATTTTTAAAGAGATGGCATCATATCATAAGAGAATCTTTTGAATTGTTATTGCTTCAAATGGTTCATATTTTAATCAAACATGTACCGCTTTTTACTGTCCATCTAATCCCCCATTTTACTATTTGAAAAAACGTCATTTCATTTGTAACAATCTAATAACTCTTCGTCGTATGGGAGATTTTTCTCTGACCAACTCAGCAGGAATTTTTTTGAGGAAACGAATGGTTGAAAGTATTACTTTAATCTTTTTTTACATATATTCTTTACAATATATCTAATTTTTCTTGTTCACTCCAAATTCTTGTCAACAACTCTCATATTGTATAAAATCAACTGTAAAAAAGGCTTGCCATGCTGAGAGTGTTCATTATCACGTGTTATGAAATTCACCACTTCACGAAGTATTTTTTATTCGTGGGAAATACGTCTTTAATCTATTCAACAACTGGAAAAACCTTCCCACAAAGAATTCTTTCGTAAATCATTTTGCATACGATAATGGCTCATACTGAATAGGAATTATTTTAATTCATGCAAAAAAAAAAGTAACACCCAAATTTTCTACGACCTCGACAATGACTGAATATTACGGTCGAAAGCGCTCGGTCTGATCTATCGTTTGGACAATAATTGCACACATTGTATCCTGGCATACGTTTTCTTGTGCAGAAGAAAAACTAACAAATAGATTGAAAAAAATGTCCTCAGTCGTATTTAATCGGACTTATGTATGCCGAGGTTTCTACGACTACTTTGAAAGGTTTAAGGTTTGTGACCCTTAATTTTTTTCGTTGTTATTTGTTTTAAACATGTCACTTTAATTTTATTTTCTTTACAATTCCAGCTTCCTTTGTTGTTGCCTACATAGTTCTACAGATATTGATTGGAAAACCTTTGTATTTTATGGAATTGGTGATGGGTCAGTACTCTTCAAAGGGACCCACAGGAGTGTGGGCAATGAATCCCAGTGCTAAAGGTAAGCAAAACATTAGATGGAAGCTTTTTGCAAACCCCTCTCGATCAAATGATGCAGATATATAAATCCATTGATTTATCTTAAACTCTAAATTTTAAAAATGCATCATTTAGATTAATGATTCCCAAAGTAGGGGCCACCACCCGCTTGAGAACGCTGAGAAAATCAATAGAAGGCAGGGGTGTCGTTTAAGAAGACGAGGAGTCATGATGGAAGCAAGAGACATTGATGCCTCCTCCACATAAAGTCGTATGTCTGAAAAGCTGATTCTATTTTAGAGCTGTTTAAACTCAAATGTTTATTGATTTAAAGAATTCTATCAACTAGCGATTTAATCACAATGTTTTTTTTTTCATTGAATTTCATTTTTCAATGTATCATTTTTGGCTGACTTCACGGGGGTACTGACGAAACATATGCTCTAAAAAGGGGTGGTTAGTCCAAAAAGATTTGGGAAACACTGCACCCGAGATAATGTACCTTCTCAAATAGTGGGGAAAAAACACAAATGATAACACAAAACGTCGAGTTCAAATTCTATTATTGGCTTGTTAGTCTAAATCAGCTATATTCAAACTTAGTTCCGTGAAACTCGGGGGTTCTGCACGACCTTTCCAGGGGTTCTGCGCGCCCTTTCCAGGGGTTCTGCGAGACCTTTCCAGGGGTTCTGCGCGACCTTTCCAGGGGTTCTGCGCGACCTTTCCAGGGTTTCTGCAAGACCTTTCTAGGGGTTCTGCAAAACGGTGAAATTTTCGCTGTGTACTTAATTCTTCATTACATTTACAAGTTTTTCATGGCTTTCACAAGTCTTTGCTTTATTCGTTCAACATGAAAGGCACTTCTATATGAGAAAAAAACTAACATTCTGTCATTTCAAATTTGGCTGTTCAGTCAATAGTCGTTTGTTAGTTTTCTCAGTAAGTTTTTCTCTTCCATCCGAGTGAGTATTTTCTGTCAGGGTTGATACACATTCGGATAATTCCAAAAACAAGGCCCAAATCCAGTATATATATATATATATATATATATATATATATATATATATATATATATATATATATATATAATTATTGAAAAGAGTTAACCGAGTAGTTAAAGTTTGAATCTTCTTTTTTTTTATCTTTTTCAAACGTAAAATGCCAATGTCTCTGATGTGCTTATTAAGCAGTCATAACAATACAGATGTTGTTGAAGGTAATCTTAAATTTAACCAATACACACCAGTCATCGAACCTACGAAGGAGGATACATCACTCAAATAGAATTATAACCAATGTCTATTTTATTTCTTCTCTAAAAATCGACACTTCCTCTCTTTTTATTCATTATCTTTCACGTCCGACTCAACTTCAAATTCTTTAGAAAAATGAACTTTTTTTTTAATTTTTTTTTTAGAATTTATGAATGATTAGTTTTGAAGATGTGTTGTCAAATATTCTTTCAGGGCGTGGAAGTTTCCCCTCTATCGTGTGTAACAATAGATAGATACATAGAAATTGCCAAGTGGGAACTGGTACGGAAAAATGATGTTCCAACCCTTGTGATAAGAGCATCAGAGGACCTCAATCCGGTCCTGGTAAAAACTACTTCTTCTATCGCTGAAATCAAGTGGGATTTTAGCCTCAGCATGCATAGGTTGATGATCCAACTAGTATTATTAAATGGACACCCTGAGAAAAAAGTCTCCAGGTTCTCTTCAGAGAAAAATTAGTTCTTTCATTGATCCCAATATTTTCCTATTGCTCTGTCGTCAAGTTTTACTCTAACGCATGTTTTCTCCCTCCAAAATTATTAAAAATTGGGGAAAGGTGTACAAATTTTCATTCCTAACGATATAACTATTGACTTTTCTGATTCATATGGATGCCCAAATTATCAACTCTTCCCATTTGCTTAAAGATTCAAAATACTAAAATGGAAATCGACCTGAAAATGTAAACTAAATTCAAATGACTCACTCGCTCATTCATATACATTGTGCTTTTTCTTCCTTTCCAGGAATAGGAATATCTATGATGATCATTTCAGTTATAGTGGCTATATACTATAATGTTATCATGGCATATACATTGTTTTACTTCTTCTCATCAATGCAAACTACGCTTCCTTGGGTGGACTGCATGAGGGTAAGTAACTCGTTTATATATTTTAAAAACCATAAAATAAGGTTTCGAAATCATGAACTGTACGGAATTATTTGATCAGTAATCAAAAAGAAATTTTCAACCAATTATTCTGACGTTCTATCGCTTTGGAGTCTTCTAACATGATGAATTTTTTCATGAAATAATTCAAAAACATTTGCTATTCATACCCAATTCCTTAATGAAATCAGAAAATACAGCCAATGAGAATAAATAGTGCACTAATCGTTATTTTAAATTTTTATGACTACTTTTAACCTTCATCTTGATTTTAACCTTTTATCTTTTTATAACAACATTTTGCCCAGGCCGATTTCTCTCCGGCAGTGAGTAAATAGCGTTGATCGGAGAATAAAGAATAAGCCCTAGTAGGGATTCAAACTCACATCCCCAAGTACTGTATAGCCCGGCCCGCTCTACCAATTTAGCTTAACATTTATATTACTTCATCTAATAAAAACGAGAAGGTATCCCGAGGAGAAACCTTACAGCTGGTTTCACTTTCTTTTTTTCTTTCTTTTCTTTCTTTCTTTTTTTTTTTTTTTTCTTTTTTTTTTTTTTTCTTTTTTTTTTGTGAGACCAAGAACTAATTCGCGTGGCTGTATTTGCTGCATGCTAATTCTATAGTTATTAATTCATTAGCAACAAATTAGTTGTAACTAGCGGTTTATGTAACCCGTGGATATATCATACGTCAATTTCATTCACTCTGATATATATGGAATAATAAATTCTGACATAAGCGATAAAAAGCAATCATATCCGTGTATTACTGCCAACTGAAAGCTTTGTTTTTTTTCCTATAGCTGCCCATTCGACCGTGACCACGCTACTCTCCTAATTAGCTTCCGTCATTTTCCGTACAAACAAAATATTCCTGTTCCGACACCCTATCTATATGTAGTGCGTTGAAAATAAGGGGAAAATGGTTGTCAGTGGTCAGAAATTAATACAAGTCTTACTGACATAATAGAACTATAACCAGATCAATGCAAAAGTTCCTAGCGCCATGTTTTGCATATTGTTTGGAAATTAGTTACAATCTACACGGCGTTTTAAGATTGCCTGTGCAATCAGTCAACTGTACCGGACTTGGCTGAAATTCGAGACGTATCCGTAAGGGAAATGGACACTTTGAAAACTGTTAAATGTAGACGCTTAATTCACGCTGTCAGTTTCAAATAGACCGACACCAAGAAAGTAGATAGACTGCACACCGATTTCGACATTCATTTGGATCAGAAGAAATATTTTCTGGTGAATTTGGACAGCCATTCTTCCAGCTTTTAGATCTGTATAGAATCTGTGGAAATTCGACGGGGGCTGACAACTAAGATTGTCCATTATCTAATGCCTCTACTCTTCTCTCATCCTTTCCCTGTGTATCCTCATTCTTATCTCATCCCTTCCAATCTTTGTTGCCCATCCATGTTTTTATCTGAATCTTTTATAAACATGGATTTGTTTCGTGAGACAATCTTTCTACCCTCTTTGTAAATTACCTAACTTTTCTCCTTTCACCATTCTTATCAAACTTCTGAACTTTTCCCTCCTGTTATTACTGAAAGCATATCATTCGGCCACTGGTAAGAACAAGCAGAAAAATATTATAGTGTGTGTAACTTATTAGGCGCTTTTACCTTGTGTTTACAGATAAACACTAATGAACAATTTTATTGCTTTCTGTTTTTTCCAGTTCAGTAATTACAGTTGTGTGTCTGAGCGCGTTACGTGTGTTGGTAACATGACAATAGATAAAGAGGGTTGCTTGTGCCCGGCTATCAAGGCAAATGAAACATGGATGGAACCAGGTTACAATATAAGTTGTCGATCACTCGATGACACTTATTACACTGCTTCAACTTTGTTTTTTGAGTAAGTACATGTTGCTTTTTCGACGAGCAATTCAAGTGTTTAGCTGCTTCTACAACTATCATCAATGTATTTTACAACCATACTAAAGTTTTCAAATATTCGTATTTTTTGACAACAAACATGAGTCCTGCAATCTATTTCATTTTACTTTCCACTTGTAAAATAAGTTACAAGAAAATGATTAATTACTCAAGAGCAAACTTACTCGAAGCTAAAGCGAGTATAAAACCAACTTAATCGATGGAACGCCTCATCGAAGGGATTCTTATGACATTTTTGCACATTTTGGTTTAAAATGTGCAAAGATTCACGCCGTTGAGTAAATGTAACCTAATGATTACAAGGAAAGAAAGCTCTCATTTTTATGCAAGACGAGAATGATTTCTGAAATATTGACAATAGTTTTTATTCAATTTACCTAATAATCTTTAAATCCTCTATCCTTAAAACAATATTGCTGAAATGATCGAATACAAATCTCGATAGTGTATCTCTGAATTTTTGAGATGAGGTATTATTATTATTTCTCTTATTATTCGGACTATCCTCATCTTGGTTGCTTTTTATAAGTTACTGAAAGCATATCATTCGGCCACTGGTAAGGTTCAATCCCAGGGTGAGACAATAATAATACTACTAATGCTAAGAGGGGAGTGCGGTTAATATACCCCCGTCGGTTAAATAAAGGGTTCGATTCGTTACTTCGTTAAGAAGGTGCTGCACGGTCAAGTTTTTATCCTCTGTTTGAAGATTTCACCCGAAATGGGACATAGATTGGCTTGTTTCCTAACTCCGTCGTTGACTACAAAGTCGTCCCACCTGAGGCCTAGTATCAATTTAGGCATTTCTAGTCAAACGAATCCAGTTCCACCTCCTGGTTGCATTTCAGGCGCCATGTCTCGCTACCATAGGTGGAGAGGGTGTTTGAATTTCAAAAACAGATCTTGGGTTTTCTAGGCGAGCGGACGCCTTGCTTTTCAAGATTTTGTCTAACCCTAAATAAAAAATGGCTGACGATGAGCCACTACAGGTTGTAAACGTTTACAAAAATAGGAAAAGTGCCTTCCCAGAATTCACTAATTTTTATTTGGTTTATCATGAACTTTAATATCGATAGATGTCACAAGAGACAAAAGGACAGTCGATTTTCTCGTTGTAAACAAATGACATTGTTTCCAGTACAATCTTCATCGACGATCTCCAGCTGAAAACTTATCAATTTCCCCAAGATTTTCTTCTCTCTGTTTGTATCAATGGGGATTGTTTTGACTATATAAAACACAACAGATCATTCGGTACTTCTGCATGTTCCGAATACTGCTTTGTCCTTCGTTGTAAAGATTGTATCAATTTTTGATTAAATCATTAAGTTTATTTACCGTATTTTCTGGCATATAAGATGCACAGTTAAATAAACAAAAAAATATTTCAAAATATTTCAATGCATCTAATGCACAGGTGTTATGACTAGACAGCTCTCTACCGAAATTCGAGATGGAGATTTCTGGGGCTTGGATAATTTGCAGTTGGAGCTAGCCTTTGTCACGTATCGTCTTGTATTCCAGCAAATACAGTATACACTTGTATGAAAAAAAAATTTAGAACATGATTTCTTTGGAATCCATACTGTCTCTATGCCTTTGCTTGAATAATAGAGATTGCTTAAATTTGGTCTATTTTTATTTATTAATTTACATTTATTTATTTTCATTTTTATTTTTTTCAAGACTTGAAGTCATTCAGCGTTCAAGAGGTCTGGAACCCGAAAACATTGGAATTCCCATCTGGAAACTAGCATTATGTATGCTTCTCTCTTGGATAATCGTTGTAGCTTGTCTGTACAAAGGAGTGAAATCATCTGGAAAGGTAGGAACTTGAGCAGCTACAGAGATGACATAATAATATATATATACACATTACCATTCTCGAACAAGTATCTTCAATCAAGAACATTTATTATACTAATCAAAATTTTGACTTGCCATCATCAAATTCTAAAAGTTTTACTCTTTCAATTATCGAATTGTCAGATCTGTTATCATCTTTAATTGGAAAGCAAAAAATACATTTTCCTTATCTAACAACCCAAAATAGCCCAGATATTGTTAAAAGGATTCCTGTTGGGAGATTGACTTGGCATGAGTCATTTAATACCTTTTTAGGGTCATCTGATTATGGAATCTTTCCTTTTGTGTGGCATGAGACGCTACCTTCGGTGAAAATGATGCTGCTTCTGTTCTAACAACCATCAGGAAATATTGGAAGAAATGTCTCCTACTAAATATATATTTTCTGAGGTCTCCTGAAAAATTTTCTCCTGTCGCTAGGGTGGCCATCATCCCTCTTGGTTTCAGGAAATATCGTCCCCTCCCAAAAGCAGGCGATATTATTTTTTTTTTTTTCGTTCAAGGAAAATTGATATCGAAGTTGTAAGTCAATTGATCAGTTAATATCGATAAAAAAAAGTCAATTATTTTCATCTGGGATTATTAGGTAGGTGTGTGAGAGATAAATGGGATGTTTCATCAACTTAGTACGGTAAATAGGGCCAAATGGAGGTAGGACGATTGTTGTATTAATCTTTTATTGCACCTGCTGTTTTATGTGTTGCATATATCATATCGATGTATTTGTAACTGGTTGATTCTTGTAATTGTGTCTTTGTTGTCTCTGGTCACACAAAGTAATGAAAAATATGTTCTAGTTATTTGAACCATAATTCCAGTCTGCAATCCGTCGCTCAGGTGACGATTTGCGTCTCCAATCTTTTTTTACAATATGACTTAACGACCTCTTGATCTCAAAACAAATCTCGTTCACTACGCACTTCTCGTGCCAGGAGAGACTTGAGCTTCAAGCAAACTTGGTATCCTAACGGAAAACAGGTAGGAGGTGACATCACAGTAATATTGAACACATCCAATATCTTTAGTATTTGGAGAGCCTGCCTGTTTTGAAAATTTAGTTGTGGAATCCTGATTTATGTTCAATTTGGGCATGAACGTTGGCTTGGGCCAATAGAATAATCCCCATTCAATTAAAGCGAGTGACCGACTCGGAAAGAAGTTACACCCTCTTCAACAACAAGTTCCAAAGTTAGTAGCAGTAAGCATATGAAGATGCGTCAGGACACATAATTTTAAATTCATTCTATTTTTTTTTTTTTTGTATTTAAAATCAAAACGCAATACCAATTTTAAGAGTAACCTCATTAAGTATAGCGTAACTAAAATCAAAACGTGATAAAGTTGTGTGATACTTATCCTACATTTCAAACGAAAAATGAAAATGAAACTATAAATCATCGAATGAAACAAACAATTCAGGCACCTGGAGATCGGTCGAGTAAAGTAATGAGTCCTGAAAGTTTTCTCCGGGTGATAAAGAAATGTCTTTCATTCTTGCAATATGGCCTGCCTATTACCATTTGAGTTTTTTAGTAGTTTCCATGAAGTCTCGGACTCCCATTTTCTTCCTTATATACTGTACTGTCTTGTGATCTCTCCATGTAAGGTTGAGCATGATTCTCTCATGCGCACGCTGCAAGCTTCTGAGTTTGTAGGTCTATCTCTTGGTCAGATTCCATGTTTCAGCTCCATAAGTGGCTATCGGGAGAATGCATTGAATGTATACTCTCCTTTTTAGGATTATTGGGATCTTTTGGTTTTGAAAGTAGAGCTTGCTCTGACGAAGGCATGCCATCCCAGAGTGATTCTTCGTTTAATTTCCTCTTCTTTTGAGGATCTCACGGAGATTCGTTGTCCTAGGTAGATGTAGTGGTCTACCTTTCAATACTAAGCGGCTAAGAATGGGGGGGATATAACTTGTTCGTTTATTCATGAGGACTCTTTGTGGAGCTTAGGAACGCATTGCGGTTTAGTAGTAGCTAGTAGACTTTTATAAGGTGGAGTTGCTGGACCCACGCCCGAAATGAGCTGCCTTATAGTGCCAAAGGACTCCGACTGCCTTGATATTCACCTATAACAGAGGGAGGAGTGGATTCACGCCTTTCCCAAGGGCTCTTGAGCGAAGTAAACTTCGGCTGAAACTCTAACTCTGTTTACCGATTTTGTTTTCTGTGCCAATAATCGCTACGCCAACTTGCATTTCCAGTATATTCAAATTTAAAACCCTAAAATTTGTAACTTTTCATATAATGGGATTCTCTTCATATTATATTGGCGTTTAGAAAACATAGAACTACTCAGAGAGAAGATGCATTTTCGGTAGCCTCGAAATATTGAACTTTTTTCTTTTTCTTATTTTTTTTGAGGATAGGGTTATTTCTCTATTTAAATGATAAATTTAATCAAATATTAACATAAATTCTCATTCTAACATGTCCTAAATGTCCACTCGCTCGATCACTTAGTCATTTACTTCGTAGAAATAGGAGGATATGCAGAGACATGGCGTATACCAACTTCTCAATTTCCAGGTTTTCAGTAGGTCCACTAATGGAAAGATTACCGTGTACCTAGTTCCCAAACCCAGACTTACCGTACACTTAGTCCCCCAAACCCATTTCCATCATTGTTACTAACAAAGATAACGAAAAGAAGACTGACTCCAGTTTTCTAGGTTTTTTAAATTTCATCTTTTTACATACACGTGTTTATTGTCTTAAAAAAACTTGTATCATTACATACAATTATAAATTGCGTGACATTATATAGAAACTCTTATTTGAAATGATCTGCTGTCTATTCTATTTACGTTGTCTATACTAAGTGATACATTAACTGTGTAATGACGGGAGATCATTTTTAAATGAGAGTTTCTATATTATATGATTCCAATTCATAATCATTCTGTTGGATCATATACATCCATTTCTTGATATCATTACATATATCGAATTTCTTTGTTTTGTAGGTGGTCTATTTCACAGCTACGTTCCCTTATTTAATTCTGTTAATTTTACTAGTCCGCGGATGTACATTAACTGGAGCTCTCGAAGGTGTCAAATATTTCATTATACCTAAATGGGAAAAACTTTCGGATATCAACGTAAGTAAATAGAACCATATTACTTCAATTTTGCTTATTCATATTTTATCCACTAACAAAAAATATTGGTTTAGTGTATCCAAGTTACAATTTTCAGTTATTCGCTGGATTGGAAATTGTATTGCATAGATATTTGTTTACCACTGGTGACTCTTGTGTACACGATTAATACACATCGGTTTTGTAATAATAACTTATCGTACTTTATATAGAGTAGCAGTGCTGTTTTATGTTTATAGCTGTTAAGAGCATGAAGTGTTTATATTTTATCGATTTTGAGAAGATGTTGATATTCAGATTTTTCAGAGAATCAAACTCATTGTTCTTGATATGATTGTTCACACAACGTTTCGGACGATTCAACTGTTGCTAATGAAAAAATATCTGTTTGTTGCTGCTGCTACTTGGCGCTACCAGGGGAAAGAGTCCCTCTTGTCACATACGGATAGTACATCTGAAAAGGGTCCTAAAAACGTTGTGGGAACAACTAAAATGACAAAGAATTCGACTTTCCGAAAAACTCTTTAAAAATAAAATGATGTTTCAAAGATTTCGCTTTCAAGTAATTCCGACGCTTTTCTATACCTTAAATAATAGACACATTTTTTTTTCTGATTCTCTGTTACAAGGGATATTCAGACATTAAACATAATATACTTATTCATTCATTTGTAGATGTGGGTAGACGCCGCTGGTCAGATGTTCTTCTCACTCAGTGTGTGTTTTGGTGGAATCATCATGTTCGGTAGTTACAACAATTTTCGAAACAATATTTTTTCGTAAGTATTCTTAATGCTTTTTCTTAACACCCACCTTATTACTTTAACTTATCTATCTACAGAGTCTGTTATTACTCAGATAAATGGTTTCGAAACTGGAGTCCGACAAATAATGCTCGGGATGCACATCAGTGATCCCTCTAAACCAGACAATGCGAATATTGTGGCAGAGTAAGACCATCCATCACACAGCTATCGAAAAACATGATTATTGCACCCAGACTTGTACAACATTAATCATTCAAATAAATGTAATCCATTCAGAATAAATGGTTTTTAAAGGTCAGAAATCGATGCTTATTCTAGCTCATTGACTGGTCTGAAAATTAATGCTAAAAATGGAAGGTCCACCAGAATATTTCTTTTTTATAGAAATCTTTGAGATTTCGAAGTTTCGATAACACAAAGACGGATGATCGCTTAGGAATGGCAAGCACTATAGACAATTTGTGACCTTATTCCAGATGAATTACTAATAAAATTTATGGCGCGAACTTAGTGGGAAATAAGAATGAGTAGACTCTGTTCAATAACTGCGACGTTGTATGTATATTTTTTAGGGCATTTGTCAACTTTTGTGTCCCTAATAAAAGTAGGTTTCCAATTTAGCTTTCAAGCTAATCCCGTCAAAACATCCAAATCTCTCTATATCATATCTTTCTATCTTTACCAACGTTGAGGACTGATTTGAAAGAGATTGCAATCTCTCTTTAACCACTCTCTCTTCTGGTCACGTAATTTCTTACAAACACTGTTTTAAAATTGGTCCCAGCATGGAATTTTCCTCGTTCTGAGAACTGTCGTCTTTCGTCGCACTTAAAAAGAGGGTGCGAGTGGTGTTACGGTTAACGAAGTATTAACAACAAAATCTCCTCTCTGTCAGTTATGGTTTGAAATAGCAAGGTAAACTGAACTCTCTAGCTTCAGGAGGCAACCAGTCTAGTTGAAAGGACAACTTTGAATTCAAAACCATCTCACCAGAAAATAGAGTAACGAGTGAAGCCACTACTCTCCATTTTTGATAGCAATGTAGAGTTCATACAATGTAATCCATTTTTCTTCACTATGAGGCTCGCTCTTCCACAGAATTTCATTGAAATTCGTTGGGGACTTTCAGAGTTGTCGTGTGAACAGATGTGAACGAATACAGAAATGTATAAAATATTATAACAGGAAAATGTCTTTTGTATCCGAATTCAGATAATTTTGAAGGTTGAAAGTCAAGAGATTAATTCATGGAAACTCTGTGAAAAATGTGTGGGTTTTGTTTTGTTTTTTTTTGTTTGTTTCTTTCTTTCTTCCATTAGATTTCTCGAATCAGTCATAATTTGATTTTTTTCTAACTTCAAACTCAACACTACACCGTTTTGTGTAATGACTAATATATCTGGCGAATGTCAACTTCGTATGATAGCCAGTTGTCGAGTAATCGCGGAGCATCCACACATTGCTAGATCTCTTCAATCATTGTTGACGAACTTATCGCGCTTGATTTCTTCACATAAGTATTCTTGTTATTACAGAGATGCGTTGATAATAAGTCTAATGGATCTTGTGACGAGTATCATCGCCGGTTTTGTCATCTTTACAATCCTTGGACATCTTGCATTCAAGACACAAATAAGTATTGATAAAATAGCAAAGGCAGGTAAGTAAATTTTACTGTTGTTTAGTAACTTGGTGAAACTTTAGTTTGGCAGGATGGAGTTGCTACCCCTACGCCCAAAGGTGAACTACCTGGCAGAGTTGAATAACCGCTTACCCATACCTTGGGGGAGTATCTACCATTATGACATCTAAAACGATGGGAACAGCTGATAGTATTGATAATGATATAATACGTATAATAATGCAGATAGTGGAGTCATAGTCTTTTGATGTGTACATGAAATAATTTCTGTAGTAGAGATCCTTAAAACCGATTGTGATGGAAATGTGAAAACGAATAACCGTATATCTTTTTAATATAAGTGGAAGTAAAATTAGAGTAGAAAAGCCAAGCTAGTTGAACGAGTCAAATATAAATCGACCCCAAAACCATAATCCAGATATTTGATGATATGGCCTTAGCGAGAGGAAAAAGTCACACGTTGGCTCTATCATCTTTTTGAACGCCGACTACATATAAATAAAATTATAACTAGGAAATGTAATCTTTATTCACTTTATTCAAAAAGCATATCTTTGGAGACTTCATCAAAACTTTCTATTTTAGGCTATGGTCTTGCTTTTGTTGCTTATCCTGAAGCTTTGGCAATGTTACCAATTCCGCAATTGTGGTCTGTGCTTTTCTTCTTTATGTTATTTACACTTGGATTAGACAGTGAAGTAAGTAACAAATATTCTTTTCTTCCTTTCCCCTTCTCTCTCTCACCCTTTTCCTCTTCTCTCTCTCTCTCTCTCTCTCTCTAGCCCTTTTCCTCTTCTCTTTCTCTCTCTCACCCTTTTCCTCTTCTCTTTCTCTCTCTCACCCTTTTCCTCTTCTCTTTCTCTCTCTCACCCTTTTCCTCTTCTCTTTCTCTCTCTCACCCTTTTCCTCTTCTCTTTCTTTCTCTAGCCCTTGTCCTCTTCTCTTTCTCTCTCTCACCTTTTTCCTCTTCTCTCTCTCTCACCTTTTTCTTCTTCTCTCTCTCACCCTTTTCTTCTTCTCTCTCTCACCCTTTTCCTCTTCTCTCTCTCACCCTTTTCCTCTTCTCTCTCTCACCCTTTTCCTCTTCTCTCTCTCACCCTTTTCCTCTTCTCTCTCTCACCCTTTTCCTCTTCTCTCTCTCTCTCTCACCTTTTTCCTCTTTTCTCTCTCTCTCTCTCACCTTTTTCTTCTTTTCTCTCTCTCTCTCTCACCTTTTTCTTCTTTTCTCTCTCTCTCTCTCACCTTTTTCTTCTTTTCTCTCTCTCTCTCTCACCTTTTTCTTCTTTTCTCTCTCTCTCTCTCACCTTTTTCTTCTTTTCTCTCTCTCTCTCTCACCTTTTTCCTCTTTTCTCTCTCTCTCTCTCTCTCTCACCTTTTCCTCTTCTCTCTCGTGTTTGACTCATAAAATCTTATATGTAACAGTAACGTCATCGAGATAGTAATCATCACACTGATGATGAATCTTTGTTGACCATTTTGTAGAGAACATAATAAAAAAAACTTTTCTCGACTCTATCTTCAGTTCCTTGCTTGTTTCAGTTTGCTCTGCTGGAAACCACCCTGACTTGTTTACAAGACGAATATCCGAAACTTCGAAAATACAAAGGTCTGCTGTGTGTACTATTTGGCATCATCTGTTTCTTCTTGGCATTGCCGTGCATATGTCCAGTAAGTGAATATTTGAATCCCATTTCGAAGTATTTCGTTTCGGTATATTCATTTGAATCATTTCAAAATGCCAAGGTATAACTTTGTGCTTGAATATTTTAACCTATTCCTCCACTTTCTTTTCATATGGATATAACTTGATCAGAGGGAATTTAAGATGGCTGAAAAAAACTCAAATTCATTATTGGTATTAGGTAGACGATGAAATATTCTTTACTTGCAGTTTCTACAAGAAAAAGCCTAGGGAGATTCTTTTAGCAAAGGAATTGGTAATCATCGAAAATATTAAATTGTTATTTAGCTTACGATATAACATCGCCAAAGTATTAGAACTCGTTAGCCCAAAGTACATTCCAAAATTAACAAATAAGAAACTTTGGGGTAGTAATATTCATGAAAATAAATTCAATAGAATTTATCGGAACACTTAAATGAATCTCTTCTAGTTTTTTTCAAACATATGAAATTTTAGTTAAAAATCGGCATGAAAATTTGACCAACCTGCAGAATGTTTTGACTTGCAAATACTTTTGATAGAATCAGACATTATTCCTCAATATTACTCAACTTTTTTTTTATTGTAAGTGGGATTATCTTCCATTTTGCGAAGGAATTGCGAATCAAATTCCATTGAAGTGTTTTAACTGACCCAACTTAACGTTATCAATATTGTTATTGTTTTGATCAATTAAAAAAATGTTGTTGAAGAGTTTTCAGACCAAGGGCTATAAACAAATTGTCAAGTATAAATCAATACATGAATATTTGTCGGTGAAGAGTTGACCTGATTAACATGTGCTCAGGCCATGATTAAAGATCTTTTAAATCATAGTTCATCATCATTTAGTCAATGTATCATAACTTTGTCCCGTTGAGTCCTTTTAAAAGCAACATTTAAACATATTTATCTTTTTTTTAAGGGTGGAGATTATGTGGTAGTTCTCATGGATTCCTACGGTGCAGATTTTGCTGTACTTTTTGTTGCTGTTTGTGAAGCCATTGCTGTCATGTGGGTTTATGGTAAGTCTACTCTAGTGTAATTTTCAGATTGTAATACGAAAATCATGATTTCACAATTCTTTAAAGAAATAGCGTTTTAAAGTTGTTTCTTCTTAATTTTACTCAAAATCAGTGATTTCAAGTTTACTCTTTCAAATCACTAATCAAGGTCCACGGCTCCTTCATTAATTACACTAATCAACACATTTTTTCTCAGGGTTAACCAATTTCCGACGTGGATTACGAATTTAGAGTCAGTTTCACACTAACACCTCATTATTTTGTTACGGACACGTTCTATTTTCAGTTCTATTGCGCATGGGGTAATGTAGGCTAAGGTAAAGTGAGAACAAGATTTGTATCGGTAAGAACTTCCATGAGGGAAATAAAATCCACTGTGTATAAGATATACAAATGAGATGCTATGCGGAAGGACAAGCTAAAACATTGAGCTCCGAACCGCCTATTGTGGTCTCTGGAGGCTATATGATAAAACATAGCTTCCGTCTCGTATTGAAAACTAAACGTGATGCAGAAAAAAAAACTGATTAAATTTCCATAATTAGTATCCAAAACTACATAGAATAAATCACGACACATGTCTGATGAAAATTTGCTGTTGAACATCATTATCATACATTTAATGAACCAGACGATAAATAGAAATAATCTTGATAAATATCACTCAGTCAGCAAAGATCTGGCTCCGTGCCCTGCATTTAGCTTGAAATATAATCGTAAGGACGAAGGGCTTCTGTGTCGATAAACTCGGGTCCACTGCTGGACAAGGGCTTCCCCCCCAACTCACCCCTCCATGACGATTGTACGGTCATCTTGGATTTTGGGAAAGTAGTGGTTAATTATCTCACCCATTGCTACTATTTTCTGGCGAGCTGGTTTTAAATTCAAAGAGTTGTCCTTCTCCTTGACTGGTTGCCTCCGAAGACTAGAGCCATGTCTGTACTGCTATTTTTTTCCTGTAGCTGGGAGAAAAAATGAATAAATGATTTTTCCCAGAGTCATTATTGCGAAGTGAACGTAAATGGCCTCAACTCGATTTTGAACTCAGCTCACCGACTACATTGCGCTATTAACCGTTACGCCACATGCACTTCTAAAGTCTTCTATTGGAATGCAAATTTTTCTGAGTCATTCTCATTGTTGCATATTTAATTCTCGGGTATTATTTTATCCTTTTCCTATAAGCTCTTCTGCTGTCATCCTTTTCCTATAATCTCGTCTTCTGGCATCCTTTTGAGCTCATATTGTGATAGCAATATGGACTCGGGAGAATTAAATAACTTCAAAAAATGTATTCTGATTATGATTATTCGTCATGTTATCCTTTTTCATATCACAACGACTGAACACAGTGAGGGGGTCTGTTTCGGCAACGCAATTGTAGAGTAAATTGAACCCCTTAACAATGTAACGGAAGAAAATCACCCGGATTCGATTCAATCCCCAAGAACATCCTGAAATTGCCTTTTCTCTGCGTGTGTGTGTTTCATTCTAAAGATTATGCAGGAGTGTATAAGCGAGAGGCATCAATTCTAAACATAAAAATATTGGTCATACACAGACACACACACGTACAATTGGTGATAAACGTTCAACTTGCGCAGCTGATGGCTACTACTGATACTGTGACCGATTCGGTAGGCAAAGGAGGAAGAAAGGAAAGTTAAGTAGTTTAATAAGAGAATAAGAAGGCTGATGGCTGCTACTGATACTATAGGTGCGGCAGACCCGGCTCTCGTGTATACGTATGATTTTAAGCTGATCAAATACAAATCATTATACTAAATGTTATCGATATGGGATTTCGAACACTAGAGAATAACACTTTTGGCGATTCACACATATATATATATATATATATATATATCTCAATAAATAATGTATATAACTATTATTTACGTGTCTTTTTCAGGCTTTAGACGTTTTATGGGTGATGTAAAATTTATGATTGGATTTGCACCTACTCCTTACGTCTTTTGGGCTTTCTGTTGGGTTATATGTGCTCCAGTCCTAATCTCGGTGAGTATAAAACCAGTCTGAAATCATCTTTCGTAACAGTTTTATTTTTTGTTGTTTTTGTTTGTTTATTTTTTTTACAATGACCATATTTTTTATCTGTAGTATTCTGAAGATTTTTGTATTGAGTCATTTTAAGATGGTGAAATTGGCAGCGGAAGTTGTTGAGAACCAAAACGGAACTCTTAAAATTGGGGTTTCCTTTCGAAATCTCTCTTGCACAGCAAAAACAGCTTCTGTACTCACATCCTAGGTACTGAAGTTAAGATGGACTCTAATAAACAAGCATCTCTGATGAATCTCAATGTTATCTCACAGTACCCGTAAAAATAACAATTATTTATTAGTTGATCGATTCTTTCGTCTAGGATCATAGTGTAGTTTCTGAGCGCCGATTGAAAGGTGTTAAACACCACCGTAAGTAATTCGGTTCGAGCACATCTTCAGTTCCCAAATTGCCCTTCTTTATTCACTATGTCGGATAGTAATATCCATTACTCATCAGAATATCGACCTGGGAACAATTAATATAAGTAAAAAAAAAAAACAGTAGTAGTTCTGAGACGAGCAGAACCTAAAGACGAAACTGGCCAGAGAAGGATAGGAATTACATAGGTGTTATTTCTACCTCTGCTTACCATGAAAGTCTCAGTAGCTCAAGCAGTCAGAACAGACCTAGGCTACATAGGTGCTTCCTTGGAAACGGGTATGGGTTCAAATTCCACTTCCAATCATAACCGTTGTTTCGTTCACTATCGTGCAAAGAGTTAGTTCCTAAATTGTCATCTCTTTATTCACTATCAAATAGTAATAACCATTACTCATACATATATGGAAGGATACACGTTGTGCTTCGTAGATATCTTCCTTGTAAATTCAGTTTGCTTTAATTTTCTTTCATTCAACTCTTCATTGTTTCCAGGTACTCTTCGTATACCGGATGGTGAAATACAACCCCCCGAGTTACCCAGATTCAGACCTGATAGGAATCAAGAAAACGCCCTACCCAGATTTTGCCCAGACGATTGGTTGGATATTGACTACAATAGGACTCGCACCTATACCACTCTGTTTCTTGTATAAGTTATTTACTGCCAAATCACCTGGACTCGGAAATGTACGTAATATTTAGCTTTTTTAGTAGACTAATCCATGACCTGTCACATCGCTAATGTCTGTTATTGATGCTATAAGTGTTACGGACTCGATAGTTAGGTAGTATAAGATATTAGGAAAGGACAGGAGAGAAAATAAAGTTAGGTTGTTTAATAAGAGGTTAGGAAGGATGAGAGGCTGATGGTTGCTACTGATATAAGTGTGACATACACGGATCTTCTAATATAAATGATTCAACTAGCAACTTTAAATCCTTGACGAATCTGTTATAGAAATGATTCACTTGACTGTATTCTGATGTTTTGTCTTTCAGTAAAATTGAAAGATTTTTTTTTCTTTAAGTTGGATTGATATTCGATCTGATTGTTTAAGTTATTCTATAACAAGAAACCAGTTATGTTCACCCATCTGCTTTTGAAACTATGCGAACGACTATTTCCTCAATAAGTTGATTTTTATAAGTGTCCAAAAGCCTCTGATTAAGATATTTTTCGGTCGGTTACGATTATGTTAAACAGACAGACGAAAGAAAGTGGTATTGTTTTATTTACAAGCTGCTATTATGTCAAGTGTGATGTCATCAAAATAACATCTTCTAATCAATTTTTTTATCAGCTTCTTATGATGCCATGATAGGTCTGCATTTTTGTTTTGACAAAAATGCCGCCCAAACGCCAAAAATGGCCATTTACGATTTTTATTGACACTAATACTCGCAGAATATTTCCATATCCCAATATTTTACAAGTATGAGAATCAATTGACTCAGAGGAAGATTACTTGCTCCTCTTCCTCATCCTCTTTATGCTACTACTACGACGGATGGTGGACACAACGTTGAACTTATGGTTCTTTTTCATTCATTTTTGTACTTTATATCATAAGCAACGAATTCGCATACTTCCGACTGTCAAACGTTTTAAATAGTTTTACATTGGGAAGGGTGGGGTCGAAGGTGAGGTTCTTGGAGTGAAATTCACAAAACAGACCACGAATTGGAGAGAGAGAGAGAGAGCGCGGTAGGAGTATGCAACAGGGTAGGGGTGAAACTTGAAAATATTCACTGAAGAACCACGGTTAAAGTCGGATGTCGAGAAAAGGTTCAAAAGTAAAATCAGGTGGAATTGAATTTGCTTCCTCGGAATTCATTCATCCCACATGCAGATGAATGAATACCGATACGATGTATCAATTCGATATATATATATATATATATATATATATATATATATATATATATATATATATATATATATATATATATATATATATAACTGACCTATTTACACATTTCAAATGAAACAGTTTTGCCCGATTCATGAAATTCCACAAAAATGCCTTCTGAATAATCTTCTTTTTTATTAAGTTAATGACTTCCCAGAAAACGCGAGATTTAGGATAATGAATAATGTGTATTATTTTGACAAGTGAATTTTAAATGCCGCCTAGTAATAAACAATCTTGAATTCAACAGGTGATAATCGAAGGTATCTCTCGCCATGCATTGGTTGGCTTAATCAGGGAAAGGCAATAAGTAGAAATAGAGGTTGATGTCCACCATTTTGTCTTTGAAATTAACTTTCTATTCAAGCATTAAGCAATCTGCATTCTCTTTCGCCAAGATGGCGCTCCCAAGTAACAGGCTTTCAAAGTTACTGAGTATATAGTCCATATGACTGGATTTGACAAAACAAAACCGTAATATCCAAACACTCTATCAATCATTCGGAGCCGCCTAAAGTGTGCCAAAGGTTAAACACTTGGGTTACCGATATTTGCGTCAGTTTAATAATCATATTTTTGCGTCAGTCTAATAATCACATTTCTTTTTGTATCGTGTTTATCTAATATTTTGTCTTTTATTTCTCTGTAGAAACTATCTGAAATAACGAAACCAACGGCAGATTGGGGCCCAGCTAAAAAGAAAGTCGTCATGGGTGTAGATAATCTGGCGATGGAGACACCGAAGTATTGATGCAGATATTATTCGAGCAGTTCGACATTTTCATGAACGTGGTCGCCGATATTCCACCGAAAATCAACATAAATATACCGATCAGTATCTCTTTTTTTTCCTGCAAAAGTAATTTGTACATATGTTTTATAGGCTGTATATTATATTGATCGCACCATATTTCACAAAGTTTTTTTCATGTCGATCTTCCAGTGCGATTAAACGTTAGACTCGGGATTTTAATTATCCCATTTCATCTTTAGCACTCTGCATTATTTTTCAAGGTTTTGTGTACTTAATAACTTAGCAAGTAACTTATGTATGTTTATACATGCTTGAAAATCTGCATATCATTACGTTGCGAAATTCAAATGCACTATGGCTTGGCGATAAGAGTCGCCTTCATTGGCAGGGCAGAGTTTTTGTTTGGTGAACGAAGTCATCCACAGAGTGCTAAATGTTAATGTTATTCCCGGAGAAAGTAGCTCCCGGAAGCTCAAAATGAATTTTTTTTTTTTTTTTACTTATAAACTTACACAAAATGGTGCTGTAGTCACGGACGATAAGAATACTTCAAATAAATTAGACAGATGTTGGCTTATAAGATTTGGGATAAATTCTTCAAACCTGGGATTTTATGCTTATATTTTCTACTTGCTTAATCATCAAAATTCCGAATATTGTTCCCTTTTAACGTCATGTTAAACAACTTTGGGGTTATGAAGGTGGCTTTTGAAGGAAATTTTTCTAATGATACAACTATATTTTTTTTTCCAAAACACTGTACATTAAATTATTTTTTAAAGTTTTAATGTAACATTTTAATGAGTCTTTTTTTTTTATACATCTTTATCAATTACGAATAATACGCTCTTTCCCTACCGGCCCGTACTTTTTTTTTCCACAAAATCGCTAATCATTGAACAGCATTTTTTAAGTGCGTTTTTGGACATAGACCTTTCCCAAGGTCTGCCAGTTTTTTCGCCCCTGAACTTCACTGCGCCAAACCATTTGGAATATTCCTAAACTATCA
Organism: Thysanoteuthis rhombus; assembly: GCA_963457665.1. Taxonomy (NCBI): domain Eukaryota; kingdom Metazoa; phylum Mollusca; class Cephalopoda; order Oegopsida; family Thysanoteuthidae; genus Thysanoteuthis; species Thysanoteuthis major. Next base: position 20,369,552 of record OY735199.1, read on the forward strand.
CACCATCTTCTTTGATGCTGATTACAGGTTCGTTGATCTCTAGATCATAAGCAAAACATTTCATAAAAGCAAAGAATAACTTACGCCTGCGTACTTCTCGTACATTGATTGTCGTCTGCTTATAATCAGTTCCATAATAGCAAATATTGAAGGGTTAATTTTTGCTTGTGTCGATTTGTATTCGGCTACAGCGTTGATTTACCATTCTATGAAAACCATTCTAACCTGAATGATTTTTTTATGCTTTTATATTGGTTATTTATTAACCTGTTCACTGCCAAGTATATTCTTAACTTGGTAACTCCGATGCCTGGTTTTTCTCGTAAAAAAAAAATGGAAACAGAAAGCCTTGGTTACATGTTCTATTTCCATACAAATCGACTAATATATACAATAGAATATCTAATGAACGGAACGTATTCAAAAATGTGTTAAAATGAAATATTTTAAACGAGTATGAAATATCTTTAAGTATGGATCTACATATAAGATCACTTCACATTTGTGTCTATTCTCTCGTCGTTTTGCATTTTGCAAATATACCTGACACTTTCTAGTGTGGTTTGCCATCTTGCGAAAGAATATGACTCTAACATAAGACAAGTTATCTCGTCCGGGACACTTGACTGGCCCCTTGGCAATAAACCAGTTAAAACTCGTGTGTACGAGAGAGAAAAAAACTTTGGATATTGGACAATGAATGAAATTAGTAAGATTTGATATCCAGTCTCACAGCTGAGATATCTAAATCCCTGGTTTTTACATTTTTAATGACTATTTCTTTGCATACTACGCCAGAAAAATCTGTCTCCTCTTTCTGCCAATAAACATTCCAAACACACACACACACACCTATATATATATATATATATATATATATATATATATATATATATATATATATATATATATACTTACAGTGGTGGAAATGGGAGGGTACTGCGTACACCGAACTCTCAATTCCCGTTTTTTTTGGGGGGGGGGGTTGTGTGCGTGTTTCCACTAATGGATACATTTCCGTATTACTAATTCCCCAAAACCATTTCCCTCATTTGCATATTTACTTCTGTTCGACAAGATTTGTTTACGACGATTTTAGAAATAAACTGCATTCCACTGATTCAATATTTTTTAATTTAAAATATTTCACTATTTTTATACAGTGTAAATTTGAATAAATATTTCATCACCAAGAAAAATGCTCTCTCAATTATTTTATTCTCTCAGTTTGATACCAATAAAAAATATTTCGAGTTATATTTTGTGCAAGCAAACTGATATTGGATATGAGGAGATTATTCAGGAAAAAAACGGTAAGTATAGTTCTGGAGTAAAGAAAAAGCAATTCAGAACGTTTCACGTGGTCATTAATGGGCTGATGTCAGTCAAATCAACATATTTTGATATGAATATTTTATTGATTGAACTGGAGTAAAACAGAAATAAACAGGGATAAACACGCTATTCCGAAAGATTTTTTATTTTCAACCCCTGATAAGAAACCTGCTTTCAGTTCATTTGTTTTTTGTTTGTGCTGTTAGTTTTGTTTTACAAATGAATTTTCATTATCATGCTTTCATTTACCCCACAATTATACCAAAATCTGGTTAAGGAATTCGGTATGGCTGATCATGTATGAAGAGAGAAAAGGAAGCACAACAACCCTCTATAAAACAATATTAGAGAAGATGATTGAATGGGAAGTGGGGTATTAATCACACATGATATACTCAAATTATCCAATCATTAGGCTAGGTATAGATATGAACACTACATTGGAACTCAATTAGATTTTAGCGGACCCCATCCCGGAAAGAACACACCTCTGTTTTAAAGCTTTAAAAAATGGAGGGGCACTATCTGTGTCTTCTTAGGAACATGACTTACTGGTTTAAGCTAATCTTGTTTCCAGGTAATGCAGAGTGTATATCTAATCAGTAAAGAGGGGGCTCGGTATCACAAGGGAGAATTGATAGTTACGAGTTCTGATATATCCAAAGCAGGATACCAGATTGAAAATGCAGGTAAAGAAACGCGAGCATCCGTGGCTCAAATAAGGAGTTTTGTTCGATCTCCTCAACAAGTTACGGAATACCAGAGGCACCTGGAAATGAATTCAGCAAATTTTATAGACCAGATGCGATATGAACCTGAGGAAGGTTGAAGATTGGATCTTTGTCCATTACAGATATGAGAAAACAGTCTGAATTGTATTAGGACTATGTTGGTAGCAGGTTATGTAAGAACTAACAGGAATGCTTGAAGAAATAAAACGTGACCAAACATGAAGAATATGTTCTTCAATATATTTCTTACATAATCATTTTTTTCATTGGTTAGATTATGTACACTATTAGACTATGCTGCATAAAAAACTAATGATGTTGTGGCTTGGTTTGACAGGGTTTCTTGATAGACTTCAAAAGTGTTTCTCCCATTGTCCTAGGGTTTGATCCCGACACTCAATCAATATAGGGCTTTTCATAGGGAAAAGCCAGCGATCTTGGGATGTTATCCTTGTGACTTGTTAATATTTCAAAAAAGTGACTTAGTGATGTCCAGCATTGCTTACAACTACTGCTGAGTAAAGATGCACCTCCGATACAAAACCTCTCATAGGTCCAATATGAGTCCGTTCAGATGGCGTAATGGTTAGCACGTCAACCTCACACGCAGAAGGATCCACTTTCGATTCCCAGTATGAGTGAAGAGTGTGAAAAACACATTAGGAAGATATCCACTGTGCACTCAACAACTGAGTACACCATGTGTGATTAAGATGGAACAATCGGGAATAGAATGGAGTCGTATCCTCTTTTATTCGAAAGGATGGTAGTGAACGAAAGAGAAGCCTTCAGACAGCCTCCAACTGTCAGTGCAGTTCAAGACTTTGAGTTTGACTGACATTCATCACCTTGCATGTCTGCAGGTGCAATATTGCGGTCGAAAACTTGGAAACTTCGCTAGAAATGGCGTATTGCAACCTTAAATGGCCCTTACATCTATAAATACTTTGACCGTGAGAGAATCTACTTCTATCCCGAATTTCAGTTTCATGAGTGTAAAATAATGGGTAACAACTGGGGGGAAATGGCAAGAATTGAACAAAAATGACCTACGAGGTCAATATTGTATTGCCTTTGACCTTCACCAAGAGATTTAGTCCTATACCAAATTTCAGTTCCATAGGTGCAAAAATATTGCCAAAAAATGAGTAGTAATGAACTCTGGTGATCTTGAATGAACTCCAACGCCAACCTGCGATGTCAAAGGTGTACCAATATGCTCAATTTCAGTAACCTTTGTGCAAAATTGTTGCCCACAAGTCTGAAAATTGGTTAGAAATTACTGATGAAGTCAGAGGTCAATTCTGAATTGCATATTATCTCCACCGTAGAAAGATACACCTTCAGTCTTAATTTCAGTTTCATAGTAGCTAAATTGAAGCCCAAAACTTTGTAAATGGTTTTAAAATTGCCACAAATTAGCTCTAGTGACCTGGAATGGCCTCAGAAGTTAACGTCAAATAGATTGTTATCTTTATAATGAGAAATTGTGGCCCACAACGCTTAAAATTGGCTAGATATGATATTCAGTGACGTTGAACGAACACCAAGGTCACCCTCACATTGTCTGCGCTCCAAGTTGATCCCTCCTCAGTCTAAGTGTAGAATATTAGGTAGGTAGGTCATGTAGTTTTATTGAGAAGAGGCACGAATTAACGAAACTGAACGGCTCAAATATTGGTATGGATAAGGCATTTTCATGTAAGCATAGATTAGTCCAACTGAGTAGAATAAAACCATCTTCTAATTTTGTAAAGTATCCATTTTATCAAAACGGACACTTTATTGTTAACAGTTTCAATACCTTTGTCATTTCTATCTATACAACGGGCCTTGTGAGAGACACCTGGAAGTCCTAAATTGAATGAAATAAAAATCGGCTAGTTATGTTACTCTATAGTCTGAGTAATGATTATAAGTTGAGTAGCTGTAACGGGAGTTTGATTATTGAAAATTTTCGTTGAAACTTAATCTGAAACTCATGGACAACTGAGATGATATAGAGGGTTCAATTTTCAATTTATCGGTGTCAGTTATTGGTACTTGTCAACTTATGATCACTGCTCAACTTTTAACTATTGGACAGTGTTTATAAGATGGACAACCTAATAATCACAAACGGTGATAATTCATTCCAAATAAGAATCAAATTATTTAAAAATTTCACTTGAGTTTAACGTTTTATAGTGCAGTACGTTTGAGCATAAGATACAATTATTTTTATTTTATCATATTTTTTGCCTGTGTTTAATTGAAATTCGATTTGCTTTCTCTGCCATAGCTTTTTGATGACCTATGATTATTGTCATGTCTCCTATGATTATAAATGGTGATATGATTCTTTTAAATGATAAAAGTCTCATGTCGAATGCGTTTGTAATAAAAATAAGTGATGTTCATTTTTTTTCTTTATTCGGCGTCTTAAGTTGAGTCGATGAGGTTTTAAATGAATTCCTAATTTTTCAAATATGAATTTAAACTTTCAAACTATCGTGCTGACTATTAACGATTTATATTTTCATTTTTAAAAGTATACAAGTTCAATTAGCCGCAGTAAACCCTCGTTAAAACAGCTTAGTTGTGGGGGAGGATATCTGTTGTAGTCGATTATTCGAGTGAACCGATGATAGGGGTAAAACTATATACGCATACGATATTGGAAAATATATACACTGTATAGTGAACATTATATATATATATATATATATATATATATATATTAGTATATGTGGTACAAATCAGGCTAGCAGTATAACATAATATAATGATATATCAATAATATAAAGCCACTTCTGAAATGTCATGGATTTATTTCATAGAGTGCTCGGTACACACAACTTTTTACTCTTGAAGTTAAGTTGTTTTAGAGTAGAGCTGGAAATAAATAGTAGGATGTGGATTTGCTACACAAACTAGCACATGTTTTTGCCCTCTTCGGGCCTTCTGATGAGGCCTGAAAAGGGCAGAAACATGAGCTAGTTTGTGTAGCGAATCCACATCCTACTATATATATATATATATATATATATATATATATATGAAATTATTTAACAAATAACGAGATTAATTTTAATTATTTAAGGTCTAATTGATTGAGATCTGACTCCTCTGAAAATCCCTAAACCGTTAAAAGTTTGTTTACTTCTGAGTGTGGATTAATTGTAGTTGTAATTTCAAAGTGGCCCAGTAACTAATCTAGCGAACACCTCCAGAAGCAAATATATAAAAACAGTTTAATTTTTGAAAAAATATCAATATTGATAAGATTTTATCTTTGGCTTCGTTAATTGATTTGCAGCATATGTGGTTTTGACGAGGCCTTCATAATTTGTACAAAAAGAAGCTCCAAATGCCGGTGGAAAAAACGTGCAAATTTTCCTGCCTATATGAAAGAAATATCAGCGTCGACGGGGCAACATATGGACGTAGTAGTAAGCAGTCAAATGATTAAAAAAAATCATTTTCAGTTGATGACTTGTTTAGAAGAAAAATTGAAAGGACTGTCAAACAAAATCGTTGATAAAAGCAAGGAGTAAAAACTAACAATCAGTTGTAAGAAAACAATGGATGTTTGAGAGCAAAAGGGGAAACCCAATAGTGAGTGCTGGTTCTTAACCCCGTGGGAACGTTTTATTAGAAGCATGAACTAAAGTTTTTCAGAAGTCCTTCGTATCAGTAGTTGAAAAAGAGGTCAATTTTTTCTATGGCCCGGTGTGTATGATTTTCAAGATGGCTGCTATAGGTACGATACTACCTTTAGTGTGTGAGGGAGAGTAGTGATGGTAGTTCGTTCTGCATAGAGACGAGATGGTGTAGTTGTTGAGGACAGAGGACTGTCTCCACGTGCTTTGCATTTACTGCCACATGCTAACGTCATGATGGATATTGAAGGCGACGTCAGTTGCCATCTTTTTAGATGTAAGTATCTGGTAGCCATTTGAATCATACATATCGCACGTAGATTCTACGTGCGATATTATGAATATGGACGCAGCGATTAAATAGACTTCATAACCGTAATGAAGACACGTTCAAATGTTTAGACAAATAGGACGTACACTTAATGATTCGGCGAATGAGACATTTATAGCAATACATATAAAGCTGAAAGCAAAATACTTTAACATTGATCAGATCGATCCTGAAAGATGAGGTGTCTTTAAAATAGATTACTAGGTAATTAAGGAAGACGATTGAATCCGTGATAGAATGGGTATATATTGTAAGCTTGTAGCTAGGTAAGAGATAGAAGATAGCGGTTAAGCGAAGGGTCGGAGCTCTCTAGTCGTAGTAGCTGTGAGTTGATAAAGTGTAGGTTACTTGAAAGCTTTGAATTCATAAGGTTTGGTTTTTCGAAGACAAAGGAATGATTATGGATACATGGATATCATTGGTATGCCTAACAACCAAATAATGTACGACACCTGAATCCAAAAGCAGCTAGATAACCATTATCAGACGCTGATAAAACACTCGACGGAAAGACTATTTGTCACAGAAAACACGTGAGGTTTAACTCATGTGTGCTTCCTGAAGTAAAGAGAATTAGAACACAAGATAATTGTGACTGTTGTGTATTAATTGCATTGTCATTTCATTCGCAGGAGATCGAGGGGTGAATATGCGTTTTGCATATGTGGCTAGATTTAAGGTTTCGTATCGGGAGCCAGTACTTATTTATTTTCGTACTTAATTTTGACTAAATATAGAGGAGTCGTTACACCGCCAAGTACTTATAATGCTCATTACTCGTTCATTGTTCACCTAGACAAGGGTCTTTTCCACTACTGCAGTCTGGCAATTGGAACTTGTAAGATGGCGTCCAAATTGTCTGCAAAATTATTTGGTTTTATGAAACAACCCTCCCCATTCCGCTACAAAAAATCGTATCAAAGGGTTCTCAGCGGTATTTAGTAATACCAGATTGCTCAATGACGTATTAAAAGTCTACCACAGTCTAACCACTCGAAAGTATGATTTTCAAGATGGCGTACAAAGGCCTTATTGCAGATATATTTAATTAGTTACAGATGTTTCCATACAACAGTTCACACTATATTACATAAGAATAAAGAAAGATGCTATCCCGAAACTGAGCAAGGTATCAAATGATTGAGAAATGACATTGGAAACGAGGAAAAAAGAACTGGATTGCGATATGATGTCTAATCTCCGATAAGGTTGTGAATGCTGGACACTTTCGTTAGAAATGGAGAAAATTGAAGCAACCGGGGAGGGGGAGGAAGTATTGAGGAAAGTAAAAGCTACAGGGAAGTTATTGCTAACGATAAGAAAGAGATAATTTGAATTTTGAGGACGCATGATAAGGAAAGAAAGTTTACAGAGCTTAATACTCACAGGACACGTCGAAGGTAAGAGAAGCAGGGATACGTAGCAAGTAACCGACTTGAAAGTTCGAGCGAGTAAATGGCAAACGAGAACCAGAAGGACTAAGTGTGATAGCAAAGGATCTAGACCTGTCGGAAGTGACGATAAAAGAAAAGAAGCTGTGGAGAACCATGATTGCCAACGTCCATAAGACAGTGAGCATAGAAGAAGAAGAAGAAGAAGAAGAAGAAGAAGAAGAAGAAGAAATGTTTTGCAGAACTAGTTCGCTACCCTTTGGCTCTTGGTGCGGTCAGTGTTGTTTCATTTCACAATCTCTAGCGTCCCACATTGTTGTAAAGTATTCACTTTTCATCGTCCAACACAATTAGTTTAAAAACCAAATAGTTAAACATGGTCCAGTAAGTGGGGTCTAGTGTTGTTTGTTTTGATTTTTTTGGCTTAATTTATGTTGAAGCTATTCATCAACAAAGCGGATGCTAACTAATTTTCATCGCTTGATTTGGATATTTTGAATATGTTGGCTATCCCCAGCGATGTATTACGTTGATCATTTCGACATTATCATTTTTTTGCATTTGAGTTGCATTTGTACCCTGAAATTTTAAAAAAAAAGCTCGCACCCACCGTGAGCGGTTAAATGAAGATACTAGCAAGCTTCGCATGGATGCTCATACAACCACTATAGCATAATTAAGATTAATGAACCATCCAAATTGACAACACGTCAACAGCCAGAACTTTTCGTCTATATATAAATTCTGTACCAGACTTGAATATGAATCAATTCATACTCTACACATGATAACTGAGATTAGGTTACAAGCCAGGACTGTTGGGCTCTCATAAAACCATTTTAGATAATTGAGATTGATGGCATTGCCAAAATTAGATAAAATCTTAACAGCTAATCGTTTTCTATAAACTTGTCACCGCTTGTAGTGTTCTTCGTATTCTAAAATAGTTGCTAACATGCGACGAAACATGTCAATGGAATGAACAGATTCCATTTCTAAGAACAAATTTGCTTTCTGGGTTGTCTTTTTAATACCTAACTGTTAGATAAATTAATTCATATCCAACCAATAATCATATATATATATATATATATATATATATATATATATATATATATATATATATATATAATACAAATCAGGAATGCGATATAATATGATACGATATTCGATGTGTGATGGGTTTATTTCATAAATTGCTTGATACAGTCAACATTAAACGTTACGTTGAGTTGGAGTAGAGCAACTTACAAGTAAAAACCAACACAGGAAAAATAGTCCTCCAATTAACAGACCCTCCCCCCTAGCAACCCACTGAGGAAAATATTTCTCAAGAACAAACTGAAAATTAGCTATAGTTGCACAGATGATTTTAATAAATTCATAACAAAATGCAATGATAAAATAATTAAAAATAATACAAATGGAGGAAGCATAAATAAACCAGACTGCAATTGTACAAACTGAGACGGATGCCCTTTGCAAAACAAAAGTCTCTAATCGAATATGATGAACCAAACTGAAATATCAACCCAAGAAAAACCCTCAGAAGTGAAATATCATATAGGAATATCTAAAATACCCTTTAATATATCATCATTTACAAGCAGAAAATACAAAAGCAGTACATCATTGTCGATATATTATTGGAGACTAACCGATAGCCACCTCAAACCTATATCAAAATGGAAAATATGAAAACAAAGACACGTATGTCAGAACATTGAAACCCCATGTTACCTATGCCTAGGTGAGAAATTTGAAATCCTCACTTTTGCGAATAGAACAACAACAAAAAAACATGATTATTAAATAGAAAAAATGAAATAGCATTAAAGTGCCAGCACCGTCAAAATCTCTATTAAAAGACATAATTTAAGACCCTAAAGCTATCTTATTGTCCTCATTATTATTAACAATAGCAGTAGCAGTATTACTATTGACATTAATATTTTATATTTTCCGCCACTTTAAGAACCCAATCACCTTTTCATAATTATCTTAGACATGTAAAAAGAGACCAAACCTAGAGGGATTACACTAACAACTAAGGTCATGTAAAAGTGAACCCTCGTACTGGGAAACAGATTTAAGAATAAAATATTCTTAGAGGGGAAACATATCACAAAGTGCTGATGCTTTAACAATGTACTGGTAAGGAAAATGCCCATAGTACCTACTGTTAATTTGTAACTACCAGCAAGCAGAGTATGCACACTATGTGAAATAGAAAAATAATAACAAGCAATGACTAACCACTAAACAAAGAGAAGAAAAGAAGAAAAGGAAAAGATATGCAAATAGAATTAGAAGATCCTACACACTAGAAAAATAGACCCCCTCCCCCCCCCAAAAAAAGTTCAAACAGGGATTTAAATGAATTGAATCATTCGCCTAAAGGAGCCCAAACAGGGCAGAAACATAAACATGTTTGTGTAGCAAATCTTTTACTTCATTACATATATATATATATATATATATATATATATATGGTAGCCGATACAACGTAGCGCTGCTCTTGCCATTGGGCTAGACAGCCACCTGTAAAACAAAGGCCCAAATAACTGTTTCTACTCCAAATTCTCATTTTGTTCATTTACTGTCTACATCTGCTCTCGGAAGCTAATTATTGTGATCATTTTGTGACAGGGTCTTTTTGTTAAAACTAAGTGGTTGATAATGTAGGGTACTAAAATGGGAAACGGTTTACATTAATGAATGTACCTACATTTCTTGCTAAAAATATTGCTACATTTATAGGAAAAAAATACAAATATTGTATGAAATTTAAATTCATCATAAATAAAGTGTTTGGGACGGAATGATCTTGATGAAAAAAATATCCATGTGATAGAATTACCCGTCATTATAATAAACAGCTTCCTCTGTATTTGCAATTCATGTACATTTGGGCGGTTACGAGAATAAGAAACTATTCTTTACAATAGGCGTGACATTACAGCAGCGTACGAAGAAATCGAAAACGCAGTTCACCAAATAGGTATTCAGAAAACGGGTGCGTGGCTCGTATATGCAAAAATGCTTTCTTCCCTTAAAAGTAAGAGTTGCACTTGATTTGATAGTGCAGATCCTTTGATTATTATTTCATTGATAGGTGATGTGTGGGCGTTGGCATTCAGTTTATGTTGAGGTTTTTCAGGTTTTACGAGTACTGGGTCTGTCCGGAAATTATCCAGCCATTTTGAGTAGGTACTTAAAGAACTAGCTGCAAGGCCCTGGTGTAACTGGGCAACTGATCAGAAAGGGATCTACTGTGCATACACGAATAAACGTTCACTCGTGGGGTTACTCAGTTGGAAGCGAATTTGTGTACTGAGTGACCGTCCAATTCACAGTTTCCTAGTATACGCATTCTTCACGTCTCACGCGTTTTTGTTGTTGTTGTTGTTTTCATTTTTTTTCTTCTTTTTTTTCTCACAAAACTCGGCTCCGTCCAGATCTTTCGGACCCCTTGAATCTAAATTTGACTCCCTGCGACTCCTGGCAATTCGCTGTTGAAAGGGATGAGCTTTCAGACTGTGCACGATATTGAAGAGAACGCAACGAGGCAGCTAATGGTGATGTCAGAAGAAGACTTTGCAGAGAGTTTTTAAAAGTAATAGGGACGCTACAATAAGTGTGTGAGGTCCCAATGAGAGTACTTAGAAGGCGCTATTGCCCTCGGTGAACTTTGTTTTTTTCATCCATTAATATTAAACGGATGGATCCTTTTCGGACAGACCACGTACATAACTGATTTTTTTCGAGGGAAAGTTCTCAATTGCACTGAAGTGATAGAAATGAGCCACATCAATTCTATAACAAGGACAGAAACTACAACTTTATCACGTCGAGGCAAACTTCTCACTGAACCCTATATTTAATTTCCTTTCCTTTAGAATCACCCTTCCCTTTATCATTATTTCTATGATTTTCATTTTTTAATGACTTGAACTTTTTGTATAGCTATTTATTTAAAATAGCTTGGACTCCGAGGACCGATACTTCATACTAATGCCCCTGGGAAGGAATGAATCGATCTATTCCCCCCTCCCACCAGCTACGAGTAAATGATAGGACAGACTAAGTTCTCCGACAATGGTTACAACCAGTTAAGGATATGGACAACTCTGATTCCAAAACAAGCCTGAAGAGGGATGGGCTTAGCTCTATCTCACCCTTGATGATGTCACATGTGGTGCCCCAACGACCCTGCACAGGGTTATGTGATAGGTAATGGTTAAGGTAAGCCTGTCAAAAGGCTACATCAGTGGAGTACTTAGTGAAAATCAAATTGGCTACACGGGTGAACTGGTCTTCAAGAGCTTGCCAATTGCACTAACGGTAGGTGTCCAGTGGAACTTTTCATGCATGTTTATATGGTTGCTAAGTTATTTTCTTCTTTCCTTTTTTTTTTTTAGAGATGCTGTTCATTTGGTTAGGTGGAACAGCTTTCATAAGCTACAACTTGTGGATTGAATAGATGGTTGAAGGTTTTTAATTGAAAAGCAAAACGTGTTTTTTCAGATCCTTCGTCATCAAACATTTCCCCAATCTAAACAAATCCTGCGATTTTTAAAAATCTCTTCAATTTCAACAAACACTATTTATTAACAAAGACAATCAGTCTGCTGACGCTACTGGTGTGAAAACAAAAACAGGTTGTCGGGATCAGGAATGGAGAGTAGGTTTAAGGAATAGATTTGGTCTTCGTTTCACTAATTGTAACTGCAGTAGTCATTAAATAGCACCCTTTCTCAATCTCTATTCTTACTTTTTTTTAAAAATTACATACAATACTGTTTGTCTGAGAAAAAAGCTGTTTTTTCAGTATCTTGATATTAGCCAATCCCTCTTGAGGCCCAAGTTATCTAATACAAATTTTTTCAGAAAAAGAATTCATCCATCAATTACATTCTTTCCATTTTTTCAAAATGTCTCATTTACTCAATGAAACAAACTATTTCCCATTATATTTACAATTGTTGATGATATAATACACCTTCCTAAGAAACAAGAAAGGTCACTGAAGCAAAGAATCTAGGTCAAAACCAGTCAATACACAAACAAGAACAGTCTTTCATCTGAACAGATCTCCCAAACCGGTTATTCCGACTAGCATTCTATTGTGAAAAGTAGGACCTATGAAGGCTCTCTTGTGACTAGCCAAGCCTGACATTCCCAAGTTTTGTTTCATTGACATGAGACAGCAGTGCACCTTCCCTCTTTTTGCTATGTGGAAGTAAAATCTGTGGTACCCTTGACCTAGAAGCTAGAAGCTAGAACAGCTTTGATGTATACTGCTCCCATATGAGCTCCTTATTAATGTGAGATCTCAAAAACCACCTTGAATCAAACAGGTGATAACTGTAGACTTTAACTTGACTATACCTTTTTTTCCTTCTTGGTTCAATTGGAAAGTACAGCCTAGAGCAGGGCTGTCAGGTTCCAACAGAATACAAGGAATGAAGTATAGACCCCATTGGCCATATTCAATGTTGAAGGGAAGACAATTTACCAGGATGACTTATAGCAATGCACAATTTTATCCAACATATCAAGAAAAATAAAGCCTTGTATATATGTTTCTGGTATATGAAGTATTTTATGCTGAGGTACAATTGTGTGGATGCTTAATATTGTTTGAAAATAATTTTAAGAATAGATGACGATTTTATTTAGTCTGAAAGATCAGATATCATCTATCTATTGAACAGCGTGGCTGTTTGCTTCTCTGTCCATAACGACAGACACTTCCAACTGAAGGTAACAATTTTGCTGATACAAATATCTCCTACCCATCACTTGAAACAAGGGACTCTTCCATTTGAAGGGTTTCAGTCACTTCCTGATAAAATCTGAGATGAGATTGATAAGACATAAACATTCATTTACAATATCAACAGCTTCGAAGTAGATAACAATCAAATCTCAAAATGAGAAGAAGTTGAACTCCAATACAAGTAGGTTTTTTCTACCATATGCATAGTCAAACTCCATTACAAGTCTGAAGTTGACTTTGATTTTCCACCATAGTAAGAACTATCCTCACCAAATTTAGGGGAGTAAACTCTTCAGTTTATCTTTGCTGGTACATTAAACCAAATCGATATGTAAAATTGACATCCCCCTACCATGATTTGAAATCACATCTGATACTAGGTGGCTCTCTTAGCAACTGAGCCAAACTGACAATACTTACATATCTAAGAAAATTCATCTTACAGATACACAATAATTTATTCCATTCTAATTGATGTATATGTTTTGGTATAAATATGTTTATAATTTTTCATTCACTATATATATAATACATGAGTTGCATACAGTAATATTTGAGCCTCCTGTTTGTCTGTGTCTCATTTAGACTAAAACTATGAAGCCTACTGACCGAATACTTGGTTTATACTGTCACAAAATATCTACTTCATGACATGGTTTATGCGTGGTTGACCAACAGTGAGTAAACAGGGTGGATCATAAGAGAAGAATAAGCTGTCAGTTAAAATAATCTTCTCTCCATTTGATGTGCTGTGTATGAAGTAATATATTGACAAACATCTTCTTCCCTGGGTATTGCGGGGTATCCCTGCTAATATATATATATATATATATATAAATAAATAAATAAAATAAATAAAGGCACACTTGCATATATAAAGTTTCTTTTCTACAATCCTATTGAAATCCAAAAGTATTAACTAGTTTTAAAAATATAAAAAGCTATAGTTAATCACAATTTAATATGTTTTGGAAGTAAAAAATGACAAAGTTTATAATTTGTCAAAAACTGATCACCAAATAAATAACTGTATTTTAAGAAATCTAGCAAATCTTCGTATTTTTAGTAATTTGCTTTCAATAAAACCTATCTATATCATGAAAAGTGTGACTTTTTATGTTCGTCCCGGTAACAACTGACTTTGAAAGAAATAATTTTGTTGATAAAAATATCTTGTATGTACCATGCAGAACAATAGACTCTTCCAGTTAAACAAGGGTAAAACTTAGTAAGACGAAAGCTTTTTCTTATAGCATTCCAACATGTGAATGTAAAATGTTCATGGTATAAATATCAATGAAAACTTGATATTTTTCTAAAATAAATGAGGAAAATTGAACTAAATTGAATGTGATGGATCAGATGGAAGGGAGGTAATTTTAATTTACCTCTGCCAACTAAGATGGACAGAGGTTCATGTATTCAACCATGTTTGTTAGTCTCAACAATATCTCTCCACAAGGAATTTCAATAACATTTTGTGGAAGGGTGGGCAATGAAATGATAATTTGGATTTAGGGGAGGATCCAGGAATGATAATAATTTGAATATGATATACTGAAAAAAATTGTACAGTGGTTTTAATTGTAGGCTTTATTTTGAATCGATTTCACCAAATAAAAATATTCAGAATATGATTAATTAGAAAATATTAAAGATATCAGGAAATACACATAGAATTTGGCAGTATAGAATTATTTGTGTCCAATGTTCAGAACCGGATATTTCTTCTTTGAAAAGTAGTTTTTACTGTGTAAACATTGAATGAAATGATATTTTGTATTGAAAATTTTTATAGGCAAGATATTTTAAAATCCTACCAAAAATCAAATAATTATTAGATTTCAATATAATTTACAGTATTTATTAATTTATAAATGATTTTATCTATGAAAATGGTATTTAGCAATGTTAAAGAAATTGTATTTCAATAATCTAGATACGTAAAGTTCAACAAAATCCACTGATCTAGAGATCTTTTTAAAATATGTTTTTTCTAACATACAATTAACATGTAAAGGATCAGTAAGAAATAATTTTTATTACCTCCCTTGTCAACCTTTAGTTCATTTATATGCCACTATCTCTTACCAGGCCCAGGCAAGGGGTCACTACTTGCCATTACATTTTTCACAAATCATTCTAGTTTTTATTCGGTTTTATCACTACACTACATATGCCCCCACACATAAATCATGTGTATTTAGCACAGATTATAAAGATACTGGATGACCAGTTTGAAATGAAGCTAACATTTAGTCTGGGCCAATTTCCAGCTATGCCAAGTCCTACCTCTTACTGTATGAAGATGACTTTGTTTTAGTTGAGAATTCGCTTGAGCTCTTCACCGAATCGTAATTACTCATTATTTTTTCGAGCAGTATATTTTTTAGTAATTGAGCTAGTTTATTATTGACATAACTTGTACAGATGAAGAAAACAGATTTTTGGTCATCCATACTTCAACCATCCCATAACTGTATTTTCAAGTTTTACATCAAGAGCAGCACACAAGGTGAATTGATTGAACAATTATTTGTCCATTGATGTGTGTTGATAGCTGAACAAATACATTTTTCACTATATTTCAAATAAAAAGTAATATTTTTCTAACATCAAATCAATTGATCATTGAATTACCTAATTTTCTTCAAATCAAATTTCCATAAGGGCTATTTTTTTTAAAAAGTTTAATTTTTCTAATCTATCAGAAGATTGTTGACAGAAACGTAAACAATATTTAAAAACTATTTAAAGCCAGCTTAAGTATACAAAAGTATTTATTCATTTTTTACAACTATATGCTATTTTTAGCAATAAAAAACAAATTTAAAACCTCAAAATATATTGAGGCATTGCTAAATGTTTCAAAATGATCTTTAAAAACTGCATGGGAAAGTGGTTAGGTGAAGAATGCTATAAACTGTTAGAAAATATTTAGATTTATAGCTAGAATTTCTCGCTTACATAACAAGTCAGTTCTGCTCAAAATATAAAAAAATCTATAAGAATTTTTGTATTATTACAACAGTTCTTCCTGAGACAAGAGAAGAGTAAATGATGCATTTCAAGAAATATTTTCCCAGTAAGATGAGAATAATGAAGGCTCTATCCACAGTTAGTAGGTACATAAATATTGGATTATCATAAATTTTACAAAGCATTCATCACAATAGATTAATTGTTCGATTTATATCCATGCCAATAAATTTACTAATAAATAAATCATTAAAACTTTTACCAGAAAGGCCACACATCATGAATTTTTCATTTCGAATTGACGTAAATTGTTCGAGCTTTCATTGTGAAACTAGAGAAACAATACAATTTTTGTTGCTGTTGTTATGGATCAATAATGATACGGGGAAATGAATGATAATCCTTGAAGTGATCATATTACCATCATTTCTAACAACCAATAGAAAAATAGGAAAGCAATAACAAGTCAAAGGAACAACCTATTCACAGGAGACGAATTATCAGCAAAATATCCCCCATTCAAAATGATGTTTGGTAGAATATATTTCAATCATAATATTACAAGCATAGTGCCCATTAAAAATTACAGGATTATTTACATATGGATAGCTAGTTCAGGCTACGGTCAAAGGGTAGTATCTGTGCGCTTTAACAGAGGTTACAGACAGAGAAACTAACAGAAAAATGAATTGTTCATTATATAGATAGATGTTTTGTGCTTGTAAGAGTTTGAACAATTCACATACAATAGTGGGGTCAACCGATTGTGACAACAGTTATTCCACTTGGAGGAATTCTTTCTTCAAATTTCCGAGGGCAGACATACAAAAAAAAGAAGAATCCCTTGAAAAGCTGTTTGTTTTTTCACTGGATACGCACTTTCACCTTTTCTTTTTTTCTGTCATTTTCTAACCTCATCTTGCTGTTTTTGGTCAGTCTTAATTTGTAAGGCAGGTCTTCCAGGTTGATGATCAAGATTTCTCCCAACATAGTTTTTCTATTTCAACTTCAAGAATATGTTTCAAGTTCTGTTTTGTCACTAGTGTCTATAAATACACCTAGATACATCAGTTTGTAGTCAATGTTCATATTTTTCAAGCAAATGAACAATCCAAAGGATTATTTCCAGGTATATCTGGCCTCAAAACCTTTTTAAAAATTGATTTGAGGGGAATAACATTATTGTCTTGGACCCCACAATTGGAAGTGTACTGCTTGATCAAATTCTGAATGTTTTTTGTGAACTATGATTAGTCAAAAGGGTGTATTGTAGCTGTATGTATTGAATTCAGGTGCCCTCAGAATGAACTAACTTATAGAATATGTAAAATAAACCGTTGGATTTACAACTTGATAATAATAATTATGTGATGTCTGCATCTGAGCGCACTTCAATAATTATCTGCTTTCTGAAGGGAGATAACTATGTGCCGATTATAGAGTAGTCCCCTTTACTAATTTATTTGGAAATACATAAGTCAAGGTGCAATCAGGCATTTGAATTTAATGTTCAAACTGCTCAAACCAGATTGCACATTTCTATCAAAAGGTGACCCAACAGGTCCCAAGGTTGTCTACATACAATTAAATCTGAATCAACCTCAAATTGGAAAAAAAATGGCAGCCAAGAGAACAATAAAATTATTTTTAAAGAGTTGAAAGCCTCGATGAAAATAAAGCCTGAATATTTTTCTGTTCTTGATGAGGGTCTGGTTTCATTTATCATTTCATAATCAAATACATAATGCCAGTACATTTTTATTGCGAGATAAAAAAAATGCAGAAAATGAGAGACTAATAAATAAAAAGGAATGCATATGCCTGCAAATAGTTGGGGTCAATTGTTTTTTTCCTTCAAATACAAAAGAGGAAAAAATACCTAAAGGGCTGGAATCACAAAATATTTGTCTATCATTCCACACAGTGCACTAGAGTACAAATGTGTAGGATGTTAGTCTTGGAGGATTTGTCAATGTGCCTATAGTTCCATTACTCATGGCCATGAATGAGAGAAGACATCTTCGTGAAATTCTTGTCTGAATTTTGTCAGATGGGGCATTTCAAAAATTGTATGTGGTTTAGATAGACTATTTTCCTCGTCTTCATCATTCATTTTTTCTTGCTTTTTCATCCATGTACCTTCTGGCCTTCCTCAGGGGTCGTTTGTTCTAGCCAGAACAAATGGCACGCACGGAAGGCCAGAGGGAACATAGTCAAAATGTTGGGAAAAGAAATGAACAATAAAAGCGAGGATAACAGTTTGACTCAATCACGTACAATGAAACCAGTGGAATGCCACTCTAAACAATATCCATCTTTTCTTTCTAATTAGGCAGGATTCAAAAATAGAATATATGGGGGTGGGGTTGCTATTTACAATCACAACATGCTCTGAATTCTGTGACCATTGACACAGAAAAGTTGCAGAGAATAGAGAATACCAGTCTTGAATCCCTGAATCGTCTCCTTATGATTTACCGGTGAATGACATGTAGGACAACAGACAAAAGACAATAAAGTGTTGAGACACTCCATATTCACAGTAATTCCTCCACGCTCTTTGGCAATCAGTTCCAGTGGTGTAAGGACATTATCAGTGCCACCAGTACTGAGACCAGTAACCATGGTAGAAGCACCGTCACAGTTCTGTGGAAGGAGATCAAAAGGAATTATCGTAGAACCAGCTTGCGTATGCTGTTGCTGTTGCTGAAGAAGCTGTTGTTGATGCATTGTAATTCTGTTTAAAGTTTGTTGTTGATGCTGCTGCTGCTGCTGGAGTTGATGTTTCAGTGTCGAGAAGCAAGGCAGGCTCATCTCTGTCTGGTTTGTATTATTATCTGAAACAGTCTGCAGGTTGGTGGTCACTGGGCTACTAGCTGATGCCAGAGCAGTTCCACTGAAGTTATTCATCACTGCCACAGGCACAGTGCTCTGTAAATTTGGTGCTGAAACTGAGAGAGGATCCATAAAGTTGTCGTCATCAGTCTCTTCCTTTACTGTAGTTGTGCTAATAGGGTTGCTTTTCAGGGAAAACGAGTGAAGCGCATGCTGCATCAAAAACAAAACAGAAATGAGTTAAGCAGTTAATGCAAATGTTTCATACTTGACCTTATTTATCAAACAAAACTGCTTTATAGACAAACATCAAGGATAATATCAACCAATGTTAAGACAAATGTTGCCCAGTAAAATGGTAGAACAATTCAGTACATGTAAAAGTATTATGCATACTGGTCGGAAAAACTGTCTTAAAAGCAAAATGGCTTCCAAGGGTATTTAGAGAAGTACCCCTTCATTAAAACTCATCCAAGCCTCATAACTGTCCATATTTAACTTCAGTAGATTACTCCTTAATTATAACACCAGTGCATGGAACACAGTGTAATATTTACATAGTTTGTTTTTCTTTAACCTAAATGTCCATATTATATAAATGGCAGAATATACAGTAATTTAGATAAAAATTTTTACTTAAAACTAAATCTAGAGAGTTCATGGAGGAAAAGTGATTCCATAAAAGAGCCAATGACATGAACCATTTCAGATACAACTTTCACCATAGGAAAGAATAATGATACAAGTGGCTAAAAATCAAAATACAAGCAGTCCTCAGGCTTTGAATGAATTCTGTTCCTAGGTCTGTTCATAACAAGTCATATCTAGCATCTGTCTTAGTGCAGTGCCTTCCAATGAATAAAAGACATTACAGAAACAAGATTGATACAGTACTTGAAATATTCATATTATTAATTTTGACTAGTTTTTACCTTTTTAATCTTTAGTTGCTACCAACTCGGACCATCATTACAGCATCGAGTAAACAGCTCAATCGAGATTGAAGAGTGTTCACTTGTTGCTGTGATGATAAAAAGCAATTCATATCATAAAAAATAGATGAACTTAATCATACGTTGATTTGAAGTACATTTTATATCATTTTTTCAATTTAACTATGATCTTCTTTCACCAAATAACCCGATTTCAAAAACCTAATTAATCAAAATTTTAAAATTTCATTTCAAGTTTTTTTTATTTCAAATTCCGACTGAAATTTTTTTATCATCACAAAGGGTTAGGGATTTACTTCTTTATGTTTTTTGTCGTTCTGCTCTTTTAACATATGCAATTCTAAAAAGAGTTATTTTTCAATTTTGGGTACTTTCAATTGAATAGAGACCTTCCAGAACCATCCGGAAATTTGTTAGTTTAAAAAAATAAAAATTCTCAGGTTTTATGAGAGGGGCACTATTTACAATGTAACTATAATGCTATAGTCCGCAGAAATCGTTTTTTTTTAAACTATGATTGTAGTGTCTGATGGATTGAAAGCATCTAAAGTTGAAAGAAAAATACTTTCTTCTGGGAGAACTGTGTACATAAAAAAAGACAAATCTCAAAACCCCTCTTTTTCATTTATTTAGACAAAAATTTGGTCTTTTTTTTTTTCCCAAGCGAAGTCAAGAAAAACTCAAAAAAGAAATTTTTCAACTTCCAATTGATTATGTTTTTCAAATATTGTCAGCATGACAAAATGGCTGCCAGCTGTGGTGGAGAAATTTGGCAAAAAGTCTGAGAGCCAATGAACTCTCAAACTAAATTAAACTTTAACTATACAATTAACTGAACGAAGCTTTGAAAAGCATCCACTGAGTTTTTCAATTTTATTATAAAAATAATAATAATGTAATGAAAGGAGATCTGTGTCTTCATGAAGAAAGCAAATACGTATATTCCAATATGAAAATTATTTGTGTGAACAATATAAACTCCATACCGTAAGATTTTGCATTAGAAAATTTTAGCTCTAAATACACAAATTTTTAAATTTTTCAGCTGAAGATGGGCAATGTTTAGATTAAGAACCACTGTCCGTAACATAATTTTTTTTCAAATAATTCATGATAGTCCATTTGTAAGTATGAGTTGTTTACAACTCAGGGACTACTTTTAATCCAACTCATAGATCATACATTACAGCCAAAAAGTCAGGAATATTCAGATCAAAAATAAAAATCATCTTTTCTCAAAGCAGGATTGGAAAAACAATTGGAAAAAAAAAGAAAAAAAAAAAAATCAATAAGCTATGTTAATTTTCAGCATTTAACACTGGTTTTCATGGGTGTCAGGAATTTGTGCATTTAATAACTTAGAAAGCATATATCTTACGTGTCTGTTGCACAACTAAAATTGATATGACAATACAACCGCAAAATTCAAACACACTATCGTGCAGTGATCAGTGTCATCTGCATTGGCAGGATAAACATTTTGCACAACAAACACAGTCATATCATCATTTCAATTGAAATATTGCATAGTGTGAAAGTATAAGAGAGCCAGTTGACTTGAAATATTTTCATATGTTTTCCTTAAAAAACAAAAAAACAAAAATACCCTTTCCATAACAAAATCCATTCAAAATTGAATACTAAAAGTTTTATAAAAATCAGCTCATTTTTTTTACCTATCTGGGCTCACTGGGCTCAAAATTATTTTAAACATAGCTCTTAGGTTTTTTGGGGGCAGAATTTACATCAATAACTTTACCTCTTTCTTAGCCCTCCATTTGTGATAGGAAAGTTTCCTGTACATGGCCTGTCGTAATGTCACCGGAGAATAATTACTCTCTTGTGTCTTTTGCACCCACACTGAAATGGAAAAAAGCAAAGTATTAAAGAAAGATATTGTAGGGATGCATAAAGACGTTTAATTAATTCTAATCTTCTCTTTGTGCCATATCCCTTCAGGACGTAGGCAATCATGGCCTTCCACAGCTACAAATCGTGCATTGCTACGATAGTTCTTGGAAGGATAATGCAATGGTTTCCGGTTACATTCTCCATGTCATTTAATTTAGAGTTGTCCTTCTCCTCTCAAATCTAGAGAACCCAGTCTGCCCTGTCATTTTACCCATAGCTGGGGTGAAAAAAAGAGATGGATTCATGCCTCTCCCAAGGGGATTGGTGCAATGAGAACATGTATAGTCTTGGACCAAGTTTGAACTCAACTGGCCCATTCCATTATGCAAGTCACTCACTCCTAATTCTAATAAAAATAAAAAATTAAAAAAAAGGACCATACCTGAGAAAGTAAGGCCCATTAATACCAAAATGATTAAGCAAGCAGAAACAAGACATTCATTGCTTGTCATGAATCCTTTCATTCTTTAACAACACCTGAGAAGAAATCAGACGATTCAGTTATTGCAAAATTTACTTTTCTCCAATCAATAAGGACGAGTTTCCATAGCAAAAGAAGAAAAGATTGCTTCATTGTGAACACCATGAGCTCCAATCAGCATCACAGGAAAATAAGAAGTTAACCAGATAATCCCACTTCACAAAAAGGTTATCCAAAAATGACTGAACAGAAGAAAAATGTATCTTTTTGTTAAAAATCCAATTTTCATATGTAATAAATGGACAAAAAAAAAACACTTTTTCAACTTTTCTGCATAAAAATGCTGTTTCTAAACATTGCACATTTGATCTACTCTAATATAAGTGTCTTCATTATGGTTTTCATAGTCACGTTTCAGCCATTATACCCTCTAACCATCACTGTCTGTTGTAGTTAGTAACCTTCAGGGAATAACCATCAATGCATTTGAATTGAATAAAGGGTTATCAACATCAACAGGCACCTGAATGCCAATCAAAAGCATAAACTGTTGCCAGTCATTAGATGGTATTAGGGGAATTCAGTTCCAGCTAACTTAGTTCAAAAAGATTGCTTCTGATTATATTGTGACAGCTGTCATATCAGCATTTATTTTGAAAATATGTCAAAATTGGCATATTTTTGTTTACTGATACTAACATTGAAGATGAAAGCCTGAAAAACTCTTAAAATGTTGATGACCCTTCTCAAAACTACACAGTATCAACACATTATTTTTTAATTATAAAAAAAGAAAAAAAGCAACTTCTGTAGTCTATAGAGAAAGTTCTGTGAATTATCAAACACATTAGAAAGGGGATTTATAACTGAACAACACTCCACCGTTTGGTAGACCAGTTGAGGTTGATAGTGATCAAATCAAGACATTATTTGAGTAGACCTAATCAATGTTACACGATGTAGGAGATTCCAAACATAGTCAAAATTTTCAATAGTCGAAAATCATTTGCACCAGCCTGGTTATACTACTCACTTTGAAGTGTGGCTTCCACATGAGTGAATGAAAAGAAAAAAAAAAAAAAAACTGGACTGTATCTCCCAGGAGTGATTTGCTACTTGACTTAAATCACAACAAACCATGCCAAAAGCTGGTCTTCATCCAAAGAAGCTGATGCTATTAATATGAAGAAAATAGAAGGGAGTTCTCTACTATCAGCTCCTTTGAGAGAACCAAACAATCGATTTGAACGAGTATTGCCTTCAATTGAATTAACTGAAGGCAACACAAAACATCCAGAAGTAGAAAGCACTCAGAGAGCGCATATCTCTGCCAATGCCATTGCCATGGGATTAATTTTGCATGGATCTGCCCAAAAGTTTAATCACTTTGTCTGTAGCCTATTGTCCACTCATCCAAAAAATGTCATTGGAATTCATACCTTTTTGAGATATCAGGTGGATAAATATAAAATTTGGTGATATGTGGGTTGAACATATAACTACAATATAGGGGAGATAACTGAGCATGGATCCGGAATTCAATGTCCACTCTTCCTTAAAATGTCAGTGAAATTTATTGATAACTTCTGGAGATAGTGCATGGACAGTCATGATATGTAATTGAAAACGAATAGAAAAACATCTCTCAATCAGAAAAAGAATTTTCCTGCCCTCCTCTTTCTTTCCCTATTGCCCACCCTTCCACAAAATTTCATTGGAATTCATTCAGGACTTTTGGAGATATCATGTGGACAGATGAACGAACAGACAAACAAATAAACCAACAGATGAACAGACACAACCAAAAGTGTATACCTCTTCTTTGACAGAGGTAAGTTAAGTTAGCAAATAGGGAGTAATACCTCATCAACATAATGCAAAAAAGCATATTTTGTTGATGACTAGGCAAAAATTGTTACATCTTGGCAGGCAAGTTTTCTGCTGTATACACCAAATACTTTGGATTACCACTCATTCTTGTCTTCACATAATTCTCATGAATTCCCAGGCAGATTGCAAAAAGCGTCAAGAGAAGTTTTCAACAGAGAAAGATAAAATGTTCTAGGAAGATGGAATTACCAAGTTACCTAAAAGATGGCAGAAGATAGTAAAACAAATAGCTATACATGTTGTTCAATAAAGTCAATGCCAAAAATAACCAGTGACTGTCACCAAGATAGTGAATCAAAGTAGAAATATTTCTTTTTTGTTCTTTAAAGAGTTTGCCGGCTTGAAGGAATTTCCAGATTAAATAGGATTTGATACCTACAAGACCGCAATTGTCAGTCAGTGTAAATCCAACTGGCATAAAAACAGAAGAAAAACTGAAAGGATTTAGAAAATGAAAACTAAGCTGACAGGAAAAATTACGTAAAGAAAGTTGTGTCAGGGAGAGGAAAAAAAAATTGATTTCCATGGATAAAGTGAACCACTAACATGATCCACAATGAATTTTTTTTAATTTTTTTTTTCTGAAATAAACTAGACAAACTGGTTTTTCACTCAATATATTCAGAAAAATAAAACTAAATAGATCAAAATATTCTTCATTACTGTATAAGATGGTGGACCAACAAACATAATAAAATCACAAAAAAGTGTCATTTAGACCGAGAAAAAAATCATTACAAGTAAACTTGAAAAAGATTCAGGTGATTATGAAACTTGAAATTCAGTTAAGTTTTTGTTTTGACAATCAAATGGCTTAATAATAGTAAATGGTGAAAAACGAAGAAAAAGAAATCAATGTATTTTTTTTTACTTACTGACAATGGCTTTAATGAGTAAAGGATCAAGCATTCTGCCACATCCTCGCTCAGACAATGTACCTCCTTTCATTTGATCTTTACTAAAAAGAAAGTTCATTAGAATTCGAACCATTGCTTGACCATCATTCTTCTTACGAATTACTTCAAAATACTGATGTGAATGGATGTACACCCCAAGACCAATATGCACCATCTGGAAGTAAAGAATCAAAGACAATCATACTAGATAATTAGAATAAAGCTTTCAAAAAATGAATTGAAAAACTAAACAGTCCTTACACAAATTTGATTATATTCTTTTAAATGAATCAATAAAATTAACTCTTGAGATAATTTTTCAGATGATTCTCAAGCATAAGAGCACCAGTTAGATAAATTTTTATAACATTACTGAACTTTTCATTAATTAGTATTGAATATTGTTTCAGTCAACCAATAATCATTCTTACCTATCTAACTTGTGAGAGCTTATGCAGATTATTTTTTTAATGTAACAGATACACAATAATTTTCATATCTAATACTAGAAAGCGAACAAACACTTGTTTGCATGTGCCTTATGGCCAGCCAAACTGCTAGACCCCGAAGACTGAAAATCAATTTATTATGGGTAACTTGACCCATGCATGAACATAGGATAGGGAGTGCTGACCTCAATCTAGGTTCCAACTACAAAAATGGACAACTTTTCACAAGACACCACATGAACTGGAAGCATCTTACTTGTGGACATATATGTATTGTAAGTAAACATTCACCTATCTCTAAATTAGATCAGTGAAGGTACAGGAGGTCAAGAGTTTTAACAGAAAAGAAAATGGAATCAGTGAGTTGTGTTCAAGCTCCTGCTGAGATAATCTGCATCCACTTCACATTAATGCCCTTGATTTTTTATAAAGATAAAATTTAACTTTTCTTCACTGCTTGGAAGCAACAATCAGGATAGAATCAACATTCCCAGACTGACTGAAGATTGCTAGCATCTTTTTAAAGTAATACAAAGTATAATATAAAAAACACTGAACAAAAATATTTTAACAAAAAATAATAGAAAAAATATCAGTGCAGTGGCATGTCACCATCAGTCTTTCAACGTCCATCACTGAACATAGACCTTCCCCAGGATTCACCACACCTCTCTATCATGGGTGTGGCAGAGACAATACTTTCTGAATTTGTCTAGTTCAGCCTCGGTTGCACATGTGATCTCAGGGGATCCATGTTGAGAGTCATGATGTCCATCGGTTGTCTGCCATTCTTGCAACATGACCAGCCCATTGCCATTTGAGTTTTCTAATGGATTCTATGATGTCTCAGATTCCTGTTTCCCCCCCCCCCCCGATATATTTTGCTGTCTTATGATCACTCCATACAAGGTTGAGCATGATTCTCTCATGTGCAAATTGCATACTTTTGAGTTTGCAGGTCAGTCTCTTGGTTAGGTTTAATGTTTCAGCTCCATAGGTGACTACTGATGGGTTCCAATGGTTGTATATCTTTCCTTTTAGGAATAGTGGGATTTTTTTCCATTCTTGAAGGTTGAGCATGCTCTGCCAAAGACTTACCATTCTAGAGTGATTTTTCACTTGATTTCTTCTTTCAAGGATTTCATGGAAATTACTTGTCCTAAGTGGATGTAGTGGTCTACTATTTTCAGTTCTGATTGTTGTACTCCCATGTGACTAAACTTATAAAAAACTAAATGTGTAAAATAAAATTGTTTGAATTTTCCATTGTATTCATTTTCTTTCCTTTATTTTATGATGAATTATTCTTGTTCAATGTTTTTGAAGCTTTCCCAATCATATCAATACAGTCTATAGGTATACATTTTCCTTACTGAACCTGTTTTCTTCAGGATTTTATTTTATGATTCGTTTTCCTTTCTACCTCAACAATTAGCTTGATATTTGAATTAAACATGATGACTTTTCTGCTAATTCTTACATTTCAAGATTTTTATTTCCATATTCTCCCTCAAAAATTTGTAAATCATTTCATGTAAAAATACAGTGAACTATATTCCAATATTCCTTAATATCAGATGTAAAAAAAATTATCACAAATTCTACAAAACATCTTCATAAGGGTAACTTGTACTTAATGTTAATATTTATTTTCAAATAGAACAATATAATCTTATTCTGAATTTCTTAGATGAGGAGTCATCATTATTATTGAAACTACTCGATTCTCTGACCACCAAGTAGAGTGCTAGATGCACTTAATCAACATCTTTATCCGCTGGCCTATGTCTAATGAGACAATAGAGTGGCAGAAACAGACTTAAACCTAATGAAGCTTGATATTGCTCACCTGCCTGGTGCAAATAATGCAAAAAAAATGGACCATTGTTACATATTTACAAAAGGGCGAAAGTTCTTCTTTTTATGTAGCCTATGACATTCACAGGGTCATGTCACATATGCCTGCAAAGTTTGGTTTAGGTCAGTCCTGATGTTTAGGGGTGCATTAACATCTTAGAGCAAATATTTAGCAAAAACAAGAAGAATTTGAAAATTTGCATAAACTTTCTACCTAGCAGTTATTCAGAATAAAATTATCAACAAGATAACTCAGATTTTATCAAAATTGGTTGAGTTTTACAAAAGTTATCACAAAATTAAAATTGTTGCTTCATGTAAAAACTGAACTTAATCATCAAGAGCATAGCACTATTGCGCATGCCTGATATTTAGAAAGCTTGGGCACAGCAAGGTACTTCTGCTACTATCTTTATATTAGGAAATACATTTTTAGATGCATTCACAAACCTCACATATTTGGCATTGCAGATTGCATTATATATATATCATGATCTATAAATTCAATATTTAAACTGAGCTATTCTAGAAAATTGAAATGGAATTATATCACAAAAGCTAATTTCAAATAAATTGTTTGCAACTGTGATTCAAGTCATTACTAAAGTATAAATCTAGTACAGTTGAGTATTACCAACTCAGACTTCAGATACTGGGCAACATCAGAAATTCTGACTATTTTAAAGAATCAAATAATTATCAAATTCGAATATATATGAATATTCATCCACACATTCTTGTTAGCTAGCCTATGTTTTTGCTCATACCTAAGAGCTTACACCAGATACATCTTTTATATTTTGCATACAAAACCCCAAAATAGGTCCACATAAAATAATATAATATTTATGTTGCTTATCTCAACTGAGGAAGATACTACAACATTACAAATTGTAGGAATAATCAGACTTTTTTTCATAAAAATTATAAAACATATTGCAATAATTCAAATATCTTCAAGTTTTTATTATGGTTTTAATCACAAAAAAAATAGCATAAAGTTAGACATAAAAAATGAAAATTACTCTTGCATACTTAAAGCAAGTTTTAGACTGCTTTTCAATGCCCATTTTCGTCATACAAAATTATCAATTAATCCATGATGGATGTCTGCTGATAGAAAAATTCAAACTGTTATTAAAAATCTTCCAAAAATAAGGCAGCCATAATAGAAATATGGAATTTGACCAAAATCATATTTAATGGTTACTTAACTAGATTCTGAAAAATATTACTTTTTACTTGGAATATAATGAAAAATACATTTGATTCCAGCAGTTGCTTGTCTATAACCTATCAACTCGGTTCAAAGGTCGAGTGGGTATTGAGTCGGCTTTCCTTACTCATGTGTAATAAAAGCCCAGTAAAATTTACAAGCATTTTGTGGAATAGCTGAACAATGGATGACCAAAAATGAAAAAGCCTGATATTACCCACAATGGCAAAAGTATGTTCCCAACATTGAAACACTGTGATAAGACAAACACTCAAGTAATTCAATAGATCAAAGGACTTCAGAAAAATGTTTTCCTTTAATAGTTCTCTTTCAAGAAGAAAAGTTTTAAAGAAAGATCAATTTCCTTAGTTTTTCATTGCAATGTGCTTCAAATAATCAGTAATCTTACAATCACAAGATCCTCCACAAAGTTAAAAATACAAGGTTTCATGAATCATTTGACTCCATATTCATTACGATTTACACAGGTAGTCAAGTCAGGAAATTTTACAAGTGTACAAATGGTTATCTATTGAATTAGAAAGTCACCATTTAACAATGGAAGGACTGATAAA
This sequence comes from Thysanoteuthis rhombus, assembly GCA_963457665.1. Taxonomy (NCBI): domain Eukaryota; kingdom Metazoa; phylum Mollusca; class Cephalopoda; order Oegopsida; family Thysanoteuthidae; genus Thysanoteuthis; species Thysanoteuthis major. The sequence goes on from OY735199.1 coordinate 20,398,745, forward strand.
TGCATATAAAATCAAGTTTAACCAATGTAATATTCATCAAATGCGTATAACAGACAAAGAAAAAAAAAAACAAACAAAGCACTAACCTGGTATTTCTGAGCTTCTTCCGGAGATACCAATCCTGCATTAGGCCGGCTATACTGGGGGACTTCCATGTGACTTCTGTGAGGATGATAAAATACAAAAAGAAAATTAATTTAAGAATTACCGCTCTTTTTTCAGTAGGCAAGGAGAGTTACTTTGTAGTATTAGGTTGCTGACAGTCTACTACAGCATGGGACAGCATGACAAGACCATGGTCAAAATCACTAGAGAATAGGACAAAGCACCAGGAATGTTGGGACCATGCCTTTCCCAAGAGCATTAGTGCTAAAGTCATGGAAGAAGTTTTGACTGGAATTCAAATTTGATAAGCTGATTCTGTTTTATAACTATTAGGCCACTTCACACTTTCAAAATCAAATATAGATCAGTTTTATTAAAGTATTTAATAAAGGAATATTTATAGAAGAAATTTTTAAAAAGTTATCTGATAAAAGTCATAACAGTAAACTATTAATCATTTATTTCATAATCCCAAAAGAATTTTCAAAAAGATGGTTTTCTTTCAGTGTTTTCTAAAAGTGTTTCAACTAAAATTTGCCGATATTCTGTAAAATATATTTCTTCAAGTATTAAAATGATTATCAATGCTGTTAAGTTTCAAATAAAGCATAGTTTCTATATAGAAGCAGGATACCTTCATTTCCCCTTCAAATAATAAGTGGAACATTTTTCACTTTTACAAGCAATTTGATGAACTTTTACAAATTAGATTTTTAGACACGATTTTCAAACCACATACTATAAGTCCAATTTAAAACAAAAAAAAAACAAAAAAGTTATGGAAATAACCAGTCTTCCAAGGAAATAGTCTTCATTTTATTTTTCAAATACTTTGAAGGTTGTTTATAAAGTGAAGCTGTATTTTAAAAAGCTATGGTTTAATGAAAACATCAAATCATTCTCTATCTCCAGCATTCAGAATTTTCTATACAAGTAGATGAGTCAACAGTAGTGAGCAGTCAATGCTTGATAGTCGTATATGTTCAGTTTTTCAAATGAAAATCTTCAACCCTATGAGGAAATACAGTTCACTTAATAATCTTATTACATGATTGCAAGCAAAAAAACTTTTATTGACTGAAGTGTCCATCACGACCTTCATTTCTAAATTGGTGCCATATAAGATGAACATTTCCAGGCATCAAATCCACCAATTTCAACGATCAGATAGCTTAAGAGATGGATTGTTTGATGTGGATAGAATTACCTATCACAAATATTTGCAATTATTGCAGGGCTACACAATAAATCAATTCCAAGATATTATTGCATTGTCAGTTCCAGTTTGGTATAGCAACCGGTCTGGAGTCCAAAGAGTCAATTACGAAGACAATTTGCAAGAAGAATTGAAAGAGTTACAAAATTACAATGATGCAAAAATGTGGTATTAACATCACAGCAAACAACTCTTGGGGTATCATCAAAGTACACAGAATTCTTACCCCAATCTATCAAAGTACTTTACTGGCCTTCCCTACATCCTACTTGGTAGAAGCTGGTTCCATCTAAGTGAGTACCTTGCTTGAGGTAAAAGTAGACTGAATATGACCAAGCAGGGTAACTTGCAGTTGAATATAATTAATTTCAAACACAGTGTGCTACACTAACTGCATCAAACCAGACGCAAGGATCGCATTGCTACGAATGGTTAATGTGTGCCAAACATTTAATGTTACTTCTTTACATTACTTTCATTAGAGAATCTTACAATGCAAAAGCTATTCATCTTTATTGTTTCGTGAAAGTAGATAAATTGTTGGTACCCTTTTGAATATTTATTACACAGGTGGGCAGCAAAAAGATTTTCCAAGTTTAAGTGGGTGATGATGCAAATATGTTGAGAATCCCTGATGTTAATGCTTAACCTGACAGGTGACACTAAAATGTGAGGGCCTGTCCTAGACTATGCGTATGCACACATTTCCAGGAAGGCCCGAACAGGTTACAGTGTCATCTGTCAAGTTTAGCATTGATATAGTGTAAATAGAACCTCCCCTAGAAGACCGAACGTTTACATAAGAAAATTTTATTCATAACTAAAATTAGTTAAAATAGATTTTTTTTTTTTTCTCAACACGAAATTTTTTCTCCTTTCAATTCCCAATACCTTATTTACTTCCGGGAATTTGTCAGTTTTCAGGGAAAATAATTCTTTGAACTTTTAGGAGGAGGTTCTAATTACAATATAACTGTAGTGTATAAACTTGGCTGTTATTTTCCGTTCGGCGTACGATAGTATAGCTTCGAAGTATTTGGTTACTTCCCTTGTGAAGGCTTCTTCGATAACGGTGACACGATAAGCTACACGTGCCTGCTGCGGGCACGTGTAGCCTTTCGTGTCACTGTTATGAGGTTTCGGATATGAACTAATTTCTTTCAGCCCCTAACCGACATTGAGCATTCAAGAAAGTAACCGAATATGTCGTAGCTAAAAGCTTTAAAAATTAATTTTTCTAAATAAGAAAACTGACGAATTTCCTGGGGAGGAAACAAAGATGTCTGGCACAATATATTACTTGCCATTTTTTTTTTCTTATAGAAATTTGGCATTATCCGAATCTCAAACTAGATGCGTTCTTGCGTCTGTGCGAAGTGAACGTAAGCAGTCTCAGTCAGAGTTTGAACCATGACATGCGGATTCCGTTGTCCGCGCCGTTTAATCGTAAACGCCACTCGCACCTCCAATGGATCAGTTAGTCAAACACACGTAAACAAAACCAGACTTGTTACATAATTGTCAATAAAATGTAACAGTCTTATTGACGATTGTAGATAAGTATTGAATTGGCAATCATCTTTCGATGAGACTTAAGTGCTAATAAAAAAAATTGACTTTATTCCTTGATAGACCGAAGAAAAATAAATATTTTCTATGAAAACGCTCAATTTTCCTTCACGGTGTCATAAAAACACAAAGAAAAGTAACCATAAATGAGTCCCTACCCCAAAAGTCTTTAAAATAATCATCAAATAGATAACCTGGAAGTAATAGTGAAATTAGTTCTTGAACAATAACTTTCCAACACTCTCACCTTAGTCTAGTGATTAATACTGATTAAAGCGTGATGTCATATTCACTCACGTTTATTATACGGATGTTCACAACTTTACATAATGAGAAGTTTTTTTTTATTCAAACGTTCAGAAGACGAGATAAGCAGAAAAGTCAATCTTTACGATCTTGAATTAAAATACAATTTGCCGTATATCTAATATTAATAATATACTAATTCTTCACCAATAAATACAATAAGTTGAATGTTTGTTATTATTTGTCGACTATAAATACCAAAATCTGAAAATGCATCTTGATTACTTCCTCTTGATCAATGATGATGATGATGAAGGATTAAGTATGATGGAGGGGAGCGATCATCATCATCATCATGAAATGATCAAAAGAGTGGGGGGACATGATGTGTATTGAATAGAGTAGGTAGCGGCGATACAATGATGAACTGATTGAGTATGTGGGGAGGTGAGGACAATAATGATGATGATGGCGTAATCGATAAAGGATCATCATCATCATCATTGGCCAAGTCACGTTTTGCAAAGCATGTTATCTACAATAACGGCAGTCCAGAAGGAAAACACCTTGAAAATGAGTTGAAAATGGTTTAATCACACAGATGAAATGAGGCTTCAGATTCTTATTCGAACTTTTATTTCTATTATCGATCAAATGAAAAGTAATATTAATTAGAATTTTAAAATGATACAGGAGTCGATCTTCGGAAAACGCTAACGGCCGTTTTCGATGGCTAAAAGTGGTTGGCTTTCATTTTTTTTTTTTTTCGTACTGTATTGTATACGCTCCAGAAACTGATACAGAGACTTCAAATATTTCTATATAAAAAGAGAAACAGTACCTAACTTGAGATCAAGAATAACACTTGAACGTTATGTAATCAATGTTGTATGCTTATATTTTTGGGGCGTTCGTATGAGTTTTGGGAGAGTGTATAGTTACCTAGAAACCCACTTTTAGTCATTTGGGGAGTAAACCTAGCTACTTTTGGCCATTCATAATGACCGTCCTCCGAAGTGCGTTATTGCAAAGATTGCCCGCAAAATACAAACTTAAAATTCCAACTTTCAAGTACACTAATAATTAGAAATCAATCGACTTAATTCTTCCATGGCATTTTTTTTAATCAAAAAACCTAGCTGACTTTCTTTTACTATTTTCTTAAAATACGATTATCAGATTGAAGTTGACAAATGACCCGCCACAACTTAAAAGTGAAAATAGAATTTTTAAACATTGATTTTATTAATTTTTTCATAAGATTGAAATATTATATACCATTTTTTTAACACTAATTACCCTTATCTCCAGTGATTGATAATTAAGATTAGGGTAAACAGTAATCAAAATTAATGGGTTAAAAGATTTTAGGAGCAAAACAATTGTGCAATGTTCTAATATTTCGACAATTTTTTTAATCAAAAATATTTCTTTCAAAGTTTCCAACCTTTAAAAATAAATCTCACAATTTCTTTTTAATGAATGAAAATTTTTAGTTTTTTTTTTAATAAATCATTCAAGTTTTTTTATAATTATTTTTGCTTGAAATAAACAAGATCCCAAAATCTTCATCAGACTAACTTTATAATCATAAATGACTACAGTAAATAAAATTATTACCGAATGAGAAAAAGAAATTTTACTACTTTTTTTTCTTTTTAAAGAAAAAAAAAAAGAATATTTACTTTCAACTTCGAAAAATTAAAATGGCGTCTTCTCAAAACGAATTTCCATCTGATTTTGCAGCCAAAAGTAAAAATTAACCATAAAATCTTCATAAAAAGGTTAAATTTAAAGACTTCTGGGTCGAAGAAACGGTATTCTTTAGACTACAGATATCGTCAGATCAATTTCCAGTCAAACACAGAAAAAATAATGAAATAAACACCACCGGTAATAGAAATGAATAAGTCAGGGATCAATTCTCAATCATAAGTAACTCTTAAACTGATCTCCCACTTTTCGACCGGTCGACTTCGTTATTGACAGTAAAGAGCATGTGGTTAGTGATAATGATGATTCGATCGCAAATATAAACCGACTTACTTGTTTTTTCTATCCTGTAGGGTAACCATTTGCAGTCAACAACCTTTGAGAAATCTGTAAACAGTTGATGAACATTATTTATTTTCTCTGGGGAAAATAATAACAGATTTACTAACAAGTCTGTTATGTTGGCGTCAACAACAGTGACTTTGTTACCGATTAGTGTTGCCTGGCAGATCGGCAGCGACGGACGAGGGGACGTCTCAACTAGCATTAGTTATGTCTTTCGGTGGCTTTTTTAATCAGCGATTAGGATTTCAACTGCTCATCCTCATAGATTACAGCTTTTACAATGGTGATCAAAGTATTGTATAGTTTAGCTCACTTTACACGTCAGCTAATGGCATAGAATAAAGAAGAAAATTAGAAACAATGTATAATCTAAAATGACTGATTCGTCATCAATGAAGACTCTCTTCTAAAAATTTAACAGATTTATTTCAATTTTTTTTATATTTATTACAACCACTGATAAATACCCGTTGTTTTGCAAACGATATCCCTAAAGCTGTGGTCTAGGCCAGGATGCTCACACAGTAATTTGAAAGGTTAACGGTATTGCTAACTTAAATTATTGTATCCAGCCCGTATTAAACTTGAAACAACTTTATTATTAAACTTGAAACAACTTTATCAACATCAGATTCGATTGCATAAAGTGGATTTGGGTGCCAAGTTGAAAAAAAAATGATATGAAAATCATTTACTTCCATTATATAGGAAAGGAGTTAATTGTTTGGGTTAATATTAACTGATGTCATAAAATTATATGAGAGATGCGTGGTTATTGAATGTTTGTTTTTTTTAATTTTCCATTTTTACCAAGTTACCTATTCATGAATAAATTCAATAATCAATGAGTAAATACTGATTGTTTTATTACGTGAAAGGAGAAAGTATTACCTATAAAATCTCCGTTGCTCTGCTTAAGAAAAACTCAAAGGAGCTGCCTAAAGCGACCACCTCTGACACTTGAGCAAATATTCGCCTCAGACAGTAGAATCCTACTTAAATTTCAGCTCATTTTATTTTCTCGCCTTTTTTCTTTACTTCACGATCAAATTCAGCTGTTCATGGATATCTTCATGTTTTATTCCCCACCCATATCAAACCTATCCTGCTTCTCTCGCTCTACTCCCAGCCCTCTTTGCAGTGTTTGTATTGCAATTCCATTCTCAGAATCTCTCTCCTAACCCTACCTCTTCAAGTGAATTTTTTTAAAGTCATGTTTTCAATTTATGTATAGATCATACATACGTGCGTGTGCGTCTATGCACAATCTAAATGGTGCAATATCATAATAAAAAGTATTGTCCTTATATTGGATGGGAGAGAATATACCATAGCAGTTGGTTAGAAGTGGCGAGAAGATGTAATAGTGGACAAGGGATTTTACTTCTACGTGGTTTGATGTTAGCAGCGACGTCACTGGAGAATTTGGTGAATGAAGGGAGATATATAGAGAGCACGCATGCCAAGTACAAATGTGGACGTAGATATTAAATGGAGTAAAAAGGCACATACAGATATTTAGGTGTGAAAAATGAGTGATACGTTTAATACCCAATTGGAGAATGTAAATTAAATACATGGACTGGAAACATTAATACATTCGATTGTGTGAAGAAGAGAAGAGTAGAGGCCTGTTAGGTTTAGGTTATTCCGAGGCGTAAAAACGAAATATTAGAAAAAATAAAAATTTGAGGGACCCGAGCAATAAAAGGTCTAATGATTTTATTGAATGGGGCCGGGTGAGTTGTGCCTGTTATAATCAGTAGTATAGTTGACATAGCATAGTGAATAAAGACTGTATCACTCGCAAGTTTAGAGAGGAATAAAGAAAGAGATGCCGCGGCCAAAAAAGTAGAAGTTAATCGGTTCGAAAACCGAGGCAAAGAAGCGTTCGACTACGTGCGTTCAGGGCTTTTATAGAGGGTCGTTAAAGGAAGTAGCATTTTAGATATCTTGCTAAAAGAAGGGTTTCGTATTTGATTCTTGACTAAAAATAGAGGAGTTACCACATTGTAATACTACCATTTTGTTCTGAACTTTTGAGGTGAGGAATTATCATTGTTACTCACTGATTTATTTGGACTAATGTCCTTATCTTGGTTGTTATCCCCACAACGTTTCAGCTCTCTACCCCTGACCTTCTCCAGGTGTCTGTCATACACGGTCACCTTCTGGGAATTTCGGAACAAACCCTTTATTCAGTCCATGGGAGTATATTGTTCTCATTCCATTGTCCACGGCGGGGAGATGTACCACAAATCGGTTATTCTTCCGACTCTACTCGTACTTCTGCTGTTTATCCAACTCTTGAACCATCATACATGATTTTTCGACACTCCTGACCCTAGGGACAAATGGACAAGTGAATAAAATGTTAACATGTGTATCTAGTAACCTGTCTGACGGTACCAAGTTCAAACTTTTAAATGGGAATCGTGATTGCTATTGCTGTCTGAAATTCTGAGATGAAGTATCATTAATCATATTATTCTGCTTGTTTGTAAATACGACCATAACCCTTTTTTTTTACAAAGGATCAGAGTGTAGTATCTACCTGATCCCCGGCCTTTCTGAGCTGGAATGTTACGCTTTTTGACTGAGAAACCTACATTATATAGACTAAGGTGTAGTGGGGGTAAGTACCACCCGAGGCCAGAGAAATTGGGGTTAGCATTTTCAAATGGGTATATACGTGTGTCAAATAACCAGCCTACTCAAAGAAAACGGAGATATAACAACAGACAGAAACAGGATTGCCGAACACGCCCAAGAATTCTACCAAAAACATGACTCTTCAAGTCATGGACTACAAAACGCCGAGCAGTATACACAAGACGCGAGCAATCAAATAGAAGACTTAAGTTACTCCAAGTAAAACAAGCCATCAAACAAACAAACAAACGAAAAGCCTGTGGACTAGATAATATCACCATCGATCTATTCTAAAACGCTCGTAAGATCGTCATTAAAAAAAAACTAACTATTCTATTCAACTTATGTCTAAAACAAAGTTCTGGAAAACTGGAACACGGCAATCATAATACTTTTACATGAAAGGGGAAACCCGAAAGACCTCAACAACAACCAAGACCAATAAGCCTCTTCAACTCCATCGACAAAATTTTCACAATATTCTTCACCAACCGGATCACTAAAACACTAGATGAAAACCAACCACGGGAACAAGCTGGTTTTAGAAGACACTATTCCACCATGAACCCTCTGTATTCAATAAACCAGCCCTTCCAGCTTCAAAAAGGAGTAAGAGAGGTGATACCAGCTCACCCAAACTCATCACAGCCTGCCTCGAGATGATTTTCCCAAACCTAGACTGGGGGAATAATGGAATAAAAAAAACGGCGAATATCTGAGCAACGTCAGATTTACAGACGACGTCACCTTTTCCGCAGAAAACCTTCACGATCTCAAACTAATGCTAGATTATCTAAACGAAGAAAGCAAGAAAGTCAGCCTACACATGAACTTCAGCAAAACGAAGGTCATGTGCAACAATCACGATGGAAATAAGAACACAAAAATCAAAATCGAAGACGCAGAACCGGAGAAAATAGACCACTATATCTACCTAGGACAACGAATCTCCATGAAACCCACAAAAGAAGAAGATATCAAGCGAAGAATCACTCTAGGGTGGCAAGCATTCGGCAGAGCAAACTCAAAGTTCAAAAACTAGAAAACCCCATTAATTCTCAAAAAAAGAGTATGCAACCAATACTTCCTTCCAATAGTCACCTCCAGAGCTGGAACATGGAACCTAACCAAGAGACAGGCCCATAGACTGAGAAGTATGCAACGTGCACATGAAAGAATCATGCTAAACCTCACATGGAGAGCACAGTATATCAGGGAGAAAACAGGATCCCAAGACATCATAGAATCCACTAGAAAACTCAAATGGCAATGGGCTGTTCATGTTGCATGAAAGGTAAATAACCGATAGACATCACAACTCGCAACATGGATCCCCCGAGATCACAAGTAAAACTGAGGCTGGCAGAATACAAGATGGAGAGATGAATAAGACAAATTCAGAATATACTGGCTCCGTGACGCCCACGATAGAAAGGTATGGCGAATCCTAGGTAAGGTCTATGTCAACGACGGACGATAAAAGACTGATGATGATGATGATGATGATGATGATGATGATGATGATGATGATGATGATGATGATGATGATGATGATGATGATGATGATGATGATGATGATGATGCCTGTGGGTATTCAAAAATGCAAATGTTATATAGTAAATGAGGATCTGTGGGTGTGTTAAGTGAGGGTAGGAAGATTTATCCAAGTTATGTCACACTATTACTCCGGGACCGAACAGGATCCCCTGTGCACGCACCCATCCCAGGACTCTATTAATGGGGTACCAAAATGTTCTTTAAGGTGGCCTCATTCAAAATAAAGATGTTCCCGAGAAGAAGAGTGAGAGTTTTGAAAGATACACTATTGGAAAGCTGATAAAAATCTCTTTCCAACGGTATCCATGTGTGTATACCTCTAAGGGATTCATTACACCATCTAGCAAAATAAGATTGTGTACCAGAAATTATCTTGAAAAATACCACATACCTATCTTACAGTTTTTGCAATAATTTCCGACGTTCAGTCTTCTTAGATATGCCCTAGAAGGGCTGATGGAATTCTCTCCCTAACAATACTCACGTATGTATACTTCCATCATTAATAATCCAACAATTCGAAGAAGTAGGACTGTGTACTTGAAATCTCCCTGAAGAACCTTACATATTTAGCTTCATGTTTTTCACTGTAACTTTTCATATCCAACAGATACAATTTGTATTAATTCAAAATTACTCTTATTGCAAAATTAAGTGTATTTTTCAATTCCCCGTGTCTGAAAACCTTCACTTAGCCTTTTAAAGTACTCAGATATGCCTATAGCAAGACGACATATGACATTTCTTGATTTTTTGTTGACAGCCATTTTGTTTTATGTGAATGAGATAGTTTTTCCCCGTTCGCTTTTTTTTTAACATCTTTTTTTTCTAAAAGAGGATATCCTAAGAAATATTTTGGAACCCTTTTTTTTTTAATGTTTTTCGAAAAATAAATGCAGTGTTGAAAATAGAACGATCTGTTCTAATAACTACATGCGGTTTGGTTTAAGTGATTTTTTTATTCAAATCATTGTAATTTAAATACCTACTTCAGAACAAAACAACACAAAATGACAAATTACTTACATTTAACAGGCGTGTAAAACTTAGCCAATTACAGTTATTTTAATTTGTTTTCAAACAATTTAAAGGAACAATACAATTTAATAAAATTACGTAGGTCGTTCATTTACATTCATTGTTTTGAAACAAATTGAAATCATTGGAATCAATTTTTCAGGTTAAATGTCTGTTGATTTAAACTTGATAGTAGAAAGAACATATACGTACACATCTTTTCCCCATCTCAAAAAAGAAAGAATAATAATAAAAAAAATCCCAGCTAAAATTTCTCAAACAATGAATAGAAGAGAGAATATATGGAGAACATTGCATGAAAAATTAAGAAAAAAAACCCGTGAAAGTTGTTATCATCAATTGGAACAAATTAATGGATCTAGATCCAGAATTAATAGAAAGTAAAACAACTCTAAGAGAAAATATGATAATTTTACTCGCTATACCATCTCATAAAAGAATGATGTAGTGCCCCCTATACTTTCAGCTAGGAATTAAGTACGAAAGTCTTCTTTTATCAAAAACGTCACTTCATCCGACGACCCCAATAAAACCCCTGGACGAACATGGTCCAATGCTCACTAGCTCCAGCACCCCTAGCTGGTTACGCTTCTAGCCCTGGCCTTTGCAGCCAGCCATTCTCTCTCTTTCCTTCTCCCTGGTCCAATGCTCATTGGCGCCAGTTTTCCTAGCTGGTCATGCCTCTAGCCCCAGCTTTTGCAGCCGGCCACCCTCTTTCTTTCTCCCTTTCGCCGACCCACTGGCCGATCCGATCTTAACCACCATCCTCACTTCGGGAAACACACATGGATAAAATTCCATGTTCTCTGTCTGTCATGGTCTCTTCGTCGAGTCTAACAACGTCAGAGAATAGCCCCCGAGTTAACTCACTTACTTGGCAGTAAGGCTCGCACACTGAACCCGGTTTCCACGTATTATCTTGGAGCTATCCAACCATACGGAATCCACGTGTTCACACAACCCTGCTCCAACTCTGACGCCAGTGCTATCAAGACAAGAGAGCTCCCACCTTTTGCCATCTCTTCTTCTATCTCTGCTCCTAACATTACTTCTCACGATCGATCGTGTATATATGTTATCCTTACATGTACCTCATCTTTATTCTTGTATTAAACGTACGTCTTTTCCCTGGCCAATAATATGTGTATATCTTCATTTCACTTTGTTTCATCAATGCGCATCCAACTTTATACTTGGCGCGCATTCCATTCACTTCCTAACATCTTCTTTCTCCTTTCACATCTAGAGGGCCGCACACGCGCTACAGTCAAACTACGACGAGGACCAAATTCCCACGTCTCTCAAACAACAATCCATCGCTGTTCGGATTCAACCAAAGGGACAACGTGCTAAAATGACATAGAGTGAAATCTCATGGAGAATCTGATCTTATATCAATCAAAAAAGAGCTTGGATACCTAATGACTAAGTTACTTTTGCAGTTGTTTGATCAAATTGTCTAATTGTGGCGAGAGCGAAGACAATGCAACTCTCATCGATATGTCTAACTCGTGTAGTCGGTTCCTTGATCCGTTTTCTTCTTAGAGTCATTGCTGAGAATCACTTCTTACAGAAGTATGTTACAGGAAATCGGACCAGAATTCTTCAAGCTCTAACAAATGGCTTTTTTATTTCGATCGCCTCATTGAACATTACAACCCAATATTCATTATCAGTTGATGCTGAGAATATCGATCTCCACACAAGGTCAACGTTTAAATGCAAAATTAGATGATGCATCTTCGCCTCATTTTGAATATTCGACATCAAATAGATTTAACACCAAGCTTGTTTTGATTTCTTTTAGTAATCTGTACCCATCTAGAGGAAGGTATTTTTCAGTATAAAATTTCAAAGGAAAAAGATGACCCATGATATCGTCTACGATGCTGCAGTGGCCTTCAAGAGTCGTCTCCATCAAAGCTGTTCACATTTACGGAAAATATGAGAAGTCTGCCTTCTTGACATTTTCTTCCTAGTGTTAACAGAGCCTAAAATCCAGGGATCTTGCTAATTGAATAAAACATGTCATTGTCCTTTCCTTGAAAGGATGAATTCAACGTGATCAAGGGTTTAAATATGGAAGCCATGTAATCCAAATCCATTTGAGTCATCGAAAATGTCATCAACTCGCTCTTCATGTTGGTGAGAAATGTGAGGATTTCCTGACGAAGTTTGAATACCCAAACCAGGACTTTCCCTCAAGAAAACCACCCAACTGGAGAATGTAACGACAAAGCTGAGTATCCGATTCCTATATCTTCACAAAGCCTTTGAAACATACCAGATCGTTTCGAATATATTTTTATTTAATTGACCCTTTTCATCATCAAGTGATTTGAGTAGACTCTTCTCCTTTCGAGTACTTGATTTTTTAAAAATCAATGCTTCCCTGTGAATGATAAAGTGTATGCTGATGCACTTAAGAGAAACGTGTTTCACATGCACCACTTCATCCGAGAGACTACCCGTCATTGCCACAGCCCCGTCAGTAGGTAGGGAAGCACTTTTGTCCCGGGGAATTATGGCTTTGGAACAAGGAAATAGTTAATGCTATTGACTCTTCAGTGTCAATACAAAGTAGATAATGTTCAACTGTATTTTGTATGTCGTCAGAAAGATCTTGAAAATGTTCATAACGAAGAAGCTGTACACGATTAATTATGTCAGTACTTTCGTTCATTTGTAAACTATGACATGGTGCATTCTGTAACTTTTTCAAGATCTGCTCTTTCAAATTTTCGCACAAATCATCAGCTCTTCGTCTTATCGTGCACACTGATAAAACATTATCATTTATTTTCAATATCCCATCTTTACCATGGATCTCCTCAGCTGCAAAAAAAAGGCTTGGCTTGATAATGTTTTCACCTTCTGTAAATAGTCGCTTTTGTTTTAACATGAGTTTGGTAATGTGAAAAGAGGTTCGGAGAAGTTGACTATCGTTCTTTGGAATAAAAGTAGACATCAGAAGTTATTTTTCTTTTGTGAGAAGTTTCAGCATCTGCTAGAAATATATTACTGATTTATTTATTTGATTACACTCCATGTGTTCTCTTTCTTACATAATCTGTACGTCGTGTGTTCTCTGGCATCTGAGAATTGCTCTCAAGTTGCACACACAACTCTCCAGTTTGGCATACACACTGAAGCCAGTCTCCATAACCATTCCTTGGTACACTTCAAGCTTTGAGGATTCAAAAGTAGTTCAGGCACTTCTGCTTCGACTCCGATGACAGTAACTATCATGGCAACAAAGCTCCCACCTTTGCTTAAAAGCTACCTTTTCTCTTCTCTATACGATCGATCGTATTAATGTTTTCATTACATATATTCAATTTTCATTTTTTATGCATCATTAATATTCATTTATTAGATGTACGTTTTATTTGTCCATCCAAATACTTTATATGTCCTTTTTTACATTGTTTCATCTCCGCACCAACGTTCATACTTGGTGTGCATTTTCACCATACGTCTCCCTTCCTCCTTCAGCATCTCCAGTGATGTCAGTGCGTGGTGCCAACCACCACATCAGGTGGAGGCAAAATCCTTTGTCCTCACCAACATCTCTGCGCCACATCTAGCCAACAGCTATTTTCTACTCTCTCCGACACAATATAAGAATAATAATGTTTTACGATAATTTTCCCGTCGTGGGCTTTTTATCGAGTCTAGATTTATCAATCAGACAAGATTGTTTTTAGGACGTAATTCCAGTCATTTTCATTTTTTTTTCTAGTTTGTCCATATTCTATCTTTATAATATCACATTCCAAACATGTTTTTGATCGACATAGTTCAACAATTCTCTCTGCATTGACACTAATTTCTCATTAGGTTTTTCATGTCGAACTGTTTTGACGCGTTGAACTTAAAGAAAACATCAAAACTTATTTTCTTCTATGGCATTTTATGAAATATATTGATGTATCAGTGACAGTTCAACCTATATCAGTAACAGTGTTCAAGAACACTTCAAATGAAAATAGTGACAAAATTTGTTCTAAAAAACAAACAATTAGTTTTTATCGTTGGGATATAGTAGAGATGAAAGGCACAAAGCTGTATAGAGTACCTTTTAATCTTTTATATGAAAAGAAACATTACGAACACACCGTAATATCTTTCACTAAATCACAAGCATGACAAGTTTGTGGGTATAAAAGTTTTCTTTTGAAATTGATTGGGATGCATACATGCGTAAAATATACACGTTAAGATTTTTACTTTTGGACGGCATCTTGTGAAAAGGAAATGTGTTTTTGGTGTGTCTAACGGCGTTCCTTTGATGTTGTGGTCTGCCTGTCCTCTTCTCACTCAGAGATTTGTCTTAGTGCTGTCCAGCTATCTGTCTGACGACCTGCGGTTGTAAAAGGGTGACTTGAATAGTTGAAGGAAATCCAAAATCAGCTCCTACGGTGTTTGAATTTTTTTTTTACTCTATTCAATTAAGGTTTGTGAAGGGAGTCATAGGAAACTGAAATGGCAATGGGCTAGTCATGTTGCAAGAATGGCAGACAAGCAATGAACATCACGACTCACAAGGATTCTCACAGATCACATGTGTAACTGAGGCCGGCAGAATATAAGATGGAGAGATGAACTAGACAAATTCACAGAGTACTGGCTCCTTGTTGCCCACAATAGTGAGGTCTGGTGAATCCTGGGGAAGGTCTATGTCTAACAATGGATAATGAAAGACTGATGATGATGAATGAGCTAGAAAATATGTTTGTGTTTTATTAGGTTGAGTGATCTTGGTTGGAACATGACTATTGGGAAAGAGATGTAACCCGCAGAAATCAGTGCATCTTGTTTTTTGTTGTTTCCAGTCTCCATAAAAGGATTCAGGTTTCATCACAATGCACAGAAAATAAAGAGAAAGCAACAATTTGTACTGAAGCCATCTTGTCTGGTATTTGATAGAAAAAAAGCATTCTCTAATTTAAAGATCACTTTATCCCAAACACAAGCAGCATATTCTGCTATAGAAATTCTGCCAACATTCATTGTTTTTTTTTTACTTTCATTAATACTGTTTATGCAGACCCTCTCTCCCACTAACCAAGATTTGTCTTATGATGTAATTTTGCCCTCTGACCATTTCATAAAGATATTCATGGAATGTCAACTGTTATGAGTTGACCCCTCCCCTACTGACCTACCTGTCTCCAATGATACAATTTTGCACTGTGACTATTTCAACTAGATATTCATACTATGTCCACTATTCCGAGTCACCCTCTGTCTCCAACTGATCTTCTTGTATGTTGATTCAATATTGCTTTCTAACCATTTCAACCAGATATTCATGCAATGTCCACTGTCTTGAGTCACCCACTCTCTTACTGACCTACTTGTCCGATGATTCAACTTTGATCCCTGATCATTTCAACCAGATATTCGTACAGTCCACTGGTCCGAGTTATCCTCCCTCCCACTAATTTACTTGTGTTTGATGATTCAGTCTTGCTCTCTGACCATTTCACCTGGATAGTTGTACTATGTCCATTCTTCCAAGTCACCCACTCTCTCACCTACTTACTTGTGTCTGATGATTCAATTTTGCCTTCTGACCATTTCGACCAGACGTTCGTTCAATGTCCACTGTCCTGAGTCACCCTCTTTCCCACTGACTTCTTGTGCCTGATGAGTCAATTTTGATCTCCAACAATTTCAACTAGATAATAACACTATTTGCATTGTTCCAAGTCATCCCATTTCTCATCTACTTACTTGTGTCTGATGATTCAATTTTACCCTCTAACCATTTCAACCAGATATTCATACTGTCCTATTTTTTAAGTTATGTCCTTCCAAACTGATTCACTTGTTTAGTGCATATGGGTATTAACATGAATAGAGTTAAGAACAATCGGTGTACTGCAGACTTGAAATACTATATCAGGGAGACATCTAAAAAGTCACCTTACTCAGATAAAGATGTTAATGAGATCGATGAGGAACATGTCACATGACTCATAAATCAACCAAATTTTGGGTGGATAATAAATTTCACAAACGGCCAATGAGAGCCCAAATCCACAAATACAAATTCTGATAATCTGACAGTACAATATCAATTAGTTTCTAAGCATTAGATTATCAAAAGAAATGATTAGTCATTAATCTAATCATATGATATAAAAAGCTATGTCACTTTCTCTGTTCTCAAGTTTATTTGTTGGTTGATTTTCACTCACACTAAAGCAAACAGAAAGAGAGGACTGTGAACACAAAGACACAAAATGAGTTGCTGCTGGTTTCGAAGTAGGCAGGCAACTGCTACTGGTAATACTGCTGATGATGATGTTTCAGTTTCATGTTTTATCTAATTCCTTTGCTTTATTTTTTGAAATTATTTAAACAACTGGAAATATGAAAAGTTGAAGAAAATCAACAGAAAATTACATTTTGTTCAAAATCTGCAATTTTTTGTTTGCAGTAAATACTCTTATATACTAAAATATATATTTTTATATCCATGCATAAATAATGCCGTCATTTTTTTCAGGTTCTATGTTGCTTGTTGTCAACATAGCTGGTGCACACTTCACAAAAATAAGTGATCATTTTGGAGTTAGATAAATCTTTTGTACCCTGTATCCACCGCAGTATTTTCATGGTCTTGTAAAATCAGTAATGTAGTATCAACATCGTTCACTACCGATATCTTTGATGGCATCTCCTTATTAAACATACA
Source organism: Thysanoteuthis rhombus (assembly GCA_963457665.1). NCBI lineage: Eukaryota > Metazoa > Mollusca > Cephalopoda > Oegopsida > Thysanoteuthidae > Thysanoteuthis > Thysanoteuthis major. The sequence continues at coordinate 20,415,892 of OY735199.1, forward strand.
GCTTGAGTTTTGCAAAGTTGATTTTTTTCTTCAATATTTGTGCTAAGTAATTACAAAATCAGAATTTCTGAGATAAGGAATTATCATTACTGATCTACTCTGACTAGTGTCCTCATCTTGGTTATTATAGTCATGACATTTTGGCCATTGCAGTCTAGAAAATCATATAGTCTGGTTCAGTGGAAGAGGCAAGAGGCAGCCTAGTGACATTAGGTTTAAACTCTCTACCACCAGTTTATCTTAATAGATAAAAACATTGGTTAAGCCAATCTAGAAACCTGTCTGAAGGTTGTAAGTTCAAGCCCTGAGTTGGGTAGCACAGAAAAGTCATATTCTCTGGTTCATTAGAAGAGGCAGAGAAGCGACATCAAAAAAAAAAATAACAAGATACAAGGTATATATTAATCCATGGATTGAATAAAGATTTGGTTTGAAATTCCCAGAAAGTTACCAACTACGACAGACATCTGAAGGTGACTGCAGGACCCGGCCACCAAAACATTTCCACTATTACAAGCAAGACAAGGACACTAGCCTTAGTGAATCAGCGTTTAAAAATTACAAAATTTAGAGTTCTTATTTCTTTACTAAGTGAACTCTACACTTTTAATTTGAACTTATAATAATTTGACTCCTGAATTCATCTGTAAACAGATTTAACACCTGCATAAGGAATCAAGGGAAAGGACAAAACAAAATAAAGAATCATTTCTCAACTTGACTCTTTTACTGCCGCACTAGTTCATTGTTTTGTAATGGTTCTTGTCTTCTATGTTACTGACTTTACATTTCTTTGCTTGAGATTTACTTCTTTTGTTCAATGACCACAGTTTTACAAATGCCATGGTGTAATCACACATCAATTTGGTTATTACCTCATCATGACATGAGAATTTGACTACCATCAAATGCAAACACAATTATCTAGGTTTGGTAAGTATATAACTGGACATCAGATTTGTGGCCCAAACCCTTGAGATCTTCATTATACAGATATGCCATCAATTTTCCAGTACTCTTTGTTTCAGAACCATGCCAGATTATCCATTTTGCCTGACCAAAAGAGGTCATGTAATAAGAATTCAATAATAAACCTCTGACCCACTAATTTTGCACATCTCATATCTTCAAATCATAAGGACTGTTAGAAACTTTCATTAAACGAATATCAAACATGAATTTAATGGTTAAATGTAATACATTAATACAAATGATACAGTTCATTGGGCTGTTGGGATGATTTGTAATTCTGTGCAAACTTTTTATAAGAAGCATTAAGTAAAGTTTTTATAAATCCTTGATATAAGCACTTTCAAAACAAGCTTGGCTGTGCTAAGGTTACCCACTCCACCCAGCTTCATTAAAATCTAAAAAGTGAACTAAAAATTTATTTCTTCAAACAATATTATTCCAAAACCATGTGTCTCATTTTAACTCCTTTACTGATAGTTCCTGTGAAGTAAGAGTGAATTTGTCATCGTTTTTTTTGTATATCACTATGTCATCGTTATTTGTGCATGACATCACTCATTTTTCTTTGGGTCATTGTCATCTGTCCTTGTTACATATGAACATAAAGTCAAAACTCAATAGTAAGAGATAGACTGTGGTAGAATTTTAATATGTTATCAAGCAGACTTGATACTATTTTTTGATACTATATCAACACACTTGATACTTTTCTAATATGTTATCTAACACACTTGATTTGACGAAAAAACGTTGGAAAAACTTGTCTGGGTTAATAATGAACAAGTAATGGACATTACAAATATTTGATGACCATCTTGGATGGAATCTTTAAAACTTTACACTCAAGGCCAAAGAAAAAAATGGCGACATATTCTTTTAAAGTACTTATATTGATGATTTATAAAAACCTTACTTCATGCTTCTAATGATAAGTTCTACCAGGACTCCAGTGAAGCTCCATTCCAGCCCAGACTAATTGATATAAATGAAACATACAGGTATATTAATCAGACGTATACAGCTCTGTATACAAAAATTTTGAGGCACTACCACTCCCTGCATAACATATTGTACAATTTTTCTTCCACAAAGCAATAAGCTAGAAAGGTCTGGAAGAGGCGGAATGTCAGGATGAGTGGTTACTCAACTGGTTGATTTACAATTGACAATTGCATCATAACCTTGAGATGTTTAAAGGGTAACATCCTTGTCACTTGAAGTTGAAAAATTTGTTGATACTTGACCAGATCTTTGAAACTCATTATTCTTGGTTTTCTTCTTCATCAAGGTGAAGTTACTTCAAATGCTTTGACCGTTGGTCAGCTTTGTGAATTAGTGTGAAAGATGCAAGAAATTCAAGTGACCACTGATAATTTTGTCTGAATTAAAAGAAGTGCCAAACCAGCCATTGCTGGAAAATTGGTGTTGTACCCTGGAGTGGATCTACTATGAAACTAATGAAGCTTGAGCATCGGGGCTCTCGGTCATGGTGAAGCCTTATGATGTATATATAACATTTCCCTAACTCTTGATAACTCCAAGATGACACCATACTATAGACCTGATAAAATGAGAATCTTCCATTTTTTCAACAACTACATTTTCTAAAAACACATACGATTCTGTGATTCTGTCATCGTGGTCTACACATATCAAAATAAACTTTGGAAATGCTCCCAAAATTGCTTCCAAAGGAAAAAACAAATAGGTTGCCATGGATTTGCCCAAACCCCATTGGAAAAAATTACAGTGTACCCAAAAGGGGCTCACTGCATGGCCCCATTTTCAAAGACTCCACCCGATCACCATTACTCTCTGTCTTTTGGGCCTTGAGGTCTTTACAAGGGCAACAAGGCCCTTCAAACCTTGTTGGACGTTGCCCTATTGTTGCTGATTGAGAAGGGGCCCCCATAGCAATCAAGCTTAAGGACCCCCAAAATGTAGGCCACTAGTTTGTACCTATTTTTTTTATCTCTTCAATAGATTTTTCTTGATTGAATGAGATATTAAATTGTTAAACTGAAGTAGTTGTCAATTTGCCAATGATCACTGCAAAAAGCAGGACAAAATGTTGATAAAACTTCAGATATAACATAATAGTACATCAAGATGCTTGACCTTCAAGATGAAATACTTTTGTAAATCATCTTTTCAGCCATAATGACTATTCGCAAAAAGAAATCAGCAGCGGAAGTGTTGTGTAATATCATAACTGATTTTTTCAGTCACATCTGCCGAAAGAAATTTTTTTTCAAAAAATAATACAGTTAATACTATAGGAATATAAGTGAAATGAAATGGTCTGAAAAATATACAGAAACCTAGCTATTTTCATTTTTTTTACATGCTTTTGTATGTGATATTTGGGTTATATCCTTGTTTCTTTGGATGGGTAATTGGGGAATGGAGACGAGCTTTCATTTTGGGGGCAGATCCAGGGATGATTCTTTGGATTGAGAGATATTCGTTTTCAATGGAATTTTGTAGGCAATGGCTACAAAAGAAGTGATTCAAAATTGGTGTTGATCCATGAACAATTATTTTCACAATATTATAGCTATATGTCTACAACATATAATACCGCCAAAAAGTACACATCTGTCCATATGATATCTCAAAAAGTTCTCAATGGATTTCAATCAAATTCAGAGGGAAAATAGACAATGAACAACAGAAGAAGTGATTAAATTTTTGAGTGGATCCATGAACGATTACTTCCCCTGATAATGGCATTGGAAGAGGTGTGTCCATCAGCTGTGTACCATTCTGACAACATGACCAGCCCATTGCCATTTGAGTTTTTTTCCATTGGATTTTATGATGTCTTGGAATCCTGTTTTTTCCCCCATTTATTGTGTTGTCTTATGATCTCTCCATGTGAGGTTGAGCATGAATCTTTCATGTGCACATTGCATGGTTCCCAATTTGTGGATTAGGCTCTTGGTTAGGTTCCATATTTCAGCTCCATGAGTGACTATTAGGAAGATGCATTGGTTGTACAACCTTCTTTTTAGGATTAATGGGATTTTCTAGTTTTTGTAGGTTGAGCTAGCTCTACTGAAAGCTTGCAAACCTAGAGTGATTCTTTGCTTTATTTCATGGAGATTCGTTATCTTAAGTAAATGTAGTGATCTACTTTCTTCAGTTTTGCGTCTTCGATTTTGGCCGTTCTTAATCATCCTTATTTCAGACAAGATTATTGCACATAATCTTTGTTTTGCTGAAGTTCATGTGAAGGCCAACTTTCTTGCTTTCTTCATTCAGTTCATCTAACATTGGTTGGGGGTCATGAAGGTTCTCTGCAAGGAGGACGATGTAGTCAGCAAATATGAGGTTGCTTAGATATAACATGTGTTCTAATTCCAAAATGAGCATTAGCTTCATTGAATTTACTTCATAATCATCTCCATCATTGAATATTAACCCAGAGAAATAGTTTTACCAGGTAAGACCAGGTAAGACCAAATAATTTTGCATTCATATATATGTGTCAGGCACATGCCTAAGTAATAACTTAGGGTAGGTAGCTGGTCAAACTTCATGATATTAGTTGTCAACAGAAGCCTTTACACCCACACTACAATGTATTTTAACAAATAAAACTAAAAGTTGCTAAACAAAGTATCACTTTGTTTTATATTGCAGTTTGAAATGTTCTAGGGCATTATTTAACCCTCAATTGATTAACTTTACAAAAAAGTTAAAGAATTGTATCGAATTGAATTATTCAGGGATTTATCTTTGTATAATATAAACACTTTTTGATTCTCCTTGATATTAATTGAGATAACATAGAATTGAATAAGGTTCTTTGGTAAAAATACGTTTCCATTTGTATAAGAGTATATTTGTCACTGGACAATTTCAAGTTTATTTTTTTGATGATTTTTTTTACAAATATAAACACAAATTTAAAAAGCAAGTAACTCCTTAAATCAACTATGTAGCAAAATTAGCATAAGCTTCAGGACCCACAAGTTTAAAGGACCACACTAAATGCCTGCAAGCAAGCAATTCTGACCCAGTGATCCTACACTTACAACCATAGCACCATACAGCTTTCATAAATGACTGGAAGTTTGAGGTTAATCAATTTTAGTCAATTATAAATTTCGATTCGGGTCATTATTTTAAAACAGTAATTGATGGGAATGTGGTGCCTATGTGATATGAAAACAATGTATGCATACAAAGGTATTTGAAACTGAAGTTAAAGCCACGACACAAAAATCAAAATGGAGAAAGTAATACTGTTCCTGAGATATCAAACAGTTTTTGAATTATGAAGCTACATAAAAAATGAAAAAAAATATTACTTTACAATGCAATTTTTGAAAAATTATGTGTTCTATTATTCACATGTATTTTCTATTTTTTTAAATTTTAGGACCCTTTTATAACATATGCTACAGGCCCAGCACTAGCTCAATTCGGAACTGAGTTGCAAGTAGCAACAGAAAGACAAAGTTATGGGCACTTCCCCTTCCACTTATCATATAAGTGGAAAGGGAAGTTACCCCTCCCCCATAACAGTTCACAAAAGTCTTATGAGAACAGAGAGAAAGCATTTTTTCATCTGTCTGTCTAAACCCATATCACTTATAACTAGGAGCAGCCTATCACCACATATGTATTTTACATTATTACCCTTTATTATTTACACTGATATTGAAAGACACAGAGAATTATGCTTATCTAAGTTGAAAATATTGAAAATTTTCTGAATTTTATGCTGAATTTTGTGCATTGAGTTACAGATCTACAATGAACTGGAAATCTTTTGCTTTTTATAATCAATTATTATTTTTTTTATTTGCTTTTTTACATTTAATTAATTATGATTTTTACTCAGGGTAGGCAGTGCCTACCTTGCCCATCTGGATGGCCCATCTGTGATATATGTATACATGCACACAGGCAAATGTGTGTTTACATACACACAAACACTCACACACATGCATACACGTTCAAACTCATACACACACATAGAGGCTATCCAGCATTGGTCAGGCTAAAGAGATTACCCAGATGATAATCATGAAAAGTAGTACTAGTTCTCTACTAGTTTAATTGTATAACTCTACGACTTGAATCACTGCTTAATTTGCGGTATCAAATCATCTCTTCCTATCAACCAAAGTCATTAAACTGTCTTCTTTTTTATCTTTCTGAGTTACTCTATGACTTGATATCTCAAAATATCATTCTCCATTGATTATACAATATCAAAAGTCATCATTCTTTTTTTTCTCTTTACATAGGAATATCTACAGCTTAGAAAAATTTCAAATTTCTGGTCAGATACTTCAGGAATACTCTCTTCCTACCCTCATTAAACTACCTAACTTGTCCTTCTCTCCCTTCCTGTTATTTAATTAATCTGCCTTTCTTTCCTCTTCCTCTCTACCCTCTAACTAAACTGTCTATCTTTTTTCCCCTTTCCCTTACTATTCTCTTAGAGACTGCCTAATTTTCTATCCCCCCTCTCCCTTCCTACTGTGTCTGTCACACTTGAAGTATTGATCAAGTTGGAAAAAATATCATTTGTTTATTGCCTGACAAATAAATTCATCTGTGTTCATCAAATATAACTTAGTATTTTGGTTTCTAAACAAGCAAGTACGAAGATAATATTAATCACTTACAACAGACCAGTTTGAATATTTTGGATGGGTTTAGGCTGTTTGTATGTTCATCATCATCAGTCTTTCAACGTCCATCATTGGACATAGACCTTCCCCAGGATTCGCCACATTTCTCTATCATGGATGTCACGGAGTCAGTATTTTCTGAATTTGTCTAGTTCATCTCTCCATCTTGTATTTTGTCGGTCTTGGTTTTGCTTGTGATCTCGGGGGATCCATGTTGTTAGTCGTGATGTCCATAAGTTTTCTGTCATTCTTGCAACATGGCCTGCCCATTGCCATTCAAGTTTTCTTATAGATTCTATGATGTTTCGGACCCCTGTTTTCTTCCTGATATACTGTGATGTCTTGGGATCTCTCCATGTAAGGTTGAGCATAATTCTCTCATGTGTGCATTGCATGCTTCTCAGTTTGTGAGTGTGTCTCTTGGTTAGGTTCCATGTTTCAGCTCCATAAGTGACTATCGTGTGTTCAAACATTTATAAATATCTATGCATCTATGTATCCGAACTTGGTCTAGCCCAAACCATTTATAGTAGAAACTTGAAACTTTGCACACACACTCTCAATGAGTAGGAAATTTTTTGTTTTGTTTTCGGAAACTAAACAGGTTTACAGCAGGGAGAGTTCAAAGTTTATTCTGAATCGATCCTTAAGTTTGTGTCTGACAGCATTCATGCTTGTTTTTTGACCAGCAAAATGTGAGAGAAGTAACTTGTTCATTTATTACCCCCTTTTCAAATTTTTTGATTGATCACCCTTATTCTGTTTGAGCAGTCTCTATTGAGTGACAAACCTGACTGTTTTGGGGGGGTATTTTTTTAAATCATGAATTTACGATTCAAATGGGTGACAATCAAAATACCAACTCTCAGATTCCAGACCATGATTATCACGCATACTAACTGGTCAGCTTATCACTTCATTGGCTTTTTATTTGCTAGAAAAACAACGACAACAATTCAAGTAACGAAAAAGGTCTTCCTTTCATATTTAATTATTTACAATATTTTGGTTACTCCTCTTCAGTGTTGCCTTTTTAGATACTTTATACCTAAGTTTAGATAATTCCAAAGAGTGTAAGTCAAGGGAGATAATTTATAGAAACTCTGAAGAAAGATCTGTAATCTGTAATTTTCTATTTATTTTTATTAGATTTTTTTTGATCAGCAGATCACAACATTCCACTGCCTTGTATGCAGACTAATGTATGCAGAGAATGTCAGCTTTGTACAATGACCACTTGTTGAGTTATTGTGGGGCACACAGGCAAAGACACACACAGGCAGACAGAGATTTCAATTGTAGTTAGATACTCTGAAAGTATAGTGCATTCAATTGGCATAGCATCCACTATTCTGAATGACTATTTGCTTCAATTAAAATTAAGTGTTCGGTTTCACTCTTTATGTTGATTGACTCGAGTGTAAGCTAAGGTTCAGGATGAGACCTTTGGGCATTTTGCTTCTATTCCTCCAATAACTCAAATTTTAGGGGGTAAAAAAAAAACAGAAACTATAAAAACTAAAGCAATGTATTTGAACAAAGTACTTTTCAGCAATAACTGAGAAAATGAATATATGTTCAGCTAAATCAAATATTTCATGTGACATGAATTACAATTCAGAAAATGGATATCTGTCAGGACATAAAAACCAGTCTTTCCTAATCTTTTATAGACTTGAGCTGATACACAGAATTTCTTTAGCCTGGTGGTACTCAGAGTAGAAACATGATCTTCATTGTGTATCTTCATTTAGTTTTATCAATTACATTTTACTGAATTTTACTTACATTCAATGATCAAGAACAAGTACTGGGTGCGAACAGACTGGAATGTGTCATAAGTTTTCTTATATTTGTCGATGCTTCATAATTTATAACTATTTTCTATTCCAATGCCTCAATGATGCTGTATTCCTAAATTGTGATATAAATGTATTTGAACAATTTTTCACTTAATTTTTCTATTAACATTTCCAATCTTATTTTTGTTCTTTTTTCATTTTCACCAATTTATCATATCTTTTTTCAGATCATCCCTCGACCCATAGCAGCATCCTTGCAACCCTTACTTCAGTTGTGGCCATGGATGTGGGAACCAATATAAAATCTCAAATTATTTGAGTACTTCACATTTGGCATTATTTTGTAAATATTCAACTAGGAGACTTTGAGTTATTAATTTGAACTTTAAAATAATTCCTACTGAAAAAAAGTAAAAAAAAAAAAAGGAAAGCTGACTGGAAAGTTGAAAGCTGTCCCAGTAAGGCTTGAACCCAGTACCGAGAATGAGCTCAAAAATCACTGCTGCTGCTGATGTTGTTGTAGTGAATGTCTCTCGCAGTGAGTGCGATGTACGTAAGCAGGTGCTCCCTGCGCACAAGATGGCGGCCCATAACCACGAGAACAGGAGGACGGCGGCAGTGGACATCACTGTAACTAACGCATCTTCCCTACAGCCGCCGCCCCCGCGAATAGAAGTGTGTGGACCACCGCCCAATAACCAACCGACACCGATTGATTTGCAGCAAACACAGGACGACATGTGCCAAACAGACCACTTGAACAAACAACTGTTGGAAGCCTTCCTTAAGAGAATTAACGATTCGTCTAGGTTTCGGTCTGAGGGTAATACTGACCCCCTGGGGGATTCCACGGGGCCCAGGGACGATAGCTCCGACTCCTTAAGTCCTAGTGCTAACTCTAACACAGCTGCTGCAACAGAATCCTTCTAAAAACAAACTCTCTTTAGTATAAACAAACGAACTAAAACATTGTATCACTGGAAACAAATTTGTATTATCAATTTCCTCCTTTTTTTTCATCCCCCATCACACGTTGTACTTCAAATGACGGTTGCCAAAGATTCTGACAAATAATTTCCTCTTCAAGTCAGTCATCTAAGACCAAGAGAGCTTCTCTTACTTTCTGGCTGACCACTTTATGAAAAAAATCAAGTCAGACCGCCTTGGTGAATCGACCCTCCTATTTTCCGAGAGTGAGACCATCTAAAATAATCTAGAATTAAACCCTCTTCTATTTCTAAAGTATTAATTTTAAACTCTTCTCTGGTTTTCTTTCCCCACACCTATTGTCTCTGCTTTTTCTACACACATGGATGAATAATATTGAATAATTACACATATCACCGACGTCTGTCTGTATTCCTTTCTTTGTTAGATACACATCTTGACCATTTCCGAGTAAGTATGACATGCACTTGCAAATCTAAGTAAAGTCTATAATTTTCAGAACTTCTAAACATCCTTTATTGCGGACAGTACAACCAGCATATTAATTTGACACATTTTCTCAGGTATGACTGGAGAGACGAAACAAAAATAGTGATAAAGAAAAGTATTTGCTTGAAAACAACAATTCTATATTTGTTGTTGTACATAACAACAGAAGTAAATAGAGAAAAATGATAAGATCACGTTGTCCCGATATTGATTGTGTTTCTGGGAAATTATTTTAGTTACATTTAATTGATTGAATTGCCTAAATATTTCTTTTTAAAATTTCACCTTTCTTCAATGCCATCTTAGTTTTTTTTTTACTTTCATATCACTTAACTGAAACGGCAAGAAAGCTTCAACGAACAAATTTTAACGTTAAAAAATAACAAAGCATGCCTACAAAAAGTATTTCATATTTTACCAACGCGTTATGTTTCAAATATATAGCATGGTTTTATCATTATCAAATTAATTATTAGATGATGATAATAATAATGATAAACATGAGATTTAATCAGTCAAGCTAATCAGTTTCACTCTGGTAACCCTTTTTGCAGCCCTGTTAAAAAAATCTTCTTATGATCCCTCACATTGTGACCACTCATCTTTTTATGTTTAATCATTGTTACTATTGTGATTTATCAAACCTTTTCCTTCGACCTGCAAGTCACTTATCATATCACTTTACCGTTTTATCTTTACTCTTTAAAATTTTCCCTCTATTGGTAATTGATAAACATTTAAGGTCTGTGTGCTTACTTCTTAAGCTTCGTTCTCATTTTGTTTAAAGAAAGACAGACCCTCGACCGAACAAATGCAAACAAATACCATGCATTCATTCAGTCTGAAGATTCAAATTCTACACCGAAAATATATGATAGGTATATTTTAATGCATTTCAATTACGATCCCTAATAGATTATGATTGGATTTTTCAATCTTTTTTCCCCAATGAAATTCGCGGTCAAGATTCGGTTTGACATCGGCGCCGTTTTTTTTTTTTTTTTTTTTTTTTTTTTCCTCAATAAAAACATTTTCCCAGTAATTTCATGTAATTTCAATCAATAAGACTTTCATATTTTCTGGAGATTTGCCAGCTTTGTAAAATCAATTTATAAGGTGTTCAGAGTTGATTCTATTCAAAATATTACTACAAGGCCAAACTGGACTCTAATTTTCCGTCCTTCGTACGAACTGCAGATGTGAAGTATTTTCTTATCATGGAGTCTACCGTTCTACCCTCCTTTGCGATGGTTGTTATATAAGCTTTTTTTTTTAATTTTTTTTTTTTACTTTAATACGATGAAGTTTTTGCTTTTACAAAGTATGTATTTCTTCGAGAGTGTATTAGGTCCCTAGATATTTTTTTACGAAAAAACGGTGGTGTAAAAACTAAATCTGAAACCGAATCTTTGGCGTATGATTATTCTGACAGTGACATATAAACTTGAAATTAACGATGGTCTTATTACATCAATTTTTAAAAAAATGATGACACTTGCCTCTCTCAGCTTGTATTAACATGTGTGAACTCATCTAAACTTATCCCTTTTTATTTTCTTTATTTGAAAACCTTTGCAACAAAGTACGACATTAAAGAGGATCACTCACCCCTGTTGCAAGTGCGTGATATTACATTTCGCCTCTCGACCACGACTTCATATTCCATATATTTACCTAAGGTAAGTCAAGTGTCTTCTACAATTTCATGTCACTATACTTTTATTACAAGCGGTGAGAAGTAGAGTGTGAAAATTAAAGATTTTTTTCTTTTTTTTTTGTTGCACTAAAATGTATTTTCAACTGAGACACGAGTCTACTGTTCTAAGAACGAGGAAAATTTCATGTTAAGACCTGGTTTGAATAGGTAAACGGCGTTTGTAAGGAATTTAATGACTGACGAAAGAGACAAAGATTAAAGATAGCATTGTAACTTTCTTTTTAATTTATTTATTTATAGTAATCACTTTTTTTTTAAAATTTTCTTTTAATTCAATTTTTTATTTCATGTATTATAAATATATATTTTGTATTTTTTATTCATACAATTCCGGGGCCTTATAAAGCTAGGGCAGGTTTGTGGCTTAAAAGAACCCTACATATAGTAATTAATTACACGTAAATATTACAATACATACATGTTCACTTACAAATTGAATTTTTTTTCATTTGCTATCCAGTGAGATGATGTGATAAATGTCTGACATTTCAGTAATAGTATTGTTTTCATTTTGATCTTCATGCAGCTGCTATGACTTCAATCCCCCCAAACTTTTGTATTCATGTATCTTATAATATCACATTGATATTTCACTCCCATTGATAATTTTGTTGAACTAATAACTTCTTAAGATGACAATTGGGTAAACTCACAAATTTTGAACACCCAATCCTTCATAGAAGTTAAACACAGTATCGTACTATAAGTAGGCTGGTCCCACTCTTACCATTACAATGAGTAGAGTACATTGCTCTAAATACTTCATGATTAACTTGTCCTCAGCCCTACAGTCCAATCAACCAAGCCGGCACCTTAGCCCTTCTCATAAATTCATTAATAATCCATGCACCTGTTGCCACTATTGCATGGCTTAATTTGGCTTACACCTGCTCTTCAAATTGCTTTAATTAACCATAAAAATAAAGGCAATACTCAGAGAAAAATAACTACTTTGGGACCTATGAGGTAAGATTACCATCATCAGTCTCTTAACGTCCGTTGTTGGACATAAACCTCCCCCAGGATTCACCACAATTCTCTTTCATGAGCGTCTCGGAGCCAGTATTTTCTGAATTTATCTAGTTCATCTCTCCATTTTGTATTCTGTCGGCCGCGGTTTCACGTTTCTCTGGGGATCCATATTGTGAGTCACGATGTCCATCAGTTGTCTCTCATTCTTGCAACATGGCCTGCCCATTGCCAATCAAGTTTTTAATAGATTCTATGATGTCTCGGACTCCCGTTTTCTTCCTGATATACTGTGCTGTCTTGTGATCTTTCCATGTAAGGTTGAACATGATTCTCTCATGCACGCATTACATGCTCCTCAGTTTGTGGGTCTGTCTTTGTAATTGTAATAAATGAATGTAATCTGGTTAGCCTGCTTATTCCTCCTTTACCCGATTCATATTGACCTTTTTTCCAAAATGTAGATATTTCCCAAACACAGAAAACTTGTTTGGATGAAGAAACTTCTCTATTATTCAATTTAATGAAGTTGCTTAGGTCTGTGTAATGAGCATAGGTCATAATGCCCCCAAAATTAATGTCACATTACTTTCGTAACCATGAACGTATAAAACGAAGAGCATCAATTAGATTTCTTTTTTTTTTCTTTTATCTGCTTCTGTTCTCACAATTTTTAATGTGTAAAAGTTTCGGCACAACAGGTACCACAAGTATTCATCTGGTTTCCAGAATGACCAGAAAACTGGCTATTTTTATATTCTGTATTTTAATAAGAATCACACTGTGCTTTAGAGGTGTGTTAATAAATTATGTGCACGTCTGACCTGTAATAGGTTTTCATTGAAGAGAAACCAGAGTTTTGTTTACAAAGATCAACCAGAAACATTCGATCTGTGCTTTTTCTATTCTTGTCACCCCAGAAGTTGAATAGTTTCTAGAGGAAGTCAAGTTGAATATTGATCAAAAAGACAAAATGGTTTCATTCTTTACTTTCCAGAGTGCATTTTGAAAGACTTTCATGTATTACTAAAAAATCAAACAGACCCTTCTTGAGAAGTGCTGTAGTCCTGATTGGGGGGGGGGGGCAGGTTACAGTCCCCTAGTGAAAATTGAAATCTACATGGACTTTACTGACACACTTACTAGAAAATTGACACCTTACGAAAAAGTCAAGTCAAATTGTATAAAAATTGATTTAATCTTCACAATCTGTGTTTTTAGCAAGAACGATCTGCGAACACCTTTTATACAACCAGAGATAATACATGTAGCATAACTGTTATGCTTGCAACGTATACAAACAAAATGTTTAATAGAAATATATCCAATTTTATTAAATTACGTATATTCGGGGGAGAAGTGGGTTCTTGCCTTTCCTAGTGCAAAGTGAATGTAAACAGCCTCTGGCGAATCTCAGATTTGTTCTGTGCTTGTGGCTGTTACGCCTCCGCACATTTTACCTTGTGTACAAATGAGCTACTTCTTTTTCTTCTTTTTTCCGAGATGAACCATTATGAAAATATAAAAGGCCAGGATGTAAAAATTTGAAATAAACCCAGATTGCTTAACTGAATTTTTAAAATTTTTTTATTTATTCATTTTCTTTTCAAATGATATGATTTATCAAAATAACATCGAAATCTAATGAGATGGGGATAAATATATTTGCATAAATTCAGAGGAAAACATGACTAACATTAAATGTGATGGTAATTTTTGTATGAATCTCGGCTTTGTTGGGTAGAAAAAGTCGAAGCATCAAAGGCAACAATGGTGTTGACTTAACCTAAACTTTTAAAAAGGGATTAGAAAAAAATGTCTGGTGTAAAGTTTCACTTTCTCTAAAAATGGCAAGGCTGGGGCTGAGTCAAAGACTAGGCTTGAGAAATGTTAACTAAGTTACCAGAAGTTTACAGGCATTATGTATGTGACCTTGGTGAACTTCCATTCTTTATGCTGGGGCTGTCAGAAAAGTAGAATGCATATACTCTGCCTTCTTTGGGTGGTACATAAGCACTCTACCAAAAGAATCATTAGAACCTCTGGGGATTTCAACCCAGGAGAGAAGTAATTTATCCCAAAGTAGTATTTGAAAACTGATTTAGGAAAATTTCACATCAGTTATTTCTACTGATGTTTATAAGTTTGTTTGTTTTGCTTTTTTTGTTTTTTGTACCGCCACATTTATTTTACTCTTGTAAATTGATGGAAAAAAATCCTTTTCATATTCACCGTAGTTAAAATAAATAAATCTATTATAGTGTATAAAAATGTACTTTTTGGATTTAGAAGGATGATTCACTTTGTCTAAACCCAGATTGTCTGAAGTTTAGACATTCTGAGTTCGGACAGTCTAGACTCTAATCCTTCATTCCTAAACCCGGTTTGTCTAAAATTTTCACCAGGAACTTAACACCTGAGATTTAAAAAGCCTCAAACTTACATAAAATATCATTTCATCACCAAAATCTTTCAAGAAGATTGGAAAAAAAAATATCTGATTTTTACCTTTCTGTGAGAAAAATCCATAGTATCAGATTTTTAAGAAAATTAACAGTGTGAAAAGTTGTCTATTTATAAACATTAAAATGATATAAATTTTGCATTTAGAAATTTTCAAATTTCTGTTATGTTTTTTTTTTCCATATAATAAGTATCTTGATATTGTAAAAAAAACATAAAAAAAAATATCACTCCTTTAAATCTGCAATTTCCTCAGTGTTTTAGTTATATGGTTTCAATGTCTGCATAGTCTGCCTTATGAAGTGGTTAAAAAAATGTGAATTTTTTTAAAAAACAGACTTGATAAATTATGGGATAAACAGGAGACTCTATACCACTGTAAATCCACAAATATTTGGAATTCATCTAAAATGATTACAGGAGTCTGGAGAATGGGATTTACCCTAAAGCCTGTTCCAGAAAATATCGCCTAGCTAAGCTAATATAAAAATGAAAAATATCATCCCTGGGTGGGTTTTCAAAGAATAATTTTATTAATTCTGCAATTTCCAATATTGTTCTAGGACAGCCATTATAGAACTGTCCATGAAAAAAGCCTGGAGAAGGTGGGTAAAGGTCAGCAATCTTGATAGATTACGCTTTTTGGGAATTTTTATCTGAAACGTTTGTCAGTGCACAGCTTTTTACTATCAAAAGAGAAAGAAATCAATTTTATTAGCCCTTGAATTTGTTTCCTTAGGCTCACAAAAACTATTTTTATTCAAAATTGACTTGTGCTGGCCTCAAATGACTTTAGAGATCCACATCACCTATTCTATCATCTTTTTATGACCAAGTCAACCCTACATTTCAATTTACCTCCAGGAATAGAATTCTTTGGCTGGAATATGGCTAAAAGTAGTTTTCATCCAGGATAGACCTCTGACTAATAATGATCCCGCAAATCTATCGTGCTTTTGCCCAGGTTAACCCCACATACTTATTCACTTCCAAGAATGTAATTATTTGGCTGCAAAATTTTTGGAAAAAATGATAATAATTCCAAATTGACCTCTGGGATGATTCTGTATAAAACAATAAAAAATATATCGCCTATCCAATCGAACATTTCCTTGACCATTTGTGAGGTAAAAAACTTCTTGTACTCTACAGAAAACACTAAATTATGCTCTAAATTACTTTAGTTGGCTTGAAAATATAAAAAGTGACTTCAGGTATCAACCTCACATTCCCTAAAACATCAATGTACCCATATGCTCTATTTCAGAATCCTTGGCTCAAAATTGTGATGCACAAATTTGAAAATCGACTATGAATGACCTCTGAGGTCAACTTCACAGTACCTATTATGTTTATTGTGATAAGATTCATCTCTAGGCCAAAATTTCAGTTCTTTAGATGCAAAATTGTCATTGGAAAATTGGGTAGAAATTACCTCAAATGACCCCAGAGGTTAACTCAGCATTGCATGTGACCTTAGCCATAGAAATCTCTGTGTTCAATTTCAGTTTCATAGGTGCTGAATTAAGGCTCAAAACTTGAAAAATTGTTTCAAAATGACTTGAAATTACCTCTGGTGACCTTAAATGACCCCACAAGTCAATGTCGCATAGATAGCAATCTTGCAGTTAAAAGATGTACCCATATGCTAAATCTAAGCATCCTTGGTGCAAAGTTGTGGCTTGTAACTCTGAAAATTGGCTTGAAAAAACCTCTGGTGACTTCATGCAGAATATAAGATCCACAGGCCCTGTAGTTTTAGCAGAGAAGAGGAATAAACTAACAAACAAATATTAGTGTGTAAGAATCAGTATTATCATTTATCATCAATCTTTGGAGCATTGCTTGTTTTGTTTTTCTCAGAATTTTTTTACATGCTATACTGAAATATTCATAACTTGGTTTTACATGTAGAGCTTATATTTATGAACTTGGAAACACCTGTAAAATATGAGAAAACCAACTTTTTTTTTTTTTCAGTCTATTAAATTTTCTGATGAAAGGAAGGTCTTATGGATTACAAATGAGAAATTTTCTTTTTGAATTTTCTTTTTTTAGTAGGGACCTTAGTATATCAGAAGTGCAGTGCAGTTGCAAGGTCTGTGTTTTCCTGACTCTGATTATATTTATTTTGCTCCATTCAAATAATTTGAATTAAAGCAAAATCCAAAGATTATTCATGAATTCAAATTAATCGCCAACATAGACCTCAGTGAATTGAGTGTCCTTGGATTAAACACAGAATCAAGATCAAATAAATTAGGACACAGATTCTGTGTCCCATTCTGTCTTTGAGCCAGGGTTACCAGATATTTGAAGACATTTATGGCCAAAAATGGCCAAATGCCTAAATTGTTCATAAAACATTACAATACTGCTCTACTCTCCAAAAATTAGAATTTATTAAAAATACTTCTACAACTAAGCTTACTTCAATTGACTTTATATTTGAAAGTTCTAAGACAAGAGTCCCCCAAACTTGTTGAACCATTGACCCACTTCATGCAATCTTCAATCCCTTATCAGCCTTCAGGCATGTGCAAAAAAACTACCAATAAAAACAAGATAAACGTGCAGCTATAGACATGGTTTTGTTTCCTCCCAGTTAGTTTCATTGCTCTCACAGGGTCATTTCTGAGACGGGCAAATATATACAGAGGAAGAGGGGTGAAAAAGTTGTAACGGACACTGTGGTCAGGTTATGTACATTTGATTATTGATCTGACTCCAAGAATGAATGTAATTAGACCTGGACTTGATGCTTCTACAATTAAATGAGCCTTTCTTACATCTCGTTAAGCAATGTATTATCTCTAAGTACTGTTGTCCCTAATTGAAGCTCTATATAACTGTACTTGTGTTAGTAATGACAACAGTCACTAACATTAGTGAAACAAAGGGAATGCTATGACAGAGAGAAGAGAGCTCAAAGATAAATGGATATACAACAAAGTTGAAATATGAATGAATGTGGATATCTGTGTATAACAAAAGAAGTTACAGGATAGATATTTCTTGAACTAGAAGTTGAAAAGTTTGTTGAAGTTACTAGTGTTATTATTATGAAAATTATTGATTGATAAGAGTTGTTGAAGTTCAATCATGTTAATTGTAATAAAGCTGAAAGTTCTGAGTAGAAATATTTCTAGTTGGCAAGTATCAAAAGTCTTTGAGATTCTTGATAGGAAATGTAATTTCTGACTGTAGAAAGTCTGCTGTGAGTTAGAAATGTCTATTGATAGATAATGTATATATGATTGCCAACATTGAATGTGACTTTTATCATCTACTTTCACTGTATTAAGATAACTCACTCAAATGTCCCATTTTTGCTGTCCATGTAGCCATTTTTATAACCGCATTATATCGGGCGCCACTGACTGTGCTAACGAGCTTCTGTATCATTAATGTGTCTTGATTTATACAAAGGTTATTAGAAATTGTCAACAGAGGTTTCTTCAGTTTTCAAGTTGGTCTGGCTGCCTATGTATGATGTGTACAGGCTACATCAATGAAGCTTGAAGGCTGAAATTTTCAATATTTACTCCTTATGTCTAGGAGAAACATTTTTAGAATTCCCCTTCAAAATAGGTTTTTTAGGGAGACGGGGGTCAATTTGCTATCAAAGTTAATAATACTAAATTGATCCCTTACGTATTGAATAAGATTCGTGCTTGTTTTTCGAAAATTAAGACTTTTAGTGATCGTTGCCTGACCAAAAGCAAGAGAAGTAATTTATTCATTGATGACCCCTCTTTCCAATTGTTTAATTGATCACCCCCAACATGTCATGCTGCCAAAATACCTTGGTCACTTGACTGTTTCTATTGAGTAACTAACACCAGATTAGTGAAGTAGCCAAATTGGCGAAATTTCAAGTTGTTGTTTTGTTTTGTTTTTTTTTTTTTTGTTTTGTTTTTTGGGGTTTTTTTTGTTTTTTTTTACAAAAATAAAAACATAGTTTTAATTTGATCACAAGCTGATTTCATCAAAATGGAGATATAAAAAAACTTTTGATAGTTAAAAAAAAAATAGTTGATTTAATCAAAGTGAAATCAAGCAACTGCAATACTTCAAAGCCATAGTTTCGTTTGTTGTACATTGCAAAGTACCAATATGAATGTGATCAGATAAAAAAATTAACTACCCAAGGGAAGTGTTGTCAATAAATTCTAGAAGAATGTCTGATCAGAACAAAAAGATTCTGTCATAAAAATACCAAATTTACGAAATGAAATGAGGGTCCTGTTCCACATTATAATTTCTAATAAATTGATCCCCCCCCACACACACACATATTAAAACATGATGAAAATCACCTGGATTTGTTTTATTCTCCTGGAGCACCATGAAGATGCGGGGGCTCAAAAACCCCTGCCTACCAAGTACCGTTTTTGCTGAGTTACAGTTACATACATAGTCACAGAAGAACTAATTATTATAAAGATTACTTATCTTATTTCTATAATTACAATAAATTAAATTGTTTTTCCTAGCCAGGGTAAGGCATTTTTTGTGAAAGACTAGCTCCCAGGAAATGGGATGTGGGGTCAAGTCTTATCAGAAGCTGCTTTTTTTTATTCTACTTTGATGTTTGGAGGATTTTTGACTGAGAAAGGGGTGATGAAGGGGCAGCAATAAGATAAAAGACGAATCAGTGATTAATAATAATATTGCAGTTTACAAGATTTGCTACTCGTATTAAACTCTTTTGATTGTCTATTATTTTCTTAATATTTGTTTTCTGTTCATTCATTCCAGGAATTCATCTTAAGGAAATGACTGCTGCATATGAAAATAAAAGAAATGTGGCCTTAATTATTGGCATTAGTGGGTCAGTTGTGCTTTTTTTCCTTTAATTTGTTTAAGACTTTTATTTCTACTTAAGTTTTTGGGGGGATATGAATATGAATTTTTAAAAGGTGGGGGGGGTCCAAGGTTAAAGCTTATTTTTTTATTATTATTTCCAATTTCACTTTCTTCTGACTTAAATTTTGAATAGTTTCTTTTTAGATATTGTCCTTGAGACATATATTAAAGCAGCCATTTTCTTTTTTTTTTTTTTTTTTTATCTGTCTTGAGAATAACTTTTTTTTCCTCCCCAATCGTACCAGAGATGTGCAGAATGGTAGAACAGTAAATGGCATAGAATGGCCAGCAAACCAAGTTCAAATTCCTGCTGAGACAGTTTGTGTTCACTTTGTATTAATGCCCTTAGGAAAGGCATGAATCCATCTCTTATTCCCCCAGCTATGAGTAGATAGTAGGGCAGACTGTGCTCTCTTGCCTAGAGAGGCAACCACTTGAGGAGACAATCAGCCTGAAGAGAGATTGGTTCTGCCAGGCTATCTTTCCCTTGATGTACCCATGAGGAATTCATCTGCGTTGCCCAAACATCCCTATTCTGAATGATTAGTCATTAAAAAAAAAAATTCATACCAATAAAATACAAGTATAGCATGTCTATTCTGTATTTAATTTACATTTTAGCAAAATTTATATCTGTAAGTAAGGAAAAATTTCCTGCAATTATCCACTTTCAACACTTATCAAATAATTTCTGTTGAGCTCCCTTTTTTCTTTTTTTTTTCTTTTTTTTCATGAATCCATTCAAAAATTATGATTTAATACCTATCTAAATGTATTTATGTGTAAGATTTAAGTATCTATATAACTATCATGTTAGAACCTCTTTCTTTAGATACAGCAAAAAGTATAATTTTGTTCATTTCTTTCATTGCAAAAAAATTATATTCACTGTTGATGTAATGGAAAATCGTTTTGATATCTACTATATACCATGATTTAAAAAAAAAACAAAAAAAAACAAAAAACAATGTTTGCACCAAGAATTTGATTAAGTCATCGGCAGAGCAAAATCCTAATGTGTCATTGTATCTAAATATGATAATGAAAGTATGGAAACTTGACAATTCTTGATAAATTTTTTTTTCTTCCTTTTAAGGTTTATCTTTTTTCCTGGAAACTTTTCCTCATTTTTGATAAAACAGATAAGAAATATTCAACTCATCTCTTTTATTTTGCAACTTTGTTACTTTCCACATCAAGTCTTTTTTTCTTTTTTTTTTTTTTCTTTCTTTCTTTTTTTTCTTTCTTTCTTGTCCTGTGTTGACAATATTCAGATTTTTTTTCTAGATATTCACCTTTTAAAGTTGCCAATTTAGATTTTTTTTTCAATTTTCATTTTTTGAATTTGAGAGTCATTTCCAGAATCAAAAAATTGAAAAATCATATCTAAATTGGCAACCGTGTGAGTGTCAGTCAGGATATCTGAAAAATAATTCTTATTAATTTTTCTGCAAAATTATCAATTGCAATAAAAAGATGACTCTAAAAGATCCTCATTTGCCTCATTACTCCTTAATGTTTCTATAATTAAGAGCCTCTACTTTGCCTCTATTATGACAATGATGTTTCAGTTCATGTTTATTGATCTCCACTACCCACAACAAACCGGTTTAATAGCTGCTGCTGGGTTTAGATTATTTATGTGTTCTGATATTTATGTGAGTCTATCTATGTATCTGGACTTCACCCAGCCGTTCATAGTAGAATATTGAAATTTTGCATACACACTCCTTTTAACGAGTAGGAAAAATTTTTTTTTTTTTCCCTTTGAAATTCCCCCCTCATAAAGTTTTTTTTTATAGGGGATATGTCAATACGTGATATAAGTTCATGCTAAATTGGTGTCTAGTTTGTGCCCAGTTTTTAATGATTCAGACACTTTATTTGGTGATCACTGCCCGACAAGGATAAAGTAAATTATTCATTGATCAACCCTTTCTCAAGTTTTGATTGATCATCCCCAATACAGTATATATGGGTTGTAGTCTATAATTTCCTTTGGAATGCTAGTTGTGTATGAAATATGTAGACATTATTTCTTTGAAAAATGATTCTCCATTTTTTTTTTCCTACCAAAACATTCTGCTAAGTGTAGCTAATAGATATTGAGATTCAGCTGATGCACAAACCAGGCAGTATTGATGAATGGGCCAACGTAAACAGACTTTGGGAGTTTCAATCCACTTATTCACTGATCAATATATTAAACTGAAATTATTGGTGAAATTGAAAAAATGAAACAAAATAGCTTCTGAAACTTTGAATATTAACTAAAGTTTATGGGGAAGGATACTTGTCTCATGCCACGTGTGTTCGATTGGAATGGGAAATTTTTTAACTGACTTATCAGAAAATCAGGGGTTGTTATTGCTGCCCATTGATCACTGTATACCACAAGGTTTGCAAGTGTAGACTTAAACTTACTTTTTTTTTTTTTCTAGCCAGAAACGAAAGTTTTAAGCTTTTTTTTTTTTTTTTTTTTTTTTTTTTCTTAGTATGCATTGTGCCTCTTTCTCCTGGGCGTTTTTTTTACCTATGACTTTTTCTGTACAACTGAACATTATTTTATTTATTTTGCTTTTTAAATTGCCAAAATGTTTTTCTGCTTCATCGTTTTACTGGTTGTAGTTTGATGCGTCTCTTTCTCTTCTAAAAGCCCAAACTCACAAATGCGGCAGATATTCCCTTTCTCAAGTAGCCTTGTTCAATTCAAACATTTTCATTCATTTATGAAAGTATAAATAATGCATTTCATGTGCTAAAAAGTCTCTCTTGAAGTCAGTAATTCTTTCTTGAATTAAAAAAATTTTTTTTTGATTGTTTTTCATTGAATTACATTCTGTTCATTTTTGATATTCTAGGGCTACCAACAGTGGGAAATCATCTCTTACTAAGAAACTTCTGGAGCATTTTCCTGGATCATTTAGCTTCTGTCAGGATGACTATTTCTTAGTGAGTACTAAAGAATACTATCAGAATAGTATTCCTTCAATTCATACAGTAAATATATTCATATTTTCATTATACTATCATGTATATTATTCTCCTCTTTTGTATACCATTACACTTCAGAGTGTAATTGCCATAATCGAGCCCTGCGCTGACAAGATGACTCTTCTTTAACCACTCTTTTCTTGGAAGTGAGATCCTTCCTCTTTGTGCAACATAAGTAAGAATGAAAGAGGGTGTTTATGCTTATGCAAACGGGACCTGACCTTCACCATAACTGTCATTCATTCAATACTACCCACCTTCCCTTAAGTCTGATGACCTAGGTGAAGCAATCATTCGCAAAAGATTTGAAGAATAGGCGGGTTGATCTACCCGTCCCCATAACCTGACAGCTCTTCACAAGGCAATTAAGCGCCGACATATCAACGCTGACAATTATATAAATTTTCTGAATCAGAATATAAGAATGTGTAGCCAAATCATATTGTGATAAGATGAAAGAATGATCTAATATTATTCTGTGTCTGTTGATATCAGAGCTCAGACTCCTAAAAATATTAATCCATATCCAGTGTTGATTCTCAAACATTATTACTGATCTGAGGAGCTGATTGTTCTGTTGAAAAGGCGAATTTTTTTTTTTTTTTTTTTTTTTTTTTTTTTTTTTTGAGATTATAGGAAAAAAAAACATTCTCAGCTTCTCTCTCTTCATCTTTATGATGTGTATTCAACTAGCCACAATAATGTCAACTACTCATTTAGTTTTGTATCTTGGTATGAAGATGGAGTTTATAACAGGTCACAAGATCCTAAGTTAATAGTTGATTATTTTACTAATATCAAAACCAAACCTACCTCCTCCTTTTCTTTCTTTCTTTTTTTTTTTTTTTCACTGAATTCATATAAAATTCATACTACCTAATGCATAGATCAGGGGTGGCCAAACTGTGGCTTGTGAGTCACCTGCAGCTCTTTGACATTTAATGTCTGACTTGTAGAAAAATTCTGGCTAAGCTCTTCTACTTACCACAGTTAACATGAAAGAGGAATAAGAAAAAAATTCAAGCCTCAAGATTATTTAGCCTGTATGAACTGCGCCCCTCCTGAATTAAAATGTAAGTTTAGTTTGTCATCGTTAATAAAAATATTTAACTAATCTAAATCCTAAATATAAGATTGAAAATAGTTGAATCAACCAAGCAGTCAAGATTTTGAAAACATTTGGTATGTATGTGTACTTAGTGATTACTGAAACTAAAACAAATTAATTGTTTAAAAAAACTACATACATAAATAAATATTATGTACATGTATTTGTCAATATTTATATAATATTTTTGTAAATTTTGTTTATCTAGTGTCTCTCAAACATCGTATGTGGCTCTTATGTTGAGCAAGTTTTGTCACCCCTTGCATATATTCTCATTCTAATAAAAGTGGTTCTGTTGTATCTTTTGAAAAAAAAATAATTACCTTGAAATGGAAATGCTCTATTGAAACCAAATGACCTTATTAAAAGTCTACTATGATATATGCTGATTTACTTTCACTAGTATCCTCATCTTGGTTGTTACAGTCACAGTATTTTGTCAGTTGTACCTCCCAGCTTTTTTCAGGTGTCAGTTGTTGTTGGTAATCTTCTTAGGAATTTCAACCAAATCTTTTATTCATTCATGGAATAGATTGTTTTCATTCTGCTGTCCATGCGAGAGAATATCTTGTTTTAGTTAATTCTTCCTTATTGATTCATCCTTGTGATGTAACTTATCTACTTTTTCCACTGGATTAGAGTTTGACTTTTTTTTTCCCAAAATATTGTGACTGTAAAAACCAAGATGGAGGACATCAGTCAGATAAATAGTAAATCAGTGTATAATGATAATTCCCCATCTCAGAAATTCAGGAAAGATTTATTTCGCACTTGGCTTGTCAGTTTATTTCATGTAATGGTAATATTAAAAACTTTAATACTACTTTAGTATAAAGATAATTATAAAAGTTGATTATGTAATTGTAGCCAAATTTTGTCACCTCAAAACCAAAATTTTAAGTACCTCTTTGATTTCGTTAGGACCCTGATTCTGACAAATTGGAATCTGTTCCAACATTGAACTGTGCCAACTGGGATGGTGAGTCTCTTTTTATTTGTTCATTTGGTTTGTTTCTTTTAGTTGGGGTGGGGATGTTATGTTTTTGACCAAAATATTTACCTTCTAATAAGAAAAACTTGTTTTTGATGCTTTGAGAATTTGGAAAAAAAAAATTTCATCAAGGCTTCAGTAGCAAACAGAACTGTTCGAGGGCTAAAGTGCTCCAACTACTTTGCTCTTTGCCCAACATTGAGGAAGAAGTAGATTCATGCCTTTCCTAAGGGCATTAGTGTCAAGTGAACATAGTTTCCGCCAGAACTCACTCTGTTCACACATTCCGTTTTCCATGCTACACCACTTTACGCCCCAATCGGGGATGTATAAACTGGATATTCTATATTTGAAGGGTTGGTTCTATATGCTTTCAATTTTGTTTGTTGTTTTGTTTTGTTTTGTTTTGTTTTGTTTTGTTGTTTTTTTTTTGTCACATAATGAATTTTTGTTTGCTGTTCCCGGAGATTGAACCTTAAAAATATGCTGAATGGTTATTGGTGTATGTTATTATAAATAGTACAAAATGAAAATTATGAAATACATACTAGAGGATATTTTGATGTACTATCACATGAATAGTATTATCTGAAACTAAATAAGTTCAGCATATAACACCCAGGATATGAGATGCAAGCTCTAATCTCCTCAGAGATAGCTGCTTTGTTATAATTTCACAATGCTCACTTTTCGTCTGAGGCTGCTTATGTTCACTCTGAATTGTTATGAATCCATCACTTAGCTTCATCATCACCGATCTTTTATCGTCCGTCGTTGGACTTAGACCTTCCCCAGGATCTGCCACATTTTTCTATCATGGGCATTGCAGAGCCAGTATTTTCAGAATTTATCAAGTCCATCTCTCCATCTTGTATTTTGTCGGCTTCGGTTTCGCATGTGATCCATGTTGTGAGTCGTGATGTCCATTGGTTGTCTGCCATTCTCACAATATGAACTGCCCATTGGCATTCAAGTTTTCTAATAGATTCTATGATGTCTCGAACCCCAGTTTTCTTCCTGATATACTGTGCTGTCTTGTGACCTCTCCATGTGAAGTTGAGTATGATTCTCTCATTGGTTAGGTTCTATGTTTCAGCTCTATAAGTGACTATCGGGAGGATGCATTGGTTATATACTCTTCTTTTTAGGATTATTGGGATTATCTTGTTTTTGATGGTTGAGCTTGCTCTGCCGAAGACTTGCCATCCTAGGGTGATTCTTCACTTGATTTCTTCTTTTGTGGGTTTCATAGAGATCCATATAATTGGTTATGGGAAAATAGCAGAGCAGTTAGGGTCCTGCAGCCCTATAAAACTGTCCACCTGGGGTGTCGGACTAGCCACTCTGCCTTGTAAAATCTACCTGCTACTGAAACCACAGTGCAGCCCTATGCTTCAGAGTGCATGTGGTGGTAGTGGGGTGAAGAAAATTAGACCAAAATTATTAATGAGAATACTTCCTCAGAGAATCCAGATTAATCAAGGTATAAAAATTTTGTGAGTTTAGGAAATAGGTTTATGGTTAATATAATTGAATACCTATAAGCGTATTTGTTTGGTTTTTTTCATCTTTTTTTTAGTTGCCATCATAGATTCGTCATTTCTTAGGCAAGATGTTCTTTTCCTCTTCTAAAAGTTTATCTTGCCTGTGGAATATCAATGAAGAAATTACCTCAAATGATCACAAATTTCAATATTACATTTGGTTATATTATCTCATTCAGATGTATCACATTTAAGTACATCTACAAAATGTAACTTGAAATATTTTAAGGTATTTCATAAATTTTTCACAAGACAACAAAATGACCTGCTTATGGGTAATTTCATCATCAATTAGAGTATGTCTTAATCCCCTCTCCCAAACTATTCTAATGTTGGGTTGTATTTGTGTCTTGACTCATTGTAGTAGTCACACAATTGAAGATGCACATTAAAATAGTGTCTGTCTGTTTGTCTACACAATATAAATTCTCAATGAATTTCAAAAACATTTTGTGGAAGAGCGAGCCATGGGTGGAGAAAGATTTGATTGAATATTGGGGCGAATCCATAGATTTTTTTTCTTTTTCTGACACCTCCCCTCCATCATACATACACACATATATGTAGATGAAAATGACAATTGGAAGGTTATATGTGTGTGTGTGTGTATATATATATATATATATATATATATATATATATATATACACACACAACAGGATGCCCCTAGCAGATGGTATACCATTTTTTGCTCACAAAGCAAGACTCCTGATGGTGGACTCGTGTTCTGCATCAAACTTATAACCTCTATAATTATACACACACACAAAACATGCTTTACTGAAGATGGGAATACCTCCCAAAACATATCTAGACCATTAATGGAAACATTTATAGATAAATAAACCGTAACTTCCATAGACTTTCTATCCCGAGTCTGTCTCACTCTCTATAGTTGAAATTATATATATATAAAATTCAGTTTTTATCATAGCTATTTATTTTCTCTAAATTTTTGAGATGAAGTATTTTATTATTTCTATTATCATTCAGACGATCCTCATCTTGGTTGTTAATAACCAAGATGAGGATAGTCCGAATGATAATAATAGAAACTATATATTTTCATTGAGTTTTTAATGACAATGGTGTTGACAGAGAAATGCACTCTCTTGAGTTTTTCTTATCTGTCTTGTATTTTGCATTTAATCTGAATTATCCGGCTTAAACATTTTGAAGTCTTTCTGAATTTGTTCCAGTTCTCAGTTCTTTGGATACACCCAAAATGACATCTGATATACAAGAATGGTTGGAAAAATTGCCAAGTACTGACCAAATACCAGATCAAGTTCAATTAGTAGTCGTGGATGGTTTCCTCATCTTTAATTACAAGTGAGTAGACAAAAAATTTTTTTTCTTTTTTTTTCTTTATTTTTTTTTTTTGCTTGCTTGTTAGATACAAAGTTGAATTTAGTCTACAGGGAATGCTACCAGGGTTTCAGGCTCTCATCATTTAGATTTTACGACTTTTTTACTGATGTAATCATCATTGTAGACCATTTGCTCCTCTGACTGAGGTAGTCGTTTCAAGTAGAGATTATTTCACACACACACACACACACTGCATCAGTACTAGGGTAATACCTTATTGCATTACCTATAGATCAGATTGTCAGTATGTTATCAGTGAGACGTAAAATAGGGTAAATGCTATATATATAATCGTCTGGAGTGGTGTTAGTTTAACTAAGTTCCTGGATCATTTTGTTTACATGCCATACATGTTCGTGAACCTTTTGCCCATCAAGTGACAAGTTGATATCAACACCTTGTAACTTGTAATTTGTCAATTTTATTGATAAAACAAAAATATTGTTTGAGAAGTTTTTAGTTGCTTTCTTATTACAATATAGCATAGACTTTTGAATGTTATAAAAAAAAATCATCTGCTGAAAAAAATCTTTTTTATGCTTTTAAACGATCACTTGTTTAACACTAGTTATGGGGAGGGTGAGAATGGGGTTACTTGATCTTTGAACTGTTTTCATGAGATTTGCATGTCCGTATATGAAACAGGGCTCTGAGATAGACTAATCCTTTCCTTTGGAATCAGTCTCTCACCAGATATGGTGAGTGTTTGATCAGTATTTGACAAGACTTTAACCTTGTATCCGCCTACACATCTGCTTATTTTAGCTGCTTGTTTAAGTGGTAAATTAACCATTCATGCACACAACTTTACAGCCAAGCAAATATGGCTGCCAATTCTAGCAATTGGTTACGATTTGGTTGATATAAAAGTTTTTAAAAAAAATAGAAAATCATTTCATAAGTAAATTTTTGTGCTTTCAATCCATAAGACCTTTTTCTATTCTGGAAATTTGTCAATTTTGAGAAATCTTAACTGCAATTTCCACTTTAAAACATTTTAATAATGGTGACACTAAAAGCTGGGGGTAGGGATGAATTCCTGCTTTTCCCAATGGCATTAATAAAAAATGAATGTAAACCGCCTAGGCCTAAGTTTAAACTCAGCTCACCAATCCCATTATCTGCACCATTACACCACTTGCACCTCCCTTAACCTCTGAACCCTTCGAATATCTATGGAACCCTTATTGTTATGGCATTCACTCTGCTGAACATTGACACTGCAAAACAAGTTTTTCCTGTCGTCATCAAAGCAAAATTCAGAAACTGGTTTCTCACAAAGTCATCTTTCATTCAAGAAGTGTATGAAGTATTTATTCAAATTGATCAGCCTGAAATTTTGCTTTGACAAAGCCAATAAACGTTTTAATATCTTGTTCTGTAGACTTTAAACTATGAATGCTAACACCGTTACATTTCTGAAGTGACAATTTTCCTAGAGGCTACTTTTTCATCTGGCTTCAAGTTTTTTCTAAATCTGCGCTAGTTGTACAAATTTTAATGGAAAAAATATTGAAAACTTTGCGAATGGCTGATTCCATTTATTTCATTTACTGCTGTCAGCGATCCATATTACATAGGCTGAGAGAGAATTACATTTAAACTATATAATGAACAGTGTGACTTTTTCTATTTGTTTCTTTTAACTTCAAACCTAGGCAGAGTGCACAGATACTCTGAACCTTGGTACAAGTTATAAATAACCCTGTAATTCTCGATAGGAACTATGCTAGTAATTGAATAAGCTTAGGCTCGTGCCTGATGCTTTCATGACTGCAGTTGCTTTAGCAACCATGGTTGCTTGGCAACCAAAATCATGTCGGCTGGAGCTATTTTCAATGGGTTGCTCCTTTTTCCCCACGTAAAGCCCTGACCTTGTGTCGCATTTTGCTCTGCTGGGAGAGTAAATAAAAAGATGCTAGTATTTGAATAAGCTCAACCTCACATTTTTTCTGGCCTTTTCGGCATGGATTAAAGTGTAATATCTCTTCCACGGCAGAGCCTGTATTGACACTTGCCTGCCAGAGATTGTGTGTTGGTGAGCATCAAAGACCGAGTGTGCCGGTGCAATGTGTCAGCCAATGAGGTCATGCTGAGGCTGCACATTGGGAGCCTTCAGATTCTTCCTTGGGTTCTCCCTCTATTACTCAGCCCAGCTGCGGGGGATCAGCACGCCCTGGAGCAGTACTGTCCCATTGTACTTGAAGGAACAGGTCAGGCTTGTCCTGACGCTTTCGTGACTGCGGTTGCTTTAGCAACCAAAGTCGCGTCAACTGGAGCTATTTTTCAAGAGTGTCTCCTATTTTCTCCACATAAAGCCCTGACCTCTTGTTGCATTTTGTTCTGGTGGGAGAGTAAATAAATAGATGTTAGTAACTGAATAAGTTCAAATTTCATTTGTGTAAGAATTTATGAAAAGATAAGTACTTACTGATCTCTACGAAGTTCTCACCATAAATTTTCAATTTTTATTTTTCCAACCTTTGTCCTTTATGAATAAATGAAGTATGATTCGATTAGGAACTGAAACAGACTTGATGTCATTAATTGCTGACCCCTCTATGTAATAGTCTTGTGCCAGACTAAGCTGAACTTGAGAAATGATTATAATCAGCACAGTCTTCTTTGAATTTTGCCTACTTCTTTTTATCTGTTGAAGCACATCAATTCTGCTGAAGAGCGTTTTCATGATCAAAGATAATCTAAAGATATGTCATTATTGTTTCTATAGGATATTGCGATAAAAGGAAGTAAGATTATTACACACTAATTTACTCAGACTATTATCCTCATCTTATTTGTGATAGTTACAATATTTTGGCTATTGTACCCTCCAACCTTACCTGTAGTATTCAGTGGGGGTAGATTGGTCTCATTCCACTATCCATGCTAGAGAATTCATTCTTTCTAGTTGATTCATCTTAGATGTTGCTTGTCTGTCTCTTCCTCTAAACCGGAGTATGACTTTTTTTTGTACTGCCCTACTGCCAGGCAACTTGAAAGATACACTTAACCAACCCATATTACTATGCTATCGCCCTGTAGGACAATCCAGTTGTGGAAACCTGGAGTGTTAAACCTAATGCCACTTGTCTGTCTCTTCCAGAGTATGTGACTTTTTAACCCTTTAATACTTTGGTTAGGATAAGTGACATCACAAGGACATATTAACTTGGAAGAATTAACAGATACAAGATATCTTCTTGTATGGACAGTGGAATGACAATAATTTACCTCTATTGATTAAATGAAGGGTCGGGTTCAAAATTCCTGGAGGGTTATCAACTATGACAGACACCTGGAAAAAGCCAAAAGGTGCAATGGTCAAAATATTGTGACAATATCAACCAAGACAAGGAAACTATTCTGAGTAAATCAGCGTATGATAATGATAACCTCTCATTTGGACAAAAGGAAATTAGTGTTGTTCATTTTATTGGAATGAATGAATTCAAGGAATGCAGTGTTGCAATCCAGTTAACCCAGGTTCCTGATAGATGTCCTGGTGTCTTGTCTCGGCATAGCAATAAACTTATTATAAACCCTGGTTTGACTTTGATAGTTTCACCCTTTTATCAGGGTCATGAAAAGTACCAGTTACCTTATTGTTGATCACTAAAAAGTATGGCTATTTTATATTAGGTATATGTGAAAGTTTTCAGGCAGAAACCATCTCTCATTTCCAGAAAAGAGCACTGGAAGCTTTTGTATATACCTGATGAAAAAAAAAAATTGTTTGGGGACAAATGTCAGCTGAACCCACAGTTCTTGTCAAGATAGAAAGGAAAACATCCTCAATATATTTTGCAATATGTCAGTCTGTCTGTGACAGCATACACAAAGTGAGGGGAAAGGTTAATCTAAACACATGAACATGAATTTGACTCTTCTGCGGCATATACATTTGCTTGCTGCTGCTGACGTAAGTACAACTACTATTACTGCTGCTGCTGTTAATATAACTACAACTACTATTGCTGCTGCCAATATAACTACAACTGCTACTGTTTCTGTCGTATCAGTTTCATTTTTACTCAAAAATAAATTCAAGAATTTCAGTTCACAATACTTTGCATTAAATTTTCAAATCACTATCTGAACATACTGACACAGAACACAGCTTCAAGTATCTACCAGTTTACTCCTGATGTATAAGAAATTGTAAAAAAATTGAAAGTACTCAAATTAGTCAAACCTTTTCAATCTTACAAGTTGTGATAATTTTCAACTTTTATTTATTTTCAATACTTATCTATTTCATGACTGATATGAAAAAAAATCTCATTCTTGTAGATTCAAATATACAATCTTATTGGATTAAGCTTTGTGGGGAAAATACAAAGAGCCTTGGCAGCATTTCTATCTAAGTATTAACTTGTGTTTGGTCAATGCAAGATTGGAAATTAGTCAAGTCTAAAAGTTAGTGTATCAAATTGTAAGTTGAAGTGTCTTATCAATTCTATTACTTTTTTTTTTATACATGAATGCATTAAACTAGGAATTAATTTTCATTTGATCTTTGTATCATTACAATTCAATTTTCTTTAAATGTACATTATTTTTCAAAGCTTTCTTTGTTCATAAAAGCTACGATACGAAAAAGCAGTTTTGTCTATTATGTTAACCAAGGCAAAGGGAAGCAATCTTGAATGCACAGAGATATTTTCATCGAAAATCACGCTCATATTTAGGTCATCAATAAATGTTACTGTATTTATGTGTTTAAATATGATTATTTCCTTAAATGATTTGTTAATTTCTTCTCTTTGTTTCCAGACCTCTTTGTCAGTTAATCGATATGAAATATTTTATTACCGTTTCTAAAGACATTTGCCAACAGAGGCGGAGGTTAGTATTCAATGACAAAACTTTTTCCAGAAAAATATTGTAGCACCATTTTTATTTTCCTAATACTTCCTACAATTGTCATTACTGATAAAACATCTTAGGAATAATGAATGTCAGTGTGTTTTTTTATCAAAAATGAAATGGATTATTATTATGTTGAAGTCTCTTGTGCCATTGTTACAGAAAGTGTAATATCTGAACTATGAAAAGACAATCAGGACAATAACTCTGTTATTATACCATTTTATTAATTATTTATATAACCTGTGATATCACCAGTAGGTGCATCTGAATCCAGAATATGTAGACTAGGTTTCTGGTTCTTTTTGCTACTGCCCACTGATTTTACCCCTACTCCATCACTTCCCATCTTTGCTTTAGTCATTTTCTGCACTAACAAACTGAATGTTTCTTTTTTAAGTGGAGAAAAATTGATAATTAAGCACCAAATTTTGCAACATTTGACTAATTGAGCTAATTTCAGCAGTTTTTATCTAGTATTCAATGGTGGACACAACTGAATTTCTTTCATTCTCTTTATATTTTCTCTTCTTACTGTTTACTCGTTATAGTCAACGAATCTACGATCCTCCAGATTGTCCTGGTTATTTTGAACATGTGGCTTGGCCATATTACCTGAAAAACAAGGCAGAGTTGTCAAATCAAAAAGATATCAGTAAGTGGGTGTTTTCTTTGAATTTATCATGATTAAATTATGATGTTTGGTTATTACATAGGAATTGTCATTTTTCGAATTGTTAGGTGAAGGATGATGTGAACAACAGAAAATGATGTGATGCATCTGAAACAAACTTTTCCCAACTATCTTCTCTTGATAATATGTCATGTCTGTAAAAGTCATTCTGGTTTAGTGGTCTCAAATTCAGTATAAAAGCAAAAATTCTGACTTCCCTATTGAACTTCTTGGGGATATGAAGTTCAAAATAATTGAAAAGTCTGTTAGAGAAATATCAGGTGAATATGGAGGATGCTACAAGACTTCATATTCTAATTCTCTTAGGTTAGGGGACAGTCAGCTGAGAGGTGGGGCATCTAAAACTGTCACAAAGCATTTCATTCTATTCCATTCTACCAACTTTTTGACCTTTTTAATTTCCTTGATGACCTGATATAGTTGCTATCAAGTCCTAAAGTATATCTCGGAATTTTTGAGATGAGGTATTATTATTTCTATTGATATTTGGACCATCCAACCAAGATGAGGATGGTCCGAATATCTATAGAAATAAGTCCTAAAGTCTCAAGATACTCAAATCATCATTCGTGGGCCACTGGTTGCTGCTATCAGTATTTCTTCATCATAAAGAACAGGTTGGGGTCTCCATCAGTGTTCATTATTGGTATCCATATTTCCAGATGTGAACATATTGCGCCAACCCTGAACAATTTGCACTATGGTAGTGTTCCTTCCAAATGCTTTCTTGACATTATCTGCGGCTTAAGCCACATTATGTAATTTGAAATTTAGTTAAAGTTAAGTAGACACCGTCACAGTTAAGGGCTCAAAAACCTCTAATTATGAATTGTATCTGTATTTATGTTGATTCTGCAAAAAAATGCAATTACATTAGTAAATCTTTCGCTTTTAGCATTCTTGGGGGGGGGGCAATATTTCGAGTGAAACAATCTAATAGGAATTCATTTCAGATCTTATATTTATGCTGGAAAGATTTTTTGACACAATAACAGTTTATGACTGCCCAAATTTAAATCATCTGGAAAATTAATTTTTCTGGTTTCATCGGTAGTCATTTATTTGATAACACGATCCCTGTTTTGGTTGAAGTTTTTTTTCCATTTTGTTATACTATTTCTCCACAATATTCTATTAATGTCGTTTGAAGGGTATGAATTCAACATTAGCCCATCAGAATTGGGATTTACAGAAAGTCCCTTTAATATCATGGACTAGGTTTTCTGCGGATTTTTTCATCAATGAAGAGAAGCTACTCTCACGAATCTTTTTAGAAGAAAACGTTTTGATAGAACCGCCCGAAATCGTTATATACTTTTCTTGTTCGATGTAAGGGACTTAACTCTTGATATGAATATATATTCCGTTTCAATTTATACTTATTAGTTTCTTTCACATGAAATGTCGTTTTTCGACTCTGAGTCACGTGGTAAAATGAAATATTTTAATGAAGTTGGACGACGAAAGTAAAATATGTTGGTAAATCACACAAAAATAATCTATTCATTAGAATGAAGATAAATCAAACAAACTCACTCTGTAAATATGAAGAAAAAGTTTTGATGCAGTGAAAAGCATCCAAGAGTTAGATACAGACTTGAGGGGCTAAATACACAAAAAATAGCTAGCTCTAGAAAATTAGTAAAAGCTAAAACAAAAAGTAACAAAAGTTGAATACAGTGTAGCCCCAAATGTATTTCATTTTCAATTTATATTTAAATTGATTCATTATTTCATAAATAAGAAAATATATTGAAAAGAAGTTCAATAAATTGACAAGAACCTATGAGCTTGATACAGACCTGAGGTTAAATGTACCATAAAATAGCTCCAGCCGAAGCTAGATATTTCACGCACATACATGTTGTGAAATGTTTTAGAATAAATTATACTACAAAAATTTTTTTTCTTTTTCTTTTTTTTTTTTCTTTTTTTTCCCCCCTAGTTTCAAATTTTAATGCAATTTAAAACTAAATTGGTGATATTTTTGAAAAGTACCAGATTTTCACACCATTAGCCAAAAGCATTTGATAGCACAAAAAAACAGATCTGGTACAAAAGAACCCTAATTTGGTAGCTGAACATTTCAACAAATCTGGAGCAATGTTGCCAAATCAGCCATTTTGGGGGTAGATCTGGCTGATTACCCTTTCTTTTTCTTTTCTTTTTTTTTTTTTTTTTTTTTTTTCTTTTCTTTTGTCAATAAAAAATCTGCAATAGCCGACAAAATATGGCATAATTTTCATTAAGGATTCGTTTTGGTGTCTTACGTTGTTTCATTTGATAAGTGGGCTTCAATCAGTTTTGTAAGGAAATGTCTTATCAAGATACTTCTAAAAGTACTTTTTCATTTTTTTTGGTTTCTCTTCAAAAATAATTTTTTGCTTTTTCTAATAATTTTCTGAAAAAACATTATTGAACAAAATCTAATAAAAAAAAATTGGTCTTTGAGATATTCAAACTTAATAAAAACAACTGAAAATAACAGGTAGTCAGGTCAAGAGGATCTTTTATTAAAAGTTCATCCCTTTGTGTGCTCTTAGAAATTGTTTGTTAACAATTCATATATAAGAACTAAGAATGCGTGTACAAAGGAGAAAATTCATTGAAATCACTTTCTGAGCTTATCAATCAGCCTTATGTGATATATAAAGTTCATGGAGTCATTCAAGTTATAATCCTCCTCCAACTTGCTTCAAATAAATTTCCTGACTAATTTTTAAATTTCTGAGTATTGTATAAGGAAAAGAACAGCTTCTATCACTGAAAAGTAAGCAAAAAAATATTCCATCTTCAATTTTATTAGTTTTTACTTGCATTGTACTCATAAAAATGGCAGGATTTTTGACGTATGGATAAATGATACAAATATGTTTTACAATGAATATATTTATTGTAAGCAAAAATAATGCCTACCTTGAACGAAGCTTACACATATTTTCTGTGTTTAGATAATTTTAAAACAATGAGGAAACAGAATTAGGCAAAAAACAGATTTTGTTTCTTATTCCTAATCAATGGTTCCCGCAAGCTAATCGTGTCGGTAATTAGTCAGCTTGACAAGAAAATTAGTCTGAATAAACCACATAAAAATTATTGAAACACTCCGTCAGACAAAATTCAAATAAGAAACAGCAAATATCTATTTTGTCAATCATGTTATGATATCAAAATATTGTGTACATACATTTGGTTGTTTAGTTTTTTTAAATTTTTATTTTTGTATCTTTTTCAGTTTACTTGAATGGAGATGATAATTTTGAATCTAATTTCAAAAACATTCGAGACACTGTGACTCTTTTATTGGAAACTAAAAAGAAAGATTTACAACTTGGGACAACAAAAAGCTGAGAAATTCAACCATTCAAGTTTCTTTTAAAGAAGTTTTAGAAATCTTCAAAGAAATTCATTTATTTTCAAACAACAGTTAACAAGAGAAATGACCAATGTTTGTTTCTCTTTTCAAATTAATACAAATTGACCTTATGCTTTGAGGCATAAGTTCCTTAGGTAGCAGATGTTAATATTTGGTTGCTATTCTTGAGATAGCATTTATGTAATCTCGGTTGCTATGGTCAGTATTTTCATTTTCTTTATTTTTGCAAAGATTGGATGAAAATGTGTAATCCAGAATCTTTGGCACCAATTTTATTACAATAAACTTCTTCCATGATGTAATTATGCTCTCGGAGCTGATAATCTCAGCTATGTTATCACAGCCCAATGACACCGATTTTTATTCTCTCTCTCTCTCTCTCTCTCTCTCTCTTTCATACATACGTTCTTTCCCCCCTCTTATTTCGCCATGGATCTCACAACTTACTAAGGAATGGCCTCATAAACATATCACGTTATTATCTCCCTTTTATCGTTGTTTGATTTGTATAACACTCATGCACAATTAAAGCCTCTGCTTATGTTGTATTAGCTTTCAAATTTTTGATATATTTTGGCTTGATTTTCTGGAAAAGGTGAACTCGAAGGATACTTTTGAACCTTAACATTTTTCTCAAAATCGGAACTGTGCATTGCT
Source organism: Thysanoteuthis rhombus (assembly GCA_963457665.1). Classification (NCBI taxonomy): domain Eukaryota; kingdom Metazoa; phylum Mollusca; class Cephalopoda; order Oegopsida; family Thysanoteuthidae; genus Thysanoteuthis; species Thysanoteuthis major. Next base: position 20,453,376 of record OY735199.1, read on the forward strand.
AATGTTTTGAGATAATGGTTATTGTGTTTTTTTATTAAAAATGCTTTGAATTTTTGACATCATATACTTTCTCTGCTTTTTATGTGTCCTTATTACAGAAGTAAATATTTGGAATACTTCAAGAGATACACATTTTCCAATGTATTTTTCCCTTCACATTCCCTCTTGACTGTAATGAAAATGGCTTCTGGGTCATTTGATGCTGCTAAATTTCCATTTGGTTTAATGTCCATTTGAACAAAGGTTTTTCATGAAATCTTTGAAACCAAAAATGGAGTCTCATAGAACTGTCTTATTTATTCTAAGAAAATGAACAGGTATGTCGAAGAGTATATTTTTACAAGGACTGCAATCCTGGTGACGTTTCTAGTACAAACTTCAGGTAATACTATCAGGGGCAGATTTAGGATTTTAAGGAGGGGGCTCCAAATAGATATTTCTACAAATAAGTATGTTAAGAAGAAAACTAATTTCAAAAATCTAAAACCTGTATTATATGGTTTAACATATTTCACTTACTAAAAAGTTATAACTAAAATGTGCTAGAATCGACAAAAGAGTAAAGTAGAAAAAAAAAAATTTATGATTCCTTGGAATTATTTGGATATTTTATTTATAAAATTTCTTTATCTTGATATTTTTCTAAAATTTAGATTGTGCTCTGCCTGAAAAGCAGGGGAGGAGTAAGGACCCCTGGATCCACAAAGCTATGAAATGTTCGGTAAAATTGAATCATAGTTAAGCTGCATCAATTCTTCAATTTTTTTTCTTCTTTTAAATCAACCAATATAATAGAGTAAAAAAGACAATGAATGTTCTGAGAAAATGTTTTTAAATACACACATACCCTGGAAACAATCGTTTTATAAACAAATGCCTTTATTGGCAGTCTATTAAGAAGAAAATCTTGATAAGTGTAAGATTAGGGGTTCAAACCTCACCATCAACAGCTAAAATTTATTCGGTATTCATGTACTTCATGAATGAATGTGCATAAATAAAAAATCCAGTTGCTACAGAATAATATCATTCAACATTAAATACAAACATTTGCTGTATTTACTCTTTTCGTCTTTTTATTTCCAACCACTCTCTCCACTTTTCTCGGCAACAGTATTTTTGTATCTCTAATAAAACAAAAATGTTCAGAGGCTTCTTATAAGTTTCACATCAGTTTATCATTTCTTCCTGCTTTTTCTCAAAAAAATTGATTCTAATTTAACCAAGCTGAGATGTTTCTGTCATGTCTTGTATTCAAATGAGTTCTTGTGATGTCTTCATCTCAAAACCAACCGTTACATTTTCCACCATTTTATATCAACAAAATACGGCTGTTCTTCCAATGACACTATTTTCACATCGGTTTCCTTACCAAGCAGTTTTTCAATGATTTTTTCTATTTAAATTGAACTTATCTTTCATAATATGATATCTACTTTCATATTTTGAAAAGTTATTTGAATTTGTCCCTTTTTCTTATTTCATACTTTATTTTGCTTTTCATTTGTTTTCTTGAAATCTATTTTCATAGCTGTTATAACAACTATATTGGGTGGTGAAATATTTGCTGAAAAACACTAATACCTAAATAATAACTTTTCTAGTTTGACAGTAAATGTAATATAAAATTAAATACATCTGTAATAGTCTCTAATGGCTTATGAAAATTATCAATTTACTTATAATTACATTGGGATTTCCTGCAATTTTTTTTTTTCTCCAAACTGTTTCCTAAAAAAGATATCATTATTCAAAAGTGAAGTTGATCCTTTAAATCCTTATGTGAGTGTTTATGATGAAAAAAAAGCATGAAATTATCATTAGAAAAAAATTTCTCTATTCACTTAGTCTGAATTTTCATTTTTATGTTAGGGTTTTCTTCCATTTACAATTTAAAAAAAAGTGCACAGAATATTATCGTTAAAGGGGGGACAACCCTGATTTAGATTTGTAGCACTGTTTCTATTGCAGAAAAAAAAGGATTCTTCTTTCTCTTGACATGTTGACAGCTTCCATCCAAATCGTCTGTTATTTCAGTATTTGCCATATTAATTTATTTTTTTATATTGTTTTCACAATTATAGATGAATTTTCCTCGTTTGTTTGCGTCAATCCTTTCCTTGATTGTTTAAAACCTCTTTGTCTTCAGGAAGAGGTTGTCTTTTCTGCACAACTTAAAACATGAAACATTTGAAATGTTGGGCTTTTGGTTTAAGGGGCTTTTCTTTTTTTTCTTTTCTTTTTTTTTTTTCTATCAAAGAAAATTATTTTTGTTCTTTATGTAGCTTCAATTTTCTAGAATGATTACAGCAAGTTGTAAAAGATGTATTTCATTCTTAAATAAATTATAAAAATTGAAATAAAAATGTTTCTGCTCTCTGTATGTTTTTTCATTATTTATCTAGTTTTTTTTTGTTTTTTTGTTTTTGTTTTCTTCCAAGTAAGGCTATAAGTTATGATGTTCCTATTATTCATCAATATTTGTATAAATTAAAAAAATACTTACATATTAAAATAATGAAGAGAAATCAGTTAGGAATTGGCCTCTATCTTATATGGTAACCATGAATTTTTTAATCACAAAGATATAAAGTATTCTTATATAATGTAATAAATAAATACCAAGTTTCTCATCTGACCAAAAGATGAACATCCTCATCAAATGAACAATTCTGTCTAAATACTCTCCATCCACCCAACACTGTTTTGTTTGTTTTTCTCCTCTTGTAAAAATGTTGGACCACATGGCTATGATCTTTGCTGCATGAATATTGACTAAGGTTTCTTGGTATTGAGGAAATACTTTTTTTCATCCATTGCGGCAGCATCACAAGACTATGAATCTGCACCCAGAATGCCTTGCTTTAATTTTCTCCAGGGTGCAGGCCTAGACAATGATGTATAGAAGACGGGCATTTGCCCATGCGACAAGTCCTCCCACTCCACACACCGATGTTTTTAGTTTTCATTTGCGGGAGGGGGGGGTCGCTATACCCTGGCGCCAGTGTTGCAGGAGTTGCTAGTGTGAGGCAAAAAACAATGTTGGACTGTCATAGGGACTGTAGCTCCTGTGTTTTTGGGTTTTTTTTTTTTTGTATTTGTTTTGTTTTATTCAGTGGTTCTCTTAGACTGGTTGCCTCCCAAGGCTTAAGAGCCCCAGTCTGCCCTGCTATTTTGTCCACTGCTCAATAAGTAACATGAAATGTCTGTATATTTATACGTGATTCACATGCTGTAGATTTGACACAACATCCTAATCACTTGAAAGAGTACACTGATCTGATCTGGAAGTGATACACTAACACAATTTTTGTATGTTACCTCAGACCTCTTTGGTACCAATACACCATTCTATCACAGATAAGTGGGGTCTAAACTGTTCTATTGGAAGCTTCTTAGGCCTGACACCAAAAGATAGCAATTTCATCTCAGAGTTACACAAGGGCTATCTCCCACCTCACCAATAATTTGGCACCTTAACAACAACAACAACAAAGAACAAACAAGCTTTCTTCATTAAAATCTAAAAAGTAGTTCAACCACTTCTAGTAATTCAGTGTTCACAAAAAAAAAAAAAAAACACTTTGAAACAAACAAAATACTACCAGGCACACAGATCTAAGTTATAGGTGATTAATTTTAAAACTATCTATTTTCTTACCCAGGAATAGATGTGTTGAAATCAATTTGTTATTGTTGTTAGAATAAAATCTACTCCATTCATAGTATTGAGAAGATGATTAAGAATATCCTTTAATTACTGAATTATCCTTGTAAGTCACTCAATATTGTACTGCGTTTATAAAATGTTTTCTATATTTGAGAAACCAACTATGTAGCTTCAATAATCCTACCATATGTAAGAGGAGTAACTGAATTAATCAAAGGGATTTGTAGAGATTACAACATCAGGCTATTTTTCAATAGAACAATAACTCTAAGCAACCTATTTACTTGAGTTGATCTTTTATATGGAACCACCTTTTGGATAAATTGAACTTTTTCTTTGTTTTTTGGGTTGGAAATAAAACATTAGAATTTGATGCTCAATTAAGAGAAATGGCTGAGCAAAATCATCGTTGGAATAGGTTTGGTTAGTCACTCAACCGTAACCGTCTCATGACCATCTTTTGGCAGCTTGCTGTGTTGGGGATAACCAATTAAAAAAGGATTGATCAGTAAATAAGTTACCACTCTCTCCCATTGTTGTGCAGTGATCACTAAAAACAAGCGTAAATGTTGCCAGACACTAAGTAAGCAATCAATTCAACATAAATTTACATTGCAAATTGAACCCCTCCCCACTAAAAACCTATTTGGGAGGTGAATTTTTAAAAAAAAGAAAACATTTTTGTGCACATAAGGAGTAAATGTTCAGATTTTCACCTCTCTAGCTCCATTAGTGTAGCCTATATACATAATAGATAGCCAGCCATCAAGACCAACCTGAAAACTGAAGAAACCTGTTGACTGTTTTGGAGACAGATTTGGTTGACAGTTTCTATGGTTTCTAATATCAATAATCTCATCAGATACTACAAATGAGAATTAGGATATCCAATGACATCATCAAATGCAATGGCATTCATTATCCTGGATCTGTTTTGGCCGACTCTGATTTTGTTGCAATCCTATCGGCTGCAAAATCATTTGGCATACTCATCACGTTACTGATTTGCCAATGGACCGGTAAGAAAGGGAGTCAATTTGAGGGCTTTCTTTAATGTTCCATTGTATTTTGAAAAACACTGGTTGACCTGTTATTTCCTATAATTAGTGCAGTGGGGTTATTTTTACAATCTATGGAATGAAAACTATTTACTGAGATACAAAATACAAAAATAAAAAACATTTCATTTAGTTGAATTAATTTAATTCTGTAGTTCGTAATCAGGACGGCATGACCAAAAGTAGATTATATTTATGGAGCAAGCTAGGATGTAACAAAGACTTTAAATCACTTCCCAAATGCAGCATTTTATTCACATCGAATTCAACACATTTCAGTCTCTGATTTACCGCTGTCTATTTTTTTTTTAAGTGATGTAAATTATATAAAAATTCATTTTTAGTTGACATAAACCAAGTAAAAAGTTGAGCAAAGATCAAAACTTAGCCATTACAAATGTTGGAAAGTCAGTGTGCATTATACACGAGAAATGTTTTCTACCAATATAACCCATAATTAGGGATGCGCATTATACACAAATAATTACAGTTGTCACATCCTTTACAATAAGAAGCCACTCAGTTATCTGGTTGCTTGTCAATCTAGTAGAGATAGATGGTCATTAAAAAGTTGAAATTTGCCCAAGGGTAGTGAAAACCTGAGTCATATGAAAGGTATTTTGCTTGTTCACATATAAGTGGCATTTGTAGGAAATAAACCTTTGACAGGTCCTGTATGAACAACTTCTGTAATGAGTTTGCCAATTTGATGTTTAACTAGAGTAAAACACGTCAACTTGTCCAATGACATTTCTATTTCTATTCTGAACATTGGAAAGGTGACCATAACAGCTCAACTAGCGAAATGATTAGCACTTGAAAAAATCATTGGTATATACATGTCTAGGTTTATCTCAAAGTATCAAATTCTTACAAAAATCTTTCTCATTTCACCAAACAGTAGAGTGCATACCAATTCCATACACTACTTAAAGACTGTTTGAAATTCAGTACAATCCAAAGAAGGCAACTGAATAAGTTTCAATTTTTTAATTTTCAGACTATTGTCTTCATGTATGAAAAAATATCTCTTGAAAAAATTCCTGGATCTGCTCCTAGATTTATTCAATTCTTCCTTATTCTACTCTTCTGGAAAATTCCATGGGAATTCATTGAGAAATTTTGGAGATAATGAGTTAAAAAATAGACGGACAATTTGAGCTGAATAAATCATTAATTTTATACTTGCATTAGAAATATGTGAACCTTACAAAATGATTCAACTCGTTTTTGAAGATTGTTTATTTGGGTAAACTAGATTTCATTCCCTTTGTTTCCAATTAATATGAGAATTAATAGCAAATTAATTCAAACAAATATATATGTCATAAAAAATAAGAGCAATCACAATGGTCGTGTCCTGGGGAAAAAATGATCTAACTAACAGGAAATGCATAAAACATATGTCATGTTTGCAAAATCAATTTTAATCAGATTGCAGGGAATGAATCTGGACAAAATGCATGAGATCAAGAATTCAGCAAACTGTATTCTGTTGATGTGATCAAATACTAACTTAAATACTCTCAGATCAGTCAGTTCAGTCATGGTTCCTTTCAAGAGAATGATATCCATCTGACAATCAAACAAAGTTGAATTTGGTCAGACGTTAATATCAATGCCTGATTAAGTCACTGGCTCTAAGAGGTGCAGTTCAGGGACCTCTGCCAGCTGTGACATTCCCAGGGTTGGGATCATCCAGGATGGTAACTCAGGGTTTCATTACCAGTGTGGTCAACTCAAAATTTTTTTTGCTCTAAATCGACCAAAAACAAAATGTCCAAAAACGCTAAAAAAAAAAATCTGCTTTTTTATGGCCATCTTAGATAGTTAAGAATGGCTAGATTCATCTAGAATAACTAGAAAGTAGCAGTAAATGTTGAATTTTGACGCTTCCAAAACATCATGGTGTCACCTCCCTGATGGTGTCATCCAGGGCGGGCTACTTCCTGTCGATACACCAGTTTCTGCCAGCCGTATGGATTTATTTGTATTTAATGATAGTTAATATGAAAAACACTAACATCAAAATCGAGGACATAGAACTGGAGAAAGTAGATCACTACATCTACCTTGGACAACGAATCTCCATGAGACCCTGAAAAGAAGAAGAAATCAAATGAAGAATCACACTTGGATGGCAAGCCTTCGGCAGAGGTAGCTCAACCTTCAAAAATAAGAAGATCTCATTAATTCTAAAAAGAAGGGTATAAAACCAATGCATCCTCCCAATAGTCTTATGGAGCTAAAACATGGAATCTATCCAAGAGGTAGATCGACAAATTGAGAACCATGCAACATGTACGTGAAAGAATTATGCCTGACCTCACATGGAAAGACCACAAGGCAGCACAGTACATCTGGGAAAAGACAGATGTTAGGGACATCATAGAAACCCGTTGAAAATCTCAAACGGCAGTGGGCTGGCCATGTTGCAAGAATGATGGACAACCAATGGGCATCGCGACTCACGACATGGATCCCTAGAGATCACATGCACAACTGAGGCCAGCAGAATATTAGATGGAGAGACAAGCTGGACAAATTCAGAAAGTGCTGGCTCTGCAACGCCCATGATAGAGAATTGTGGCAAACCCTGGGGAAGGTCTATGTCCAACGACGGACGTTAAAAGACTGATGATGATAATGAATGTGATTGGAGAGAGGGGGGTTTACCCAAGATTAAACATCTGAAGAATGTACACAGATTGAAAATGGTCCGAGAACAACTAAGCAAACTTGCTCTCATGGCAATAAAATAAAAAAAAGACTTTCAAAAGCTTATAATTTGTCGATTTTTTTGAGAAATTTGTTTCCAAGAAATTATGTCGAGCAAAAGTTAGAATTTTAATTGTTGCAAGCCTTGTAGAAATAAATTTGATCAATCTTAAACATTTTTTCCTTTTGAAAATGATACTGAGCATTTGCAGCCCAGGGACCGACAGAATCAAAATCTGGCACCGATTAATATCTGTTCCCTCACCACAAATTACTAGTACGCATGCACACACACATGCACACACACACACACACACACACACACACATTGACTACTGGAATAAGAGATTTTGCTGCAAGTGTTGTGGTGAGTAAGTTATTGTCGGAGAGTCATTTGCTCAAGACCTCACTCCCATAATCTCTTCTTAGTCAATCATTGTGGCATGCCAGTGATGAGACAATTTGCCAAGGTTTCTGGCAATGGATCTGTGTAGGGAGAAGTGAATTCATGTCTTTCTTAAGCTCATCAATGCAAAGTGAACATAAGCTGCCTCAGTCAAAATAAAAGTTCTACAGATATATAATCCTCATCTTATCAAAATATTCCAAATGTCTGTTTGTCCATTCTTCAGTCTGTCTTTTCCAAACGTGACAGCCTCCTGCAGAAAGCATACAAGATGACCCCATGAAATTTTCTGTTTGTACCAATGTGACATCAAGGAAGGTTTTTAACAAGTTAGTTTTGAAAATCACACTCCCAAATATGTTGCTGTTTGTTTTTAGATTGTTTGTTTTACATTTGGTTTTGTGCTCTAGGGAGGGGAGTAACCATGTAAATTCATGCTAAAAATGAACACATTTTTTTTTGTACCCAATTTTCAGCTGAATCCACTGGGTGCTGATGAAAAACTGCGTAGTTGGATTGTGTATCATTTATAGAGAGGTGGGGAGGTAAGAGGGAGAATAACTGATTACGAATGTAGGAGAGACTGAGACAAGCCCATTTTCTCAAAAACTGCAGGCTCGAATATGCTGCCATCTCGTGTGGATAAGTACTATTACACAGCCTTTCTTTCACCAATATGACTGAAAAGCTGATGCGATAAGAGGTAAGTTTATCATAGCTCGGTCATTTATTTCACTCCAGAGTAAAATTTTCCTCTTAACAGTTAATCGCGGGACCCACATAGAAATCCTTGATTTGCAATTTAGGGCTATAGGCTACCATACCAAGGTATGAGAATATATATCACTGTTGCTGGCATGAATTAAGGTATGTGACAATAATGTTTGTATAAAGATGCTATGGGTCATGATGAGACAGAATGTCAGGGTGGATGAATTTGGATCTGTTTATTGAAGTCACAAACCATTTCATTCATCACACCCACAGCTCAAAAAAAGAATCCTCCCTTGTTCATTCTTGTCAACCAAAAAAGTAACATTTCTATTTGTGTAATTGCCAAAGAATGGTGTGACGCTTTTGACTTGATCACCTCACAGCAGTAACAAGATGTAACCTCTTGATATGGCAGTTTATAAACCCCTCGAGACATATTTCACCTGGATGCTTCAGAATCCTGGAAAGCCCATCACAACATGAGATAACCCATTGTGTTGGTATTGTCAATGAGAAGACAATGACATATTCCAACATTCTTTCTGGGTTCAGAAAAACCTGGATTTATCCTATGGATGAGAATGTGTTTTTTCTAAGGTATAATCTCTCAACTCTGCCATCACAGATCAACCAACACCATCAACCAACAAGGAAACCATTCCCATCATGGGAGACATAGCTGGACATGTAAATCAATCCCAAGAGCCATGTACATCCACTACATTTTGTTCTCTACAAGAATTCAGAGGGATTTCTCGAATTCTCATAGAGAAAGGAGAGTGTTCCAGGCAAACAATGTTGTAAAAAAGAGAAAAGCATCATCACTAGTGAGACGTCTGGAAAAGAAGCAGTGCTGCCAAGGAAAAAAGAAGACAACAAAATCTAGAAAAAAAAGAAGATCAAGGCAAGAAGAACAGTCATGCAAAAAAACACAACTCTTTATTGATGTATCATCATCAGATCCTAACTGTTAGCAAGAAGAGACTGTCCTTGGTAATAATGACAATGAGCCTAAAGAGGAATCCCTAGTCTTCAATCCTACACACCTATTTCTTGGGGATGACTCTGAGGCAGACTCATCACCAAAGGGTAAAGCTGGCCCATCATAAAAATCACTTGCCATCCCAACCCCAGCGAATGCGATGTGAATTAAATTTAGTGCGCTAATTTTGATAAACATAAACCATTTTTATGACACGTCTCCATCATTTAAAAGTGCTTCACCTTTTCTCATATGCTTGGCCATGACTAGTTCTTAAGTGTACCATGCCTTTGATATTATCAAATGGCATCTCAGATTAATTTTGACATCAGATTATTAATGTTTACACAGCTTGGAACCTCCCCAAATCTTGTAATCAAGGAAGAACAGTATTTTGCTTATTGATGAATATAGAGTTTTACAAATTTTGATGCGACTGTTTTTAAAAAAGAATTTTGATTATTTTCTTTTGAATACAGATGTTACCATAATTTATGTATAGGAGCATGTCGAAGTATAATTGATTATCTTTCCTTGGATCTATGCCTACTCATTCATTGATATTCAATTTCACTTTCAATAACGCATGTCATACAAATTGTCTTTGGACAAGCCCCCAATTTTTTCATGACCTCTTTTCGGTGACTGTTTTTCTTTTTAGAGTATTTCATTTATTCCTGACTAAGCTGTAACTCGATACAACTTTTAAAAGAAAATATTTCTTTTACATTCATTATTTTTCATTTTTCATGCAATTTTCGTTCAAATATTTTTTATAGTCTATATATTTTCATTCACATTTACTATCAATGTATCAGGAACTTTTTTCATTAATTCTGCAGAAAAAAACTACCTATTTTCTAAAAAATTCAATTTGAGAATAAAAGACTTTAGATAGTTTAATTATCATTCGTTTTTCTTTTTAACTTTTTAGTTTCAATATATTCATTCAGTTTCAATTTGATTTTCAGTTAGTTTCAATTTGATTTTTACCTAGTTGAAATTAAATCAAAATTTGAACCAGCTCTAATTGTGCAAGTACATTTTCAACTTTTTTTTTCAATTTGATATTATTACTACATTTTCCCATTTGCGAAGAAATTGCAAAAAAAAAAAAAATAGGTACGGAAAAATTTTTCTCTTTATTATGTCAATTCCAGACATCTCAATTTATCACAAGCAATTCAAAATTAACAGTAACTATCTCACTTTGTGGAGGGGAAGACTGTACGATTATGTAATGTCGAAGCTGATTATTAAACTCTGCACAATCCACACCTCCTGTTGATGAATGTATTTTCCACTATATTTCCAGGAAAAATGGAAACAATATTTTTTTATATTTGTAAAACTATTGCAATTATAATCAAAATTAAAACTTATAAGAAGACATTTAAATTTTGCAATACATCTTAAAAGAGTGCTAAAAAGTCTACGGTAGTTGCCCTTATGTATATTTTTTTCTTGGCCTCATGTAAGTTGCTTAATCATTGTTTGTTATATATTTAGTACACCATCTCGTTTGGTGCAATAGAAATACACCTCTGTTCAGTAACTATGTTAATGTCTGCACTATCATAAAGCACTTCCAGTGTTGCCAATTTAGTGGTTTTTACACTAGATTCAGCATGTTTCTCATTTTGGCAAGGCAAAAAAGTGCTAAATTAGCAAAGGCATGCTTAAACATTTTGGCTACTTCTTTCCATGCTTTTCACTCTTTTTTGCATCTTTTTGGTGTGTTTTGGCCATTTTTAGGGTATTCTTTTAAAATTTAGGGCTTCTTAGCTACACCGAGCACTTCAGCTAATTGCTCTCCAGACTTGATGAATGACCCCCTCTACTCACTGTCCCATGGTGACAGGCCTGCACTGCGCAGTTATGCCCTTATTGAGTTTAAGACTGAGAAAAAAGATGAAAATCTGCTATATTGGAAAAGCGTTGAGGAGCAAAGATGGACTAAGGGTCTATGAGATCATCTTTCTCCAACCCAGCCAAAAGATGACATTGAAGTTTTAGATGCTGACCATTCTGAAAATAGAACCTATGCTTTGTTTATGGTCTTCCTATATGGCATATGTGCAGTCACAATATGCCTCCATCTGCTGTTACAAGAGGCACATCAAGACATCCTACCACTCCAGTTCTACCAGGTTTTGTGATTCATAATCATTCATAGATGAATATATGACAAATAGAACACCATATTCTATCATACCATTAAAGTATAGAATATTCCATCTTCTACTGATTCAGGTTTACAGATTTAATTGTCACATTGTGTTCTGGTCTACCCAACATTTGAAATTTTTCAGGAATAAAAAAAAAAAACTCTAAAAGTCACAAATATTACTTTCTAAAAACAAATTAAATTCAACACTATCTGATTTTCATCTATCTATTTTATTTATATTTTTTTGACAGCAATTTAATCCACCTGTTAGGGTGGGTATTCAGTCTCGTGATATGTAAAATGTTAGTTTTTTTATTCATTTTTTTGTCATTCAAACATTTTCAGATTCCTATTGATAACCAAAATCACTATTACCAACAACCCTATTGGAAGACCAATGGTCCTATCAATTTGGAGACCAATGATCATACTAATTAGAAAACCTTTGGTTAAAGCCATTTGAAGACCAATGGTTCAATCCATTTGAAGACCAATGGTCAAATCTGAATATTCATTCAGTAATGGTTTTCTCACTACATGAGCTAATATACCCTAAATTAGACAAGTACATGGGCACCTTGATTACTCATAACTCTTTGAAATCTTATGTCTTCTTTCATCATATAATTGGCCATCAAAACTTGTTGTTGTGTTTGAGAAGTGAAAATAAACTCAAGAAATATCATACATCATTTGAATTTCAAATTCAACTTCTGAATCTGGCTGAACATAGACAAGAAAATGTAGAGCAAAATAATGTTTTTGACATTTTTCAAGTTCAATGCAATTGAAAAATTATTTAAATACTGTCATCATTTTTTTACTGTATGGGTAAACTGATTCTGTAATAGTTTCAAAATTCTTTCATGGAAGAAAAAAAAAGAAATAAATTCAATGGATTTTACTTCTTTTCCAAATATCCATTTCTGTTTTTATATAGAGGAGAAAAAAGCAAACAAATAAAAACCAATCAACATAAACAAGTGTGTCTTAATTTGTCCTTTGCTTATTTTTTGTGGGTTGTTTGGGTAAAATGACTTGAGTGATTAAAGTTTTTGCAGTTTTTCACCATCAGCTTAGAATCAAAGTTATTAATGAAAATAAGAGCCTTCAGAATCAACACATTTTTGCCAATTAGAAACAAGTCCATTTATTCCAAAAGCATTGAATTCTAGAGTTCTGGAACCAATTAATTCTTTGGAGGTGTTTTGAGCAGCTGCCTGTTTGTTAAAGACTTTCCCTTGCAGGAAGTGGTTGGAAATGCTTTAAAAAGTGGTAGTCAATTGGAGAGAGGTCTGGTGTGTAAATAGGGTGAGGTACAGTTATATAGCCTAGTTTGTTCAATATCTACAGGGTCATTTGTGCAACACATGAATTTTTTTTGCTTTTCATTCAGGGTCATCTGCATGACGTAAAGTTTTCTTGCTTTTCCAATTTGGTGCAAACAACTCGAAAGATGGTTAGTCCACCTCAATAATGGCCCTCAATTGGATGTTGTCAATCAAAGAAAGACATCCACATCTTGAAGGCTTTTGTCTCCATTTCAAAATTTTTGGAATCAATGTTGTGCTGTACATTCATTAACAATTCCCTGGTCAAGTACTAAGTTGATATTGCCAGTTTCTTTGCTTTATGTTCCCTTTTTGAGCACAAATTTGCTTCTTGTCCATCTTTGATTTAACAGCCCCAAATAAATCAGAAAAAATAGTGAAAAGGGAATATTTCGCTTAAATAAATAGTGCAAAATTCACGCTTTTAAAATGTTGTATTACATGGACATAGTCAATACTTTATTCCAAAAATAAGCATCAAAGTTTAAAATAACAAAAATCCAATTATTTTTGCATCAACCTGATATTAATTAGTATGCCGTTGTCTAGATTTTTGGCAGGGTTTCTCCAAGGAGTTAAATGCTGCAGGTTTTTATCAAATCTCAGATAATCACCAATATAATTCAACTACAAAACAGGAATTATTGTACAAAAAGCAGAAATATGTGTAGATCAGCAAAATGGAGGAAAAACGTGCAATAAATACCATACAGATAATGAAAAAGTTAAGAGAATGTTATGTTGAAGCTTCTACAATGAATGTCAGGAAAATTTGGGTGAAAAAATTGTTAGACTGACTGTCAGACATTCTAATGACTGAAGATGAATAAACAAGGTTCATTAATTTGGTAAATAACCTTTTACAGGGAATAGAATCTAATTTTCCAGTAATTGAGCAAGGATTGTCAAGTCATATTTGTTCACTACATTCCTTGGCTGATAGCAATACATTCAAATTTTTTCATCAAGAGACAGAGCAAAATAAAAATAAAAGAGAGGATGTAGAAATTATGAAATAGTTTGTATAACATTTAAGTGAAAACATGAACTGGCAACTTAGATCGGAAAGGATAAGAGAAAAAATGAGGACATACTAGCAAAGCATGGGAGAAGAGCAGAGGTATTGTGATAATGGATAATCTTAATTGTCAAGATCCGTCGAATTTTCATGGGTCTAGCTAGTTGACATTATTGATATTGATCAACCGCATTGTCAATTAAGGTGTTTTGTATCTAAATTTAGATAATCCTATATGCTTTTATTCATTTTCAATGAATTTTTCAAAAACTGCTGACCCCAAAATACTTTTAAGTCTTCACTATTATGCCTTGTGTTCTGACTAAATTATTTGGCTAATGCTAACTTCGCACAATGGCCAGTTGTCGAGTAATCATAGTGAACACACACACACACCCGCACACACATACATACACACACACACACACACACATTTCTTCGATTGGTAGTTCAAGCATAAAAATACAGATACTACATGATATTTTTTGTGAGTTCAAATTATTGAAAACAAAATATTAGGAAATAAAAATGGGGCACCCAAAGATTTAATGGTAAAACTGTCCTCATCTAAACCTCTCTTTCTAGTTTAACAAAATGCAAGCTGATACGGTGCATTTAAATCGGTGAATAACAAGACACTCCTTTTTACCTTTAACTTTACCTATCCTGGTGGAAGGTCATTGGGGCACCACGAATAATTTCAGCATGGGTGTGTCAAAAGCAAGAAACAGGTATACCTTGAAAAGAGCAATATTTTGTTCCCAAATTTTCCTTACTGTTCAAAATTGCACTGTTCATGGGTCTCGTTATGATTTAATGTGTTTTATTTTCATCTTATACTTAGTGGCATTGATTAGCACAGAAATACCCTAACCATACTAATCAAAATCACAATATTTAAGGTATTCCTAAAGTATGAGAGAGCCCAACCCTATTCAAGCTGGTTTGGATTCAGTGTTGTCTATTTCCTAGACTGGTTGCCACTTATGGCTAAAGGGTCTAGTCTACCCTACTTTTTGACAGCCTCAAATAAAACAGAATAAATAGTGAAAAGAATATGTTCTGCTTGAATGAATAGTGCATAATTCACGCTTTAAAATGATATATTACATGGACATAGTTAAATAGTTCTTTATTCCAAAAATAAGCATCAAGTTTTAAAAAATGCACTTATTTTCATACCATTCACCCATAGCTGAATGAAAGAAGAGATGGATTTGTACCTTTCCGAAGGGCATTAGCCTGAAGAGACCAAAAACTGTCCCAGCTGGAATTTGAACTCGGCTTGCCAATCCCATTCTCTGTGATGTTAGCTGTTTGGCCAATCTGCACCGCCAAAGATATTCAATGATCCTTAAATTTGATCCAACCAAAATGAAAAGCAAATCATTGATCTTATTGGAAAGAAGACATGCATTATGAGGAAACTGGCTGCGAATTATCCTTACTTTAATTTGAGAAATCTGCACATATATGTACGTGCCAAGATAACTTAACAACTGGCGCTGGTACAAAGTTTGAATACGTTTGGACTCATGGTTCTTGATATTAAGTGGGTGCTCTATTCACAATGAAAAATCAAATTTGAAATGGATATAGTTTTTTGCCCGAATTTCTATGTCTCAACAATCACAAGCGTGGGTTTATATATTAATGATGTAACAGCATTTTTTATGATAATTTGCAAACTTTACATGTGTGTGCACCAAGATAACTTGACAACTGGCAATTGTATGAAGTTGATATTCGACAGATATGTTGGTCCATGCACTGGACATTGCAGTGTCAAGTTTGAAGTTGTTTAGATTTACGGTTCTTGATATGAGGTGGGTGCTCGATTTACCATAAAAATTTTAATTGAAAGGGATATAGTTTTGGGCCCGTTTTTCTACGTAACCAGCATTCCTGAACATGGGTTTATAGATAGTTGCCAAATTTTTCAATAAAACAAGATTAAATTAGATTTCAGTCAGATGACAATACAGCGTTTCTGTTTTAATTGTCATTACTTTGAACGACAATATTTCTGTTTTGTTGTTGCTATTAGGAACATAATAAACAAAGAACAGTGTCTCATTATTCAAGGTTCAAACTTCCTGAAGATTTCCATGAAATTAGCTGAGGAATTAACGACAGATATATTGTGGCTATTCATTTTGATTTTCTTTTATCAAATCCAATTCGAGGAATTATATTCTCCTGTTTCGTACTCATTCAATTGCTTCTCTTTTTTTCACAAAAGAGGTACAAGAAATAATTTTTCCATCAACATGGAATAGATAAGAGTATATTTTCTCACTTTTTATTTACAGATCTGAATTTAGATATAAGATATCTGAATTGACAACACTGAAGAGAAGTAACCGAAAAATTTTCTAGCCATAGTTTTGTACGATGGACAGAAAATTATTTTACAAGACGATTATAGCAGTCTGCTCCACACAGCTTCCACCTGTAACAAACATGCTCCTTTTAAAAGGGTATGTCCTATTGTCACTAAAGCTAAAAGTATGACAATTGTATAACTAAATTTATTGAGTTGTGTTAGACCGGTGGGTCAGAAAGTGGGTTGGAACAACCAGCCGAACAAAGTTGGAAAACATTATTCTATATATTGTAATGAGGATCACTAATACAACACCTGGAATAGAATTTTCGGTTTCTCAATTTGCTATACTATGTCCAAACTAATGAGTTGCATTCTGAAATGCATTCTTAGTAATTTGTATAGTGTGTAGTAAATCACATCGATACATATATTGAGCATGTATGCAAATTTCTCCCCCTTTTATTTTCGTATTGATCTCATTGGTTAATTTACCTTTTTATTACGTCATACTGTAGATTATGTCAGAGAAACTCTCAAGACTTTACATCTGATCACACATCAAAATAGTTTTAGTTTAGTTGAGACTTGAAAAAAAAATCAAAATTAGGATACTTGAATTATCAAAAGAGAATTACTTAATAAAATAGCTTTAGGCTCCTTAGTGCTGATCCATACATAGATAAGACCATCATTTTTGATGAGTATATTCTAGTATATAATAAGTACCGTGTCGGTTACAATTGTAGTATCTGTAGCAGCCACCAGTCCCTATCACCTTCAAATCAAACTACATAATTTCTTTTTGTCCTTCTCCTTTCTTATCTTCTTATGAATCTACCTAACTTTCTTTTCTCCTCTCTCCTTTTCTGCCATGTCTGTCACGTTTATAGTATGAGTATTAACCATTATCATACACTTATAATAACCATCAACAGACTAACAGGTCATAGACTAGTAATTCATAAAGGATTAGTATTTTTACTTTAAACGTAATGAAAGAAGCAAAAAAGTTTGTTCATAAGGATAGACCATTAATTTGTTTCTCTTTTCATCTTGACTACAATGATAATAATGCTGTTCTTTTTAACGTACTCAACTGGGACACCTTTCTTTCAACAGAAATGAATGGATAGAGCAATACCATGAATAATGCAATTTTGATTAGTACGAGTTTTGATGTAGTACGGTTAGGATTATTGCTTTACAGATTCAAGTAAATAAATATAAGCAGAAAAAATATACATTGAATAATAATAATTAATATTGAACAGTGTGGTTTTGAACAATATGGAAATTTTTTGAAATTAAGGTGCTAATCAAAGTATTCATGTACTATACTATGGTAATGATAAGACAAATGAAAAAAATAAACATTTTAGTAAAAGAATTGGTTATTTTCTTTTATCTGCAAAACAATGTCGGATAACCTTGCAAATTTATATGAAATTTGGTTTTATCTAAAGCTACGTAGGTGGTTGCGGCATAAAAATAAATACTAAATGGACCGATTTTCCACTGTAAGAGATGTAAACAGAATCTCACATGCTTATGAATCTGTTAGAAACTGTCAAGCAAAACTGTCATTGAAGGTTTTTTCAGTTTTTAAGCTAAAGGGTTGGAAATTCCAACATTTACTATTCATTATGTCAAGAAAAAAGTGTTTTTTTTTTGTTTTTAGAAAAGGGTTCAGTACTAAGTTGGCCCCTTGATTTGTGTTTGCTTGATTTTTCTGAGAATTCAGACTTTTTTCAAAGTGATCACTGCCCAACAAAGGGCAGGAAAAAGAACAACATGGCATGCTGCCAAAAGACTTTAGTCACATGTTGGTATTGGGTGACTAACCAGACCCCATTCATTTAGGATGGGCATCACACTTTATGTCATCCACGTTGAGTCTTGTCATCATCTCGTGAGAAACTGATTCTATTTATAGGATCACTTGAGTCTGAAAGGGGCAAATTATCTCAGTAATTTCCATCTTATCAATGTTCAAATAAATCATTATTGTTCTTTTTTTTATTACTATTTTCCTTCATCTTAATTTTCGAGTTATTTTTTTATCACAACTTGAAATAAGCTGTCAACCAAAGGCAGTGAGTGACCAACAAGGATCAGCTCTAAGGGAGATTCAGAGAGAGGGCTCAATCCTTTTTTTTTTAATATGTGTGTGTACGTTTGTTCATTTTTGAGTTTGTATGTTTGTGTGTTCCAGAGCTCCTGGCCATACCATTTTGTACATAGGCTTAAAAATTGGCATCACAACTCCACTAGACCTTTTCTAAAGATTTTTATCTTTTATATTTTTAGAAAATAGTTTTTTTGACTGGGGCGGGGGGGGGGCTTATTTTGATGGGTTTTCCAATAACATGTTTTTAGGTATTTTTATTACTCTATTTTAGATGTTTGCCATTGGAAAATGCCAGTGATGTCATAAATCAAATTTATTTTGACTATATTTATTCTTTAATGGAATCTTTTATGCATGACTTGAAATTTTTATGCTATGGTTGTTCAATTATTGACTGTGGCAAGTTATCTTTTTACTGTTTACTCACTACTATAGGTCAATGGCCTGAGTTGCAATAAAAAGACATTAAAAAATTAAGACGAAAGAAAATAGTTGTCAAAAAATTAACAATAATGGTTTATAATACATCATCTAAAAATGAAAAAATAAAGATTATGTTCAAAAACTTCACCAATTCTATTTCATAAAGTAATTAGATTTTTTGTATTCTATCAACTTGGCATCTTTTCATCAATCTTCAACCATTTAATAACTTATTAAAGTGTTTAATGTTGGAACTTCACATATTTTGAAGAACCAAAATCATGGTAGAATACATTCATCCAAATAGACATTTATTGTTATTAAGGTTTATGAACATAGTATTAAATTTTCACACAGGACATCCATAAATTGCAATACACACAAATACTACATTGTGGAATATAACAGATTTATCTAAGCCAAATGATCATAATTTTTGTTTAAAATTGGCTAATTTAGGCAAAATGTATAAAGAGCTTATAGGCCTTTAGACTGTATTATAAAAAAGACTATAATATATAAAAAGTTTGTGGTGTCTTCACTATGATGAAGTCATTATCGACAATCGTGACAGCCGGGAAAATCTCATTTACTTTATTTTTCATGACACATATGTCTCAATGAATTTTAAAAAGAGACACATATTCCAGAAGCCATGGAGACCTCAGGATATATATTTCATTTAGGGATATTTAATAAGCTTAAGTGTGGGGCACCCAACGAAGATCAAAATTGCTTGTCTAATAACAGTCTGTCAGACTAGCTTGTTAACCATTGTATTATGTCAATGCACCCAAGCTATTTACTAAGCTTGTTTTAGTATGGCACAAAACCTTTACATTACCAAAGGAAAATGATGAGAGAAAAGTGAATTTGTCAAATGTCTGAATGAATATATGAAAATTACTATTAGGTGTTAGAAAGAGTCACTGAAATTACTCAAAGAATCCAAAAATCTCAGTCAAAAAAAATTGCAACAAACCTAATTGGAACCATTTCAAATCATTTAAAAACGACTTCATTTGCCACCAAAAGATTTATAAACGAGTTCCAGTTGAACCGAATGAGTCAGATCTATGAAAGCCTGTTTTAATTATGTCAAACAGAATGAAATTAATCCGTTTTTGTATTGTATCGTTACTTGTGATGAAAATACAAAAGCTGGCTGTAGATGTGAGCAACTGAAACATCAACTGAAACGGTATTGTCACCTCTCGAATGATAAGTGTTTGGAGGACATCATAGCTTCCTTCAAATTAGCCAACAATTAATACACAAGGATCTGTGCACTAGCTTTAAATTGTGCATTCAAAATTTACACCTCACCCGATTTGGAGAATAGAAAATACGTAATTTTGGTGCAAGATTATACCTGTTCTCATATTGCAAAAAGTTGTTAAAGTGAACCAGTTGTAGTTGGAGATTCCATTACATCCAACTATTCTCCCAAACTCTCTTGTGCAGATTATGTTTTTTTCAATCATCTAAACAGGGGCAAAGCTAAAGGAGGGGTTGGGGAGATTAAAAATGGAATGGGGCAACAAAAAGCTTCATGAATAGTAGTTTACCAAATGCATTTTTTTCATGGTGTCAGGTTGGTTAGGATGAAGAGGTTTCTTATCCTGGATTTCACACAACTGTCTACACTGTCTCAGGGTGATCATTTAGTCTAGGATGCTGTAACAACTTTTCAGAGAAGGAGTTATTAAATTACTTCATACTGTTCTTACGTACACTGTCATTTGAATAATACCATCAGCGATTCAAATAAAAGTGTCTTTCAACAATCACCAGGAATCATGTATAAAGATAAACTCAAGCTTGAGGGAGAGAGGAGAGGAGACATTACGAAGGTCTCTTGTATATTTCTTATATTCACTAATAAAAATAACCCTTAAACGTGGTGTTATTCTAGTATCGGGGATGAGGTGGAGGGTACATGGAGTGGATGAAGTATTGTTCATTGATATTCACAACGAAGCAGTTCGTGAAGGGTTTGGTGGTGAACGGGTGTAGATGAAACATGGGGTTTGGTGTTTTGGTTGTCTCAAGTGATGCAAATAGATTGTGGGTTGGTCTTGAGTTGTTGATGATAGTGGATATCAAATCTCTGGCTTGGAATTCTTGTCACAAATCATTGCCATTCTGCGTGGCTTCAAATATTCGAGTCAATATATATATATATATATATATATATATATATATATATATATCACCTTTGTCCAGTTGCTTTTTTGACATGAACTCTTACCATTGTGAAAATTAATGTTGGTCACCCAGTTTCTCTGACTTTGACTTCGACCCTTATGGTTTGTCATTGTGGATAAATATGTCAGTCATGTAATATCATATAATGCATGTTGGTCACATGGTCTGACCCTTGCAACTGAATTGTTTGTGTCATTGGTATTATGACCATAATTTGATTACCATTTGCCGTATTCAAACTTCCACAACCTTATGATTTCTACTTATGTCATATGATAACAAATCTCAGTAAATGTTGGAGGGAACCCCCAAAGGAGCCAAGCCCCTCACTACTTTTAATAAATTCCTAGACTTTTGAAAGGTCTGCCTATTTAACAAGTTCAGAGACCCCCCAGTAATACCTTTGTGGACCCTCAGTGGTATGCCACACCCACATTAGGGGCCATTGTTCTAAATGATGGAGTTAGGGAGGCTCAAGGAACTAAGCTCCCTGGGCCCTCAAATCTCAAGCTTTGCCCATATATCCATATATCCTCCTTACGGGCAAGAACTCCAAGCAGGAATGAATTGAAAAAACCTTTCATGAATGTATGTTCTTTGAATGAAGAATTCTTTAGGAGGGGAATTTACAACTATCTGCCAAAACAAAATAAATACAGGTTATATGGTGAATATTTTTATTAATTGACGGACCTTCTTCTATGAATTTAAAAAAAAATTATATTGTTTAAATTAATTGACAACTTTGGGTAAACAGCCTGATATGATATCACTCATTCTCTGGAGTAATGGTTGGAGTATTTGTTTTATTAACTATTTGTCATGTAATTCCCAATGGATGCTCTATGAATTTGATCTTGGGCTAGAGTGGACTTTTTCCAACAATTCCTCTCTTGATATATCTATTTATCTACTTATGTATCTCAGTCTATTCATATCTATCTCTCACATCCAATATCTATCTATCTATCTATGCCTGTCCATATCTATCTATCTATCTATACATATCAGTCTGTTCATATCTATCTATTTGAATCTGTTCATATCTATCTAATGATGTGAATGGATTTAAAAACAAAAGGGACCTATGTACATACATCTCAGTAACTTATTCGCTTTCAGATAGACTAAAAAGGAAGTAACAAGCGAACATTTCTATAAAAACTGAATTTGAACTTCTAACATCATAAAATCTAGAAACAGATACTGTGTACTCACTCATTTATAAACTGACAAGGTGTATAGGTCAACGTTTGATTTTTGTTCAAGAAATTATCAACCATTCACCAAATTGACTGGAACAGCATAATCTATATTTAGTAAGATGAGCTTTGATTGTTTCAAGGCCAAGTGAAAGGAAATGTAAGTAGGAAGATGTCATTCTGTCAAGTAAGGAAGGTTTGCCTTGAAAATCAACATTTGAAATCCTGGCTTTCGACTAGACTCAAACACTGATTACGGTGGCCAGTGAGAGAATTGAACTTTTTCAGCTACCAAGCGGGTCTTAGTACAGCATTATCTCTATCAGAGTTATTGTTCAAAGTGAGAGAGACCTGTTGGTTTTGTATCAAGAATGTTCAAAATACTAGAAAATATATAAGATTTGTATGAATATATTTGCCCAGGGACATTATGTATCAGTTTCTATTGAACAAAGTAAAGATTTAGGAGGATTTGCATATGCATATCTTTGTTTATTGAGCAATGGGAAGATTTAAGGAGATTTGCATGCATGAATCTTTGTATAGATCTTTTCAAATAATTTTGCAGACATTTCATATAATTGAAAAAATAAATAAACACTTTGATTTTTTGTTAGGTAAAAAATTGTTTCCAAGAGATAAAGTAACAATATATTAGCTAAGCTTAAAAATTCAATATTTTTTTGCAGCAGGTGTTATAACAATATGTTTAAACAAGTGGTTTCCATCCTTTACAATGTAATTCCCATTTTTATCAATAAGATTACTATTTTTCTCCTCTTCCATTGTATGAGATGCAACAAAAATATTTCAAATTAATTATCTTATTTTGCATGTAATTAGACAACTTTATAATAAGAATTAGTTAGATTTCATATTTGTGCAGCTGCTGTTATACATAGGAAGCAAGTGAAAAAAATTAGAACATATCATTTGAAATTCAAATTTATTACAAAAAGAAGTTCTACTGTCACTGATATATATACATATATATATATATATATATATATATATATATATATATATATATATATATATATATATACATGTATATATATATATATATATATATATACATGTATATATATATATATATATATACATGTATACAGAGATCACATTGATATATATATATATATATATATACATGTATATATATATATATATATATACATGTATATATATATATATATATATATACATGTATATATATATATATATATACATGTATATATATATATATATATATACATGTATATATATATATATATATACATGTATATATATATATATATATATATATATATATATATGTGATCTCTGTTCTTGTTTCTTGGATACTAGTTCTTTGATTTGTGGGTCTATTAGTGAGAAAAACATCCCATCCACCCTTAGGCCAAAAACATTCACCTTGATTTTTACTTTTACCTACTAGCTGCTTTGGACAGCTCTCTGGTCTCCGGAGATCAGACCAGGTAAGACCACACGGACACAGATGTGGTGCCACTGCCAATGGCGTTTTGCACCATCAGGCATGGTACTGCTCTGTGAAGTCAAGACCAGAGGGCTAAGGGTTTACCCGGGTTCTTAGACTAAGCTCATGTCTTTACAACAATAGTTGCAAAAAGAATTTTTTTGAAATTCCTACCCACACGCTTGTGTGTGTGATATCCCTATGTTAAAAAAAAAAAGATGACCTTATGTCAGATCCTATCCTCATAGGGGTTAAGGTAAATAGGAACCTTACATTGAACTATCTAGATCCCCACCCCGCTGGTCTAAACAATAACAGAGATTAATACACGTTGGTTGATGTTTTTCCTCTTTAAATCCTTAATTTTCAATTCTGAGAAGTGAAGAATACAATACCTATTGTTATAGGCCACTTCTCCAGGAGGGGGGGGGGTACAAAAGCATATATTTTGGGAGGCAAAAATGTATATTCAGAATATATCTTAGAGGTGACCCTATTACACAATAGGCATTCGAATGATAGAGAAGGTGCTGTACTTGTCGCTATTTGTAGTGTCAGCAGTATAATATCTCACAGTATGATCCAAATATCAGATGGTGCACTTGACCACTGATCTGAACTGTCGGTGATACCATGGAGCAAGCAACAGCAAACATTAATACAGTCTTTTTACATGGGAAACATCAAGATGAGGTTACATGAAACAAATTTTCTTCTATTGTAGTGTAAACATTAAAAATAATATCAGTTATCTGAGAAGAAAAAAAAATTAAACAGGTGCCTGAGAGAGTTCTGCCTTTGCCCCTGGTGACAGTGGTCAGGGAAGAGTCAGGATTTCAAATGCTGAATCTCAAAGGTGGCACACATTCTCTACTTATGAGATTTATGCAAAACAATCTTCCTACCCCTATTTCGACCTTATTTGGCCTTGAGCCATACTAAGCTCAGTAAATGTCAGCGTTAAATTCATTGGATAAAAGGAAAGAAAAAAATGACATATTTTTTTAATTTTTAGTTCAGGGATTATTTGCTAGTAGCTGGGTTAATTACTAATATCTCACCAGCTGTTAGGTGTACTTGTATAGTTGGAAAACCTGTTTATAGAAATTGGAAAGTCCCACTAATCCACTGAATTAAAGGATTTAGCAATTACGACTGTATTTTTTCTATAATGACATTCATGCAATATTCAAAAAGTAGATTAATTCTTCACATTTTTGTGAATCGTGTTAGCAGTTCAATATATATCTGGAAATTAAATTTCTTTTTCCGTCCTCCATACAACTGCCATAACATAAACTTTCACCTCCAGCCTAACTTTCATTACTTACATCCTGTCTCCAAGTTTTGTTCTGTTTTTAAGCTGGTTTGATTTATGCCGACATACAATTGTAGTCCTCTAGGTGCAAACTCTAGTTTCATGGTCCCGTGGGCATTAACTCTACCTAATCAGGTAATATTCTTTGAAAAACAAAGAAGAAGAAAAAAAGTGGACTGATTAAATCTGAACTTCGCACAATTACCTTCCCTACATCGCAGTTGTATGTCAAAACTATGTACTTATGCAATTTTTTTCCCTACCTGCAAAATATCTCAAAAAGTTATGCACGAATTTAAATCAGATTTTGTAGAATGGTAGACAATTCATACATTAAAAAAAAAGGACTGATCTAATTTTGGAGCGGATCCATGCACAATTACCACTCGTACGTTGTAATTATCTGTCTAAACCTCACATTATCAGCAAAACTTGATGTCGTCCACACAATACCTCCAAAAGTACAAAATGGATTCCAATGATTCGCTGGAAAGTGGGGGGAGGGGGCAACAAGGTAAGAATGAGGTGGTAAAAATTTGGGATGGATCCAGGTATCTCTTTTTGATTGATAGATATTTTTCTTTTTTTTTTCCAATTACATATGAAATACATTCATTACTGTCCACGCAAGTTATCCAAAAGTTATCAACGAAATTCAGTGACATTTTGTGGAAAGATGAACAATAGGCTATGAAAGAGCTAACAAAATTTTGGAGCGGATCCATCCACAATTATTTCCCGTACATCGTAGTTATGTGTCCAAATCACATAATATCGCCAACATTTCATGTTTGTGCACACAATATCTCCAAAGGATTTTAATGAATTTCAATGATATTTTGTGCAAGGGGGTGGGGCTATGGGTTATGGAAGAACTGATCAAATTTTGGGGCGGATCCATGCACGATTACTTCTCTGAAAATGGCGTTGACAAAGGAATGTGCTCTCCGGTTGCTTTAGTTCTAAAATATAATCCAGTGTTTCTATTTATAGATACCCCCCCCCCCCAATTCAAAATCAAAATACTGTAAACAGCTTTTTCCTCTGGCGATTACAGATATTACCAGATCAATTTTTTTTATCTAGAATAAAACATGTTTTAACAGAACTTCTCGCCCAAAAGTTTACTATTCTAGCTACGTTGGAGGAGGGAAAACAACGGGTTTCGTTCGACTGTCGAAAATTTGTTTCTCCCTTTTATGACTTCTTACTTTTGAAGGCTTCTCCTTTTTACTTGTTATTCCCAGACTAAACCTAGGCGCCGGAAACAAGAACCTGTCGACATGCAGACTACAGTCTTTTTTAGCTTAGCAAAACCCGCTAACCAGTGCGCGTATGTGTGTGTACGTCTCTTTCTATCGAGCTGCTTCCTTTTTCACTTGTCAGGTCAACACACGCACGCAGAGGTCTGATAATACTTTTCTCTCTTTCTTGGCTAATTTACTAATGCTCTACATCGCTGCTCCCTTGTAAACCCTACACAGGAAAAAAAAATTCTCCCCTCTAAGTCCAGTCTTACTTCTTTGGTCATCACTCTCTTCTTCTCCACGTCCTACTTCCCTTCTGCTCATGAGAAGCCACTGGCCCCACCCACTTGAAAAAACAAGGAGGGAACGTGTAGTCCTGGATTTATTTTCATCATCACTACTTGGGACAGATTCACTATATCGAAGCTTATACTACCGACAGACAAGCGATTAGTCGTTTGAAGTAAGGTCAGTTATGACCAACCTCGTGTCACTACTTGTAAATTGACCTACCTACCAAATTAACCAGTCAGCTGATAAATGAGAGCAAATAATACTTTATCTTGATAGAAACAAAAAAGTTTTGCCCCAAGTGAGAAAGAAGAAGGGATCTTGCTACAAACTTATTCTCTATGCCGAGAGGAAACTTCGGTGCCCCTCCACCTATCAGAGACTGAGGGTTGTTATTAAAATAAAAAAAAAACAAAAAACGACAGGATCTCAACTTGCCTCACCTGTTGTACTAGTTTAAATCCCGATCTGGACTCTTACCCCAGGAGTTGATTACAAAAAAAAGGTCTACGGTATATTTGAAAAGTCTTTATGTATTGTTCTTTCCATTCATTTAACCCTGAAAAGTTACTGTTAATTATCATCGGATTTTTATCATATTGCAACCAACTTGTAGAAAGAAAAACAACATTATTTACTTAAAATCACGTGGTAAGCACATTTCTTGACGGATTTTTGTCAACTTGTTGGTACGTAAAATTAACTTTTATTTATCTTTTTATTTCATTTTCTGAAACCCTAATCTTTTTCATTTTTATTTTCATTGATTTCATAATGTCAGACTTGAATTTCAGTGTCCTTATTTAATTTTGTTTAAAAAAAAATCACTATTTGATTACTCAAAAGAAAAGCTTCTTTTTTTTAAAAAAAATTTTGTTTTAAGTGGCATAGTCCGTAAACAAATTTCACATCTAGTCAAATGAATTGTCAAGTTTTTTGTTTGTTCAAAGTAGCTAAATATTTTTTTAAAATCAAGTTATTCAATAAAAGAAAGTAATATTCGCCTTTTTTCATTAAAATTTTTTTTCTCCTATCTTTTATCCCAACTTTTTAGCGCAAATTGAGATGAACGAAAAATAAACTTTATTTATTTAAAAAAAAAATAATGGTTTACAATACCTTAGGCCTTAATAAGAAAAAGATAACGGTATTAGTTTTCTATCCCCAAAACTGTTTTCATGAAGAAAAAAATTCTCGTCTGACAGTATTTGAGTTAGAAAAATAGGTTATTTTTTCTTTTAATCACTTACAACAAAAACATTCTTCGGGAGTTACACTGAGAATTCAAAGGGGAAACTCTTTCCACTTTTGTAAATATTTTTAGTGATAAAAATAAACAAACGTGTTGTTTTATTGTTAATGGGAATATTTGGCATCGGTACGTAAAAAGGAAAAAAAATTCAAGAAATCTTAAAAAAAAGATTTTTTTGCACTTTTTAAAAATTAGTTTTGATATCTTCTTTTTGTATTGTTGTAATTGACGGACAGCGACTTGTTTGAAAACAAGTGCCCTCAAAACAACAACCGAGGTAATGAACTTGGACGCAAAAAACTACGACAAGACCAATTTTATTTTTTTTAATTGCGTTAAATGAATGTTGGATAAATCAATTGCAAATTAGACTGTACGAACAAAATTTTCCTGGTTCCCTATTTTCTCCTTTTGCGTCCACCTGCAATTTCCCTTACGTTCAGAATCAAATTATTTTCCTTAGAAGGACCCGAAAATGAAGAGAACTTCTCTAGGTTCTTTCTTCTCTTTTAAGAAACCTATTTTATTTTCTATGGGAACTTGATTATTTGACTAACTCCTTTGCTTTTTCTGAAGTCATCTTTTTTTTTCTTCGATGGTTGAAGATTCAAAAATAAAAAAAAAATCAAGTTTGTTACTAATGTTTTTTTTTTTAAATTTTTTTTTTCTAATTATAATTCTTTTTCACTGTCCTAATATTGGAGCTTATGGCACAAGGCCAATCAAGAGTAGGGAGTTAATGTTGCGCCTACTTTCAAAGTGGCAAAACGGCCTGCTTTGAAAATCAGCACGCGAAATCCTTTAGAAATTTCAGGAAATAAATAGAGGGGTTAATTGACTTTAAAATATTTTCCACAATTTTTTCTTTCATAATTACCTTTTCATGTATAAATACAGTCATAACTGAAGGACTGAAAATTTCATTGAAATCCTATAATTATTTAATCTTTTGGTAGATTTTTAAAATCTGGGTGTTTCGGTAAAATTTGCATGCACGAATGTAAATTGGCTGCTGTAAATATCAAATGAGTTACCTCCCTTGGTGGCTAAAAATGGCTGGATTCAAAAAAAAATTTCCAGCCAATTTAAAAGGTAAAAATTTGAAAGGTTATTGCTGTTGAAATCTTTGGATGTTTGAATTTTAATTTCAATCTCTTTATTTATTGTGTTAATATGTGATCAATCAATGTTAATTACTCTCCAAAAATTTTATAAGAGTTTCTGATAATTGATGTTCATGTTTATAAGATAATATACATAATTAAATAGATTTCGAACGTCCAAAGATTTCATAAGCCATGATATATTTCCAAGCATATTTAACATTTGTAGCAATAAAGTTGGCTGGAAACAGAAAAAATCTAGCCATTTTTAGTCACCAAAGGAGGCAACATTCTATTGATATTTATTGCAGCCAAAAATTTATGCCAGTGTGTGGAAGTTTTACCGCAAATTATCACGTACAATTATTTACACTGTGTGGATACTTCTTTCAAAGACTATATATTTTCTGGTTCTAAACATCGGGAACAAAAAATTTCCATACCAGAATTTTCTCCAATTATGACACAGAGATTATTTACAATGAAATTAACTCTTGGGTGTTGATTTTCCATCAAAAGTGCTTGAAGTTATCTATTGTCAAAGACAAAAATGTTATAGTATAAGATCAACAAAAATTATACTGAAAATTATACAAGTCATTAAATTCTGATTGTTTATCAATTGTTTTCTAACCCAAATTAAAAACTAACTATATCATGACATTTTTTTTGCTTCGGTTATTTGCTGAGTCCAGTGGATATCAATGGCTTAATCTGGTACAAGGCCGGAAATTCACTTTTGTGAACCGCTAGCCACTACCCCATGGCAAGACTTTATTTAGATATTTACTAATTTTTGCTTAGTCTCACACAACGCTACTAAAGTGGGGCATCCAGTGAGGATCAGCACTAAAACCACATGGATCTAATCTACCAGTCCCTACTAAACCTGTTGGTATTGATTATGAAAAAAAAAACTCATTCTACAGATGAGGACAAAGAATTTTTCCCACTGTGTTCAATTAATAAACCACAATCATTCTCTTGGGATGAGCTAGATGATTTAGTGTGAGACCTGGTCTCTTCAAAGACACTGCAGAGCTCATGGGGGTCCTGATTGAAAGATAATTTTGTTTATTAATGAGTTGAAAACCATATGGCAACAAAATTAGGTTAAAAAAGAAACTGAGACCTCATTATTGTTAGTATTAGTATTATTATTATTATTTGTTGTGATATTACAAGCTGCAGTTGCCTTCGCACTTTCAGTAGACACACAGAAACAGCAGCAGCTTTTTTTGTGTTTGTTCGCAGTACACCCTTCCTCTCTTTCTGTTTGCTTTTGCATGACAGAAAACTAACCAACTCACAAAACGACTTTTTTAAAGATATTTTTGATTTAAGCATGGTCCCGCTCTAGACCACTAAAGTAGAGCACCCAGTGACGCTCAGCAATAAGATCATGTTTCTGATCTACAAATCCCCATTCAGACTCAAAAATTTATTTTATATTGTAAGCTTATAGCCTTATTTCTATACTTGTTTGTACTTATCCAATGTTCTAATCCTTGCCTCCAATGTCATGAATTGGCAGAATGAGACAATCAAATGAATCTGAATATAAAAATAATTTCATGCATCTGATATCTATCAATATAAAGAATGTGAATTAGTTTGAATGAATCGAATATAGAATCTAAACCCTAAAATATACTCAAGTCAAAAGAGTGAATTTTCACATAACACCATAGGTATGAACAATATGTATGCAATTTTTTGGAAAATCGACACTTGAGAAATTTGAAAATCTGACAAAAATCAGCTTGTAATCTGATTTTAATACAATTTTCAATATTTATTTATTAAAGGACAAATTTAAAAAAAAAAAGTTTCTCTTTCCAAATATTGTCAGAAAAGAATTTTTTCATATGATTCTTACCCAACCTTTTGTTATTTTGGTGATTTATTTTATTTATACATTGATGTTTTCATTAATTTCTAAACTTCTAACATAAATCCTTTGAAATATTATGTTTATCTTTAATCTGGCAGCTTTGGGACTTGGCCTTTGCCTGACCACAGAAAATGATTGAAAAGAGGAATTGTTTTTTAGAGGCGTGTTCATCTTTTTATAAAAGGCTCTGTCTGTCTGAAACTTGATAAGATGCCTAAAAAAAAATCTTCCACTCAGGGCCACATGATCTGGCAATGATGGTGTTTAAACTTTATTGTGGATAACTCATTGAACTTTTGGTTCTTGTTCTCATACTATTATATAATAAATTTTAGCAGTTTATTGATTTTCAATGATTTTTCAAATAGTGTGGAAAATAGAATGGTATGTTTTTGATATAGTTCATGTAATATAAATTATGTTATGATAAAAAAAGAAATATTTATTAGCTTATGCTTTTTGGTTATAATAAAAAATAATTCATAGGATTCAGCAAAAATATGGGAGGACATGGTTAATTTTATACTAAAATAAACATGGAAAGTTGTCAAATTTAGAGTTCTTTGTTTTGATTTGAAACTGCGGTTAGGTTTTTAAACATTAGGTTCAGATAGTCGGTTTATAAGTCTCTAAATTACTGTTCAAACTGAGGTCTGAAACTGAATTGAAGAACTTTTGTTGCAGATCCACAAACTAATGGCGGCTGATCCAAAATGTGCTGGACAATGGAAGTTGTTGGATCACAGGGCTACAACCTGTAGTTTATTATATCAACAATATTTGTTGTGAGGTTAAATAAGTGAATAACTGAGTTTCTATAACATAAGAAATCTTTCTTTTACTTAAGCTATTTTGCTCTAAGCCAGTTGCTTTCAAACCTTATAGCATGATGGTTCACTAAGAAATGAACATTAACTTATGCCATACACTGTGTGAAAAGGAAATGAACTGGGGAAAAACATTTCAGTAGTCAATGAACAACATTTTTTTTATCAGCTTACTGATAGACAGTCAAGAGATAGTGCAGTCTGGTTGTAGGAAGAGCAACTAAGTACTTGGTATTAAAGAGATTTATTTTTTATTTTCTGCTTGTGTTCATTCTTGAAGCTACAATTCATTGTACCCATAATGCAATTGGACTGTAGAACCCATGATTTTTCTGTTTTTCTTCTGTTGCTAATCAACCACGAATAAGGATTGAAGGATTTGTCTTGCAAACCTTCTCTTTTTTCTTTCTTTCTTTTTTTCTTTCTTTTTTTTCTAAATATTGCATTTCATATTTACTATTTGTGTAGCCCAACTGAGTGTCTGACATAAAATTATGTGTAATACCTAATGGGACATTTTCCACCTGAGTAGCATAAATGATAACGTGTTAATTGCCGCTTTATTTCCCATTTTTCTATCTCATTTTCTGGAACATTCCCAATTATTATGGTGACCTAAAATGCACAATTAACTTCACCCAAACCTCAACTACTGTTCTAGGTTGTTGGGTTACAAAAATGACAACTTTTCAGATTTTTACTTACCTTCATTTGATTTAAGAAATTGTACTCAATCTGGAAAAGAAAAAAAAATTGTTTTCTCTGTTGAACTGGGAAGAATTTTTGCTTAAACTTTGTCGTAATTTTATTTATTTTTTTTGTTTTTGTCTCGTGGGCAAAAGTATCTTTTGAATTGATTTCTACATTTGTGTGGAATTTATCTGAGTTGCATTTTATCATAAATACAACTTGGAAGGTTGGATAGAATTTAGTATATAATTTAGAATTACAAATAACTGGAATTATAGACTCCTCCCCAGCCACAACTTTGGAAAGAAATTGTGGGTCATTTTGAATGTTTCTATTTTTATCCTCAGTGAGCAAACAAGGCCTGAATTTTATAGGAACTCTTTTCATTTTTTAAATCTTCTGTTGAAATTTGCTTGTATGAACTCAGAAGTGAACCAATCATCTTGGATATCTCCTCAATGGTCTGATGTCAGTCTTTATTGATTGCAAGGCAAAATTTTTCAAGATTTTCATAATTTCGGCTTGTTGAAGGTTGGCCAGATTATGGTTGGTTCTCAAGTGACATTTTGCCACATTTGAAATGCAGATGCTACTTACATTTTTTTCACCCAAAACTTCTTCCGTAGAAGTTTTTCAAAGCATTACAAAACATTCAGCTGCAGTTTCCCTCCACGAAAAAACAAACCATAGACACTCTGGTTTATTTTTTTTTTACCAGCCATAGAGGAAACCACGAGACGTGTTTGCAAATGCCTGAAAAAGAGTCTCAGGAAACAAGTATGTCAATCCAGAACCTTACCAGCAGTGCAATGTGCAAGTATGTCTGGTTTGTGCACCATATTCGAATAACTTAATACCCCTCTGGCCTGAGGAAAACTGATTGCAGATTTTAGGATTTGATGCCTGTACTTGTTCAATAATATATTATGACAACAATGATGTCTCCTATGTTTAGATTGACTAAGCATTTCCCCAAAAGCCCCAAGTTTTACAATGGCTACTTTGCAATTATGTTTGGCCTTGGTTAAGTTAAAGTTTTCAAAGTTGTAATTGAAACCCATGTTAATCAAAAGCACCAATAATTATGCTTGCAACTTAAATTGGGTACACCACGCAGTTGAGATTAAACAGATTTTGCCTTATTCTTGATAATTGCGTCATTTCCTCTCTCTGTTTCTCTCTCCATGTCTCTCTCTCTCTATCTTTCTTCATGTTTCTCTCTGTTTATTTTTTATCTTTATTATTCCACTTACTTTTTCTATTAGCTTTTTTCCTCTTAGACGATGTAATTGAAATAATTGCATGAGAATCTGATCTTGCATAAGATATTACCAAGGGATAAGCTGTAAACTTGAGATTTTTTTCTTGTGTGGGACGGTCTTCTATAAGTATAAACTTTGGATTATATTGGATATTGCTAGGGACTGAACAAGTTTTGGAAAATTGTATGAATATCATGAGAGAAAATTATTCCCCTAATTGCCAAAGTCTTCAATTCAGTGAATTGGTGGGATAATTCCAATTTCAGCTTGCAAAATCAGGTCTAGAAGTTGACAATCATTTCCATCAGCATTCTCGGTTTATTATTCAGATTTCTTCCTCGAGAGGGCAGTGTATGCCTTTCTCCCTCCAGATATGATCTGCCATACTATATTTTTCCAGTTCACTTCTGGTATGACTGACTTTATCTAGAGGGAAAAAGGTGCACACTGCACTCTCTTAGTGATCTACCTGCTTTCATAATCAGTATTTGAAATCCTTGATTTCACCTGGCCTCACACATTGACCCCTGTCACCAGTGGGGAAGGCACAACTCTCTCAACTACTAGGCAGGCTCAGTGAAGTTTTATTATCTGTTCTCGGTCAAGATATGTTGTTGTCATTGTCATCATCATTATCAGCACTATTAACTATTTAAAGTCTATTGTTGGACATAGGCTTTCCTCTAGGCCAGTCTGTTTTTTGCTTCTGAATATCATAGTGCCAAAACATTCTGCATTTGTCCAGATTATCACACCATTTTACTTTTTGCCAGCCATTCCAAGGGATTCATGTTGTGAGTCACAGTCTCCAGCAGTTGTCTAATATCCTTGCAACATCTGTGCATTACTATTTGATTTCAAGTTAATGGCTTTTAGGATATCTCTGACACCTGGTTTTTCTCTAATATTGTGCTGGTTTGTGGTCTTTACTTGTAATATTTATAGTGTGGTTCTTAGTTTGATAACCAGTTTCTTAATTGAGTTCTATGTTTCTTTTTTTTTCCCAAAAAAATTTGAATTTGGAAAAAAAAATACTCTGTGGGGATTTACAATGTAAGTTTATGCTAAATTTGTCCCTTAGTTTGTGTCCACCAGCATTCATTCAAGGTTTTTGAAAATCTGGACTTTTTAGTGATCCAACAAAAGGCAAGAGAAGTAACTTATTCATTGATCACCCCCACTTTGGCATGCAACTTTGGTCACATGACATTTTCTATTGAATGACTCACCAGACCTATCAATTCTATGACTAATGATTCTTTCATTTTTATTTCAATTACTTTCCATTGCAACTACCCAGACCATCATTTTATAGCCATTATTAGTGAGAGCTTTCTACAAGACTCAAACTCTCATTCCTTTTGCCTCGGAAACCACTCGCCATGATCACAGTTCTGATTGAGCTTACTCCTTATTTAAAATCCATGTGGTTTGCAAATGGTTAGAGAATTGTCTGAGTAGTCACTCCTGAACTAAAGCAAACCTACAAGTATTTCCCACCTGTGCCAGAGGTCAGTGTTAGTGACCTGGTAGAAAGCCATTTGTTGTAACACAATCTTTCTACCCCTATTTCCCCTACTCCAAATTTGGCCCTGTGCTGTACTTGAGCTTTGTAAATAAGTCATACCTACAAGTAGCTGTCAGCATCTGATGTAAACATTTATACCAAGTTACCATGAGAAGCCAATTTTTTTACCCAACAACTTGTACTTAAGTGTTTTTTTTTGTTTTTCCCCCCTTTCTTCTTAGAACACACAGACTAGTCTGACCTTCCACATTTCCTTTTATTCTGCTCTGTTAATATGGGAATAATACTTAAAATGTTACTATAGTGAAATTCCTAGAAACTGAACTTCATAGGAAGTATAGGTGATCATTTTAATGATAATGGTTCATTGATGTCTGCAGGAGCTGCTTCCCAACTGAAGTCTAGTTTGGGCCAGGATAAAATACAAAAAGCAAAGCCAAGTCATTTATTACCAGTAGAAATAGCTCTAAACAATGAATAACCCAAATCTTGCTTCTAACCCTAAATTCTTTAATTAATCACTGCAAACATCTGTACCAAAGCTTTATTAAATTACATTCCCATCTTGTATTTTACAGGGACTGGTTTGGGTTAGGGTTTTTGTTGCACTGAAGAGTTTTTGCGTTCAGTTCTTTCATGTTATTCAAGAGAATTAGATATGATTTTCAATTTTTCAATGAAAATCTCTCTTCTGTAACCTGATATTCGTTTTCTGGAATTTTTATTCTGCCAATCGTATTTGCATTTCTGCATTAAGTAGATTGTGGCAACTGTCAGTCCTTTTGTAATTACTGAACTTGATTATCCATGTCTTTAATAACCTTAAATTGAGTTTGGGGCACATCGGATAAAGGTGCGCCTTAATGTAGTCAATCTGTCAGTGCTGCTTTTCTGAGTTGTGCCACAAAAGTGTCCCCACTTTCCCTGGGGGGGATGGAACACCAGAACTGGTAGCCAGTCCTCCTCAGATGGAGCGGCAGGGTGGTCTGTCTCATTTCTGAACACTTGTATTAACTCTCTGGACGGGGTTGACTGACATACTGGATACGTTCACTCCGCTATCCACTTACCCATTTGTCTTGAATGGGTAAATGAATAATGACATCAGTTTTGAGTTTAATCCCTAGCCTGGGTAGTGCGGAAAAATTATGTACTTTTCTTCAATGGGAGAGTCAGACAAGCGGCACCACAAAGACGAATAAACTAGGAAGAATTAATTGATATGAGTTATCCCCACAAGGCATGTACAACAGAATTTGAACCATTTGTCCCCATGGTTTGAATAAAGGGTTCTGTTCAACATTTCCAAAATGTTACAGAGTACAACAGACACCTGAAGGAGACTGGAGGGTGCAGCAGCTGAAATGTTGTGACTATACCAATCAAGATGAGGATAATAGTCTGAGTTGATCTGTGAATGATATTATTATCATCATCAGTCTTTTAACATCCGTCGTTGGACATAGACCTTTCCCAGGATTCGCCACAATTCTCTATTATGGGCGTCGCGGAGCCAGTATTTCCTGAATCTGTCTAGTTCATCTCTCCATCTTGTGTTCAGTCGGCCTCGGTTTTTAATGTGATCTCTGGGGATCCATGTTGTGAGACGTGATGCCCATTGGTTGTCTTTCATTCTTGCGACATAGCCTGCCCATTGCCATTTGAGTTTTTTAATAGTTTCTATGATGTCACGGACACACATTTTCTTCCTTATATACTGTACTGTCTTGTGATCTCTCCATGTGAGGTTGAGTATGATTCTCTCATGTGCCTGTTGCATACTTCTCAGTTTGCAGGTCTGTCTCTTGGTTAGGTTCCATGTTTCAGCTCCATAAGTGACTCTCGGAAGAATGCATTGGTTGTATACTCTTCCTTTTTAGGATTATTGGGATCATCTGGTTCTTGAAAATTGAGCTTGCTCTACTGAATGCTTGCCATCCCAAAGTGATTCTTCGCTTGATTTCTTCCTCTTTTGAGGGTCTCATGGAGATTCGTTGTCCTAGGTTGGTGTAGTGGTCTACCTTGCTGAGTTTTGCATTCTCTATCTTGACAGTTATGTACTTATTCTCAATTTGATTGTTGCACATGATTTTTGTTTTTCTGAAGTTCATGTGTAGGCTGACTTTGTAATCATCTTAAATTTAGGGTTCAGTTAGATTTGATATTTTTGAAAAAATAAATTTTGTGATGACAATATTGAGTTTTGTATTGTTTCTGACTGACTTTTGAAAATTTATGATTAGTCAATCTGTAAGAAAGAAACTAATTGAAAAGTTGAGAAGTATACATAAACATAAAGAGAAAGGAAGAGGCAAGATATAGAAAGCAAAAGATGAAGGGGGTATAATTGAGGGAAGAGGAGAGTAAGAAGAGAGAGAATTGTGAAATAAGGGAAAGGTGGGGAGAGAAAATGAAAATGCCTAAGTAAGAAGTTGCATGGTTGGTTGACTAACAGATGTATTGTACTTCATTGGTAGGAATAAACTAATGTTATCTGCTGACAGTTTGTTGTCTCAGGAAGATCTCAAATGATAGAGTAGATGTGTCAAAGGGAGAGCACTCAATCCCGTCTATCGTACCATGACGAGAATGTCATCAGCTGCAAAGGCAAGACAATTTCTGTTATTAGAGTTCAGAAAAACAAAGCTAAGAGAATGCAAACATTTTCTGTGGGTTTTTTTTCTAACTATTCTGCTCATCAACCCTTATTTGTGTTTGCATATAAGGATTGTAACAGTTCAACTGTGACCTGTCTTGTAGCCGGTTTTCCCCTCCAATGCCATTGATTGACATTCAGATCCAGGTAAACGTTAGAATTTGCATGCTGCTTTTTTTAGACAGGTAGGCCCTTCCCATTTGAAAGGTTGGTGTAGCACAGCCTTCCATCTGTTCCCTCTCCCCATCTGTTCTGGTACCATACTAAGCTAAGCTTAGTAAATACCAAAAACAGCCTACTAGCCCCATGACAATACTGCTCTGAAAAGTGACTAGTGGAATGACTATCATCTTATGATTATTCCTGATATCTATGATCATGTTCCATTTAAAATATTTTCATTATTCAAAATAAATACTTAGATGAATAGGTGGAATAATTAATAGTTATAATTCGTATTAGTGGCTAAAAAGCTCAACAACATGAGTATAGTTAGACAAGTACGTACAAGTACAGAAAAAAATTGAATAAAAAAAAAGCACAAAGATTAAAGTAACAACAAGACAGATAGCCTTGATTTAGTACTGAGTTGGGTGTAGCCTATAACTTGAACACACAACTAGCAATTCTCAGTGGCAAATGCGTAGAATTATTTAATATGGCCTATATACTTTATCATGCAAACACAGAAGAAAATGACTTCTTTGATATTGTTTTTTACTAAAAGTTATTAAATGTGCAGATTCAACCAAACCCAGAGTTCAGTTTTTTGGCAGTTTTAATGGTTTCTTTTGGTAATAAAACGATGTTTGTAAAATTAAGTTAAACTTGGAAACTCCCCTAATATAAGAATGATTTTTATCAGACAAATTCTGCTTATTTTATGCAATGATTAACTGGTATAGTTTCTTGCTGTCTAAAAAAGAACAATTTGCCGAGTATCCAAGTAAGCAAGAACTGGATACTTAAGCCCCCTAATTTAATATAAATATTTTCTTCTCAACAGGGAGGATGACATGAAAGGAGCTGCGTACAATTTTAGTTGGTGAAATCCGATAAGATGCTGTGTTGACAGTTATTGAGGAATGTGCATTTTGTAGTCTGAGCTTTTCTGCTGTGTCTCCATTTAATACAAAATCCAAAGCTGATTCATGTATTGTGGGTGTATTAAAAAGTATTTAATCTTTTATAGATCTTTACTCAAAAGTTTATTTCATGTGCACATCTAAAGCTTAAGTTATACTCTATATGTTGTATCTTTTGATGATCCTTGCTCTTTTGTATGTTTTTGAGTGCTAGTGGTTTGGTTCTCCTTTACCTTGCGTTTTGTCCTTAAAATATGTCGATCGTTTTGAGGAAGTACGGTAGAACATTGTTTCGTTGCCTTCCACTTCCTGAATTTTGTGTGCAGCTTCAGCAGCTTTGAGTCTCAATTTGAAATGATGCTACAGAATAGCCAGAATCTCAGTACTTGTATCTGCCTTTATAACATCTGAATGAATAGATTGTCTTTAGATGCGTACATGAACTAAACTTTGGAGTGTAAGTCTCTATAAATTAATACAATTTCAATTCAAATGTTGTATTCTAACCTGTTGATCTTAACTCTGTATATACTCAACAAAGTATTACCCTGGAAAAAATTCATGTGTGTATATATATATATACATATATATATATATATATATATATATATATAAATGGATAAATAGTAGATTGTGGATTCGCTTTTCATGTTGTAGTTTTTTCTGGTGTGGGTTGATGTAGCTCTACTCTAAAACAACTTAACTCTATGAGTAAAATGTTGTATGTATTGAGCACTCTATGAAATAAATCCATTGCATTCCAGAAGTGGCTTTATATTATTGATATATTATCATATTATGTTATACTGCTAGCCTGATCTGTACCACATATACTGTGTGTGTGTATATATATATATATATATATATATATATATATATATATATATATATTGAATTTCTATATGATTTTTTTTTTTTAGATGTAGTCATACATCTTAATGAGATGCTTTATCATTAGTCATTCAGGCTGTTACAGTAACAACAGAGAGAGAGGAAGGAAGAAGTGCGATGTCATCAAAAGAACATCTATCCGATCAATTTTTTTTTCACCAGCTGCTATGATATGATAAAGTAATGTTAAAGGTCCACATGTCGGTATTAAAAAAAGAGAAAAGAAAAAAGCCAGAAATGGCCCTTTACAATTTTAATTCAAAATAATACTTGCAGAATATTGAAATATTTTTCAAGTATGAGAATCAATTGACTCAAAGAAAGACTACTTGCTCTTCTTCCTCCGCCTCCTCCTCCTACTACTATCACTGACAGTGAACACATTGTTGAACTTATTGTTCTTGTTTTTTAATCTTCCAATTGAACTCATGGTGTCATGGGGTGTTGCAGATGGCAGTTGTGTTATTTTGGCTGTTGGTCTTTCTTTCTTTCCTCCTCCTTCAAGAGTTACAGTAATCTTTAGATTTATATAAAACTTTCTTTTCTTAGTTAGTTTTGATCATATTTCTAATCCTTCTCTGTTTTCAACAAGGTTTTGGCAATGGTTGATGAAAAACAGATGGATTATCATTCTGTTGTTCAGAATAAACAGGAGAATATCTGGGTAAAGAAGGGAGTCTGGATGTCAGGCATCCCAACTTGTAAACCTATCAAAAAATGATCTTCATAGTATGATGCCAGGGATGATTTTTTTTTTTTTTCTTCAAGCCAAATATTTAGGGGATACAATGGATCATGTGGCATATACACACATATATCTCCAATGTATACATATATGCATACATGCTTAC
The DNA here is from genome assembly GCA_963457665.1 of Thysanoteuthis rhombus. Taxonomy (NCBI): domain Eukaryota; kingdom Metazoa; phylum Mollusca; class Cephalopoda; order Oegopsida; family Thysanoteuthidae; genus Thysanoteuthis; species Thysanoteuthis major. The sequence goes on from OY735199.1 coordinate 20,494,102, forward strand.
ATTTTTTCGTATATTTAAGATGATTTTTCATGGAATAGCACTAGTGAGGTAAACTTGTCGATAAATACAAAATATATTGAAAAAAGGAATTTGTTTACTTCACAACATTTCTTATTGTTTGCTATCATACAAAATAATTATTAAGTGGACATGCAATTGAACAATGGTGTATCCAAGTGTGAAGCAACAAATTGAAAAAAAAAAAATGTAGCATGCACATGTTTCTAGATTTTTTTTTTTTTTTTCAAACTTTTAATTGAAAGGCAAGTAAGGGTCAAGTTTAGCATTATAGTTACATTTTGAATAGAATCTGCCTCTAAAACTCTTGGAAAATTTTTTTTTTTTTTTTAAACTAAAAAAAAAATACTTAAAATGTATATTTTTAATATATCTCCATCTAAATTTGGTGATGATAGGTAAAAAAAATTATGCCTTGGGGTTCTGTGTACACACAGAAACTTGCCACAATGAGCTAGCTAAATGAGGAAATCTAAATTGTGTTTTGTGAACGCTTACCATTTATTCAATGGATTCATTTTCATTGATTTATTGATTTTATCTTATACTTTTTGTTTTATTTCTCGCATTTGTCTTATTATGCTCACTTGGTTTTCTGATTTCATTCACATTATCATTTTCCTGTACTTCAAAAAGAAAAACTGAAATAACACTGTTTTCAAATATTTTATAAAAAAGAAATAAGTGGAATGAAATTTTTTCATACAAAGAAAGTATCAATTAAAGGGAATCAACATTTTTATTTGATTATTTTTTTTTTTTGTATGCTAATTTTAATTTTGAACTTATGATGAAAAGTCAAGGCTGAGTTTTACATTATAGCTATGTTGTGAATAAAACCCAACTAGTGAAAAAAAAAAAAATTTTTTTTTTTTTTTGTAAAATCTTAGATAGAAGTACTTAGAAATATATGAAGAATACTTTCTGTCCTAATTTGGTGAGAATCTGTCAAAAATTATGCCTTAGGGGCTTGTGTACATACAGAAATTTGTGATCTGCTAATGAGGAAAAAAAAATAATCAAAAGGTGGTAACTTGAAATTTTAGCATGAGCTTCACTCTTGATTAACATTTTTCATATTTCTAGATTAATTGATTTTGTCTTTGAAAATGAATAATTATGATTGTATTCAACTTCTTGAAGCTTAATTTAGAAAAAAAAAATTCAATTTCATTTTTCTTCTGTTCCAAACAGAACCTCTCTGTTGAAACGAATCCAAAATGAACAGATGCTATGTACTTCGTAACAGGGAAATATTTCTGAAATAAACACTGTATTATTATTTTTGCCTTGTCATAATACACAATTATGAATAAAGGTGTATTCTTTTATTGTGCAGGAATAGAATTTAGCACATTTCATGCCTTCTAATTTGCTATATAAAGTTTTAACAGCTGGCGGAAAACAGATGGATTATCATTCCGTTGTTTAGAATAAACTGGAGAATATTTGGATGAACAGGGATGTCTGGGGGGTCAGCCATTCCAACTTGAGAACCTAGGTTGATTTGATTTCTGATTTTTTCTTTTCTCACAGCCAAATTTTCAGCTAAAAAATGATTATGCTGTTGAGAAATATATCAAATCTTCTGTTTTAAGCTAGTATTGTTAGATTTCTTTTTATCCAACCAAATATCCTAAGTTTATGTATTAACTCTGATACAGTGTACTTTTTTTAAGAATTAAAGAAAACAAAAAAAAACATCACACTATAATAATAATTTTATTGAATTTAGTGGGAATTTATTCAAAGTCATCATCATCAGTTTTTTAATGTCTGTCGTTGGACCTAGACCTTCCCCAGGATCTGACACTTTTCTCTATCATGGGCAGTGGAGCCAGTATTTTCTAAATTTGTTTAGTCCATCTCTCTATCTTGTATTCTGTCGGCCTTGGTTTCGCTTGTGATCTCTTGGGATCCATGTAATGAGTCATGATGTCCATCGATGGTCTATCATTCTTGCAACATGGCCTGCCCATTGCCATCTTAGTTTTCTAATAGATTCTATGATGTCTCGGATTCCCATTTTCTTTCTGATATACTGTGATCCCTCCATGTGAGGTTGAGCATGACTCTCTTATGTACGCATTGCATGCTTCTCAGTTTGCAAGTATATCTCTTGGTTATGTTCCATGTTTCAGCTCCATAAGTGACTATCGGGAGGATGCATTGGTTATATACTCATCTTTTTAGGATTATTGGGATCGCCTTGTTTTTGAAGGTTGAGCTTGCTCTGTCAAAGGCTTGCCATCCTAGGTTGATTCTTCGCTTGATTTCTTCTTCCTTAGTGAGTTTCATAGAGATTCATTGTCCTAATTAGATGTAGTGGTCTTCTTTCCCCAGTTTTGCATCTTCGATTTTGACAGTTATGTCCTCATTCTTAGTATGTTATTCAAAGTATAGAAATAAAAATTCAGAATTTAAGATATCCCAATTGAAAATTTTGGTAATTTTCTGTTATTGTAGTTGAAAAATTATCTCCAGTTCTAATTTCTCCCTAAACTATTTCAACCCTTCTAAAATGGCTGCTAGAACATGTGCATCCTCAGCAAGGAACAGCCCAAATTCTAATGGTGCATGTAATCATAAAATGATATAAACTACTTCTGATTAGTTTATCAGGTTGATCTCTCTTCTTTGTAGTGAATCAACATCTGTGTTTCTATCCATGCATGACATGAGAAGTTATTGAGTTAATGGAAAATTGATATGATGTTGGATGAGAGTATTGAAGATCCTGTGCTGTTTTCATGGTGATAATGAACAAAGTACTTGCTATGAATTTAAGTATTCAGCTTTGTTTAGATTCAAACCATGGCTGGTGACAATCAATCAGTTGTATTTTGTGGAAGGATGGGCCAAGAACAAAAGAATAATTGTTTAAATTTTGGGTTGGATTGGGTTCATTTTCAAACATTTCGAGACAATTTTTCGACATTTTGGATACGATAATGTAGTTATTGTGATGAAGTCATCCTAAATAAATGTAATAAACTGCATTATAGTTGTATCGATGACATGCCCCTGATGAATTTAATTATTACAAGCTTTTGTCATGGTATAGTCTGGGATCTGTAACCTGATTATTCAGTACTTGGTGACCACAGGGATTGGCAGAGATGTGTGCTCTCTTGGTGCTTTTTTGTTTGTTTGTTTGTTTTTTTTTGTTTTTTTTCTTTCTGTGTGTCTGTTACTGCATTGGTAATATTTTGATAAGAAAGAATAAGAAATATATGATTATTGAACCAGACTTGATGGCAATTTAAGAATGGATAGTATTATCTCGACATGTGATTCAGTTGCTTCTTACTCTATAGATATGCAAGATATACTTAAAAAAAATAACTCAGCAATGTTTTTTAGTTTTTTTTTTTTCTCTTCCTCACAAGTCCACTTTGTATGTAAGAAAATATTTTGAAACAAAAATTTATACAGTGAAACCCCGCTTTTCAAAAGTTTGCTTTCTGCCACTTTTTCACTTTTATATTAAAAAAAAGGAGGGCAGGTCAAATTATTTTACAAGCCAAGCCTTTACAGAGGCAGCGTGCACTCTCTTTTTCTCTTTTCTACATCCCAGTCTCCTGAACCTCCCACTAACCCAATCTCCTAAGTAGACTCAGCATAGCATACCATCATCCCCATATTGGGGGTCTGGGAATGCTTGATAAGTTTTCCCCGAATAAATTAATAGTAATTACTTCTTTGCTTATGAGGGGTTTTTACAGTAACACTTTACTTTCTGGATAGTTGGTGAGGGAGGGAGGAAACCTTTATAGCTTCTTGTGTACAGGTAACTGAAGTCGGCAAACAGTTGTCCTCATTCATCAGCTGAAACTCCTGTCATCTTATCACCTTCAGAATAACTATTGCTGTACTAAGGGCTGTCCCATTTAAGTCAGGTGGCTCTACCTGGTGGACAACTTGTTCAACAGAGTTAAAGAAAAGATATCTGGAGAAAACAAACTCTTTTTCTCTTGCTGAGTTAACTCTATTTTGTCTGTGTATATGCAAGTGCATGAGTTGACTCATTTTGATTGGGCTCCATTCAAATATACCACTTATAAGATGGTCATTTAATTTTTCTTGAGTAATGCAAATGCAAATATTATAAAGAGTCCTGCTGGTATTATTAGAACCATCTATGGACGGTTATAGGGCTTAGAGGAGTTGCAGTGAGCAGTAGTCTTCCAAATATATTTATAAACCATTCATCTTATAGTCTGGCATATATGGTATTTGGATAAAGAGACATCCTCTAAGCTGGCTGGAGTTGTTCTTTAAAGCAAAGTCTTTTTTCTTTGTGTGTGTGGCTGTTATTTGATGTAAGGCTTCTCTAGGAAGATCTCTTGATATTGATTAAGGATTAAGTTCTGATGTATTTTGTTAACAAGTGTAATAATCTTGAGCAGGCCCATCTCCAGAGTACAGCTAGTTGGGTGAGAGTAGGCATCCATTAAGTCCTGGGGGCTGCAAGTAGAGGTTCCCAGTTGTTTGAAAAGCACTGAATTAAAAGAAAAAAATAGCCAAAAGAATATCCAAAATGGTCAAAATTCACCACAAGAACATTAAAAATTGTCAAAACATGGCTAAAAAATGGCCAAAATGTTTAATCTATATTCTTCAAAAACAAAACACATGCTAAATTCAGGGCAAAATTAGCGACAATTAATTCCCATCACATTCACAGGTAGGGTAGGGGTGATTTCCAGGGGGGTCTGGACCCGCCTCCCCTCATGATCTTGAGAAATGAAACAAACCAAGAAGATTACTTATTTCATTGTACTTGGAACTCAGAGTTCTGATCATCAAGTTCAGTGGAGTAATTGCTTAAGTCAAAATGACAGTTATTTTTATTGATGGTGGCAAATAATTGGGTGGTCCAGCTGTCTAGTGGGGTCATGTTTATATTGACCATTGGAAAACCCCCTACTAATAAAGCACTAGGAGAACTTGTTAGATTCTCCCTATTAATCCCCTTGCTTGTTTAAGGCAACAGAAACACTCATGTCTCTCCCCCTTCTGCTTGTTTGATCCTGTCCTGTCTCCTTCAGTTAGTCCAAGGTGCTCAGCCATTGTGAGGTGTCAAGGCATGCAACAGCTGGCCAATGATGAAAGATTCTTGCTGATAAGATAAGTCTCTTATCTTCAACTGGATTCTCATTTTCTTGTTTTTGTTCCCTCCAATTTTATCAGCTTCTCTTCATAGAATTTATAGTAATATCCTGATTATCAAATGGATTGGACTAAACATGGTTCATCGAAAAAGTCAGTGGGAATGAACTAGCTATCAATGGCTTGGGTGATTGGTAGATATATCAGTAATTCTTCTAGGATGGATCAATAAGTCTGTAGTCCGACTTGTAGTTAGCTGAATCTTTACCTGAAATTTTCACTGTGTAATGTTTGATCCATATGATTAATGGAAATGTGTATGGTTAAGTGCCTTGACGATTTCTTTATTTTTATGATAGTATTGCCTTTGTTCTGTGTCTCTCTGTTCATATCCAACTTCCGAAAAGAATGAACAATACGCATCAAAGCTTTTTTTTTTTTCTCGCCTTTCAATTATTTACTTAGTTTATGAATTTATACAGAAACTTTTTTTCTTACACTGTTTGATTTTGTTACAAATTAAATGTCACTTCCCCTGGCAACATTTTAGCTGTGACTCTGGCAAATAACAGGAAAAAGTTTATAGGAAACAATGAACAAGGAATATTTTATGTCATCCTGTTAGTAAAAAAAAAAAAAGAGGAAAAAGAATCTCCCTCAAGTATGTTGTGAATATCAAGAGGTTTAACCATTTCATACTAAGACCATTACATGCTGCTAATAAAAATGGATCCCTAAGGAAGCTTTTTCAGTTTGTTTGTGGGACTCAAAATTGATTTTGGTGAAAGACTTCAACCCATTACTCAGTGAAGGATTTATTTCTACAAAGGTGAATCTGTAGAATAATGATTTTTGGTCTAATTAACAAATCTCTCCACTTTTTTTCTATCAGGGCACCTTTGTCTATAACTTTTAGAAGAGTCATAACATTTCAACTTTTGCTTAGGAAAAAGAGATTCCATAATTTATTCTTTTGGCTGATACACTATTCAACCTTTGTCAGGTGTATTATTCAAGAAAAGAGGCAAACCTCTCTTCTCCAGGTGAAGAAAAATTGTAATATACTACCTGGATCAATCAATTTCTGCTGCACCAGACATACAGATGTAGTCACAGCACCAACCAAGCACTCAGGCAATTTCAAACTAAGCATAGGGGAGCTCCTTCATACTGGCTTCGCTTAACAAAGAAAGCCACATGGTGTTGAAATCTGTACTAGCCCAATGTATACACTTGGCCAACAAGCTAATATATGCTTCTTCTTCGAACTTTCTCACTCTCCAATGATGCCCCTGTCAGTTATCTAGACCTCATCCCACAGGAGGTAATGTGTAAAGGAGAAAAAACAGTTTACCCTTCTTCTTGAATTATACATCTGACAAAGGCCGAAGAATGGATCAGCCAAAATGTTGTATTGACAACATGAAGGATGGGAAGAGATTCAATTCATTGAACAAAAGTTTGAACAGGACACTTTATTAATGATTTCATTTTTTCTTATGTAAGGATCAACCTATTTTACTTAATGATTGTTAAGGCTTTATTTTTGTTTCTGTAAAGCTTATCCCAGTGATTATTCTCATAACAGGAGTAAAGGATTTAACTGAAAGGATTTAGCTATTCCAGGTCCTGTTAATACATCATCTTGAGGAAAGACAAATAATTTGTGTAGGGCTTAATATTGCTGTTTGCTTTGTTGATTAAATCAATTGAAAGACAAAAAGGATTATCTATTTAGCATTCCAGACTGTCCGACACAAATGATCATTTAAACCTATAGACAGGAACTAGGGAGGAATTTTAGTCCGGGGAGGAATGTATAATAGTGAAAAATCATTAAATGGCAATGTAAAATGAGGAATTGAGAGAATGTGTGATCGCAAGAGAAAGAATGCGACCTAGAACTCTGAGAACAGCTGATTCAAACTAAGACTGTTGCTGTAAATATTAGAAAAATGAATTGTTAGAGTAAAATTTAGCATTCAAGAGACTTTGAACAATATGTAACTGTACAGACCAGTTTTTGATATTATGTAATGTGTATGCATATGTATGTTTTTTTTTCTGCAGCAACCCCATTTTCTTTGATTGCTTATTCTATCTATGTTGTCTAGGCCAAGTAAGAAAGACATTTAGTGTATAATAACGGTAGATCATTTCAAGTGAGAGTTTCAGTATAGCACAATTTATAATCATATATATATATATATATATATATATATATATATATATATATATATATATTCATATTTAGACCCAAGGTATTAGGAGTATGAAACAGATTTATTTTTGGAAAACATCACCTTTCTGGTTTATTTAATTATATGTATTTATGTATAGAAAGGTACTAGTATCCTATGAGAAGGGTTCGATAGATGTAAGAAATAAGTAAAATGAAAGAAAAAGCTACAGTTGTTGGAGATTATTTGATATTTGATAACTTAGATATTTTGTAAAAAGGGTTTGTGTTGATAGTTGTATTTCCTCGCTCGGTTTCAATGAAATTATCAAGGGAGAAATATATATCAGATTGTAACTGAAGTTCTGTCTGTTTATTTTTTCTTATGGTAACAGTTGCACAACAAAACTTGCCGTTAGAGTCAGGTAACTTGTCAAATAATCCAATGCAGTCTATGTGACTTCTAATAATTACATTTATAGAAAGCATCCTCTCTCAGGAATCTCAATACCCAAGTCCTCACCGGACAAAAGCATTTGAAGACCAAGTAATCATTGCATTTAAAAATGTTTGGTCTATTCGAGAAGAGTTGAAGGGAAATGAAATTTGGCAATCAAGCTACTCACATAACGCACACTGGAGTCACAATTACAAAGTGTATTTATTCACTGAGTTCATATAATTATGAAAATCTTGAAATTCAAAGAAAAGTGTCAAAGGTTGGGAAATGAGTCTCACATGACCTGTCCATAGTAAATCACCAGCAACATGTTAATTGTAAATGTATTCCGAAGAGCTCCAGGTACTATAAAAAAACAACTTATTTTTCAGTTATGAGGAATAGATCCCTTTTCTCAATGCTGAGTGCTTTTGTCAGTGGCTCTGCCGTGGTAATAGGTGTGTGCCCCACCTGAGAGGCAATCTCTATCTGACGAAGATCTTGCTGAATGTTTGGGATATGCAAGGAATCATCCATTACAAACTTTTAAATGATAACCAAACAATCACTGTTGAAGTTTACTGCCAACAGCTTCGTTTTAGAAAAAAAATAGATAAGGGGAATAGAGAGCCCAACCCTTTATTCAATCCACGGGAGTGAAAGGTTGGGGATATCTCGTATCAGTTAATTACCTGATGGCATAGACAGTGGAATGAAATCTATCTACCCAACTCCCCAGGATTGAATTCCCAGAAGGTTACCAACTATGACAGATACTTGGAGGAAGCTGGAGGGTACAACAGCCAAAACATAGAGACTATAAAACCCGAGGATGCTAGTCCAAGTAAATCTGTGTAATAATGTTGATTCTTCATCTCAGAAATTCAGATTAAAAAAAAGAAGAAATACTCTCCGATGCAGAAAAAGAGAAAGAATTGAAGAAATACTATGTTGACAATCTGTTATGAGAAAATTATTCATGAAGAATATCCTCTTGTGTATTGTTCGTATGAGAAAAAGAAGTAAGGAATGTTCACTTGGACTGCACTTTGCTAAATCCATCAATTGCTTTTTTTTTTTTCTTTTTTTTTTTTTTGTAACAACCTACTTTGAAAATGTCAGAAATTACTCCAGTTCTTCATACGTCAGAACTTCTACCGATGCTTTGAGTTACAAATTTGGGAATCTCTCATGAGGAATATCAATAAAACCAAAACAAAAATCTCTCCCTTTCTGTGTGGCATTCTGCTATTTCTTTTCCTTAGGACTCCTTGTGAAGCATAGGGCCACAACTACACCACACTGGGTAATGTTGCTGCAATTTCAGTAGCAAATCGCTCTTCATGTGAAAGTGAATGCAAGCAGCTTTGGGCAAAAGTCAGTTTGTTGATCCTGTTTTCCAGGTTGAGATTTTCAACAACATCCTTGTGCGGAAAATGACTGAATGATCAAAAATAGATTTGGAGGAAATCCATCTAATCCAAACAAGAGGAAATATCCTCTAAAATGTGTTGAAAATATGCAAGTCCTGAAATACTGATAAGATGTATCCCTTAATTTCCCTTTGAAGCATGTTACTAAAGAATATTTTTAAAACAGTTGAAAAGCTTTTCTCTTCAAATTGTTTTAAACTGTAGTTAGATTTATCTCAGTTGGATTGTATTTCTTAGGTTGACTTTTATTTTATTCGTTGAACAAAATTTGCTTCTGAATTAGTGAAAGATATTTGTTCATTCTACAAATTTTCCTATGATTCAATGAATTCTTGACCATTCCTTACAAGCTTTATTGAAATATTTTTGATGATTTGTTCCAACCAAATGATTTTATTTGGGTTATAAGAATAACCATAATTGAACTTCCCTCACCATATTTTCCAATTTTTTTCATTATTGACTAGCAGAATACCCAATGTTGCTCAGACTGAAAAGTAGCTATAAATGGCTTGCAAGTGGTCATGAAGACATATTTGGCATAATGAAACACTCTTGGATTCCCCGTGAAAAATTATTTTTCATGTTAGAAAATCATGCTCCAAATCATTTCAAAACATGGATATCATTCAAGCAATCATGTTGTAGAATAATTCTACTAATTTCAATCTTGTTTTTTTTTCTTTTATTATTGTACTGACTAAAGATATTTTGTCTACTGCCTCAACCTATTTGCAGCCAAGTATATTCATCAAACATCACTTCTTCACCGGGTTTTTTACTTGAAAAATCAATGAAAATTGAAGTCTTCATTGAAGTCTTCATTGAATGCTTAAAACAGTTATTTTCACACAAATGAATTTATTTTTGCAAACTAATAAATGTAATATGAACATAAGTGTGATAAGATAAAATATTTTAATAATTCAAACGAGTATGAAATAGTTTGAAACCTGGATCTACATATGAGGCCATCTTACATTCAGTGCATCTGTATTTTCTCTTTTGCTGTTTTGGTACTTGTAAACATTGTAATTTACACTTTCTAGTAGGTTTTGCCTTCTTATGATAGAATAACACACTATTTTGACATCAAACAGATCAATAAACTTCACTAAATATTTCACAACCCTTTGAATGTTCAAACTTTTTCATTGAACATATGTATTCAAGATGAATCCACTAAAATGCCAGGTAATCTCTTGATTTTGACAGTTATCAAACATTAAGAAATCTGACGAGGATAGAAAAATTGATCGGCTGAAACCTGTTGACAACATCAAGGAAGGGAAAAAGATTCGATTGCCTGAACAAAAGTTGGAATGTTAATGGCTCTTCTCACAATTATAGACAATACTAAGAAACTTAGTGCACCAGATGAGAAAAATTGGACAAATGACTTAATAACCTCCTGTTATCTTGTGTCATTCAGTAGGCTATCAAAATCACTCAGAGCCTAAAGGATGTTTTTGAAGGGTTTTTACTTGAAAATAGTTTAGGTCTTCCTGTTGTACTACTTTTGTTGGAGATTACAGGAAGTCACAACAATCAGTTTCACGTCCCACTTCGTTCACTGATAATATCACTGTTATTAATTGGTCATTGGAATAAGTACAGTTATCATTGTATCAACTTCTAATAGAATTGACATAATAATCTGTTATCCTAGGGATTGTTCTCTCCATTCCAATTCTATTGAAGAAAGATCAAGAATAATTGTCTTCTCAGCAAGGCTAGTAAGGTCAGTTTCCAATATCCTTTTCAACACATCTTTAGGAGCCATTTTAGTATTTCATTTTTTTTTTTTTGACTCTTTTTTTTCTTTCCCTCTCCCTCTCTTCCTTTCTCTTTTCTTTCTTTTTTCTCTTTTCTTTTTTGTCTCTCTTTTCTTTTTTCTCTTTTTCTTTTTCTCTTCTCTTTTTTCCTTCCTCTCTTTTTTCTTTTTCTCTTCTCTTCTCTTTTTCTCTTCTCTTTTTCTCTTCTCTTTTTTTCTCTTCTCTTTTTTTCTCTTCTCTTTTTTCTCTTCTCTTTTTTTCTCTTCTCTTTTTTTCTCTTCTCTTTTTTTCTCTTCTCTTTTTTTCTCTTCTCTTTTTTCTCTTCTCTTTTTTCTCTTCTCTTTTTCTCTTTTTTCTTTTTTCTCTTTTTTCTTTTTTCTCTCTTTTCTTTTTTCTCTTTTTTCTTTTTCTCTTTTTTTCTCTTTTTTCTTTTTTTCTTTTTCTCTTTTTTCTCTTTTCTCTTTTTTTCTTTTTCTCTTTTTTTCTCTTTTTTCTTCTCTTTCTCTTTTGTCTCTTTCTCTTATTATGTATTGATAGTGATTTAGTCTTTTTTTGTTGGCAATTGGTTTACAAAAGAGAATGCTATTGTACTAACATCTTGAATTATTTCTCATTATAGCTCAAGCATGGTCAAACAACAATAAATTTTGACTAGTATTTCTTTCATCTTAATTTCAGTTGCTTTTCTCCACAACTACTCAGTGTGTCAGTTCACAGCCATTAGTTAACTCTGTGGATTGGAAATGCTTCATCTATACAAAAAATAAATCAAGATTATATTACCACTTCTAATACTTCTAGTGTATGCGAAAGCAATGACAAATATGGTGCTGAGAAATCGAGAAAAATGAAGGTAATTCCATATAGTCAGATTTGATCTTCTGACAGCTCTTAGAAGCTCTTGTAATGTCAGAGCAGCTGCCATGGATAACCGTTTACTGATGGCCATAGACTGACAGTCTAAGTAATTTTAATGAAATCAACTAAAATTAGGATGGAAGTAATTCTAGTCAAAAGTTGATAAGGGTTGAGAATGTTGTTAGCTTTTCAGATTTTAAATGTTGGTTCCACTCTTTTAACATACAGGGTGAGTGAAAAAAAAACTCCTTATTGGAAATTAATTATAACTTTATGATTTATTGGCCAAATGTAGTCAAACTAGCCTTACTTTGGACCATACAATGAATTGAATTCTTCCACTCTAAGGACCAAAATGACATTTGTTTCGCGAAAATAGAGCAATATTTTACTAAAGTTACATAAAATTTCTAATAGACTTAATTCTCATCCACCCTCTATGTATTCTATTAGTATAAAAAATCACACACACAAAGGAAGATTGCTTACAACTCTTTATTGGCTGGAACGT
>OY735199.1:20516426-20533926 GCA_963457665.1 Thysanoteuthis rhombus
TTTGTTCTGGTATCCATGCAAGTTATCAGTGACTAGACCAAGGAGAAGAGGTTAGGAGTGTCTACGTTCCCTTTCCCAATCTAAGAATTGAGTTTTCTCTCACATGACACCGGGGTCGGGGTCGATTGCAGCTTGGGTGTTTTTTGTTCGTTTATCTTGCAGCTAGGTAAAAATCCCTTCCCCCCCCTCCCACTTCTTATCTTTGTTTTCTTTTTTCCCCCTCTTTTCCTCCCTCTTCTTCTTATCCACCTCCTCTTCTTTTCCCCATCCTCTCCTTTCCTCCTCTTCTTTTTTTCGTTCCACTTCTTTTTTCCTTCCACTTCTTTTTTCCTTCCTCTTCTTTTTTCCTTCCTCTTCTTTTTTCCTTCCTCTTCTTTTTTCCTTCCTCTTCTTTTTTCCTTCCTCTTCTTTTTTCCTCCCTCTTCTTTTTTTCCTTCCTCCCTCTTCTTTTTTTCCTTCCTCCCTCTTTTTTTTTCCTTCCTCCCTCTTCTTTTTTTCCTTCCTCCCTCTTCTTTTCTTCCTTCCTCCCTCTTCTTTTTTTCCTTCCTCCCTCTTCTTTTTTTCCTTCCTCCCTCTTTTTTTTTCCTTCCTCCCTCTTTTTTTTTTCCTTCCTCCCTCTTTTTTTTTTCCTTCCTCCCTCTTTTTTTTTCCTTCCTCCCTCTTTTTTTTTTCCTTCCTCCCTCTTTTTTTTTTCCTTCCTCCCTCTTTTTTTTTTTCCTTCCTCCCTCTTTTTTTTTTCCTTCCTCCCTCTTTTTTTTTTCCTTCCTCCCTCTTTTTTTTTTCCTTCCTCCCCCTTTTTTTTTTCCTTCCTCCCTCTTCTTTTTTCTTTCCTCTCTTCTTTTTTATTTTTAATGTTATTTCTTCTGATTTTTCTAGGATGAACATTTTTCATGGTGCTGATCAACTGAAGTAATCATCTTGCAGCTGCAGGAACCTCATAGACATTAAATTCTCTACAATTTGGATTTTACCTGAAGTTTTGTGAGCACAGAGACATTCATCTACACGCTCTGTGAGGTTCCCAATTCTTATCCACTGGCAGCAACAATTGGTGTTTATTCCTTTGTCCTGATGCTAATCTCTGCTTCTACAGAGTGACCATGATGGCCACTGGAAAGGAGTATCACCAGAGGTGCATACAACAGCAACAGCTGTTTGCACCTAGAGGGCAGCACTCCTCAGAGAGATCCAATTACCTTGTGGTCAGTACAGTTTAAACATTCTATAACATTTTTGTGCTTACTAATTTTCATCTTTTTTTTAAACTATTCTTGATACCAATTTATATTTGCACGATATATAAAGTGATGAGCTAGAATGATTTTGTTGTTTTTTATCAGTATATATACTGAATGAACACACGCATACACCTGAATTATTAGATTGTCTGGTTACATATTCAAGTCCTTATACTCTTCATTCGGTCACACACACACGTATATAAATATTATATATATGAAGAAATGGATGTATGATCCGGCAGAATGATTATGAATTGCGGTATATTGAAATGCTTATTCGAAATGATCTCCCGTCATTACACAGTTGATATATCACTTGGCCTAGACTACGTAAATATAGTAGCCGCTTCAACATAGCATTGCTCTTACCATTGAGCTAAACAGTCGCCGGTAAGGCAAAGGCCCAAATAACTGTTTCAACTCCAAATTTTTACTTTTGCCCATTCATGGTCTATATCTGCTCTATTTGTTTCTTTCAACGCGATAGTCAGGAGTTGGATCATAAATCCATTTCTTAATACATATGGGTTACAGGTTCAATTCCTGCAGCAGCCCCATTTTCTCTAATTGTTTAATTTATTTACGTTGTCTAGGCCTTATGATATATTAATTGTGTAATGATCATTTCAAATAAGAGTTTGAATATAATATAATGCAATTTATAATCCTACATATATATATGTATATGTATATTTGTTTCTGAGTGATTATTTCCTGAAAGTTTCCTTATATTTACATGTTTGAATTTCATGGAAGTATATATTATCATAGATATACTAGTTCAGTGGTTCTTAACCAATTCCTCACCCCATTGAGATTTTCAGCATCACACCTCCCACCCACCCTTGCACTGAAGATTCATACTTGACATAGTGTGAAGAAAATTATCTAAAAATCCATGAGTGTAAGATCTCATTGCAGTACTCTTCAGTTTTCTTCAAGAGTTTGGTTTTTGTACTTCTGAAACCGCACACTAGTGTAGGCCACGTATCACCTGTGCCAGATCATTACAGTTGGAGAAAAAATGCATGACGAAAATACACTTCCACTAACTATGAAAGCACAGTCAATGGCTTTGAAAAATTCATCTGCAAGTTTTTGGCCAAGAAAATCTCCAACTATCACAGGTGAAAACCTATCTTCACTACAGGTAAAGATGAAAGAAAGGAAAAAAAATGAAGAAATGTCGAAGCATTCTCTTGTCTATATTTGCGTTCCTCTGCCTATGATGCTCAGGTAGTTTTTACAGCAATAGGAATATCCCAGTTTTTTTTTTATTACTCCCCGCTCATTTCTTGCTCAACTGTTATCAATGTATTTCATTCAGTCGATTCCATTAAATATTTAAAAAAAAAAAAGTCAGTGAGGGATGTGACAATTCAAACAAACATCCAAGACTCATTTACACCTGCACATGCACACCAAAATGGAATAAAATCCACCACCCCCTCACCCACCCCGGGTAAAAAAGAAAGTTAGGTAGTTTAATAAGCGGTTAGGAAGGGAAACTAATATTGTATAGAAAACTAAGATTATCATATGATAATCTTAGTTGTCAATACTGATCAAATTTTTCCTCCTCCTAACCTTTAATGAAACTACCTAACTTTCTTTTCTACTCTGGGTGGGGGATTTTATTATGCCTTAGCTTTTCTCTGAGCCTTTGCTTGTATCTGCCCATTCTCTTCCTTTTTCCACCCAAGGGTTATATCTAAGTGTTATTCAAACATGGATTAGTGTCATGTGCAAAAATCTTCCTAACCCCTTAGTAAATTATCCAACATTCTTCTTTCTCCTCTCCCTTCCTACTATCTTAGTAAACTACTTTCCTCTGTACCCTCTCCCTTCCCACCCTCCTATTAAACAATGTAAGTTATTAGTGAAAGTGTAACATTTGAACAAGGGTGGAAACAAGCAGAATCACATTACAGATTATGAGTGTGGGCCAAGGTGAATGGGTTTTATAGAGTAGACAACTCAACTTGACTTGAATTTTTCAGAGTAGTCGGAAGAAATGCTTGTACTGCTCTCTATAGAAACTGCTGGTGTGGCTATAATTTCTCAATTCCATCCAAAACCAATTAAAAATATGTAATAATTTAAGCTAATCACATTCACATACTTTCAACACTGCACTTTAACAAGATACTTGCTGAACTCTCAATTCAAACTTTTATCAAGCTCTATCATCATTCAACTATGGAGAACTTTATTTTCTGTTGTCACTCCACATCCGAGAACTTTATTTATGACTAAACACTGTACAACAGACAATAATAAATCATTTATCATTATATATGTTTGGGAGAAATTAATTGACCCTGACAGTGAAAATAAAGACAACCTTCTGATAAGACTTGTCCATGAAAAAAAAAAATGTGACTCTGAGTTAAAATACACCTGTGACTGAAAGGCTTACTCTTTATTCCTGATCCATGCTGTTAACTCTGACCATTGACCTCGGGCAGTGAGTAAAGATGTGATAAAAACAAGTGAGATAAAAGAATAGTAGTCGAAACTAGTAGACAAATTAAAGCTACTGATGAAATCAAACAACTTTCCTGAGAACACTATCGGCAGTGTGTTCAATTCTGTTTCTTTTTAAAAGCTTGCTGCTGCTGCTGCTGCTACTCATCAACATCATCAGGTCTCTTGTACCAGTTTTTAAGATATGTCGATCATTTCATACATTGTTCTGTGATCAGATGATATTGCATAGAGATCTACATCAGGGTCGTAAATAATTTCTTTTCACTCACACAGTCAGTCCAGGTGATTTTTGAATGCGTTCAGGCTCGGTGCCTCCACTATTACTTTTTCAAATTTTGATGAACTCTATTCTTTGTGACGAATGAAAAGTTTTAAGGTTGGTTAAGAAGGTTAAATATGCAATTTTTAAGAACATCTACATATTTTAAGAGGATCCATCGTTATAATGCGTGGAATATTTATGAAATTTTCGCTTTTCAATAGCAGGAGAAAAAATTTCTAGGTTGGTTGGCTAAAGAAGTTAAATATGCAATTTTAGAGAACACTTTCATATTGGGATTTATCAAAAGTATTTTCATTTTTCAATCAACTCTTTATTGTACATTTTTAAAAAATCTTCTGTAATCCTCTACGTATGGTATTTTTTGATGATGCTTCAAGATTGCCGAATCTCAATACTTGTATTGCCATTATAACCTTTGTAACCAAAGGTACAGCTGATTAGTATTGTTTATCGACATGGTCTATCTAATAACAGGTCTGTTTAGTCACTCAATAGAAACCATCACAAGACCAACATCTTTTGGTTGCATGTTGTGTTGGGTGTGATCAATTAAAAAATTGGAAAAATGAGTAATCAATGAATAAATCCCTTCTCTCACCTTTTTGGGGCAGAGATTACTGAAAAAGTATCTGAATTTTCAAAAAACAAGCTTGAATGCTTCTAAGACATAAACTTAGATCGTAAATTGAATCACCAACGAAAAACCTACTTGGGAGGGAATTTTGTATCACCCCCATCAAGTTTTTTCTAGACATAATGAGGAGTAAATTTTCAGCCCTCTGGTGCTTGCCTCTAAGAATGATACATACCCAACCAAACTAATTTAAAAACTGAAAGAACCTATGTTGACAGCTATGGTTGACGGTTTCTAATAATTTTAAGGACATAGTGGTGTCGTGGATAGTTTCTAAGTGTGTACATGAAATAAGCTTTGGAGTGAAGGTCGGTAAAAAAGGAAAATGCTTCTGATTCACCCTTATATTTCAAGAAGATCCATCATCCTCATATCTGAACTGACTGGTAGCAGTTACTCAGGATGATGTGGAAGCAACTAATGAGGAGAATACACACATTGCAGCAGGGGAAACATTGTTTAGTTAGTATCAAGTAGCCGAATGTGCGCCGTGTTTCTCCCATTGACAGTAAGCAGGATGGAACCATTAACTCATCTTCTTCTTTTAGATTTTGTTTATGACTCTGCTGCTTTCAGGATGCAATCAGAATGATGCTTGTGAGGCAGGATCATTTTCTCCACTAACATGTGTAAAATTTTAAGGATCTTGTGCTCATTTCTCTTCAGTTTGTAGGAATGGAAGAAGCCTCTATGGTTGTTGTCTGTTATAAAAAAAAAGACTGAGGAGATATTTATAGATTGGCATAGTACCAATCATGATGGGGTTATTTATGTATGGACAATGGCCGTGAACTAGGTAGGGGCTATAGCCACCCCTCGATTTGACTGGGGGGGGGGGTACCCTTGGAATTTTGATGATCATAATGAATGATGTACTTTAAAAGTACAAACTAGGTTTTGTAACATCATTTTGTAATGTTAGGTGCCAGTTTAAGCCACTCCTGGAAAAATATTGGTCCGTAACTCTTGCGCATGGATGAATTATGTATGGATAAATTATACAAATGTATTTTTTGCAAACAACAAATTACATATCTCGAAAGGAATTAATTCTTCTGTTGACTTTCTACAACTTTTTTGTATTACAAGCAAAATAATTTTATTCTTAAAAGTCAGAAATGCCTAATTGTTTTCTGTGCTACCACTTAGCAATCAGCAGCAGTAGTAGTAACTGTGATGTAGATGTGAACATGGAGTTCAGCTTTACTGTACCTCTTTCCTCTCTTTCTGTTTGCTTTAGTATGATAGAGACCTACAAAAAAAATAGTCCAAAAAATCACAATGGCTTTCATGATGCTCTTTGCAATACTTTCTTTGTTGGAGCAAGCAGGTCCATTAAAATAAGTTATCAAAATTCATTCATTAATACTAATAATTTTCATTGAATTGTAATTCTTTCATGAATTTTGATATTGCAACATTTATGCTAAAATTCTCCCAAGGAGCATAACAAAACAGTGGTTATACATCTTATAGATGAGATGCCTTTTGAGGATTTTGGTAATAAGAAAATTAGATTTGTTCCTGAATTAGAAAAATATTTTTCCAGGCATTGAATCTAAGTTTAGCTTTGTCTGGGATGGAGGAAAATGGGGTGGTTTGGAAGATTGTGCAGTGTCAATCTTCCAAGTGGACCTGCCTTCCTTGAAAAATCAGCATCCAACATTTTTTTTTTTTTTAACCTTTTTTTACCTTTTTCTGACTGGTTTGATAACATCTATATTCTCCAGAATCAAGATGTTTCTCCACCTTATTTTTGATGTTTTCGAATGAAAAAATTTTTATTTTTTTTCCGATACCAAATCACCATAGACCCACTAATGAACTAACCAACTTACCAAGTGGACTATTCCCTTTTAGTGTCTGTGTGTCTCTGGGCACTTCTTGTCATAAAAGGGGGCTACAACCTTGACAATTTGCATGAAACACCACTAAGCACCTTCTAAAATCACTGTTTTTGGTTTTTCAAAAATAGTGCTTCTTCGGGGTCTCTCCATGGTCATTTTTGAACCAACAATACCCTAAATCCTATGTCAGTATTTCTTTGAATATAATTTTTGATGAAAGATCTATTTTTTTAGATTATTAGTTTTGGTATATGCAGAGGTTATATTTATCCATTTATGCAAAGTATAGATATTTTCATTTGTATTTACTTGTGTTCATCCACACAATATCTCCAAAAGTTCTCAATGAATTTCGATGACGTTTTATAGAGGGGTGGATCATGGGCCAAGAAAGAATTGATTGAATTTCGGAGTGGATCCAGGAATTTTCATTACGGTTACCTCCCCTGTATTGTAGCTATTTATGAACTGATTTTTATTCAGATTCAAGTGACAATTGGGTTGGCTGAGGTATTTGCTATCTGGTTTCTTTCTAATTGGATACTTATCCTATTTATTACTTCATGGCTAACAAAAATGACTTTGCTATTTTCCCTCTGCTTGATAGTTGCTACCACAATAGGGTGTGTGTCTAATTGTTATACCTGCTGGTCAGTCAGATGTTCCACTTTCCAACTGTTAAAAGAAAGTGCAGTCCTAGCTAAAAAAGCTTTTTATTATTATCTCTTCCTGCCCTCAACTTTCTAACTCGCTGGCTAGCCTGTCACAATAAATGTCTTCACCAACACAGGTGTTGAGCATTTGGTTACTGTGCAAAACTGGTTTGTGGAGTTTAATTATGGGAAGAAAATTTAACAATCTTTTCTTTTTTTTTTTTCTTCCAAAGCATTGTTCTTTGTGTAAACGATGTCCTTTATTGTCTGCCTCTCTCTTTTTAAGGATTGTTTACATTGTCACACAGGGGTAGATCCAGAATTTTATAGCTGCTTTGGGGAGATTCAAAATGAGGGGAGGGGGATTATTTTTGCAAATAAATACCTTAACAAGAAAAAAATTTCAAACATCAAAAAGTGATATGTGATCTGGCATTTTCCACTCACACTTGGGTTGTAGCTTTTTTAGCATTTGTGTTGGAAAGTAAAAAGGTTTATCAAAGAAATTACGCACAGAATTAATGAAAATCTTTTTATAATGAATAAGAAGTAAGACATCTTACTTATGTTAAATGAATAACAAAATAAATTTTTAGTTTTTAAGGTTGATTTATGATTAAATGAGGTTGTTTGGGTTTTTTTCTTTTGCAAAATTTCTCAATCTTGATATTATAAAGAAGTTGTGCTTTGACCCAGTAGGGACGGGGTTGGAACACCCCTGTATTCCCTACCCCTAGATGCACCCTTGTCATAAATTTTGGTTACTTTTTCTTTTTAGCGTGACAAAATGATAAAAAAATTAATGAAAATGAAGACCTATTATTCAACTCTAACCCTGCAAATGGATTGTGTTATTTTGGGGGGGTAAGGGTGGGCAATATCTGGGACCTATTTCTTAGATTATCATTGTAATTATGTACTGGTCCGTGTCCCATGCACAAAATGGGCTCAGCTGATGGCTACTACTGATACTGTGACTGTAACAGACACTGTAGGGAAGGGGAGAGAAAAAAAGAAAGTTAGGTGATTTAATAAGAGGGTTTCAAAAGGAAAGGGGGAGAAAAGAAACTTGGGTAGTTTAATAAGAGAGTAGGAATGGAAAATGGCTGATGGCTGCTATGGATACTATGTGTAACGGACACAGCTCTGGTGTTATTTAATTCATCTGAACTAATATCTTCATCTTAGTCCTTATTTTCTCTACCAAGATAGAATCAAATTGTCTAAAATTTTATAGCTACTTGACTGGCATTTACCAAGGTGTTGAAATCTTTTCATAAAAAGACATTCAGACTATGACCCGAGATGGTTGCTCCACTGTTCTACTTCTCCTGATTTTTTTTGCAAAGATTTTATACATATTTGAAAAAAAGTACTCTACTCTTGCTTCGTTTAAGTTAATTTTTATTTATCTGATGAGTATCGGTCCCTGTCTTGAAAAGTAAGCTAAGCTTATCAATATATTTTTAAGGAATCTGGCTTCCATTTCATTTTTTTTTTTCTTAAATCCACTGTCATTTAGATAAGAAGGGGATTAAGAGAATAATAGTTTCTGAGAATGTTCAACAAATTGAACAAATATCTAGAAAGCTATCTTTCTGTACACTGTTGAATACTGATAATTACTTATAGATTATAATACAAATAGATTTTTAAACACACTGATGACAGTAGTAGTGTATATATTTTTACCCTGGGAGTTCCTTGAGAGTTATGAAAGTTATTTTAAGTATTTCTCCAGTCTAAAAAGATTGATGTTGGGTGGAATGAATTGGACACCTGCTACAATCATGTCTGCTTGCCAACTGACGATTAGGTGAAGTTAGTTGACTGTGCACTGAGAGACATAGATTGCTCTGAGAGATAGTTTTCTTTTTTTTCTCTCCTTGGCAAATTTATATTGGATACTTATAAATCTTTATTTTTTTTCTTTTTCTATATATCCCTAATTTATACTAGGTTAGTACAAACCTAACAATATAATGAACAGTGTGATTTCTATCAGTATCTCTGTTAATAACAATGGACTCATCCACTTTAACAACTTTGTTGATGGAAATATCTCCCACCTACCATTTAAAACTATTGACTCTTTCCCACAAATCAGTTCAGTCATTTTTAAATAAAACTTCAGATGAAATGGATAAGATGCAAACGTTTATCTATACAATTAAAAGCTCTGAAGTGGTGAACTATCAAGCCTTCAAGTAAGACTCAAGACTAAAAAAAAACAAAAAATGGGTAGATTATATTATTTTACCAGATGCTTTATGGCCTACCGTAATATATAACAAAATGGATGTATTTGGTCCAACAGAATGAATTATAAATTTAAGATGATCTCCAGTCGTTATATAGTTAATGAATCACTTGCTCTAGACTACATAAATACGATAAACAATTAAAGAAAATGGGGCTGCTGCAGGAATTGAACCTGTCACCAATACGGTAGCTCCTTCAACATAACGATGCTCTTATCATTCAGCAAGTTCTGATGGCTGATTAGCTCAATGGTAAGAGCAGCGCTATGTTGAAAGGGCTACCCTATTGGTGACAGGTTTGATTCCTGCAGCAGCCCTATTTTCTTTTGTTGTTTATCCCATGTACATTGTCTAGGTTGAGTGATACATCAACCATGTAATGATGGGAGATCAACTCAAATAAGGTTCTATATGATATAACACTATTTATTATTCATATATATATATATATATATATATGTATATGTGGGTGGGTGTGAATTTTTTCACAGGTAATATCTTGTATTTTTAATAAGAGCTAAGTTTTGCTAGCATCTGAAATGCATTCATCCTCAGTGAAACATTTCAATATGAGTTTTTTATCAAAAAGAAATCAATAATTGGTTAAACCTTGGGTTAGATCGAGGAATTTACACTCAAATTTTTCTCAGCATTATGAGATTCCAGGTGTAAAATACGATAAACTGCATTATAGTTGTTTTTCAAACTATTGATGATATGTCTCTGATGAATAATCATTTACCTGTGCCCATGAAGTCAAAAGAGATGTATGTATTCACTTGTGTCTTGTCACAAAATATCACCAAAAGTTCTCAATGATATTTTATGGAAGGATGGGTTATCGGCTAAAGATGAATTGATTACATTTTGGGGCGGATCCAGGAACTTTTTGTGCTGTTACCTTCCTTGTATTGTAGCTCTATAAAAACTGATTTTTATTCAGTTTTTTTTTCTTTTTTGTTGGTGACAATGGCCTTGTAAGAGATGTGTGCTTTCTGGTTATCCTGTGTTGCATAATAAACCAGAAGATTTGCACATTGTATTAAATTTATTCTTAGTAAATAGTCACCACTAAGTGATATTTTACAATTTCAATCGGATATTAAGCTTAAATTCAAATGAATTCTTAATAAGTGTAACTTGCGCCTAAAAAAACCAATTAATACCATATGTATTTGAATGGATTTCTGCAGTATTTGATGGGTTGGGTCACAGCATTTTTGGAGACACCTGAATTTAGACTGTTGAAATGGTTTTGAGACAACTTAACGATGTTGGTTCAAAAATGATGACTTGATGATGCTGTTTGATTTACAAACTGTTGCTCAGCCAAAATCATTTTCAAAAGGAAGAGTTTTTATTTCTTCTCTTATCTTGCCTATGTATGACTTGATTTTGTGACACACACACACATATAACTGGTTCGACTATATTAGTGCTCCAAAAAAACCCTAACCCTTAGATGTTATCTACAATATTAATGAGAAGGATGCCTTCAAATCTCCTGTTAATAGTTTTAATTAGATTTGCATCAACTCTATCATGTCAGATTATTTCTAATTGAAGCATGGGGTAGGAATCTATTTTCTACTTCTTCATAGAGAGGTGTGTGTGTGTGTGTGTGAAAGAGAGCGAGTTAGTGAGAGGAAGTTGCATGTTTATGTGTATACCACTCTCTCTATATATATATACACACACACACAGATCTCTATCTCTATGGCTTTCTGAATATTTCAGGTTAGCATTTTCACGTTTCCAAGTTCTATTGAAAACTGTCAACCATAACTGTCAATATAGTTTTTTTTCAGTTTTTAAGTTGATCTGGCTGGCTATGTATGTATATATGTATGTATTACACATACAGGCTACACCAATAGGGATAGATGGATGAAAGTCTTAAGATTTACTCCTTACAATGTCAAGAAAATACTTTTTTTCTTTTTTTTCAACCCCCTCCCCGATAGATTTTAAGAGGGACATTCAGTTAGCAATGTAAACTCATGCTAGATTGATCGCTTAGTTTGTGACTGCTCACTTTCGAAAATTCAGACTTTTTTTTTAGAGATCACTAACAAAAGCCCAAAGAAACAACTTATTTATTGATCCACTCTTTTTTTAAGTTTCTAATCCATAACCCCTAACTCAGCATGCTGTCAAAAGGTGTTGGACATGAAATAGTTTCTATTGAGTGAGTAACCAGCACAGTTCACCAATTTGTTTATGATTAATGTTTATTAAGCCTGTCTTACCAATTTTTAGGTTTGTTTCTCCAGGAAAAATATATTTTGTCGACATTTCTGAAATAAAAAAAATTTTGACATAGGAAGAATTTAAAAAAAGTTATCTATACAACAAGTATGATTTTTCTGTTTCCTTCTCTAATGGACTCTTTCATTTAAAGGTAATAATTTTTCTGACAAAAATCTCCTTCTCACCATATGAAATAATAGACTCCTCGGTTCAGACAAGTTCAGTCACTTCTTAATAAAACCTCAGATGAAACTGATAAGATGAAACATTTATTCATACTGTTAATGGCTTTGAAATAGTATTGAATTATCAAGTCTTCAAGTAATTGAGAATGTGGAGAAACTGCTGGAACTCCATAGGAACACAAGTAAATGGTTTTACCAAATGTATTATGGCCTCCATATTGTTTCTTTTCCAAAAATATCATCTTATAGAATTTCGAATATATCCCTGAATTATTCAGTAGAAATATCTCAAGACAGTTTTGATATAGTTATGGGAACTTTTTTGGCTCTGTTTTTAAGAAAAAACATTAAAAAAAACGTAATTACATACTTTACTTCAAAGAACACTATGCATTATGTGATATTTCTTGAGTCAGATTAACATTTTAAATTCATTATAGATTTCTCCATAAATAACTTTTCATCATCTTTTCTAATTTTAATTATGAATTTAAAATAGGGCATCAAAGAAAATTTCCCATTATTATATCAAGTGTTTTAAAAATACCTCAACTTAATTTCAAAGTACAGAACAAAGATAACATTAGTGCTTCTAGATTCAGCTGAACGTAGGAATTTCACAATTAAATTATAGCTGGCATTGATATTGTTACACTAGGTTGGGGATAAATTTTCTGTTATTCAAGGCGATGAATTGTTCGGGGTAAACCTGCTGGATCCCTCTTCAAGAAAAAAACTCATTAAGCACACTTGTATTACGAAAACACTAATTTTTTTCCCCTTGTAGACTTTTTGTGGAGCATAGGGCTACATTGTGGTTGCAGTAGCAAGTGAGTTTTAACGAGGTGGAGTTGCTAATCCTTCACCCAAGATGGACTTTCTTAGCTAAAGGGCTCAAACTGCCCTGCTATTTACCCATAGCTTGGGGGAGAAGTGTATTTATGGCTTCCAGAAGGGCATTAGTATAAAGACAACATAAGTAGATTTGGCCAAAGCTCGAACGTGGTTCATGGATTCTGTTTTCTGTGCTGGTACCTGCTGCACCTTCAAACATTTAAATAGTTATGAGCAAAATAATGTATTATTGTTAAAGAAGCTTTCAATGCAAATGAAACACTATACCTACTATTGTAAAAAGTATGTTAATCATGAATTGACCTAAAAAGGTTACATTGTAGGTAAAGAATAAAAAATATTTACAAAGTAACCCAATATTAAAAGATGTGTTAAGAGTATTGTACTGTTACTTCCAATGTTTCCCAGCTCACTAAATGAAAAAAAGATAGTTATCATTTCTCAATGAAATGTGTCAACCACTAATTCTACTCCAGTCCTTAGGAATAAGATTTGACCTGAGTTCATGTAGCACATTTCTTTTGATGTAAGTATTTATTAATTTGAATAAAATCATAAACTAAATTGCATGAATACTTTTTTTTAGTTTGTTCGGTTAATTCATTGTGTAATCATGTTGCTTGAAATTTCATAGCTCGGTAACTGTATCATGATGGAATACATTGTCAAACATTATGTATTTATTAGAAACCATAAACCAAAACTATCAATGTAGGTTTCTTCAGTTTTCAACTCGGTCTAGCTGGCTATACATGCAGTGTTGCCAATTCAGTGCTTTTCAGACTAAATTTCAAATGGGACATTATTGGCATTAGTGAAATCCAAAGACCAGGAGATAAACTGATAGAACTGAAAAGCAAACATCTTCTTTACAACCAAAACAAAATGGAGTTGGTTTTCTTATTAATAAAAACCTCAAGGACAACATGGTAAGCTTGAAAGCTGTTTCAGACTGCATAGCCAGCATCACCATACACATCTCAAAGAGGTGCAAACTGAATATCATCCAAGTATAGACTCCCACTTCTCAATCAACGGAAGAAGTAATAGACAACTTCTATGTTGACTTGAACTCTCTACTGCAAGATACTAAAAACTACTTTGATGTCATCATGGGAGACTTAAATGCACAGGTTGGACAAGGAAATGTAAGTTGCATTGGTGAGTTTGGATACGGAGTATAGAACGAGAGAGGTGAAGATCTTGTAAACTTTGCAACTGCAAATGACTTGAAAATCATGAATACCTCCCTTAAGAAGAAACCCAATAGAAAATGGACTTGGAATAGCCTCAACCATGAAGCCAAGAATGAAATAGACTACATCCTAACAAAAGTGACACCATCAAAGACATTCAAGTTTTAAACCAAGTAAACATGTGAAGCGACCACAGAATGGTAAGATGCAAATAAACACCAATAAAGAATAAGAAAAATGTTCCACTCCAAACGGCAACTGTTAAACGTACCAAGTGAATTCACCCGATTATCAAACTAGAACTGAAAAACAGTTGTAAAATCTTTACTGAAGAGAACGATACCAAAACCATCACCAATATCATCGAACTCCACTACAAAATAACCTCTCTAATAGAAGCTGCCACTATGTTTAAAACAAGGAGCTCACAAACCATTTGTAAAATGTCAGATAAAACCCAGGAAACTCATCAAAAAGTGCAGAAATCTCAAGCCACTGACAACAACAAGAAAGAAACTTTAGGAGACCGAACTGAACAAAACAATTAAAAAAAACTTGAGAGAAGAGAAAAAAAGGTACACAATAGCAATCATTGAGATGACTCTTGAAAAACATTGGGGCTTCAAAATTATAACAAAGCTCTCAGTACAGGACAGAAACAAATAACTGGTATACTTGGAGAAAACAGAGACCTAACAACAGACAAAGACAGGATTGTGAAATGAGCCCAAGTATTCTACCAAAAACCTTTACTCTTCAGGACATGGACTACAAAACATCGATCAGAATACGAAAGACGAGAGCAATTAGTTTGAGAATTTCAAAGAAGTTGCTCTATGGGTGGTAAAAAAAGGCCATCAAACAAACAAACAAAAAATGGAAAAGCTCCTGACCTGATAACCTCACCACGATCTACTAAAAAAAGCTGGTAAGATCGTCACTAAAAAAACTAACTATTCTTTTCAACTTCTGTCTAAAACAAAGTCAAGTCCCAGGAGACTGGAGCACAGCAATCATAATGTTTTTACATGAAAAAGGAAACCTGAAAGACCTCAACAACTACAGACCTATAAACCTACTCAACTGCATCTATGAACTCTTCACAAAAATCATTACCAGCCTGATCACTAAAACACTAGATGAAACCGAACATGGGAACAAATTGGCTTCAGAAGGAACTACTCCACCATGGACCATCTTCATTTATTAAATCAGCTGAAAGAAGCAGCAAATGCAAAATACTACTGGCTGTAGTATTTATAGACTTCAAGAAGGCTTTTGATTCTATGGAAATTCCCATGGTCATTAGGGCCATCACTCTACAAGGTGTAGACCCTGTATATGCCAGAGTACCATATAACGTATATACAGTCACAGCAGCTCACTTATCAGACTACATAAAGACTCCAAGGCCTTCCAGCTCCAAAAAGGGATAAGACAAAGTGATACCAACTTACTCAAAATCTTCACAGCCTACCTCGAGATGATCTTCTGAAACCTAGACTGGGAGAATAGAGGGATCAAAATAGACAGCAAATATCTGAGCAACCTCAGATTTGGCAGACATCATCCGTTTCGTAGAAAACCTCCTTCTAATGCTAGATGAACTAAACGAAGAAAGCAAAAAAGTTGTCTTAGACATGAATTTCAGCAAAACAAAGGTTATGTGCAACAAATACACTGAAAATAAGGACACGACTATCAAAATCAAAGACTCAAAACTGGAGAAAGTAGACTACTACATCTACCTTGGTCAATGAATCTCCATGAAACCAATATAAAAAAGAAGAAATCAAGTAAAGAATCACTCTAGGATGGCCAGCCTTCAGCATAGCAAGCTCAACTTTCGAAAACTAAAAACTGTAAGATCCCATTAATTCCAAAAAGAAGAGTATATAACCAATGTATCCTCCCAATAGTCACCAATGGAACTGAAACATGGAACCTAACCTTTTAGCTGTGCATAAATCATTAAATTAGTTATTTTGACTATTTTGGGCGACTTTTTTTACTATCTCTTGACCATATTTAAGCATCTTTATGCTGAGCTAAAGAACTGAGATTTTAA
This sequence comes from Thysanoteuthis rhombus, assembly GCA_963457665.1. Lineage (NCBI taxonomy): Eukaryota > Metazoa > Mollusca > Cephalopoda > Oegopsida > Thysanoteuthidae > Thysanoteuthis > Thysanoteuthis major. The sequence goes on from OY735199.1 coordinate 20,532,390, forward strand.
ACATCTATTCTTTATTATGTCTAGCATTTTTTGTTTTGACAGTGCAAAAATTCCTAAATTATTATAATTTTGGCTATTTTGGGCCATTTTCCACTATCTATTGACCATTTTTAGCATCATTTTGGTGTATTTTGGCCATTTTTGGCTATTTTTTGTTATCATACTCCTTCCGGCAGTCCAAACTAACACAAGTATTATTCGAGTTAGAAACACTGTAAGTATATATGCATGTATGACGAGTACACGCTGAGTGAAAGGGCTGGGATGTTAAACAATCATTCCCCTTTCTGTTTAGAAAAATATCTTTTTTTTTCATTTTTCAAAAATTCCCCCGAAATAGGTCTATAGTGGGTTCAATTTACAATGTAAGTTCATGCTACATTGGTACCTCAATTTGTTCTCAGCAGCATTTATGCATGTTCAAATTTAAAAAAAAAACAAACCAAAATAAACTTAGGTGATTTCACCCAAATGAAAGCTGAGAAAAGTAATTTATTCATTGACATGCGTGTCTGCTGCCACTTTTCCAGGGGAGGGGTGCAGGAGCATGTATTCCTTGGGGCTGGGCTGGGCTGGTGTTGTAAAGGGCATATTCGCAATATATCTTAATGCCAACCCTGTTACATGATAGTCATTCCTACCACCATTTGCAGAGTAAGAAAGTACAAAGCCTCTAGGTGTCATTCGGTGCACTTGACCATTGACTGAGACACATGACTTGACCCTAGGATGACATGACGTGGTGAGCCTTAGCAAATAATAATACTATCTTTTTTTCATAAGGAAATATTGAGTTTGGGATACATAAAACTGTATAATTGTACTGCACCATTATTGTTCATTGACTGTGAAGTTCCAAATTTCAAAACCCTTTGTGAGAAGACCAAATTGGAGAGGCGGGGATGCCCTGTTCGCCCCCCACCGTCCAGCAGATATCCATGATCATTGATAACACCTTTTTCTGATTTTTTAATTGATCAGCCCAATACAGCATGCTGCCAAAAGACATTGGCCTTGTGACATCATGACACTTTCTATTGAGTGATTAACCAGACCTGTACATTATATTTTTGAGTTAAAATCTGTCATTTGGCAGATTTGATATGAAGCCGGCCGGAAGTGAACTATAAACAGGCCATTACTTACTTATCCCAGGTTCCTATTCTTACCATCAGAATTTTTTTTTAATCCTTATATCCCTTTTTTTGATCTGGTTAGAGTTTGGGTTAAATTACTGATGCAATTGCTCGCAATGTAATTACTTTGCAATGAAATTACAGGCAATGTAATTACTAATAATGAATTTACCATGAATCATTTTTTCTTTTTAGATGATGGATGAAAACTTCCCGTTGATTTCTAAAAAACCTAAGGAAGGGCAGCCATATTATTTGATATAATCCACTTTTTTTCTGCAGTACAAATGATTAATATTCTTCTCTTTCTATGCTTTTGCATGATTCATAGATGTGTTATAATGTGGTATATGTTTAGTTTGTATTAATGCGATGCCAAAGTTTTCTGTATCTTAAACTGA